>JAPXFY010000035.1:29661634-29709134 GCA_030674185.1 Monoplex corrugatus
CCTGCGTCTGTGTACATTGAGGACTTCGTGTGTGCATCTGAGTAACAGGTACATGCTTATACATGTGTGTGCAGATCAAGGTGGGTACACACACAAGTGTATGTATGTGCGTGTGTGAGTGACTGACTTAATGAGCAAACGCTTGGGTTCAGAAGAATGTGCTTGTTTGTGTAAACTGTGTTTGATTTGTACAGTTCATATCTTATCCCCTTGCACTTTATCATGGGAAATCAGTCATATGTCATTTTAAAGTCTGTCATCAATGTTGTCTTTAGATTAGGAGTTTATATCTATCTATCTGTTATGAGTTTATATCTATCTATCTGTTATGAGTTTATATTCTATCTGTTATGAGTTTATATATATCTATCTGTTATGAGTTTATATCTATCTGTTATGAGTTTATATCTATCTGATAAGTGGCAGATTCAGTCAAATTCATGGTAGCCAACCAAGCCATCCCCACTGTCACAGAAGAGCCAGTAAAAAGTCTCGGAAGATGGTATGATGACTCCCTGAAAGACACACAAAGGGGATGTGAAACCAAGCAAACAGCAGAAGAAGGCCTGAAGAAAATAGATAACTGCGGACTGCCAGGCAAATACAAAGTCTGGTGTCTACAGTTCATGCTGATACCAAAGCTGCTGTGGCCACTGCTAATCTATGACATTTGCACCAGCACAGTCGAAGCAATGGAAGCCAAAATCAACAAATACACAAGAAAATGGCTCGGTGTCCCACCTGGTCTCACTGATGTTGCATTCTACTGTCGTCAAGCAATGCTGAAGCTACCTCTCAAATCCATAGTGGAGGAATACAAAGTTGGAAAAGCAAGACTGTTGAGCATGCTGGAGGAATCGGAAGACAATATCGTGAGATCAGTTCATCCAAAGCTGAGAACTGGCAGAAAGTGGAAAGTCCAAGAGGCTGTAAACAATGCCAAGAGAAACCTCAGCATCAAAGAAATAATTGGACACACGCAAACCAACAGACAGGGACTGGGAGCAACAAAAATGCAGTGGTGGTCCAAAGCCAAAGGGAAGGAAAAAAGAGACATGATCATACAGGAGTTGAAGGAAGAAGAAGATGTCAAAAGAGTGCAGAAGGCAGTCCAGCAAGGTCAACAGGGGCAATGGACAACATGGGACAGTGCACTCCAAAGAAGTCTCAGCTGGAACGATATGTGGCACATGGCTCCTCTAAGGATAAGCTTCCTCCCCAGATCTGTATATGACCTGCTCCCCTCGAATGCAAACTTAGTGAAATGGGGGAAATCAGACGACCCAGCATGTCCGCTCTGTCAGAAGAAACAAACAGTGGAACATGTCCTAAGCTCTTGCAAAGTAGCGCTAGCCCAAGGAAGGTATACATGGAGGCACAACCAAGTTCTGAAAGTGATCACAGATGTGGTTAGCGAAAAAACCATGACCCCAAACGCACCAATTGCTATGACAACGTTCTACAAAGCAGGAGGGAAACAGGTCTGGCCCGAAAGTGCTATGACAACCAGCACATTGCCAAAGGGTCTTCTGGATGAAGCAGTCGACTGGGAGTGTACAGCAGACCTCCCAGAGTGGAGAAATTACCCAGATGTCATCAGCAAGACAGGCATGAGACCAGACATCGCTCTCCACTCTGACTCCTCGAAACAAGTGATTCTGATAGAACTCACTGTGCCATACGAAAGCAGAATGGAAGAAGCACATATCTACAAGACCGAAAAATACGCCGGTCTTGCCAGCACCCTGAAGAAAGCAGGTCTGCGGGTCAAAATCTTCGCCATAGAGGTCGGGGCAAGAGGGTTTGTGGGCACCTCCGCTTATGATCTCATGAAACAACTCGCCATTTCTGGGAAGAAGAGGACTAGAGCCCTTAAAGCGATGGCAGAGGCAGCAGAAAGGAGCTCAAGCTGGATCTGGGCAAGGAGGAACCAAAAAAGTGAACTTCATAAGGATTAAATTCCCTACAGATGATGTGTGCCCCGTTAGCACATTGGTAAAACCGCGTACCGCAGTTCTGAAGCGCAGAATCGCCCAGGTTCGCTCCCCGGCATGGGAAAAAAAAAAAAATAGACAACAGCAGAAGGGCATCCAGGAGTCATGACCTGGATGTGGCCCGGCCCCCCGAGAGTGTAAGGAATTCAGGGCCGAAACACTTGTCTAAAGGGGGTTACTTCTCTGAAGACCTGTTGTCTAGCTCTCCCTAGAGTTTCTTTCTACCTATCTATCTGTTATGAGTTTACATCTATCTATCTGTTATGAGTTTACATCTATCTATCTGTTATGAGTTTATATCAATCTATCTGTTATGAGTTTACATCTATCTATCTGTTATGAGTTTACATCTATCTATCTGTTATGAGTTTATATCAATCTATCTGTTATGAGTTTACATCTATCTATCTGTTATGAGTTTATATCTCTCTATCTATCTATCTGTCTGTCTATCTATCTATCTGTCTATCTAGTTATCTATCTATCTATCTGTTATGAGCTTATTTCTATTCAATCTATGTATCTGTCTATCTATCTATCTATCTATTATGAGCTTATTTCTATTCAATCTATGTATCTATCTATGTAACTATGTATCTATCTATGTATCTATCTATCTATTATGAGCTTATTTCTATTCAATGTATCTATGTATCTATCTGTCTATTTATATATCTATCTATATGTACGTATGTACGTACGTAGGTAATATGTATGTATGTATGTATATTTGTATGTATGGATATATATTTGTATGTATGTATGTATGTATGTATGTAATAACAATGTATGCATGTATATATGTATGTATGTAATAACAATGTATGCATGTATATATGTATGTATGTAATAACAATGTATGCATGTATGTATGTATGTATGTATGTATGTGTGTGTGTATGTATGTATGTTTGTATGTATGTGTGTATGCATGTATATATGTACGTGTAGTTTTCTGCGAATGAACTAACACCTCTTGGTGTTCTGGTAAAACAACATCGAGAGCATTTGACTCCATAGTGTTTCAACAGTAGTGAGGACAGTAATGCCATTGACTGGGTTGGATACACAATGAAGAAAGAGGAACCAAAGAATGTGGCGAAAAAGGATCATTTCATTTTTTCCCCTTGGTCTGATGGCTGTTCTGTCAACACGCAAAGTCAGAACAAAATTGAGGCAAGTGAATTTTGGTTTCCAAGAAGAATGTTGAGAGTTCCATGGACAACAAAGACAACAAACGAGACAGTCTTGAAGGAGGCAGACACGAGAAGATCATTAATAAAGAAGATCAGGGGGAAAAAAACAAGCAAAATTTATAGGGCATGTTATGAGGAAAGGGGAATTAAAGAACATGTCACAATAGGAAAGCTGGAGGGAAAGAGAGCACCAGGTAGACCCAGGGAGAAAATATTGGACGGATTTGCAGGGTGGCTGAGGACAGAGAGAGTGGAAGATGTACAGTGGAAACCTGATATAACAGGGATGATGGGACCAAATCAAAATCCCTGTTATATCAGATCCCTGTTATGTCAGATATCAAGGGAAATAAGGACTGATCAACTAACTCTTGACTTTTGTAAATCATGGGTTTTGTCCATTGACAAAAAAATTGAACAGGGGTGTAGTAGGCCCATTTTCTCTCAGTAGTGTCATTGAGCTTTTTTTATTTTTTTTTTATTTTTATAAAGGCACAAGTGAGAACCAGTTGGCTTCAGGCGTATGCCCCCCACCAAAAGGTACTATCCCTCCTTGGCCATTTATTTTTATATTAAGGGGAAACAGTTCAGTAGTGTCTCTTTATTTCTTTTTAAAAAAATCATCCATCTTTTTCTGTTTGCATCGGCTGATGGCGGAATCTTGCACGAAACTTTTCATATTTGAAAGTTGCTGCATATACCTATCACTGTCAGCTTGTTACAAGAGGTAAGACATTGCTGTATGGAGGGCCTCTAGACATTGTCTGCTGGTAACAGGAGGAGTTGCCATGCTCTCATCTTCTTCCTCTGGCTGTGATAGGTCTTCTTGGCTTGTCTGCTGAACAGCTGTCACTATGTCCTCCTCAGTCAGTGGGGCTGAAGTTGGGAATTCGCTGTCAACTTCTATCAGGGTCTCAGCACTGGGCACATCATCAATGCTGTCTTTCTTTCTCATTTGGTCCAAAAGTTGTCCCACTTCACTTTTGTCACCATCAAAGAAAGAGTGTAGACTCTCCTCTTCACCCATTGGCTGTGGCTGTGATGTGTCCTTGACAAATCCCGCATGCCTGAACAATTTGCAATTGTCTCTTGCTTGACGTCATTCCAGGCATCAGCAGCAGTGATCATCGCATCCAAAATGCTCATCTTTTGGTGGAATTTTGCATCTCCTCCTGCATCGATGTTGGCAACAACCTCCTTCAACATCCTTTTCCTGTAGTGGACTTTCAACGATTGTATGATGCCCTGGTCACAAGGCTGGAGGACGCTGGTTGTGTTTGGAGGGAGATAAATGATCTTGATTGCTTTCAAGTCAGGGATGACAGGATGAGCTGCACAGTTATCAATGATGAGAGCTATGCTTCTGCCCTGTAGCAAAAACTTCCTGTCCAGTTTCCTCACCCACTCCTCAAAAATGGTTGATGTCATCCAGGCCTTTCGATTCCACTTGTAGTCAGTAGGCAGAGTCCTTACATTTTTCATACATCTTGGTTTCTCGAATTTGCCGATCGTCAAGAGGGGAAGCTTGTCTGTGCCCATCATGTTTGCTGCTACAAGCAGTGTCAGCCGGTCTTTTGGTGCTTTGGGTCCACTGGTATTCTCTCCCTTCTGTGCCAGTGTGCGAGTCGGAAGACATTTGTAAAATAGACCCGTCTCATCAGCATTATAAATGTCGGCTGGGTCATACTCCTCCAACACAACTTTGAGCGTTGTGTTAATCCACTCGTCCGTTGTTTCAACCGACACTGTTGCAGATTCGCCACATATCGTCTTCATATTGATCCCGTGTCGTTCCTTGAAACGCCCAAGCCATCCTAAACTCCCGGTGAAGTTCTTGACTCCAAGACGAGCAGCAAAGTCCTGAGCCTTCTCTATCAATATCGGGCCTGATAGCGGCACCAACTTCGCCCTTGCGTCCTTAAACCACAGGAGGAGAGCTTGATCAACGTCGTCTGCGTTCGGCAATCTCAGTTTCTTCCTGTCATTGGCAAACTTCCCTTGAGAATAGGCCGCCGATATCTTCTCTTTATCTTTGATGATGGTGTGGATCGATCCCTGTGGAATTTCGAACTGACGGCAAATCTCTGCGAGCGATGCTTGCTTTTTCTCGACAGCCTGGATGATCTCATATTTCTTCTCAATTGAAAGGCATTTTCTTTTACGTTTGTTGTCAGCGGTGGCCATTATGAGCAATAGCAATGAGAATCAGAATCAGCAAGAAAGCTAAGAAAATAGAAAGATAAACAGTAGATCTAGGCCTAGATCTGGTCTGGTGTAAGTGTGCAGTAAGCTTACAAACTGAATGATGGCGCAGTCAGTCACTGACTCAGTGGCCTCAGGCCTACACGCTTGCGCGCGCATCACGCTCGCATTGCGAAGCGTTCTTTCAGTGTACAGTACACAGTATACCAAGGCTAGGCTAGATCTAGATCTAGGCCTACTGCGTGGCGTGCTGAGTCTAGGCCTAGGCCTTTCTGCTGCAGAGCCCGTCTCGGCATCCCTGCTATAACTGATCGAGCCCTCTTGTCTCCCTGTTATTGCCGATAAGTTTTAATAGAGACAAAGAGGAAGAAAAAATGGGGATTGAAAAAAGCCCTGTTATATTCGGATTCCTGTTATAACCGGTCCTGTTATAAATGGTTTCCACTGTACTTGCAGCGACAGGGGATAGATTCGTGTGGAGGGCCATGATCGCCAACGCCATGCGGCAGGGCACATGATGATGATGATGATGATGATGATGATGGCTAGACTGAACCTGGTTGGTGAGCATTGTGTGGCTAAGTCCCGGGGTTTATTGTCTCTGCATCTTACCATTCGGCTTGTAAACAAGTTAACTGATGACTAAGTCTGACCCAGTGGTCAAGCAGCTCATGGACGGATCCCCTTTGCCTGGCGCATGGCGACCACTTGGCATGAGATGGCGTGGGACAGGAGGTGATTTGTTGTTGTTGTTGTTGTTGTTGTTACTGTTGTTTAAAGCCCATTCGACTGCATAGAGCCATATCGGGCCTATAACCATTTCAAAACATACAAAACTTCAACAAGATAAAACAAAACGAAAAAATAAAGTACACATATCAATGTATTCGCGCACATAATCCGAGGACATGCCCCTGGCGTTGACCCCATCATCAATCCTAAGAGAAAGTACATAAGACTTTATCGAACACATACAGGTGAATGGACAGCAAGGCAGAAAATGGTAGGCAGAAAAGACAGAAAGCAAAGGAGCAAGGCAGAAACAAAGAGAGTGACAAAAAAGAGGAATTTTCTAGCACAGAATTTCCAGAAGGTGGGGATACTGTTTTTACTGAGTCCCCGGCATCCCCACGGGGGTGGGGGTGGGGGTGAGGTGATTTTATCTAGCTGATGGTGAGACATTGTTTGCTTGGGATCTACACAGTACAGTACCCTCAAGTGTTTCTTTAAAAAAAAGTATAGTGTGTGTGTGCGCGCGTGCGCACGCGTGTGTGCGTAGATAAATAGATATACAGATGTCAAACAATCCAGTACACATTGTAGAGTGTTGACAAAGCATTGTATTATAATTCGTTTCATAATTCACTGTGTTGGTATCGCCTGGAGCGGTTTGAAATCAAGCAGCAGTTCTTGTATTTTGAAAGCATGGAGGTCAAGTTGGTTTTCATCATGGTTTTCCTGAATTTATGTATGCCAATATGCGTGCATGTGCATGCGAATAATCATGTTTGTGTAGTATGCTTAAATGTATCGCTTATGTTGTGCTCTGAGGATACTTAGATTTGATCATGTTTGTGTAGTATGCTTAAATGTATCGCTTATGTTGTGCTCTGAGGATACTTAGATTTGATCATGTTTGTGTAGTATGCTTAATGTATTGCTTTGTTTGTTGAGGATACTTAGATTTGATCATGTTTGTGTAGTATGCTTAAATGTATTGCTTATGTTGTGCTCTGAGGATACTTAGATTTGATCATGTTTGTGTAGTATGCTTAAATGTATTGCTTATGTTGTGCTCTGAGGATACTTAGATTTGATCATGTTTGTGTAGTATGCTTAAATGTATTGCTTATGTTGTGCTCTGAGGATACTTAGATTTGATCATGTTTGTGTAGTATGCTTAAATGTATTGCTTATGTTGTGCTCTAAGGATACTTAGATTTGATCATGTTTGTGTAGTATGCTTAAATGTATTGCTTATGTGTGCTCTGAGGATACTTAGATTTGATCATGTTGTGTAGTATGCTTAAATGTATTGCTTATGTGTGCTCTGAGGATACTTAGATTTGATCATGTTTGTGTAGTATGCTTAAATGTATTGCTTATGTTGTGCTCTAAGGATACTTAGATTTGATCATGTTTGTGTAGTATGCTTAAATGTATTGCTTATGTTGTGCTCTAAGGATACTTAGATTTGATCATGTTTGTGTAGTATGCTTAAATGTATTGCTTATGTTGTGCTCTAAGGATACTTAGATTTGATCATGTTTGTGTAGTATGCTTAAATGTATTGCTTATGTTGTGCTCTAAGGATACTTAGATTTGATCAACGTTTATTTTTTTTGTTTTTTGACTATTAGCATTATTACTTTCATTCTTGCTATTATATTCATTATCATCATGATCACTGTCATCACATCATCATCATCACCATCACCACCATTGTCAACACCATTATCAACACCAGAGCAGCATAATCATCACCAGCACCAGCCCCACTCCTGATCCACTTAACATCAATGACCTCTGTCCGGGCGTGGACTTCATCATGAATCAGAACCAAACAAACGTGACAGTGCTGCAGGCCAATGTGTCACAGTGCAGTTATGTCTCAGTACTTTACGATTTTCTGACACATCAGGGAGTGATGTATGGGATGTGTGATGAGTTCACAACTTACTGTTTTCTGCAAGTAAGTGTACCACAGGGTATGTCGGTGCTGGCTCGAGTCCAACGATTGGCATACTGGTGCGGATCTAGAAAATGGAAAACTGAAATGTTAGAACATACATTAGATATGTGGACGATAGGATGCGCCAAACATTCTATGGAAGAAGATTACATCGAATCAACTGAAAACGTCATGACTTTTGTGCACTATAACATGTCTTTAGTTAGAATAGATATACAGGCAACTGAAGGTCACAGATTTGTCAAAGTGTCAACGTCAGCCTATTGTGGATACATAGTATTACCACGTCAGCATTTTCTTGCTACAGCTCCTCATGACATCCGGGAAGAATTGACAGCACCCTCTGGCTGTGTCATTATGCTTAGTTTTCAGGGAACATTATACAGACAGTCCAAACTTAAAACGTACATAGATTTGATTTACACACAGCCAGATACACGTCAAAGCGTCCTGCGTGTGCATGGTGACATCAATTCATCGCCTCGCACTTTCCCTACGTCACTTCTTCAAATTTACGTCAGCAGTCTAGATGGCGTAGCGTTATCTAAAAGCCGTTGTCTGAAAATACTGTTTTCTTTTCATATAGAGACAGTTCAACCCCATCAGTTACCCAGTGGACTGTTCAACTGTTCTGTCCATTACTACTCCAGCTTTCAGCACCACCTGGACTGTAACTTAAAGTCAGAGTGTGAGGATGGACAGGACGAAACAGAGCACTGTCCCTTCAGCAGTCCTGGTTGTCAAGGTTTGGTGGCTTCTCGTAACAAATGTTTTGCATATGTAAAACTAGAGATTACTTTGCCGCCTGCGCTGGTAACATATGAGTGTCAGAAGATAGGTGGACAGCTGGCTTCAGTCAAAACCAGACAGGAACAAGACGATTTCTTGCATATCTTTAATCGCCATGATGAATTTAAAGTGTCGGCAGGTTTCTGGTTGGGCTGGAAGTCTGTGACTTTTATGTACAGCAGGTTCCGCCATTGGTCTGATAGCACCTTGATCTACAATATTGTTCACTTCTCTGATCATCGATCACCCTCAAGGGGCGTGATCATAAAGGTCTGATGGCACGTACCACTGTGTATGTTTGGGAATCCAGCCGTATACTTTGTGAAGTGAAATCGCAGTCACAACACCTCTATTCTGTTCAAACAGTTGAGTTCCTTGTTGTAGATCTGGCCCTGGCCCTTTTGACACAGACACAGCAAATGTTATCAGAGTGCCCAGAGGGTCACGTGACACAAACATTTTTGTCCTGTGATCTTCTAGTTCACAGTGCACAA
Organism: Monoplex corrugatus; assembly: GCA_030674185.1. Taxonomy (NCBI): domain Eukaryota; kingdom Metazoa; phylum Mollusca; class Gastropoda; order Littorinimorpha; family Ranellidae; genus Monoplex; species Monoplex corrugatus. The sequence goes on from JAPXFY010000035.1 coordinate 29,671,002, forward strand.
ATGATGTACACAAGATCACGTGTGTTCTGGAACATGAGCACTATGAACACAGACACACTGAGTGTTTTCTGGAAAGCACACTGGCTACACCATTGCCATGTTTGTCTGTGATGATGACATGACAACATTTCCCTTTCACCCTGGTGTGTGACTTCAGACACGACTGTCCAGATCACAGTGATGAGTCATTCTGTCAACATCCTTCATGCAGTGGTTTTCTGTGCACCAATGGTCAGTGTGTGTTGGACATCCAACGTTGTGATGACCTCACAGACTGTCTGGATGACTCTGATGAGATCAGCTGCACCAGTAGCAGAGGAACACTCAGCCCCCACAAAGAGGCCAAAAAAAATCTGCAACTTTTCATCAACCTGGATGGAACAGGTTACTTTACTCAGCAGCTGATGTCATCTCATCAGTCTTGTCCTGACACTCATTACTGGTGTACAGAGGACTGGTTGTATTGTCTCCCTGTCTACACTCGATGTAACGGATTTTCTGACTGTACATACGGTGAAGATGAACAAGACTGTGAGACATTCACCTGTCCTGGTTTGTATCGGTGTCGTGATTCTAAAGTTTGTGTTCATGGAGATCATCTGTGTGATGGCTGGGGTCAGTGTTCACAGCGTGATGATGAATGGCTGTGTGACATGACCTGTCCTGATGGCTGTCAGTGTCAAGGTCATTCTTTTTATGTCTCCAGGCTTTCTGTGCTGACCTCTTTCCTCAGCTTCGCTACATGGATGCCACAGGCTCAGGAATGACGCTGACTGATTTCAGAAACAACACATACCTCATTTATCTGATTCTTTCGTATTGTTCTCTGGTCAATACATCAAGTGTAAAGCTTCGCAACCTACAGTACCTTGATCTGACTTACAACCAATTGAGAACGGTGGACAGGATTATTTTTCTCAAGCTATGGAATTTAAGAACTTTATTGTTAGCAAACAATCCTCTGACACTACTAAAAGGTAAGCCATATTTTCTGTTTCATTATGCCCTAGCAAAAATAGATGCTTCAAGAACACGTGTCCAGATACTTAACAGTAAGCTGCCTATGTACTTTCCCCAAGTCACACATTTAGATTTATCATTTTCTAGCATACAAGCTATCGGGCCCAGAGCAGTCAGATGTTCGCCACACTTGACTGAACTGGATGTCAGGGGAAATTTGGTGAGCAACATTCTCTTAGATGCATTGTCTATGTGGAATCATTTGAAAAGAATCTTCTCTTCAAATGTTAGGCTTTGTTGCATAAACTTATTTTCAAAACAATCACACACAATACGTTGTATATCACCACAACCCATGTTTTTTTCATGTAAATATTTGCTACCAGCTGAACTGCACAGGCTCTTCTTTTGGTTGCTTGGTATGTTCTCCATTTTAGGGAACTTGGGTTGTTTCATTGCAACATTCGTGGAAAAGAAAATATTTGGAAGCACTTTCATCACGTTCATTGCCCATTTACAGATTGCTAACATCTGCATGGGAATCCATATCAGCATGGTCACAGTGGCCAATGAAATATTCTATGGAAACTACATCTACTTTGAAAAGACATGGACCAACAGTGTGACCTGCCAAATTGCTTCTTTTTTTTCCCTTCTGTCGAGTGAGGTGTCAGCTCTGATCCTCTGGATCATGACACTGGATCACATCGTCGTCCTTTGTTTCCCCTTAACTACGTGGACATTCAACAGACGGCTGACAGCTGCAGCTTGTGCAGTGACGTGGTGTGTTGGACTTTTGTTGTCTGTGATACCTTTTCTTCCTGGATTGTCACACTGGGGCCTTGATGGCCAGTCTGGTTTGTGTCGTCTGGCTCTATCTGATAGCAACTCCAAAGAAGAGTTCAGATGGTTCACAGTCACTGTCGTGTTTAACTGTATCCTGTGCTCCATGGTGGTTGTTGGTCAAGTCATCATTTACAGGCAAACACCAATCCACCCAGTTGTATGGATCCCACAAAGAAATGGATTTATTTTTCAGTCCACTGTTGATTAAAGTGGCTGTAACTGATGCTGTGTGCTGGTTTTCTCTCGGTCTGACCAATGTAATGACCTTAGGTGGCGGTGGTGCCTCAGACAAGGCTTATGTGACCATGGTAGTGTTCCTGCTACCACTTAACTGTGCACTCAACCCACTGCTGTACTTATGGACTGTTGTAACACAGCGACGACAACAAGAACGGGAAGAGAGACTGTTACAAGTGTTAAAATCACGACATTTGCTAATAGAGAAAAACATCCCATCACTAAGATTGTAAAATTACTTGATCATTACCAGAGACCATTTTTCGTAGTGGGACAAATTGTTGTTTGTTCTGATCATGCAGAGACTTTCAGCTGTGGCTGTTGTTTTGGGGTTTTGTCTTATGTATCTCTATGTCAAACTGTATGTGGAGGCCTTAATCAGGACCAGTGCTGGCTGTGTGTTTGGAACTGTCTGTTGTCTGAGTGGCGGTCATGTGATGTGTAAGAACTTGTTTGTAGTTTGCTGGAAGTTCAAATCCAACTTTCTTGGTGCAGTGGGCATCCGTCAATCTCGTGAGGTAATGGCAGCGCCTTGGTGGTCAAGATCAGTCCTGTTGAGAGCAGTTTCTAGAATGGCTCAGCAATCAGATCGGTGTGTCACGGTTATACCACAGATATTGCAGAGAGTTCGAGTGTGGATTGAAAGCCTGAGTTTGCTCTTTGCTTCCTGTGTTGTTTTCTGTCCTCCAGCTGTTTGTCATACACAGGTCAGGTGCTAGAATAGGTGTTTGTCACACACAGGTCAGGTGCTAGAATAGGTGTTTGTCACACACAGGTCAGGTGCTAGAATAGGTGTTTGTCACACACAGGTCAGTACTAGAATAGGTGTTTGTCACACACAGGTCACATACTAGAATAGGTGTTTGTCACACACAGGTCACATACTAGAATAGGTGTTTGTCACACACAGGTCACGTGCTAGAATAGGTGTTTGTCATACACAGGTCACGTACTAGAATAGGTGTTTGTCACACACAGGTCAGGGGCTAGAATAGGTGTTTGTCACACACAGGTCAGGTGCTAGAATAGGTGTTTGTCACACACAGGTCAGGTACTAGAATAGGTGTTTGTCACACACAGGTCACATACTAGAATAGGTGTTTGTCACACACAGGTCAATACTAGAATAGGTGTTTGTCACACACAGGTCACGTGCTAGAATAGGTGTTTGTCACACACAGGTCACGTACTAGAATAGGTGTTTGTCACACACAGGTCAGGTGCTAGAATAGGTGTTTGTCACACACAGGTTATGTTCTACAATAGGTGTTTGTCACACACAGGTCAGGTTGTAGAATAGGTGTTTGTCACACATAAGTTATGATAGTAGCAGACATCTAGGAGCCCCTAACCATTCTCATATAGATTTCCCTGTGCTGTGGTGACCTGACATGTTTTGTCAGGACTCTTGGTCTGCACCAATCCTGCCGTTGAAATCTCCCAGACAGTGAATATACTCTGTTGCTGGGATTCTGTTGATGATTCTACTTAGTTGCCTATAGAACTGGTCTTTGATTTTGGATGTGGCTTGTAGTATTGGTGTGTAGATGCACACAAGCTTTCTAAGGTAGAGAGGGTGAGGATTCTTTCTGTGCCATCCTTTGGAAGTTCAAACATATGGAGCATAGTGTCCCTGACAGCAAAACCAACTTCACGCTCCCTGGTTTCCTCGGCGCCATTTCCTTGCCGGAGGAAGGTACAGTGTTCCTCCTTCAGGGATCCACTGTATGGAAGTCGTGTTTCCTCTAGCACTATGTTCATGTCCAGTCTGTGCAGATCACAATCGCTCACTGCAGTTTTGTAATGATTGGCTATTCCTTGAAGGCCATCAAACAACCAGTACGTATAATTCGCGCTTTCCAGCTTGCAACACGAAGAGCTGGGGTCATTGGTTGTTTCTTTGGTTGTTTGCCTGGTGCATGTTTTAACGATCTGCTTGTAAGCAAGAAACTCTGAGCTTCAAGCACTCACTGACGCAGGCACATCGAAGCAGGTCAACACTTGACTGGCCGGTGCCTGTCTGGCTTGAGGTGAGCGAGAGTTGACTAAGGGGATGCAATGATCCTTCCCACCCTCAAGACAACCCATGGCATCCAACTCTACATCATTCGAGCAGGGAATTGGAAACCGTATTAGCAGATGTAACAGCAAACGGCACAACCCTGAGACAGGTTGATAAGTTTAAATACCTGGGAACGATAATTTCACCAGACGGCAGATGCACATCAGAAATAGCCAGCAGAATCGGCCAAGCCAAAACAGCATTCAGGAAGATGAAAAGCATTCTTACCAACAAATGAGTATCAATTAACATCAAAGAGAGTTCTTGAGTGTTATGTAGACCCGATAATGTTACATGGTTGTGAGGCATGGACAGTCAACAAGCAAAGCCAGAACAAGATTGAGGCAGCTGAGATGTGGTTTCTTAGAAGAATGTTGAGAGTTCCATGGACAGCAAAGGAAACAAACGAGACACACTTGATGGAGGCTGACATAAGAAGATCATTGATAAGGAAGATTAGGAAATGACAGGCAACATTTATAGGCCATTTAATGAGGAAAGGGGAATTGGAGCACCTGGTCACAACAGGAAAGCTGGAGGGAAAGAGAGCACCATGTAGACCAAGGGAAAAAATATTGGATGGACTTGCAGAGTGGCTGAAGACAGAGAGGGTGGAAGATGTGCTTGCAGCAACAAGGGATAGAAACAGATGGAGGGCCATGATCACCAACACCATGTGGCAAGGCACTTGATGATGATGATTAGCTGTCTTCCATGTTGTGTTCTCATTAGGTGTGAGACTGGAATGATTTCTCTAGGGTGCAGACCCAGGTGATGGTATATAGAGGCTTTGTGCTGCGCGGACAACAGCCACCCGCCCTCTCTAGCACACTAAAGATATCCAAGAGAAAAGCAAAATATTGTGTTTGGAGCCAGCCTTGGCTGCAGGAGTTGCCAGAAGGAGATAACTGTTGACATCAGTAACCTCATTTTCTCTTGGTTTTATTTCCTTTGATTTATTATCTTAATGTGTGTTATTGCTATAGTAAAAAAAAGAAAACTTACTTCATTTTGTCAACTCGTCTTTTCTGGAGTTGATTTTGGTGTGTTGTGGTGTCTGTGTGGTAGTTGCGTGGAATGAGATGTAGAAATGGTTTTGTTTGTTTTCTTTTCTGTTCTAACTTCAGCACGCTTTTACACACAGCACAGGAAATTGTACAAATAACAAAAACTGCTAACAGCACACACACAGGAATTCGTACAACTCACTAGAACTCCTGAATACACACAACACAGGAAAATGTACAACTCATTAGAACTCCTGAAGGCACACAGCACAAGAAATTGTACAATTCATTAGAATCCTGAAGGCACACAGCACAAGAAATTGTACAACTCATTAGTATTCCTGAAGACACACAGCACAGGAAAATTATACAACTCATTAGTATTCCTGAAGACACACAGCACAAGAAATTGTACGACTCATTAGTATTCCTGAAGACACACAGTACAGGAAATTGTACAACTCATTAGTATTCCTGAAGACACAGCACAGGAAATTATACAACTCATTAGAACTCCTGAAGGCACACAGCATAGGAAAGTGTACAACACATTAGTATTCCTGAAGACACACAGCACAGGAAATAGTACAACTCATTAAACTCTTGAAGGCATACAGCACAGAAAATAATACAACCGAATCCATCTGCTGGTCGTAAGATTACTAAAGCCAAAAAAATGTGCTATATAAGAATACACATCATTGTCTTTGAAACAAACGTTGCACGATATGATTCTCTCTCTCTCTCTCTCTCTCTCTCTCTCTCTCTCTCTCTCTCTCTCTTCTCTCTCTCAGATTTTGTTTTTGATTAGTGGGTGGGTTAAATGGCTGGACGGTATGGAGGATGGTTTGGAGTTTGACGTGTCTGTTGGGGTGCTGTTTTTTTCTCCAGGAAACGATTCTGTGCCTCAAAACCTACTGTTGGTGAAGACATCACCGTTGTCAGGGTTCATCACACCAAAAGGAAATTACGGTACATATTACCGTGTGCAGGCTTTTGACATGTACACACACATCTCTGCTCCAGCTGGACATGCCATAATGGTCAGTATAAAAAAGATGGTGAAGTTCTATCAAAAAGCATGGGTCCAACTGTATACAGTAGACAATAATGGATATAGTACCATGGTGTGGGCGGACTTTAAGCACTGGAAGTATGACTCTGTGTTCCACACCCCAACACTTATAGTTAAGTACTACAACTTGGAATGCCAGGACGTACCGTGTTTCAGACTGTTCTTTTCCTTTCACCCTCAAAGCCAAACTCCCAAAACATTACCCAGTGGTTTGTTCAACTGTTCTGTCGATCACTATTCCAGCTTTCAGCATCACCTGGACTGTAACCTGAAGTCAGAGTGTGAAGCTGGTCAGGATGAAACAGAACACTGTCCCTTCAGCAGTCCTGACTGTCAGGGTTTGGTGGCGTTATGTGACCATTGCTACAAGTTTATCTATGTTCGAAATACGGTTCTTATTGATAACGATTTGTTTGAAATATCGAACAACTTCTGCAACTCTGTGGGAGGAATGCCTGGCATGCCCATATGTGAGGAGGACTGGCCTGGAATGATGGACAATTTTACCAGTCCATATCTGTATATCACTGTCCCAGTATGGGTCGGCTTGACCACTGGCAACATGTCGTTTCCCAACTTGTACAGAAAGAACGTCATCAGTGACGACAGCACTGTTCTTTACCATTCTGTCCGGTGTCAAGATTATCTGGATTTTATCATTGGACACGAACTGCTGTGTATCTTCAGTCGCCAAAGTGTGTATGTGAGACATGACTGTTTTCAGTTTCATGGTGACTATAGTGTAATGTGTGAATTCAGGAAAAACCAAACCCACCAACCTTCACAAGCAGTAACACTGACCAGGATCCCTTTTCCTTTGCACACACACCAATCTTTAATGATGCGTCCTGATGGTCACGTGACACACACATTTCTATTGTGTGGTTCACACCAGTGTGACGAGTGTGGTCAAAGCCACAGTTCTTTATGTAGCTTTTCTAATCACTTGTCACACATGCGTGGTAGGTTTAATTCAGCAGCTGATCATGTCACTTTTGTCCCTTTATTTACCTGTGAAGACGACGTCACCACCCTATCATACACCCTGGTATGTGACTTCCTGCAAGACTGCCAAGATAGGAGTGATGAGTCTTTCTGTAAACATCCACCTTGTGTCAACATGTTTACCTGTACTAACGGTCAGTGTGTGTCCTATGATGTTGTCTGTGACCGAGTGTTCCATTGTCAGGACCAATCAGATGAGCTGAAGTGTGAGGGGTACAGACAAAAGAAAATTGACTGGGCACCTGTTTTTCCATCTCCTGTTGTAATCGAATTTGATAATATTAACAGCGTTTTCATGTCAACTCCAATTAAGTCCAATGAGTCCTGTCCTGACAGTCATTATCGTTGTCCTGGTAAGTTCAATGACTGCCTGCCTGTCTACACACTATGCAATGGAATGTACGACTGTATGGACCACGAGGACGAAGAGGGATGTAATGTACTGACCTGTCCAGGGTTCTTTCGATGTAGAACTTCCATAATATGTCTGCATGGTGACCACCTGTGTGATGGCTGGCCTCACTGCCCACTGTATGATGATGAATTGTCGTGTGATGTGACCTGTCCTGTGGGTTGTCTGTGTCAAGGTCAAACATTTCTGTGCCGTCAACCTTTCTCTGCTCACCTCTTTCCACAGCTCCGCTACTTGGATGTCACAGGTACAGGAATGAGTCTGTCTGATGTGAGTAGTCATACCTATCTTATTCGTCTGATTCTTGCTCACTGTTCTTTGACTGTCCTGTCCAATGTGAAGTTACCCAATGTACAGTTACTTGACCTTACTGGCAACAAATTACAACATGTCAACATGACATATTTCGTTAGTATTAAAAATCTACAGACACTGTCTCTATCCAACAATCCCATCATCTCACTCTACTCTGATTCTTCATCTGATATTCAGCAAAATGCTCTCACAACGATAGACATGTCATACACCACATTGAAAGTGTTTGACACCAAGGTCTTGTCCAAGTTCTTGAAACTGCAGAAACTGAATTTAACGTTTACTACTATCAATGCTATCAGCACTGGTGGTTTTCAGTTTACACCAAAGTTAAAAGCATTGTACATGGAAGGTAGTCCTGTGAAAACATTTCCACCTGATATATTCAAAGATCTTGTCCATCTCCATGTCATATCGACACTGAATTCTAAATTGTGCTGCAAAGAAATACTACCACATAACTTTGATGACACATTTTGCTATTCCCCCCAAGACGAAATTTCATCGTGTGAAGATTTACTTCAGTCAGCAATGTACCGAGGGTTTCTTTGGCTGATCAGCTGTCTGTCAGTGACTGGTAACATCTTCTGTTTGTTGTACGTTTGTGTGCACAACAGAAAACTTCTTCAAGTGGTTTCAGTGTATTTGTCACCAACCTGACCATGGCTGACTTTCTAATGGGTGTCTACATTGCTATTATTGGTGTGGCTGATGAACTGTTCCGTGGTAGATATCTGTATTATGATGACACATGGACAAGCAGTGTGGCCTGTAAGGTGGCTGGTTTTCTCTCTTTACTGTCCAGTGAAGTATCAGCTCTGACTATCTGGTTCATCACACTGGATCGTTTCATTGTCCTTCACTTTCCATTCAGCACTTTGCGATTTGAGAGAACATCAGCAGCAGTGGCTTGTCTGCTGACTTGGTTGATTGGCTGGCTTGTTGCCTTGTTGCCTTTACTTCCAGTGACATCACACTGGGAGTTCTACAGTCAGACAGGTATCTGTATACCTCTTCCAGCCACTCGTAATTTTTTTGAAGGGCGAGCTTATTCTTTTGGTGTTCTGGTCGTCTTCAATTTTATTCTGTTTGTGCTGATCTCAGGTGGCCAAGCTTTTATCTACTGGTCAATACAGAAAAATGCACTGAAAACTAGCACGACCAAAGCATCACGAGACATGACCATAGCACGGCGGTTGATCACTGTAGCTGTAACAGACTTCCTGTGCTGGTTTCCCATTGGATTCTGTGGATTTTTGGCCATGGCTGGTGTTCCCATGCCTGGAGAGGTAAATGTTGCCTTGGCTATCTTCGTGCTGCCCTTAAACTCTGCTCTAAATCCCTTTGTATATACCTTTAACACACTGGCAGAAAAACGAAGAAAATCCAAAGAGACAGAACTGTTAAAATGGCTGGAATCTCATGATGATTTGCATGACATTAAATAACGACAGTAAGGATTGGCTTCGTGTTATAGCTAGGTACATGACAGCCTAGGATACCTTAAGTACAATATAATTCTGTTAAACAGCATGTAGTGGCATTTTATTCACTATGTTTTAGACGCCATTTTCAAAGACATTTCCTGGATAATCTAGGTTGCATATAGTACAATGAGCAACTCGTTTTTGTAATTTTTTTCTCTTCCTTTGCAAAAGATAAGGGAGTATATTCTTATTACAGGAATGGATGTGTGTATGTGCGAGTGAGTGAGTGAGTGAGTGTGTGTGTGTGTGTGTGTGTGTGTGTGTGTGTGTGTGTGTGTGTGTGTGTGTGTGTGTGTGTGTGTGTGTGTGGTGTGTGTGTGTTATGTCAGTAGTCCTACATCGATTATGTTAACCTTATAGTAACTGGTTTTATTACATTGTCTGGCTGGCTGGACTGTGCCAAAAATATGTCACCAAGATTGTCTCAGTTGTTACTAAATGGACCTTTCCCAGATTCGAGTCAAAGATGTTGATCATTTCGAAGTCCACAGTGCGTGAGTTTCAAAGACAAGGTGCCCAAAGGTCAAGGTCACATGTACCCAAAAGTTACTTAAAATCAGCACTTTTTGAAAAACAAAAGATGTGTGTGGTTCTAAGGAGCTTCTGACAATATATAAAATTTGTTTTCACTGCTGTGGTACTTTCATACTGTCTTCAGTTTCAGCAAAAGTAGTGATAGTGTTCAGACATCTGTCACAAGGCCAGTGACTTGACCTTGATTCAATTTCAGTTAAAGTAGTGATAGTGTTCAGACATCTGTCACAAGGCCAGTAACTTGGCCTTGATTCAATTTCAGTTAAAGTAGTGATAGTGTTCAGACATCTGTCACAAGGCCAGTGACTTGGCCTTGATTCAATTTCAACAAAAGTAGTGATAGTGTTCAGACATCTGTCACAAGGCCAGTGACTTGGACTTCATTCAATTTCAACAAAAGTAGTGATAGTGTTCAGACATCTGTCACAAGGCCAGTGACTTGGCCTTGATTCAATTTCAACAAAAGTAGTGATAGTGTTCAGACATCTGTCACAAGGCCAGTGACTTGGCCTTGATTCAATTTCAACAAAAGTAGTGATAGTGTTCAGACATCTGTCACAAGGCCAGTGACTTGGCCTTGATTCAATTTCAACAAAAGTAGTGATAGTGTTCAGACATCTGTCACAAGGCCAGTGACTTGGCCTTGATTCAATTTCAACAAAAGTAGTGATAGTGTTCAGACATCTGTCACAAGGCCAGTGACTTGGCCTTGATTCAATTTCAACAAAAGTAGTGATAGTGTTCAGACATCTGTCACAAGGCCAGTGACTTGGCCTTGATTCAATTTCAACAAAAGTAGTGATAGTGTTCAGACATCTGTCACAAGGCCAGTGACTTGGCCTTGAGAGCTCTCAACTTTAAAGGCGTGGGTTCGAATCCTGATAGAAAAGGGCAATGGCTGAGATGTCTGAACACCTTGGAATCGTAAGCTGGAGAATCCATGTGGAATAAATATGGTAGGATCAAAGGGCATCCGGGAGTCATGATGGCTGAGATGCCTGAACACCTTGGAGTTGGAAAACCAGGGTGAATAAATATGGTAGGATCAGAAGGGCATCCAAGAGTTCATGACCTGGATGTGGCTTTGGCCTCTTTAAAGTGCATGGAGTTTAGGGCCAAAACGCTTGTATGAGGGGGGGGGGGCTTCTTCTTTGAGGGCCGTCTGCTGTCTAGCTCTTCCCAGGGTTTCTTGTTATCAGATAAAATTACTACATAAAATTCAGACTTCGTTCATCGCTATGACCTTGAAAGAAGAACTTGTTGCCAACTGATCACGCATCAAGGACAGTGGTAGACCTTTACAACAGAGAAAACGGTTTTCAAATATTGTCACCATCTCCTGGGAAAGAACCAGCCGCCGTGGTGTAGTGATTAGAGCAACGGACTACTGACTGGAAGGTTGTGGGTTCGAATCCCCATCAGTCCCTTCAAAGATCATTCTCGTTTTTTTCTGTTCTAACTGGCTCCTACCCAGAGTTGGGCGTGCTATGGGCTCATTGGAAAGACTGGCACCACACACTACGAGTCTCATTCACTTCACCGATGCGTCACTGAGGGTGTTGCCTCACGATTTTCAACTGCCGTGGGATCTTTAGCATGGGCAGCCAGAAGGCACACGGTCTGACTCGTTTTTCGTCCGCTTCCAAAAGACTTGATATTCAGTTCGATTTTCCTGTCAAACTGAAGAGAAAAATCATGGCTCTGCGGGGAGCGAACCCTGGAACCTTGAGTTTAGTTATTGGCAGGCGAACATCTGAACCATTCTGCCACTCTTCTTCGCAGCTGCCTTGGTATAAAACATTGGATAGATAGGTTGATTTCCCAGGTCCCATCCCTTGAAGACCAATTGTGACCTCCCACCACGAAATCAGTCTTAACTAGCATTTTGGGCATTTTGAGATATACATATCACAGGAAACTGTACATTTTGCTGATTATTTTGGTACTTGAATAAAGCTTGTACTCAAAAAAATGTAGAAGTTATGTATGTTCAAGTCATTAAGTTGTATGACGGCCATTTTGAAAAAACGGCCTCTAAAGTTTTTGTGTGCTCTCCTACACATTTTCCTTAAATTTCATTTATTTGGTGGCTTTGACCCAGTTTGTTTCTAATTTTTGATGTCATTATCTGAAAGGTGCACCAAAGAGCTTTCCATCAGTATATAACATGTGCGGTACTGTACAGGTTACGGTTCATAATAAGAGACAAAAATAGGTACTTTTGGTAGGAAATTGCGTTCTTTCTGCTGCGATCAGAGCACTAAAATACCGATTTAAATTGATTAATAATATTTTTTTCAAGAAGAAAATGTCTGTGGGGAATAGATTATAGTCTATAGAAATCAATTTGAGAAAAAGTCAAAACACCCCAGACAGACCCACAGTCTCCTTTTCAGCTCCTAGTACTGTTCAACCGACTGCGAGTTAAGACTGATTTCGTGGTGGGAGGTCACAATTAGTCTTCTTGCCTTTCTGAAGTCTAGGTAAAAAAAAAAAGTCAATATGAAAATATGAATTTGAAGCAAGGGAGAGGGGATGGGTGCTACCCTCACGGTGCCTGGCCCGGGAAAAGTTGAGTCTCTGCCACCCACAGTCCCTACGACCCTAAGGTTAGGAATTAATCTAGGTAGGTAAACAAGAAAGCTTGAGGGAAACAAACAATATGAAAAGTACCTGTTTAAGATCTTTGGAGTATAAACACGACGGTTTCGAGCCCAGGGCCTGCAAGTGAAAGAGAGTGGAAAATAAAATGACGAAGCAATGCGTCTTATGAATGTTTTCAATATACTGCTTCTTGTCACATTTCAGTAGCTGTTGTAATATCCTGAGTTTACGATAACACCCTGTCAGTATAAATATCTTTGCAGTTCTGATGATTGTGTATACGGTTGGTGTGAATTGTGTGACTGACTTAACTGATTATGATGAACATTTCGTGGACATATAACCAAAGAAACACTAACCTGATAATCCAGATTTACAATCAGTCTTCAAAACTTGATACTGATACAGACACATTTGTATTACTGAAAAATCATGCTACAGCCCCTCTCCTTTCCCATCTGTGAAAAAAGCTGACGAGCCCAAAACCATAATAGACCGTACGTTCATTCAATCACTAAAGCCATGTCAGGGCTGGACAAGGTTGAAAACATTTGTTCAATAAAGTGTGATATTGAAAAGGATTGGAGTTAAGTCTTTTGTGTTAAACTGCAATTGCAAATCATCATCATCATCATGTGCCTGCCATATCCTCGAGGGTATGCGGAGGCCCTTGCAGTATAGTGTTCCCACCTTCTGGACATTCTGTGTTAGAAATTTCCTTTTTCTCCCGTCACCCTCTTTGTTTCTGCCTTGTTCTTTTGCTTTGTCATTTCTTCCTGTCATTTTTCTGCCTTGCTTGTCTATTCACCTTACGTGACCTGTATGTGCTCGATTAGGATTGATAGTTGGGTACATGTATTTAGTCATTTTTGGCTCTTGGGAGATGTGCGACAGATTGGATATCTGGGTACCAAGGCTGGGCCATCCAGGGGGGGGGGGGGGGGGGGGATCAGATCAGGTCAGTATCATCCTTGCTTTCTTGAGTATTGCTCTTCTTATCAACATTCCTGTCCTTTGAGATCAATTCCGACTTAGAAATCAACATGTTGAGGGAAAGACTTTGCTGAACTTTGCTGCAAACAGATCCGTATGAGGACAAAACCAACGACTCATGATCCTGGAGGATGTTTTTGTTCAGGGCCAACGGGGATGGATAAGGATGTGAAATAAATATCTTTCCAGTCCATGGGTCATCCAGTCACCTTGTCTGACGGAGTCTCCGACCTGGTATTGGGTCTCCATCTTAAAGTGGGTTTTCTTGAGAAAGCGCTGGTGTTGGGGTGGAGTGTTCATGAGGACTTAGAGACTATGAAAAATGAGGATTTTTTCCCCCTCTCAAACCCACTTATCAAAACAAAAACCGTAGCTTACCTGACCAGCGTAGCTCTCCGACATTGACCCAAATTTTATGTAGCAGTCTGTAGCTCTCATGTGCTCTGTCTTAACCAATCAATGGTTTTTCTGCTCATCGAGTGCTGAATAGTTTCATCATACGATCTTCTGGCCTCTTAGAGATCATTTGCGAAAAACAAGAGTAATACACGCGAGGCTTCATGGGTGGGAATCTAGGAGTTTGATACTTAAACACAGGGAATTATGGGAAAAAATCCTCATTTCACACCTCGTGCCCCTGGCGTTGACTACTCTGACCAATTTATCGCACAGGGGATTTAAAAAACACACTTGGTAAATAAACATAAGCATACCTAAGGACACAAACAAAAACAGGCATAAGTTACCTAAAATTGCTTCCGCATATCTCACCTCCCTAGAGCCAAAAATGCACCTAATAAATGTACTGATTATCAATCCTAAGAAAACGTATGAAAGACTTTATCGAACACATACAGGTGAATGGAGCATTAAAGCAGAAAATGACTGGTAGAAATGACAGAAAGCAAAGGAACAAGGCAGAAACAGAGAGAGTGACAGACAAGAGGCAATTTCTAGCACAGAATTTCCAGAAGGCTGGGATACTATTTAACTGAAAGAGCCCCTGGGAGGAGAGATGTTTCGTATGGGGGTGAAAACTCTGGGTTACAGACTAGTGAATGATGTTCATGTTCTGGGTTCATCATCATCATCATCATCATCATCATCAGGTGCCCTGCCGCATGGCGTTGGCGACCATGGACTTCCAACCATCTCTATCTCTCGTTGCCCCAGCATCTCCCCCACCCTCCTCATCCCCAGCCACTCTGCAAGTCCGTCCAGCATTCTCTCCTGGGTCTACCTGTGCTCTCTTTCCCTCCAGCTTCCCTGTTGTGACCAGGTGCTCCAAATCCCCCTTCCTCATAAAATGGCCTATAAATGTTGCTTGTCTTTTCCTAATCTTCCTTATGAGTGACCTACTTGTGTCTGCCTCCATCAAGACTGTCTCGTTTGTTTTCTTTGCTGTCCATGGAACTCTCAATATTCTTCTGAGAAACCACATCTCAGCTGCCTCGATCCTGGCTCTGGCTTTACTTGCTGACTGTCCACACCTCGCATCCGTACAAGAGTATTGGTTCTATATAACATTCAAGGACTCTCTTTCTGATGTTAATTGATCAGGCATTTGTTGGTAAGTAATGCTTGTCATCTTCTTGAATGCTGTTTTGGCTTGGCCGATTCTGCCAGCTATTTCCGATGTGCATCTGCCGTCTGATGAAATGACCGTTCCCAGGTATTTGAACTTATTAACCTGGTCAAGGTTGTGCCATTTGCTGTTATTTTGCATGAGGGGATTTGATGTTTTTTACTGATCACCATGACTTCAGTCTTCCTGCTGTTTAGTTCCAACCCCTTACCTTTGCTTTCTATTTCTAGTATATTCACAAGGTTTTGTAGGTCCCATTTCATTTTCTGTGTTCTGGGTTCACTGAGTGTGATCTGCTGTTGAGTTCCACAGGATCTTCAGTTTGCCCGCATACACTGCAAGGTAAAATGTCACACACACCTCGCGCACACAAAACAACACCCCAACGCCGTATCGCAATACAAAATAGTTTACTGTGTTTGCCCCATATGTCCCCCAACATGTATCTCACACACCAACATGCAGTGTGTCCATACCGATACACAACACTCACGCAGACCGACAGACAAACACAAAGAGCTAAGCAATGAAAGCAACATACTTCCTATACATGCCAAGTTAAATGATGTATATACATATACAGAAACATGTCCAGATGTAAACAGCATCCAACAATTTATTTTGGGAAAAAAGTTTTTTAAAAAGAAAATGATAAAGATCTCTCTACATAAACGATACCTCCCTTCCAATGCTGATGTGTAGTTTAGCATCGTGGGTAAGTGACTGTAATCCTAATTCATCAAAAGACCAGTACCTCAGAAAAATTTACTGTGTTGAAAATCTTTCAAAACCCCAAAATTTCAGAATGACAGTTATTTTCCTTTAATCCTTTGATTCCAGAAGAAGACCTGCCCATTCATGACTGCTCAGTAAAAGAAGTAAACTTAAATATTCTGATCAAGATGCATTCCATAAACAACTGAAAAACCACTGCTCATGTCTTCCCCCCCATACACACACACCACACACACCACACCAACAAACACACACACAACCCACATCCACACACCCCACACACATACAGATATTGGAAAATCTCAAATCCAACACAAAAACTTTTTCCTTTCAAAAATATTATTGGGGGGGTGGGGGGGGGGGGCGGGGGAATCCCTATCCAGAAGTTGTGTTAGACTCTGGAAACTACGAAGCGCATTGATACCAGCAATGCATAATAAGTTCACTAGTACCAGCCCTGAATCAGGTAGGCCTACTGATTTTGTCAAAACAAAAAGAAAAAACCAGTTCCCCCTCCTTTCCTCTACACATACTCCCACAAACCTCTACCCCACCATGACACAGCAGACCTGAAAGTCGTGGACTCGGATGACGTTCATTTGATGCCTTTCTCGATCTTTTACACATACAGAACCACGCTATTTCTTTCTGCTGAACACATCAAACTCTCTTACTCTCTCTCAAACACACATGCACAAACACACACATACACCGACGCAATCTCGCATTTCTTTATTCTCACAGACACAGTAGAAGACAAGCGAAGGTGAGGGGCAGAAGAGACTCTTTGTCCAACACTTCTCTGGTCCAAGCTTTAGCTGTACTATGGTGATGGGGTACCAAAGTGAGTGGAAAAACTGTGCCCCACTAGCCACTAATTCAGTAACTGCTATGACAGCTAGCTGATCAGAGAGAGCGCGAGAGGTCAACGTACCCACTTTTGAGGACTGAAGTTAGCCATAGGTACCAGGCTTACATGTTAAGCCAAAACTGTGCCCCACTAGCCACTAATTCGTAACTGCATGACAGCTAGCTGATCAAGAGCGCGAGAGGTCAACGTACCCATTTTGAGACGAAGTCGTCATAGCCAGCGCTGTAACAAACCATACAATACTATAACGCCAAAATCTATGCTAGCCACTACATCGATGAACTGGCACTCACTCACAGTGGTCCCTTCAGGATGGTGCAGCACTGGGTCCGTCCCAACAGGCTAGCAAGAACTAGGATGGGGAAAAACAAATAGGGCCTCAATCATCACCAGGTGGCCAATCATGTAGACAGGAAACTAAAGAAAAAAGAAGTAGTAGAGTAGCGAAGGAGGGGGGGGGGGGAGGGGAGGAGGGTGTGTGAGTTTGAGAATTTCAGTCTACTCATTACTGATTGCTGTAATGTTCATAAGTGCAAGAGAGAGATTTACCAGTAAAAACATACCACTAACAGAAATAAGTGCAAGAGAGAGATTTACCAGTAAAAACATACCACAACAGAAATAAGTGCAAGAGAGAGATTTACCAGTAAAAACATACCACTAACAGAAATAAGTGCAGAGAGGATTTACCAGTAAAAACATACCACTAACAGAAATAAGTGCAGAGAGATTTACCAGTAAAAACATACCACTAACAGAAATAAGTGAGAGAGATTTACCAGTAAAAACATACCACTACCAGAAATAATGCAGAGAGAGATTTACCAGTAAAAACATACCACTAACAGAAATAAGGCAGAGAGATTTACCAGTAAAAACATACCACTACCAGAAATAATGAGAGAGAGATTTACCAGTAAAAACATACCACTAACCAGAAATAAGGTTGCAACGATGAGAGATTTACCAGTAAAAACATACCACTAACAGAAATAAGTGAAGAGAGAATTACCAGTAAAAACATACCACTAACAGAAATAAGTGCAAGAGAGAGATTTACCAGTAAAAACATACCACTAACAGAACCTCTGGAATCCTCTTCCCTACCACATACCACCACCTTTCTGCAAAGGTTCTTTTTCCTACCAACTCATTCTTGGCAAACAAATTCAGGCTGGTGAAATAACTGACCCTCTCCCAGGAAATGAGTCATACAGCACTAAACTAATCAAACACAAAATTTCTAGAAAGGTTCACAAACGTGCCAACCTTGGCATCTTTTTTATATTCCTTCTCCTTTGACATTCATTTACTTTCATCAAGTAGTACTTTTGTTTTGTTTTGTATGTTTATCGTTTCACACTCTCACCGAGTATCCCAGCTAACTGAAATTAACCCTTTCAACCCCTCACCCTACCCCTACCTAACGCATTGAAGCTGGTGTACAGAATGACGGAATGAACGGGTTAATGTCAGTAAGGGTGGTAGAGTGAGGCAGTGACAGGATTATGTTTTGACTTGATTGTTATAAAGCCAAAAACATTCAAATCTCAAAACCCAGCAATCTGGTATTTGTTTTCTTTTACGTTCTTTTTTTTTTTTTTTGACTGTGATTAGACAAAATGATGGACAAAGAAACTCTCAATTTCAACTTAGAATATCGCAGTTTTCTGAATGTAAAAAGAACATGTAGGCTACAAACGACAAACCAGATTTTCCTTTCAGACTTGGGGCCACAGGACACTGTTAAATAGACAAGACTACTGGTGCATATAAATACCCCCGCACACAGTCATGACAATCCGTCATCGGCAAGCACTCTTTGTGTGAATATTTTTACCGTAACGATGACCGATGTGTATGAGTAGTTTGAAAGGTTCAGACCACAGAGGTACAGAGTATCAGACTTCTCACAGGAGGGTCTGAGTATATCAGACTTCTCACAGGAGGGTCTGAGTATATCAGACTTCTCACAGGAGGGTCCGAGTATATCAGACTTTCTCACAGGAGGGTCTGAGTATATCAGACTTCTCACAGGAGGGTCTGAGTATATCAGACTTCTCACAGGAGGGTCTGAGTTTGACTCTACATGGGAAATGCACAGTGGGTAGAGGATGGAGACTTCCCAATCCCCATGTTTGGTGGCTAAAACCAGTAAAGAATGAAGATTTCCCAATCTCCTACGCCAACAAATGTGCGGAGCTGCTAGTGCCCGAACCCTTTCAAATGTAGCCACACACAGACCATCTAGAATGCACAGTAAAAGTATCCTGCAAGCCACGTCAATGTTTGGGGGGCTATGAAGGAAAAAAAATCCCCACCTTGGTAAGCACATTCCCCTAACTGCAGACTATGATCGCAATACAACACCTGTACAAGTAATTAATGAGAAACTACTGCCAAAAAACTTACTTTAAAAACCCCCAAACAAAAAAGAGATTATGGGAGAATTGGATATTAATCTGCATTCCCAAATAAAAACAAATATATTTGGTACTGAATGGCTCATTTCCTGGTATGAGACCACAAAGGAATAACGACTGCCACAAACTACAGGGTTTCCAGATCAAGTAGCTTTTATAGCCTGTGAGTTTAGGCCCATGCTCCAAGAGCTCCAACACAGTGACACTAACCAAAATACTAAGTCAAAGTGTCCCTCATGCACCTTCTGCTTACACCGTCAGAAACAAACCCACCCAGTGTTCCCAGTCATAATCAAACTGATCCTTTTTGGGACACACACACACACACACACACACACAACACACACACACACACACACAGTACACAAATTACAAGGAAAAACCTACAACTTTTGATCTTGGCTTTTGATTTGAGGATAATTCTGATGCACATTGTTCACAATAAACATAACATCAAGGTTTGCTGTTAACAAAACACCATTCCAGGTTTGTGGGCAGGTAATGCTTGCGCACAGATCCCCTCATTTCTTTTTCACCCCCTTCTATTTTAATGTCTAAAAACTGTAACAAACACTCAAACTGCAATCAAAGAGGACAAAACTGACAGTAAAGAGGGCAAGCATGTTTCTCATGTTGGGAGTGCAAAATCCTCACAGTAAACACAACTGCCCCTTTCCACCCCCCCTTCCCAGTTTAATGAACACTGAGGAAATTGGGTGTGTTAAGTACATATACCCTCACATTCACATCACAATCAAAATCTAAATCATCCCCACCTCATTCAATTCACAACCCTATTAACAATGAGAAAATACACAGCTGAGTGATGCGTTTGTTTTTAATGGTCTCTGCGCATTTCACCAACATCCCAGCTGATGACTACATAAACATTTGATATATCTGGTCACTTCAGCCCTATACTGTCAATTTGTTATAGTTTAAAGCCAAAAATCCTCACCCCTAACCCCAAAACAAAGCAAAAAAGAACAAAACAAAAACAAGTGTATCCTGGCTGTTAACATGTCCAAACTGACAAACCCAAAAAAAACCCAAAAAAAACAAATGCTAATCAGTACAAATTCACTAGAATGATAGAGCAGCAATAAATTAAAGAAGGGAAAACAAATGTTTGATTAGTGACAACACTTTTAAATGCACCTTGTAAAACTCCTCTGTCATGATGCTGAAATGGGATCAGGCAGAGTGGCAGCCCTTAGTTATTGCCATGGAGTAACTGCGCTAACACCAACGCCATGTGAAACACAACCTATTGCTTTGCACAGTTCACTGACACACTCACCAGCCACTCATCAACAACCCATGGCAAGATGCTCCAGCTGCGTTAGCTGACCAAGAGCATAACACAACTACATCAAAAGCTGGACTACAATCATAAATATACAAGCGTCGGCAATGTTACTCTATAGTCCGAAGAAAACCATCTTGACAATGACCAGTGATGTCATCAGTGTTCAGTTAATGCTTCTTATATTTTCAATTCATACAACTGATGAGAATGAGCGGTATCAAGGTTTTCAATAAAACCTAAACTGTAAGGGCACCAAATCACTTTTTTCACATTCCTACATAAAATGAATGAGTAAAAGGCTGAACAATATTTTATATATAAATGGAAGTACTCAAGTATCCACAAAGAAAGAAAGATAAAAATGCAAGCATCCACAAAGGATGTAAATTTACAGAAGATAAAAAGAGATCACAAAAATCAGCAATTTAGGATGACTGTTAATGTGCTTACATAATACAAAATCAGAAAAACTGATCGATTGATCTTTAAACCCTCACTTGATCATCATATAAAATACACATACCATATACGATCAAATACACTGCGTAGGCTATGCTAAAATTCTCTGTAAATACTACATGTACACATGAAAATTATAAATATACCATCCTGAGAACAAAGTTTACAAGCACTTACACTGTTTCACACAATTCTGATAAAAGTCCATGATAAACGTTTGATTTACAACCTTTCAATCCCCCACCATTTCTTCTCCAAATACAGCGATTTAAATCACAACGCTGGGTAAAAACAAACAAACAAACAAACAAAAATCCAAACAAACAAAAAAAATTATCAGGACAACGTGGACATACCGTAATTTGGACATGCAATATTTTGCCTTTCATGTAACCCTGTTCGTTACTAGTACGTCATATCCTTGATAATCAGACTGAACTGCATGAACATCACAGTTTATGTCATAAATAGGGTAATAAAGATTTGCTTGATGAAAAATAGCACTTCATTCAGAAATGAATTAAGATTGCACGTTGAATTGACAACAAAGTCTGAATCAGTTGAGAACTTGACAGTAACATAGTTGCAACAAGTTCGAATCAGTTGAGAACTTTGACAGTATAGTTCAACAAGTCTGAATCAGTTGAGAACTTTGACAGTGATAAGTTCAACAAGTCTGAATCAGTTGAGAACTTTGACAGTGATAGTTCAACAAGTCTGAATCAGTTGAGAACTTTGACAGTAATAGTTAAACAAGTCTGAATCAGTTGAGAACTTTGACAGTGTAAGTTCAACAAGTCTGAATCAGTTGAGAACTTGACAGTACTAGTTCAACAAGTCTGAATCAGTTGAACTTTGACAGTAATAGTTAACAAGTCTGAATCAGTTGAGAACTTTGACAGTAATAGTTCAACAAGTCTGAATCAGTTGAGAACTTTGACAGTAATAGTTAAACAAGTCTGAATCAGTTGAGAACTTTGACAGTAATATTCAACAAGTCTGAATCAGTTGAGAACTTTGACAGTGCCAGTTCAACAAGTCTGAATCAGTTGAGAACTTATTAGCCCATCCTACTCATCACAGAGCCGACTGCTACTAAATGCCCGCTAAATCTGAGAATTAATTTTTCCTTGAAATCCAAACATCGATAACTTACTGCATGTACATGAAAATAACTTATAGGCTATGTAGACCTGCTGGTTTCCATTTATGCACTTAGTCTGCAGAAGATATGCATGGCTCCTTCAGTTTTGACAGCACCTTATACACGAAACAGCTTGGATTCTAGGGGGGGGGGGAGGTATATGGAATGCCTTGTAGCCCAGAAATTACGGTAATTAGCCAGTCACTTTTGCTAGACAAAACAAACCAATAAAAAAGATACATCTTTGCCAGTAACACCACTAGGCAAAGCTAGCCATGAAAAAGGACCGTCTTTTACGTGAAAACGATGAATGAAACTAGCCAATGAAAATGGACGATCAAAACTAGCCGATGAAAATGGCTGACACCAATGAGACAACCTGGCTATCATGCAGGAGAGCAACAAAAGATAGTGGACACAGCACAACAGCAAACTGTACAGATGTTGTTGGACTCTCTCGTCACTTCCACAGACGAGTAGGCATACTGGTTTTCAGCGCCTGGAGTGGACCTTCATGCGGGACAGAAGATCATCCTGGAGGCACGTGTTCTTCCACAGGCACTGCATGGGAAGGAGTCTTGCGGACCAGAGCGCAACAAGCAAACTGTACGGATACTGACACCATAAATTCATGGAGATATGCAAATCATTTCACGACCATGCGTCTCTTCCTCCTCCATTCCAGTGAATAAGACGACTGTTCATATAGTTAAAACAGGAGGAGTTTTCACTGCAACACAACACTTGTCATCTGATCATCTATGCTGTCAATAATCTGTTAAATCAAAATCATTCCAACACTGATGATCGTCAATGATAAAAAAGACACAAAACATGAACTACACGCCAATTACATGATAGATGTTAAGTAAACAAGAATATCCAGTCCTCCTTAAGTAGTTGGGCAACGACTGGCTCTTTTCAATGACAGCCTACACAACCCTGAGGTTCCTTTCAATATCTCACAGAAGATGCACAAAATCACATTGGGAAAAAAATTCTCCATTTCATGTTACGCCCATGAAATAGCCACAAAACTTTGGCTATCAACACAGGTGGGGAAGAAGCTAAACTAAAGAATGGGGGTTGGTTACTAGGGGGTATGGGGGGTGAGGGAGGGAGCAACAACCACCCTGTTTTCAAGTGCACAAGAGGTTCCTTTCACTTCCCTCTGATGGTACTACACGTAAATAGTTTGCTGAGGGTTTGTCTCCCACATTCTTCATCATCCAAACAGAAATATTGTAATTATTAATTATTAAATAAAACTTAACAGAGAGAGGCGGGAACAAAGGACAAGAAGTCTATTTGCTGACCAAAAAAATAGGAGAGATCTTCATTTTCACAACCCGAGTGCCTTATGGCAATTCACAATTCACTGCCACTATTGCATCACACTTACCCTGTCAGAACATATTTTCTGTGTGAAACGTAGACTGCTCTCCATGGGAAATACACACCGTCACAGTGCATCTCTACCCATTTTTGGTTTGTTCCTTAACATGGGCTGTTTTAAGAAAACTACCTATTTCTTTTTCATTTTTTTTTATTATTCCTATTACTTGGGCTATTTTGCAGACAACCACCTATTTCTTTTTCAATTTTTTTTTATTATTCCTATTACTTGGGCTATTTTGCAAACACCCACCTATTTCTTTTTCAATTTTTTTTTATTATTCTATTACTTGGGCTATTTTGCAAACACCCACCTATTTCTTTTTCAATTTTTTCCATTATCACTTTACTTTACTGACAACTCCCTTTTTTTCATTTTTTTTTTATATATTACTATTACTTGGGCCACTTTATAGACAACTCCCTGTTTTTCAATTTTTTATTATTATTACTATTACTTGGGCCGTTATTACTATTACTTGGGCCACTTTACAACTCCCTTTTTTTCAATTTTTTTGATTATTACTATTATTTGGGCTACTTTACAGACAACTCCATTTTTTTCAATTTTTTTTATTATTACTATTACTTGGGCCGTTATTACTATTACTTGGCCACTTTACAACTCCCTTTTTTTCAATTTTTTGATTATTACTATTATTTGGGCTACTTTACAGACAACTCCATTTTTTCAATTTTTTTTTATTATTACTAATACTTGGGCTACTTTACAACTACCTGTTTTTCAATTTTTTTTATTATTACTATTACTTGGGTCACTTTACAACTACCTGTTTTTCAATTTTTATTATTATTATTACTTGGGCTACTACTTCACAACCATCTATTTTTCAATTTGTTTTATTATTACCA
The DNA here is from genome assembly GCA_030674185.1 of Monoplex corrugatus. Lineage (NCBI taxonomy): Eukaryota > Metazoa > Mollusca > Gastropoda > Littorinimorpha > Ranellidae > Monoplex > Monoplex corrugatus. The sequence goes on from JAPXFY010000035.1 coordinate 29,695,333, forward strand.
TTACTATTACTTTTACAGCACATGATTTTTAAAAAAAAAAGCTTAAGTCTGATATACAATTACACACTGTGACACACAACCGCAAAAAAGGACACATGGCAATACAGAAAAAAGGGTGTAACACTGTGAAACGCTGATGACTCCACATGAACGCGGTATACATCTGGATACAACACAACCACAGACAGGCAGACAAAATAACACTGAATGGCCACTATCAATAATACCTCCACACCGAGACTGCCAGCAGTGGACACTGAGAAAGCGATGCAAAATGCTTACAGTTAAACATGCGTACAGTAAAAACAACACTGATCAACCTACAGCCTTTACGAGACTTTGCTCAGTCCAACCTGAAATCCGCATCTGCAGCATTTTACTCAAGTCTCTGCATTTAGACAGTGAATGAGGAAGGCTAACTTAAAAAACAAGTTGGTCACTGTAGTAAACCTTACCAACAAAAACAAAACAATGACGAGAAAAGGAAAGAACAGGTAGATTTCACTTGTCAAAAGAGCAGACCAACTGTAAAGATTATGAATGATGTCCGAGTTATTTGAAAAGGATGACTTTTTTTTAATGTTTTTGGGTGGGAATGTATGTGGTCCTTTGCTTTCTTTTTTATTATTATATATTTGTGTTTGTGTGAGTGTGAGAATCTGTGTATGTGAGTGATGTGTGTGTGTGTGTGTGTGTGTGTGTGTGTGTGTGTGTGTGTGTGTTGTGTGTGTGTGTGTGTGTGTGTGTGTGTGCGGTGCGCGCGCGCGTGTGTGTGTAGATGTAGGAGTGTGTAGGTGTAGGGGTGCGCGCACAAACACAATCGGGCAAGGGAGACGCTGGCAGCCGCATGCCAAACAACCATTTTTGTGTTTTAAATCTGGATAACAAGTACTCTTGTATCTTTGTGAATCTAGCAAAAGTATTACAGTACTGAAAAAGATGTTACGACTGAGCATGCAGACTAAACACTGAATACACATTTGCTTCATTCATCCAAAGACTAAACATGACAGCGAAGCCAACAAAACACAGTCCAAGTCAACCTTTCCGAACAGTATGAAAAGCACCTTAACATGAAATCACAAACAATGACCATAATCAAATAACACAAACAGCATAAACAAACAACAAACAAACAAACAACAAACAAAAAAACCCAATTCATAAAAGGGTGAAAAAAAAAAAAGAAAAAAAAGAAAAAAAAAATCAAAGCACCCAACTAACACAAAAAATCGTATACAAGTTGTAAGAACAACTGGAAAAGTTCAGAAATAAATTATCTGCACTGACTCTGACCACCATTGGCTTAGATGTGATGGAAAATTGCTATGAACAATGTACACAATAAGACACAGAGACTAAAACAAACAAGGTCTGCCAGAATCTTTCTGTCCATTCATACACACACCTCTTCTGCCCATTCATTCATACATACACACACACACACACACACACACGCACACACATTGAAAATTATCATTATTATTACTATTAGCACCATTCACTCACATTTCTGGAGGCATGGCTGATGCGAATCATAATGGATGATAATGACTGTTGGCAAATGTTCAAAATGATGATGAACGAAAATCACTGTTAAATCTGTTAAAAATGTTTGAAATGATAATGAATGAAAATCAGTCAGATCTGCCAATGTTTAAAATGATAATGAATAAAAATCGCCATTAAGATTTGCAAATGTTTTAAAACAAAATGATTCTTCGTTGCTTTATGTTTGGACTTTCTGATCTACAGAGACAAATTTTTTTGATGTGTGTGTGATAAATTGATGCACTGCAACTTTCAGCATATTTGATTTAATGAACCGTTTATTCCCCTGAACACATATATATATCTGCCATCCTTTCATATACCTGCCATCCTTTCATAAAAATTAGAACTACTTACGGATGTATCTGTTTTGACTGAAGGCTGGCTGTGTTTTCCTTTGAACCACAAAAATTTATGCGAATCACAAGTTAAACTTATAGCCCAAAGTTAAAGTCTTATCAAGCAGTTCACTTCTCTCCAGTTCTACTCCTATGAAAACTTGCAGACATGCTCTCTCTTTCCTTCATGCAAGTACGTGCATACACACAACATACATACCTGTAGTATGCACAAATACATGCATCAGAATACATATGTGCGTACATGTCCACAAACATACACACACACATCGCTCACATCACATACAAGCGAAAACACACACCCACATACTCTACCTAAGGCCCTACCTGCGCACTACCAACAACCAGAAAACAGCCCACACTCTTTGTCATTATTATTACCACTAGTGTTTAACGCCCAGCCGACTGCACAGAGCTATAACATGGCTATAACCACCTCAAAACACACTGCAGACCTTGACAAAACACCAAAAAACAATAGCCACCAGGAAAAGTTAATAAAGTACACATATAAACGCATTCGCGGACAAGATCAAAGGAGAGGCCCCTGGCGTTGACCATTTCGTCCAATTTTATCATCAGGGGGTTAAAAACAAGCCTTAGACGACTGTACAAACATGACAAAAACTGGCCAAAATTACCTCAAACTGCTCATCTCTACCTGGACAGACAAACAGCAGTGACAAGAGGCAACTACAAAGAACAGAAAACAACCGTTCTGCATATCACACTTAAGTGTGGCTTCGTTACTGGCGATCAAATGCTTCATCCTTGCTCTGGCACAAACTATTACATCTTTCAAGAATCAACATTTCAATACAAATCAATAAGGAGGAAAAAAACCTGCACACTATACAACCTGGCAGCAAATGCTTACCTGTTCATAGATATGTATTGTTTAGTACAACTAAATGCTAAAATACTGCTGTGTTAAGGTTTGACAGCTGGGATCTACAATAACAATGTGTGATGCAGCCTATAAAAAACAAGGCTTATCGTACTAAAAGTCTTCGTTTGTGGTATTTCTATATTTTTTGAAAGTTAAAATTCAGAACTTAATAACGGGGGAAGGAGTGGGGAAACAGAACAAAGACAAAACAAAACAGAAGTGATCTATCATACTCACAGATTATTCTGTTTTACAATTGATTCGAAGTACTGACAGATCATTTTTGTAAATAGAAGTGATCTATCCATCCTCATGGAACATTGTTTTACAACTGATTCAAAGAACTCACAGATCATTTTTGTAAATAGAAGTGATCTATCATACTCACAGATTATTCTGTTTTACAATTGATTCGAAGTACTGACAGATCATTTTTGTACATAAATGTGATCTACCATCCTCATGGAACATTGTTTTACAATTGATTCAAAGAACCGACAGATCATTTTTGTAAATATGAAGTGATCTATCATACTCATAGAACATTCTGTTTTACAATTGATTCAAAGTACTCGCAGATCATTTTTGTACAAGTCAATTCACTGTACAATCAGCAGTGATATTCCAGAAACCGGTGGCTGGTACACACAGATCGGTTTGCAAGGAACACTTGCCTGCATCTCTTGCTTTGTTTTTGCATGCTGCATCACACATACCCCGCAAGGGGAAGAATGGAAAAGTGGGGGTGGAGGTAAGGGGCAGGGGGAGTACATGGGGGGAAGAGACGAAAATAAAGACTTCAAACACAGTCAACACAGCATAGACACAAAGGACATAAACTGAAAGAAGTTTTCTAGTAATTCTTGTTCAGCTAGTACACTAGTGACACACGCGATTACTCTATATTTGGTCATAACCTAAGCCGATGTTTATCGAGAATTCGGTCAAACGATGCGTCCAGGTGGCACTCCACCCCACCTGACCGCTCAGGTCGCACAAGAACGCGAGTGTCAATCCTTTTTCTCTGGACTTTATATGCCAGGCCAGACAGGAGGAGCTCGACAGGGGACGGAAGAGTGGGCCTGAGAGTTGGATATGGTAAGTGTACTAGCTAAACAGGAATTTCAAAAACTCCTCTTTTAGCGTCATGCACTCCACCATATCCAACTGATGCAGAATTTAAAGACTGGAAGGTGGAGCCATGTTCTGCCTCTGGACTGTCAACATCCTGGAGGCATCTAAGACGCAATAAGAGGAGCAGGACAGACTCACTGCAGTGGTGATCCATAAATCTCTTTAAGTAAAGGTTGATAAAGGTGGACTCCCTGTTTAACTGGCTGCTTCTAAGACATCACAGGAGAGGGAATGATTGAAAGCAGATGAGACTTGAGAGGGCCCCTGAACTTTCGGGTAACACAGTAGTACCATGTTGCCCAGTTACAGTATTACACAGCATTCTGTGGCTGCGTCAACTTGCTGACCAGTGCACGCTGAACGTTGACCATCCCATGATCAAGGAGAAGAGCTTGACGCACAACATTGACACTGCCATTGGTCACTTTACAATAAACATTGACGGCAAAACAAAACGACACTGTTAGTGGCACCACTCTATTTCCATGCCACAACTTTCTGTAGTTTTTGAGTGGCAACCCTCTCTTGCCCTGCCACAACTTTCTGCTAGTCAAACTAAAGTTTTACTCCAGTTGTGAATATACACGAGCCACTGCAGGCATGACTGATCTTCTAATGATTAACAGCAGGAAAGACTCGCTGAGTGTTTACCTGGAACTGTCTGATAGCAGTGAATCCTGCTGGAATACATTACAAACTGCAGAAAGACTCGGAATGTGCATTTTGCAGGCCTTCTGACAGTCCCTCACTGTTAGTTATAACTGCATTTGAGCAATCCCTCCAGTGACATCATTGCCTACCTGAAGGTAAGGTTTCTACCCTGTTGAAGACGACATCCAACAACTTACCCTTCTCATCTAACAGCTTTAACGTCATTACCAGGACTTGAGATGAAAAGCAACAGGGAAGGAAATGGGTGCGGTGGGAGTAATGAAGCAAGAAAATGAATAAGGACACTGATCACGAAGCAAGACTAAAATCTTACTTTTATAATTGTTCAGGACACTGATTACGAAGCAAGACTAAAATCTTACTTATATAACTGTTCCACTGCTGCTGACAAATTAGAACTAGAAACCTGTTGCAAAAGGGAACAAATGAATATTTGGCATCACTTTTTGACAATCTTGACGCGGTGGGATTAGTACTAAGTTATCTCTTACTACTGACCGTGATATATAATGTATGAGTTGTAGAAGCCACAGTCTTAATACTATATGAACACATTCAATAGCATCCAATAATCCAACATTCAATTTTCTTCAAACAATTCAACAGCCTTAACCCCCGATCACTTTCCCTGCAAACCCTTTCTCAAGCAACATATTAATAGAGATGATATAGCAGCTTGTTACGTTCACACAGAATCAATGACTTGTAAAAGTTATACTTAGTTGTAATAAATCATTCATGGACACTGCACAATGTGTTCGCTCAAAATCACACACATACACGTAATACAACTCTCTTAAATAAATAAAATAAAGCAAAAGAGCATTTCATAACAACAGTTTTTGTCAATATCAATTCTAGACAAGTACACATCTGTGGACATTTCATGATCAGTTTTGGACACATACATTCCGTCAGTTCTACACAGAAAATTCCTGTCAGTTCTGCACATAAATTCAAAATTCAGTTATTTCATTTTTGCTGAAAATTTCAGTACTGGACACAAATTTTGCCAGTCCTGGACAAGCAGTTCTACATCATTATTTCTCTAGTCTGGGCACAGAATTCTGTCAGTTTTAGACACACCAACCCTCTCATTCTCACACACTTTCCAACAGTTTCCTGATGGAAACTGGTGAACATGGCAGGGGAATGAAAGGGTTAATTTCTGTCACTTCTGGACACAGAAGTTCTGTCAGTGAGGTGCATGCAGATTTTGTTGGTTCTGGGTTTTTAAGCCCCTGCTAAGTTTGGACATGTTATAAATTATATAACTTTTTTAAACTCTTCTGGACAGAAGATGTTCTTGGACAAACATGCATCCTGTTAGTTCTATAAACGTCACTTTAACTCGGTAAAACAAGAACACACTATGGCTCTGGGTGTGTGGATGGGGGGCAACACCAGTCCTTTATTCCTAACCAACACACAATACCCTCATCACAAAAACCCTTATCTAACTGACTGGATCAATGAAACAATGCAACACTATTCTATACTTCAACTGTACTGTCTTTCTGGCGTAGTTCTCTCAGGTTGCAAATGGGATGGTGAAGTGACACGCTGACACAGATGTAATGCTGAACAAGGCGTACGTACGAACATGCATCATGGATCCAGCTTCAAACCCCACGTACAGAAACACCATGGCAAATCCGTGTCTGAGTTGGTCTCAGATGACAGAATGAACGTGTAAGGCCTTGCTATATCATTCGGCTAATGCTGCATAAGTTGTGTACACATTCACACACACGCATACACACACACACACACATGCACCAATCCCGGCCAAGTACACAGGCAGATGGACACACGAAAGACGGACAGGACAACAATTTGATTTTTCCAGCAGTACATCATCTCAGCTCCTCACCAATACGCCATGTCCACAGAGAAGCGTCCCCGGGCCACATAGGCTCTGTTCTGGTGTCTGTTCCCACAGACACACGTTGATCCTGCTTTGTTCTCACACACTTTGTTCCATGTCAGTGTTCAAGTCTACTTTCTCCTCATGCGTTTTTGTTCCAAGTTGCTTTGTTCACGCTCATGACCCCCACCAACACCACAATCTGTCACGACACTGCTGACCGACTCCATCGCTTTGATTACAGAGTATCCTGTTCACCCACACAGCACGTTCTGCCTGGACTTTGACATGGACTGTGTGCAGCGCAGGTGTGATCTTTGTTGCTCATTTTGTGTGATCAGGTTGAAGTGTTTTGCATTGACGTTACCAATACTGCCACACTCAAAGTGCTGCCCCACGTGTTTCGTCTTAGTCTATGCTCTATCTTTTCACCCTAACGACCGCTCGCTTCTGCCACACCCTGGCACACCAGCAATGGAGAGTACCTTCTCTGCTGTCCAGAATTAAAGTAATGTTCTATTATCAATGGCTTGCTGGAAGATATTCCTCATTATGGCCGGCTGGGATTTTGTGCTGAACTGATATTTCGGTTGTCTGTTCAATTTTCAAGATGTCTGTGAGTTTGAACCCGTTTTCAAGTGTGAGTTTGAACCGTTTTCAAGTGTGAGTTTGAACCGTTTTCAAGTGTGAGTTTGAACCGTTTTATGTTTGCTGTTTTAAACTATTTCAGATGTCTGATCAGTGGAATATGACTAGCGTTTTAATAATACAAAAAAAATAATGGCCCTCCATGGGATGTCTAAGATGTGAAACCATTTTAATTTTGATTTTTTTTATCTGTAAATACAGACATCCCCATCTCATATACTTCCAATCTGTCTACAATAATTAACTGGCTGTTATATGGGGTGTTTTTCTTTCATAATCTAGGAGGGACGGGGTCTTGTTGTTTGTTTTCTATTCCTTTAATTCTCTACCCATTTTCCTTTACATTTTTTGGTATGCTATACATGACTTACGTTTTACTTCATTATCTCAAGGGTTTTTTCATTTTGTTTTCTTTTCAATTCCTCCTTTCACTTTTTCCCCTTTTCCCTTTTTTTTTGTGGAAATTCCTCTTTTCACTGTTTTCTCTTTGAATTTCCCCCCCTATTCCTGTTTCGTTTTACCAGAAGGATGCTGTGGTGTGGCTTCAAGCTTCTCTGGAGGCCTTTTTTCCAAGATGTACACATGAGATCCAAACCCTACCAACAAAAACAAACTTTACCCAGCGGACCATGATCACCAACTGACAACTTTTGTTACAATGGAGACCACACAAGTCAAGTCACTTGCAATGCGTGGACAAACACCGCCCACACACACACACATCCTTGCATGCACAGAAGCGGAGAAAAATGTAGGCTGTGCCAGCTTTCGTGTGAATACAGGAGGCAAGAATGATGTCAGCAGGTCACGAAGGGCTACACCATTTGCCCCACGAATGTCAGAGTCTCCATGCCCACAGCCAGATGGGTGGGGTAGGTCCAGATGTGGCGATGATGACGGTGTGTGGTTTCAGCTCACGTGGTGCAGCGCGGACAAGGGTTGGAGAGGGGTGTTAGCACTCAAACTCTTGCTGTGTGATGGCGTTCAGGTCCTTCATCAGACCTTCCAGGTTGGCCATTTCTGCCGAGAGCTCTTCTGTGCTCAATGACTTCTGCAAAATACAACAGACATACCGACTGTGATGCCCATGTTCTTCAGCTATCTGTGCTATGTCGTAGTATGAGGATATTGTACATTTCCTTTGATTTAAGTTTAACGGGTCGTGCCTGCCGTATGTGGCAGGCCAATCTTCCCCATCCCGTCTGCCATGTCTGCACTATACGGCGCCCTCTCACACCCCAAGTGCTGTGTCTGCCACTACCGTCTAAGGGAAGCAACATCTACTTTTGGGTTAGAATTTTTTTTTCAGTATCTTAGCCAGTTATAGATCTTGGTTCCATGCACTTAGGCTTATCCAAGTGACCACAATTAGTCACAGAAGATAGTGACCCTGACCACATTCCAGACTTGGTACGGAGTGTGCGTGTTCTTAGCCCAGGCGAGAAATGGCTGCATACACAAGGTCACGTTCTGTTTTTTTGGCTGCAGAAGCACTTGAACTGATATTGCAAAATGGTTCTGATGACGAAGGAAATGATAGCGATGTAACTGGGAAGAAGAAAGGTGATCTTTTTGAAGATGTACAGATGTAGGAGGGAAAAAGGAACTGGACTGCATGTGCTGTGACTTCTATTGATATATTTTCATTTTAATGCATATTCCGAAAAAGTGTCGGATTACCAGGGTGCCTGCATGTGTACATAACGACCACAAGGTAAGATTTACAGTTTTGTGACCCTCGTTCCCCTGTGCCGTGTTGATTTTGTGTGTGTTTCTGATGTAAACAATGTGTCGTGTTTCCTGTTGTCGGGGATCTTATCTTTGACGTCATAATTACTAGCCGCTCATCTGAAACAAGTTACTAATATCTTTGTTCAAATGTTGAAATATCACACTTTCCATTGATATCAAACATTTTAGCAGCAAGTTTAAAACTGCCCGGGGAAAAAATATCACAAAAGTGTCCAAAATCGGCTGTCAGCAGGGTGAGTAAGTGTGTGCATGAGTTCAGCTGCGAGGGATGGAGCGTTGTGTGAGCGCAGGACGGCGTGAAAGAATTAAAGATTAGATAGGAAAACACACTTATTGTGTATAAGAAACTGCACGCACACACATGCACGCACACACACAATGCGTGTGCGCTCACACACACACACACACACATGCACGCGCGCACACACATACACACACACTCTCGCTCTTCATCTCCTCCGTCTCTCATGCCCATCCCATCCCTCCCCTCTCCACCATACACACAAGCAAAACAAAGCCAAGACTAACGGTCATATCCTGTTCATTCTTGCTGTGCTGGGTGACGTCAGGAGCCTTGGAGGTAAAGGGAAGAGGGGATCTCGTCTTCACAGGCCCACTGGACACTGGCGGTGACGGCTTTTTGTAGGGGCTCAGGTTAGGCTGAGGCTTCACTGTACAACACAACACATAATAACTATTGCATCCTTTTATCATACATTTAAAAAAAAAAAAAAATAATAAGAAGAAATATAATCACTGTGGAGTGAGTGCCCATGTCTCATCCCCTGCTGCTTTACCTTCCCCAACCCTAAGCAGGGTCAAGTACCCATTCACCACTGGATAACTGGAGACCACATACACTAAAGTTTTTTCCACTTTCAAGTGAGATTCACACCCACGCAAAGAGACTGGAAGGTGGGAGCTCTACTTCTATACCAACCAGGCCTCTAAAGTAGTTATCATCATTATTATTAGTACTACCATTATTATCATTATTAGTGTTTAAAGCCCAGCCGACTGCTCAGCCATATCAGGGCTATAACCATCTCAAACAAAACAAACACACTAAAGCACATCAATGACCCCGGATGAAACAAAACCTGGAAAATAAAATCAACACATATCGTTACATTCACGCATAGATATATGTAAATAAAGACAAGCTCTTGGCAGTGGTCATCTGCCCAATTTATCACCACATAGGATCAAAATACTAAACCTGAACACAAATGCTCAGACATAAATAAACAAAAACACATCAGAGCCTGGAATTGCTAAGAAAAAAAAAGAGGAAACTTCTAGGGGGGTCCGGGGCATGCTCCCCCGGAAAATTTTTAAAATCAAGACTAAAATCTGTGCATTCTGGAGACAAATTTAAAGGCATCTAACACACTGAAATTCACAATGAATATCAGTCAAAAGAGTATTTAATAAACATTGGGCACAAGATCAAGATCCATCATACACAGCAGATCGTTTCAGTGTGTTCATGCACAGATTTTTTTTAATGCGAAAAATATTTTTTTGCGCGATTTTCGATTTTGATTTCCGCGGAAATCCTCGTTTCCGCGACGAATTCCAGGCTCTGTACACATAAAAATTGGTCTACAGTATCGAAATGTGCCAATATGCAGATCACATTACCCTGGAGCTAAAAACGCAAATATCATGCGCGCCCAATTATCAATCCCAATAGACAGAGTAGGTAAGGCTTTATGGAACATAATTATACAGGTGAATGGGCCAGTTAAGCAGAAAATGAGAAAGGTCAAGATGACAAAAAGTGAGGGAGCATGGCAGAAATGAAGACAGTAACAGATAAGAATTTCCAGCACATTTTTTCCAGAAGGTGGGGTAAAGAAGAAGAAAAAGAGGGGGAGAGACAGAGATAGAGATCACTCAAACACAAAAACAACTACCACATGCAACATTTTCTTATAAAGTACATCGACTCGTCACATATCAAAGGCAGGATGGGGCTCTCCCTCCCATAACTGAATGAGGTTTTAAAAAAAAACAACAACAACAACACCGACCAAAAATTAACAAAAATACTGACTAGTTACAGCAAAAGACATAAAAAAAACAACAACAAGAAAAAAGAAAGCAAACCCACCAACAAACTACATGAACATGTCACAAAATACAAAATTCATTACCACAAAACTCAAAGAGTGCTAGGGTAAGGATAAAACCAAAGTAAGCAGGTTAAATCAATGATGTGCAGTAAGTATAATGTCCATACAATGTCCACATACCATGCACTCAAATGACACTGCCCCATCCCTGCTATCACACACTTAGTCCTGCGATGAACTGTTCCTAAATCAGAAATACTCTCTTCAAAAACAGTACCAACAGCAAAATATATAAATCTAAAAAAAAAAAAAGTCCTCTTTTTGAAATGATTTCCTTCCTCCCCTAGTCAATTTAATATGATAAAGTAGAAAACAAGTCTGGGATGTAGTCCTCAGCTTGTATGAGAGTAAGGTAACAAAAACCTCAACTTTTTCTTGGGGGTGGGAGGGGAGGGGGGTAGTCTCAACTTTTTCTTGGGGGTGGGAGGGGAGGGGGGGCAGTCTCAACTTTTTCTTGGGGGTGGGAGGGGAGGGGGTCAGTGGTTTAAAGGTGTTGCCCATCTCCCCTCCTTCACTGCATTACATTCCCCAGCCCCGTCTGAACTGGGTCAGATCTCCATTCACAGTTGGCTGGACAGGAAGCTACATGCACAGAATCTGTCTTGAAACAGGCTCAAACCTGTGCAATCAGATAGGAAGATGAAAAAGCTATCGATATGCCAACCAGGCCTGGAAGTAGCAGTGGTGGTGGTGATGGTGGGGTCCCAGTAAACAAGCCACAACTCATCTGTAGGTGAAGCCTGGTTGGCAGCACAGAAATAAGAGCTCTTGCCTTCCGGTCTGAATTCACAGGTTCAAGTCTGGCTTGGTTTATTAAAAAAAAAAAAATGTGCATGATGCCTCCAGCCTAACCAGCTATGAATGCATACCTGCCCTGTTCAGGGCTGAAGAAGGTAAAGCAACTCTGAACAGGATGAACATCGCCCTGATAATACTGGCTCTCAGAAAAAAATTTAAGTCTCCACCATCTATTTCCCCCGTGATCTCAGGGTTACAGGACAACCTTCAACTTTGACCCCAGGACAACCTTCAACTTTGACCCCCCCTCCCAACTTATGTTCTTCGGTATCATCCAGAATCTGTTATAGGTGCTTGAAGAATGTCCACATGAACCCGATTTTTGATGTTTTAAGCTGTGAAACTGAAAACCGTTTGGGAATGCTCAGGCCTCTTAACACCTCAACCATCCCTTCACGATGCCTTTCACAGCTTAATTTAACTGTTTTCAATGTACACTACTGGCCCACAGAATCCTGGGGCTTGTTACTCACATCAATACGCTTAAATTGGTACCACTGTGTTTGGCTTTAATTAAACAAACACAGAACAAACTCCCTCAGTCATACAAGTTCTTCTCTGACAAAAGTAATAGTCTGGCCATACAGAATGTTGGGGCTGTTACATCAAAACACTAAAATTATTGCTACCACTGTGTTTGGCTTATACAGTACAAACGCCCTTAGTAATGCCAGTTCTTCCACAACAGAAATGTGGTCCAGCAATTTTCCTTTGTTTTTTTTAGTCTTCTGCTAATCGTTCTTCCACAACAGAAATGTGGTCAAGCAATTTTCCTTTGTTTTTTTAGTCTTCTGCTAATCGTTCTTCCACAACAGAAATGTGGTCCAGCAATTTTCCTTTGTTTTTTTTAGTCTTCTGCTAATGGAGAGGACAGCGCTTTCTTAGTGTGGTCAGCACACACTGTCGTTCACCCAACAAACTTTCACTGCTCTAGGAGCACCATAGAAACTGTGAATAATGCAGGTAGCAATGACAATGACTTTTATGATTCAGGAGAAGGTGAAGAGGAGGACAAAGGTGAAAACTTTCCTTGACACGGATACGTACATCACAGAGACTACACTTGTTTAGGGTTGTGGGATTTTCCAAGTGCACTTTATTCACTTTTATTCACTTTTTTAAATACTGTTTTATAAAATAATAACTCGGAAACTTTAGCAAAGTACTATGGCAATTCTCCAAATAAGTGATGAAATATAGTGAAATAAAAAAAAAATGGCAGCTGTTATATCGGATATTTTTTTTCCTTTTGCACATGCCCTTCAGATATCTGGGGCAATGGTTAATAAAACACTTACAGCATAACGCAATGCACATCTTCCAATTCACAACTGACATGGCTGTACTTTCTACAATACAGTAAAAATAATGTAAACACTATGAAATGCTAAAGGGTCAAACGCATGTGTAATGCACAACTTGCGCATAACCGCTGTCGTTGCTGCTCTTTGTGCACTGCTGTCAATCCAAATGCTAAAGGATGAAAATATTACTAGCTTTAAAACGGTACGAAAGTTTACCTGCACTCTGTACTAACCAATCTTTAAGAGTATCAGAGTTATCCTAGAGCCAGCCCTTTGTGGCAGCAACTTTACTTAAAATGGTACAAATGTACCCAAGTTCAAAGCACTGAGTGTAAAAAGGTACCTACCCCGACCAACATGTCTAGGGGTAGGGGTGGTGGGGGCACCATCAGGGGAGGAACACGGCAGGTTGAACCCCCTCCCACCCCGCCCCACTGCATGCTGGGAGGAGCTCTCGCCCGCACCCGCCACTTGGATGTAGCTGGGAGGGGACTCAGGGGAACGGGGCCCTGCAAGGGATAAACGTCACACTTCAGACAGGGGAGGAAGAGGCAGGCGATTTGCAGCAGGAAAGGTCATAGTTCAGATAGGGCAACAGGTCCATCTCAACCATCCTTAGGGGGGCCACCTTTCTTTAATCCCAAGACTTGTGAAACTAATTTTCTGTTCTGGTTTGGTTTGAAACTGAAC
>JAPXFY010000035.1:29716634-29779134 GCA_030674185.1 Monoplex corrugatus
GGGGGTACACGGGTCTCATGCCCATGGGTCCTCCCTGACCCATACCCCCATCCCCTCCACCATACCCCAATATGTGGCCATTGGGCAGAGCTGTCACCGTAGCCACCGCTGTCAACACACTACACAGGCAGGTGGACGTTTAGATACTTTTATCACAGCGATAATACAATCTTTATCACTCAAGTTTATAGTCACTGAAATGGAGAGGATGTGTTAAGTAAAACATCTCTGTCTGTGACTTGTACATTGTTTTTAGGCATATTAACCCTACCAGACCGAGTTCCCACTATTGCGGGAATGACGAAAATGACTATATACCGAGTTCCCGCTATAGCGGGAATAGCACACTCACATGATCGTCATTTATCAAGAGCTAAAAATAGCCACCGAACCGTTGCTAAGTGTCGCGTGAGCGTGAGTTCAGCCTATTGCAAATGTCTCCCTTTGTGTTGATGGTATTTTGAGGTGATTTGGGTGCAAAATTGACCATGAAGCGAGCTAGTGATGAACCAAGCACTTCAACAGGTAAACGGGCGAGGCCAACTCGCTTCACAGTTCAACAAGTGGTGGACATTTTGCAGAATTCTGATTCTGATGAGGGAGAATTTGATCAGGAATACGTTTCCGATTCAAGTGATGATGATTAGTTGATGAAGCATTGAGTGAAAGTGATGATTCTGACAATGAAAGAAGTAGGTCGAGACAGAGTGTTGGAAGAAGGGGGCGTGCCCGTACCCCCCAACCAAGTGATAGGGGAGATGCTTGTGTGATGATGAGGGTTGGACTGGCGTTAGATGAAAGGTAGGCCTATTTTCTACAATCTCTCCAAGTTTCATATAATTCTAACCATTGGTGTGCATGATATGAACAGTTTTCTAACGTATATACATTTTTTTCAAAATTTTGCTCAGGAGGCCAGGCAGGGGGCACAATTACGCTCAGGGGCTCAGGTCTGGTAGGGTTAACACATTGCGTACCGCATCACGAGATCACTCGTGACTCAGCTTTCTCTCTCCGTGGACCGCGTCATGAGGATTTCGTGCCCTGAACCGTAGTTTCAGTTTCGAGTATATAAATAGAAAATGACTGCATTGCTGACGTGAATCCTTTTCCAGCAAAGGGAGTATACTCTTGTCATTTCCTTTCTGCGTTTACACGATGTTTGAAGCAGCAAAAATGGCAAAGATATACCTTGTTTTCTGACAATACCCCCTCCGGCCTATCTCTCTCCTAACATTACTTGGTCAATAGTTAGTATACAGTGACCTGTTTTCTTGGTAGGAAAAGGGTTAAGTCAAACAGGAAATTGTGTTACATCTAGGGAAACATACGTACACTACTTTCTTTAACGCTGTACAACACTTTCTTTAACACAACACATCCCACCCTTTTCATACTACATACACACCACCACCAGCCCTCAAAACTGCATAGAAGGAAAAAATCACCAGTGTTGTTTGTCACTCACACCTACATCTTCCATGTCAACACATACACGTATGCAACCCTCCACCTCCCACCACCATCACCCACCCACCACCCACCACCCACAGACACACAATTCTTTAAAAAAATGTTACATCCCAAAAGAGCCACCAAAGTTAAAAAAACAAACAAAAAAACTCCCACCAAATTATAATGTCCACACATTGGGGCCTAAATTCACACATGTACACACACATACACAAACACACACACCCATCCAAACTGCTCCTAACGTAAAAAGAGACAACGTACGTTCGCGGGGTGGGGTCTGGGTGTCAACGGGCAAGGTGATGGGTTTGGGACGGATGATGTTCCTGGGCTGCACTGGCTGGTACCTCTCCTCCCCACTGGATGGGTAGCCGCTCTCTCCTGAAACACACGCACAAATACATACAGGAATTAGAGCACCTGGTCACAACATGGCTTAACCCCCTTGGTCATGAACCTATACATGTGAGTCTCACTCCGAGTGGTTACAGGCTTGCTTCTTTCCATCGCTCATCCCGAGGTGGTGGTATCGCCATCCTCTACAACGACTCACTCCATTCCCGCCTGTCTTTCTCGCAGTCTCTGCCTTTCTCCCATCCTTCTTTCGAGCACGTTGAAGTATCCTTCCAATCCACCCCTCACCCCATCACCTTCTCCTGTGTCTATCGACCTCCACCTAGCTCTGCCAACAAGCTCACCACATCCATGTTTCTCTCTGACTTTGATCAACTTCTTGATTACTACTGTCTCTTACCTGGAAATCTCATCATTCTAGGTGACATCAATGTCCACTATGACAACACTCACCGTTATGACACAAGACATATCATCAACTCTCTGTCCAATCACAATATGACTCAACACATTTCTGAACCAACCCATCAAAAAGGTCACATTCTTGACTGGATCATTTCTCGTGATCACCACAATTCCGCTACTGACAACTGCTTAGTTCTTTCTACCCGTCTAACTTCAGCCCTTCCATCTGACCACTCTGCAATTCTCTGTTCTCTCGACATTTCTCCTCCTTCCCGTACCATGCGCACAGTGACTCGACGCAATCTCAAATCTATCGACCTCTCCACATTTTCATCTGATGCCTCCCGTCTCCTTTCTGAAAAGTCACATAACCTTGCCGATGAATTCTATACTACTCTCCACCATCTTCTGGACACTCATGCTCCAGCCACAACCCGTCTTTTACCTGACCGCCCCCTACCCCCTGGCTCACTCATGAGATCGCCTGCGCAAAACGTGCCCGCCGCAGAGCAGAGCGCCGCTGGCGCAAATCCAAACTCACTGTACACAGGCAACTTTTCCAAGCCTCTAAAACAAAAGTATCCACCCTCATTGCATCAGCAAAAACAAGCTATTTCCAAACCAAAATCCTGAATGCCTCTTCTTCAAAAGAACTCTTTACAACCATGAATCATCTCCTTGGCACACGAAAAGATTTACCTCTCCCAACAAAACATACAAATGAAGAACTCCCATCTGTATTCTCCAACTATTTCACCACCAAAATACAAACTCTTCGTGACAGGCTTGACAGGACACCCTGTCAACCATGCCCACCTGACCCTTCCTTCTCTGGCACACCTCTTACTACTTTTACCCCAGTCTCACAAGAAGAAATTCTCAACACAATCAGATCCATGTCGTTCAAAACCTGCGAACTGGATCCTCTTCCAGGTTCTCTCTACGCCGACTGTCTCCCTACTCTCCTCCCATTCATCACTGACATCATCAACACTTCTCTTCAAACTGGAACTGTCCCTGATTCTTTCAAGTCTGCTATCGTTCACCCTCTCCTCAAGAAACACAATTTAGATCCAAATGAACTGAAAAATTACCGGCCTATCTCTAATCTCTCTTTCTTGTCAAAACTCCTTGAAAAAGTCGTCCTCAACCAGCTGAACTCTCACCTGTCTGTCAACAATCTCCTCAATCCTTTCCAGTCAGCCTACCGCCAGTGCCATAGCACTGAAACTGCCCTACTACACATTCTCAACAATCTCCTCCTTGCAACTGATACTGGCAAAGTCTCTCTCCTCACACTCCTTGATCTGTCTGCAGCCTTTGATACCATTGATCATGGTATTCTCCTTTCTAGACTTCATCATACTTTTGGCATCTCTGACATTGCTCTGTCTTGGTTCACTTCATACCTATCCAACAGAAAACAAACCGTTCTCATCAATAGCACTTACTCTCAACCCGCATACCTGACCTGTGGTGTTCCACAAGGATCTGTCCTTGGCCCTGTTCTTTTCACTCTTTACACCTCCCCCCTGTCCACCATCATCAACTCCCATTCTATAAAACACCACTTCTATGCTGATGACACCCAACTTCAAGACAGTGACTCACCTGATAATATACAGCGCCTGTTGACTCGCACCACTGAGTGTTACTCGGACATTAAGAACTGGATGACACACAATAGACTTCAGCTTAATGACGACAAAACAGAAGCTATCCTCATTGGCACCCGTCAGAAACTTTCTCAGCTGCCTCCTCTTTCTCTCCCATTATGTAACACATCAGTCCCAATTTCTGATTCAGCTAAAAACCTTGGTGTCTGCATTGACTCTACCCTCTCCATGAACAACTTTGTTACTCAAACTGCCAGATCCTGCTACTATCATCTCCATCGTATAAGGCTGATCAGGAAGTATCTCTCTGTCGAAACAACTGCAAAACTCGTTCTCTCCTTCATAATGTCTCGCATTGACTATTGCAATTCACTCCTGTCTGGTCTTCCTGCCTCCACCATTCACATCCTACAGCGCATTCAAAACAATGCTGTACGCCTTGTACTCAAAAAGAAAAAAGCTGACCACATATCTCCTCTCCTAGCACAACTTCACTGGCTCCCTGTATCAAAGCGCATACAGTACAAACTAGACACCATGTGCTACAAAAGCCTCAATAACGCAGCCCCCGATTACCTGTCAAGCCTACTTGAGATCTATCTTCCCTCACGTACCCTCCGCTCTGCCTCCGATCCTCTGACTTTTCGCTTTCCACGCACTAAGCTCAATACCTATGGTCCACGAGCCTTCTCTGTTTCTGGTCCACTCTCCTGGAACAAACTTCCTCTCTCAGTCCGTCAGCAACCTACTTTTGTCTCCTTCAAGTCCGCTCTCAAAACTCACCTTTTCTCCTCCGCATAAAATCCTAACCTCACTCAACCCCCCCCCCCCCCTCTGCAGCCTGTCTCCGCTCGGAGGGAATCACATGGTTATAATATATAATTGTATATACTATGCTCTCTATAATTTTCCATTGGTTTTATTCTTGCTTTTATTGCTTTTATTCTTTCTCCCCATTTATAGCCATGCGTGTGTGTGTGTGTGTGTGTGTGTGTGTGTGTGTGTGTGTGTGTGTGTGTGTGTGTGTGTGTGTGTGCGTGCGTGTGTGTGCGTGCGTGCGTGCGTGCGTGCGTGCGTGCGTGCTTGCGTGTGTGTCTGCTTCAGCGCTTAGATTTGATTTTATCAAGATTTTGCGCTATATAAATATTGTAATTATTATTATTATAACAGGAACACTCGGGGGAAGGAGAACACCAGGTAGACCCAGGAAGAAAATACTGGATGGACTTGCAAGGTGGCTGAGGACAGAGGGTGGGAGATGTACTTGCAGTGACAAGGGATACATTCGTATGAAGGGCCATGATCGCCAATGCCCTGCGGCAGGGCACGTGATGATGGTGATGACTGACAGCTGTTCAACAAACTTTCAAAAATGAGGAGGGGGGTAGGGTGTCACAAGTTGTCCCAAAGCCCTGAAATAGTAGGCAGGGCTTAAAACAGGAGGGAAAAAAATCACTGAAACTAGGGGGGGCCCGGGGGCATGCTCCTCCAGGAAATTTTTTTTAAAAACCAAGTGTAATCTATGCCATTTCGTGCTTTCTGGACATAATTTCAAGAAATATTTAGTGCATAAAAATTGCTGTAAACACATAATTATTATGTCTGCGTGCTCTGCCATTTTGTTTTTTCCAAGAAATCCGACCAGAAACTTCTTCCAAGAAAAATCAGGGGCCGTAAATGGTAACTTGCACGCCGTTGCTATGAACGCTTGCAAGCCGATCACGGATGCCTTGCTCCTTTCGTATTTTTTGTTGTTGTTGTTGGGTTTTTTTTTGACAAACCGAAATCACAGAATTCTGCCCAGACACGGAACGTTTTAAGCCCTGAGTAGGGGAGTGAGGTGGAAGAACTGACCGATTTCCAGGGCCAGCACTGTGAAGGCAGTGCCTACTTGCCTGGGCCCCAAAATAGGTCCCAGTAGTAGAACCCCAATTTTCAGCAGTCTAATGGGGCGTTGTCACTAGTACTTAAGGTGGCGGCATTTCCACAAATGAGCTCTTCAGGTTCTCGTCTCCTTTCTACTTATCAAGACAGGACACAAAAACAAGCAAACAAACAAACAGACAGACAGAAAAAGCACATTAAAAAAACCACCACACATATATACATGTACACACATGATTTCAACACATCACCCAATGCACAGGTCCACTCACCGACGTAAGAGTTGCGTTTCTTGTCACTGTCCAGCACAGGGGGCAGGTCATCCAGGCGCTCAGTGGAGGCGTGCGAGCCACGCGGCAGGGTGCTGGTGGCCACGGACACAGAGGACTCCGAGCGCCGTCCCTTGTCCATGCGCTGCAGCTCCATGTGAGAGGGCTGGTGGATCCACAGGTCTGGCGGCACGTCCTTCCCTGAGGCCTTGATGGGCTTCACTGGAGACTTGTAGCTGTCACAAAGGTAACACGGAGCTGTCAGCGTTAGCATGAAAAACAATTCCCCCAATTTAGAAACAAGTAAAACTTTACGAAAAGAAAGAAGGCTAAACATCTGGTTTTCACACTGGGGGATTGGATCTTTTTCTTTAACAATGAATTTTTATTTAACATTCACACTGGACTAACGTTAAACACTAACGCTAAACAAATACTATGAGGTACCACAGATTCACAAGTTGGGAAAGAACTTTTCCACACGTGTTCTCTCAACTTTCATACTTCTTCGTGTGTGTGTATGTGTGTGTGTGTGTGTGTGTGTGTGTATGTGTGTATGTATGTGTGTGTGTGTAAACTCAGAAATCACAAATTTTTCATTTTCCATAAAAATACAAAATATGGCTGTCAGACACAGATTGGATATAGTAAATTGACGCAACAGTCAATTTTTTCAAACAGTTACCGATCACACATTATCCCCATCATCACCATTACTCTGACAATATAAATGTATGCGTGGCTATTTTGTTTTTGTGTGCATGTGCAGCAGTCAGAGGCTGTATTGAATAAACCAGTCTGCCGCCCAAGAACGAAAAGCACTCCTGGCAGAGGCTACCTACTTTCTCCATCACATCTGCTTTGACGTCTTCAGTAACAAAATCAAAAATACAGACTGCTAACTATAATTCACAAGCAGGCTGGAAGACTGACAAAGGGAGACATTTAACTCAATCGAGCTGTGCCATATACGGCTTTATGTCACCTTTCACACTGCGTGGAGCTGTGCCATACACAGGTTTACGTCAGAGTTTCAACTTTTTTTTGTGGCCGTAATAAAGGAATAAGGGAAGTAAATCATACACTAGCATTATCTTGGGTCTTTTATTTCACAGTTCCTTCCCTTAGACCATGTTGCGAGGTGTATTTTTGCTTTAGTAGCAGTTTTATTATGCTATATGCGGTTCTTTGTTTTCGTCTGACTGTCAGGATGACGTCAATAAGCACCCGCCAATTTGCACACAAATTCACTGTTCTTGATTACACCAAGTAAACAGGAGGTGGTGTTTGTGTTTTTGTACATAAACTATACGTTCTTGTGTAAATATTCCTGTGGATAATTGTTTTCATTGGTGAAAAAAACACAACATATGGTGTAAATATATGGACTCGGCAAGAGGATATTTACCCCCTTATGGTCACCTGTTTCCTTCACCCCTTCTATCAAGTTGAACAGATTACCAGTTTTGAGCTGCACGTCATGACCACAACGCCTCCTGGTGCAGACTATCATCTCCTGAGATATAAAGAGGTCGACGAATGTCTGTATGTGAACACTTCAATGTTTCCAAAACTGTTTTCCTTTTGTGTGTGACATTTGTTGTTAATTCTTGATCGGTCACACCAAAAAAACAGCCTAAACAAGACCTGGTCTTACAGCCATCACGGAAGCCACAGAGCGAACAAAGCAATTTACACGTCTCACATGAATATGGGCAGGAAAGGCCAGGGAAAGAAGGCAACCCTGGAGCATGATGTACCCAGCACTCAGCAAAAACCTATGAGGTTTGGCAAAAGGAGCCAAGCGTCGATCTTGGAAGCCACATGGGGTGGAGATGGCAGCTTGAAGAGGAGTGCTATGGAGTTCGACTGCTTGCTGTAATGTTGGGGTGAAAACAGAGGCAGGATATTTTTGTTCTCACAGGACAAATGCCTATCAATTAACATCAGGAAGAGAGTTCTTGAATATTATATAGAACCAATACTGTTGTATGGATGTAAGGCGTGGACAGTCAACAAACAAAGCCAGAACAAGATTGAAGCAGCCGAGATGTGGTTTCTAAGAAGAATGTTGAGAGTCCATGGACAGCAAAGAAAACAAATGAGACAGTCTTGATGGAGGCAGACACCAGTAAGGAAGATTAGGAAAAGACAGGCAACATTTATAGGCCATTTTATGAGGAAGGGGGATTTGGAGCATCTGGTTACAACGGGAAAACTGGAGGGAAAGAGAGCACCGGGTAGACCCAGGGAGAAAATGCTGGACGGACTTGCAGAGTGGCTGGGGACGTGGGGGGTGGGAGAGATGCTAGGGGCAACGAGAGATAGAGACAGATGGAAGTCCATGATCGCCAACGCCATGCGGCAGGGCACCTGATGATGATGATGATGATGACCTGGGCTGTTAGACGGGATGGAGCACCCCCTGGAGGCATCTTATAATGAATTCTTGGTAAAATACAGGTAGGTTCCAGCCAGAAATAGAATGATCGTGTGCCACTCTGCAGTACTTGGATATGACAGAGAACAAGACGCTAAATTCATGGATACTGAGGAGATACACTACAGTTCTGAGTTACTTTGGAATTTATCCGCATTGAGTTAAGCTTATGGTTCAAAGTCGTATGCAGACTAAAGGTAGCATGAAGTAATAATTATTACATGACCATTACTGTCATGAATGGCTGCTACTGTAAAATGCTTCGGGCTTCAGAAGGCACAGCATATATGAACGTCCATTACAACCACCACTATGACCACTGTCGTTATCACTACACTCACCTTCCTCTGTTCTGCATGTTGTCACGGCGACGACAGATGAAGACGGTGACGATGGCAAAGATCACCACAAAGGCAACACCAGCCACACAGGCGATGATGATGATGATCATGTTCATGGGCAGTCCCCCAGACTCCTCAGACTCCTGCGTGGCTCCCTTGGGCACTGCACCAACAACATACAATTGCAATGGTCCTCATGCTGCCATGATCATACTATGTCTTTCTGCTTTCTGATCAACTTCATTCAATTAAATGCTTACACACAGATCACATACAAGCAGCCCCTGCAACATCTGACATATAAGGCAGGCAGTGCTCTCCATCTGATTCCGCCAGCAGTCAGTTCAGCTTTCTAATAATAGCACAACTGTGCTTGGATGACTGTACGCGTACATGCATAAACACCCCAATGACCCAAAGCAATCATGGTTTATGTCATAAACCAGTACATAAACCCCACCCGCTTACAAAGATCATATAAAAAGACCTATTTACAAAGATTTTGTTGGGGATGGTTTAATGCCAGCGTACTTTGGCCTACCCTCCCTCTCGTCTTCTTTGTGGGTCCCAGGCTAAAGACAGATGCTGTATGCTATTCCTTGTCCATTTCCTCTCCCATGCTGTTTCACTTAACACTACACAATATCAGGTACCCACTCAAAGGGTCTGCCCACAAAGTGGAAGCTCTACTTCTACATCAAGCAGGCACAAGGCCCCAAATGTGTCTGCACTTTCAGACTGTATGGAACACCCCACCCTGCCCCCTCAACTACATACCTACACATTTAAATAATCCAAAACATTTAACTTAATCATTCAGACACCAACCTAAAGTGCTACAGCATTGGACACTGTAGTAGACAGGCCTGTAACTAATGGCGCTGCACCTTTACACGTGAAGTAGTAGGTATATATACATATCCTTCCCCCTGTTTGCCCTCAAATCCCACCTATACACCAACTATCAGAGGTATCACACTTGACAATATGAGACAGATCCATGACTGACACTGTTGCACACACACAACTCTTCTCCATGCACACACCAAAGTCCCCCCACAAACACTGTCCATGAAGGACATGATACTTGATACAAAAGTCTTGGTCAACTGTGTTGAGTTGTTTTTTTTCCAAGTATCAGGTATATATGCACACATGTACACAATATTCTCCCCCACACAACTCACTATCCCACACACTGATCTTCAGGGGTGCAGAGTGAGTGTTGCTTGTTTGTATTTTTAAATAGTAGATGCATGCTCAGAGCAGCCTGGAGGGAGATGGTGGTGTCAAAATATGCAGCGGCCAACACCGAACCTGGTGACGCCGACAGGTGAGGTAAAACAGGTGAGATGCATGCCCAAGCACCTACACACACACACCCACACACACAGGCACCATCACCTACTCCCCACAAACACAAAGTCGCACCACAAATACCAACCTTCAGGTGTGCGGTACTTGACGATGCGGGAGACAGGCCCATAGCCGATGGTGTTGCGGGCCTGCACCTTGAAGTAGTAGGTGGTGTGAGCGGTCAGCTTGGTAATGACCGTGGACAGCTTGTCACCCAGCACCCCCTCCAGCACCCAGTCCCGATCATCCTGGCCCGCGTCCGTCGTGTAGTAGATCAAGTAACCTGAAAAAAAACACATCATTTGTTTTTCTAATTGTGTTTCTATTTTGTTCCAAATGATTTTCATGCCAGTTCAGAGTCTCTCCTCCACCTCCCCTCCTTTTTCCGTTTAGAAGTCATAAGTTCAAAACATTAACAACATTCGAAAAATTGTATATCATCAATGTGTAGGCATAATCAGATAGTTTGGACCTTGTTCAAGAGAAGTTCACTCCACTCAGATTTGCCAGTAATAATGATTTGGAAAACTTCCATGAGCCTGGCTGCACAAAACAACCATGGACTGGCAAGATATTGAAATGGGAAGGGGGAGGAGAAGAAGACTAATGAAACATTCAGCCGACACCATCAGAATAAAACTTGACCATGAAATTCAGGCTGCTCTTGCCATCATTTTCTTCTTTTTACAGTAGGCAAATTCTTTATGTTTATTTATTGTAATGGGATACTTTCCCCCCTTTTTTTGAAGATCTCTAATGTTTTGTCTCCTCATTGTCAACTTTAGCCCGCAGGCAAAAATTCTCGATCATTCAACTGTCAATCATTCATTACTTGTTTGCTACATAGTCCTGTGTAAAATTTTCTAGCGCCTTCTCCTTTCCTTGTGGGAGGCGTTTCTCTCAGCGCTTCATCTTTTTCTTCACGAATGATCTGCAATAGTTCAACCCTTTTAGTCACTAACTTCCAATATTTTTCTAACAAAGATCTAAGTCCGGTCCATTCGAGATTCTCTGATTCTTCCCCTTGACCTACTTTCATGGAAAAAGTGCCGAGAGCAGACAGAACAGTCTTGATACTTCTGGGTACTGAGACAAAGAGGATGATGATCACTCGGGCAGGAACCATGTATTGGGATGGGCGTGTATACTGTATAGGAGTGGGCGTGACAGAGACACCTAGTGGTATCATAGAAAAATACCTAAACACAAAACGACTATAATAACAATAATTTTTGTCACATTTCTTGCCTTTTCTCCTGCCTTTTCTGCAGCGTTCATGATGTTGTCTTTTTACATGTTGTTCTCTACACGTGTTCCTCTACAGTACTTGCCTTAAGAAAATTAAAAAACCCAACAACAACAAAACAACAACGAACAGCAAAAAAAAAAAAAAAAAAAAAAAAAAAAAAACTCACAAAATGTCAGTACTGTCAAAAAAAACAAAACTGTGTGAACACAAATGACAAGACTCTTCAAGCTTGGGACTGGAGGTTTCCGCTAAAATCCATGGAACCATCAGGCGAGGCAGTATTTTCTTTTGATTTCTTCACTTACATGAGCCAAAAACAGCGAATAGCTGCAGCATATCAAGCATGTGAGGGTCACAGTACAGCATGAGTAAATAATTAATTGCCATGCTGTGCTGGGCTTGGCGATTCAAACTGACATCAAAACCTTAAAAAAAAAAATTGCTGTAAAATCAATTCACTGACCTGTGATCTGACCATTGGGTCGCTGTGGTGGTTGCCAATGGATACTGACTGCCAGGGGGTCATTAGCCAAGGGTACTGGGGTCAAATCCCTGGGTTCTGAACCGGGTTCTGTAATACATACAACAAAGCACTAACTTATTTGTTATCAATTCACAGATCATATACCTGGCTTGAGTCAGATGCTAAACAATGTCAAAGATCATCATCATCATCATCATCATCATACTACTACTACTAATTGATGACAATGGTGATAATGATGATTTTTTTCGGGCGCAGGCCATCGATGTGAGCCACCAGGTCTGTGGCGTTCAGAAACCTGCCACACACACAAACAGCAGGCATGACATTCCAAAACAGCCATCGGAAGGAAAAGAATGTGGAGGAGGCCTTCAGTGGTGTCCAGTACAGCATACGCAAGGTGAAGACAGTTTGTTTTTTGTTTTTTTGTATCTGAATATGAAAAATCATCACAGTAACCACAAAAATAGAATCAGAATGCGTATTTAATACAACCAGACATGACTCGCGCGTGTGTGTGTGTGTGTGTGTGTGTGTGTGTGTGTGTGTGTGTGTGTGTGTGTGTGTGTGTGTGTGTGTGTGTGTGTATGTGTATGTGTATGTGTGTGTGTGTGTGTGTGTGTGTGTGTGTGCAGGCACGTATGGCTGTGTGGATGAACGTACATAAGCCCAAAATTGGCACCAATCTTATTTTGCCACTTAATTATATGTATTGATTTTGTTGGTGTGTTTCTGCTGATCACATCTATGGAGCGCAGTTGTGAAAAACACTGACCAGCTTCAAAAGTGGTGTTAGTGACAGACATGGACCACTCGCTCTGTCGACGGCCGTTGATGACGCGCACCACAAAGACATACTGCGTGTTCGGGCGCAGGCCATCGATGTGAGCCACCAGGTCTGTGGCGTTCAGAAACCTGCCACACACACAAACAGCAGGCATGACATTCCAAAACAGCCATCGGAAGGAAAAGAATGTGGAGGAGGCCTTCAGTGGTGTCCAGTACAGCATACGCAAGGTGAAGACAGTTTGTTTTTTGTTTTTTTGTATCTGAATATGAAAAATTAGCTTTAGAGAGCACCTGAAGGCAGCTTTTGAAATAAAGAAAGTATCTGTGGAATTAGTACATTAGGTTAAGTCACAAAGACATCATGACAGTGAAATCTGTGAAATTAGTACATTAGGTTAAGTCACAAAGACATTATGACAGTCACACACACAATACATACCATCATGATTAAACATAAAGACTGGCTTGCTAAAGTTCAGACTGTAGCATAGGTTTGTATTCTGTTCAGAGCATGGCACTCCCCATTAAACGGTCCACAAATACTGTAAGCTAACCCATGAGTTCTGTCCATTTCACAGCAGACAGTCTCACACATGAAAATCATCCACAAATGTTGTTAAGCTACAGCAGACAGTCTAATGCATGAAAATGATTCACACATATTGTAAGTTAAACCAACACATGTGAAAATGGTCCACATATATTGTAAGTTAAACCAATAGTTCTTTCCATTTCACAGCAGTTTCAAGCATGAAAATGGTCCACTAATGTTTAAACCTAAACCAATCATTCTGTCCATTTCACAGCAAACAGTCTCACACATGAAAATGATCCATTTGGGGCTGATGGACTCAAAAGGGGGAAGTAGTCCACAAATACTGCAAGCCAATACAATTACTGCTAGATCTGTCCAAATCAGCTGATAGCCTCACCAGGCAAAAGCACCCACTCAGTTTTCATTCAGTGCAAGTCACAGAAGGACATGAAACTGTGATAGCGCAATGGATCATACAGAAAACAGAAATGACTTTTATTCCCATATAGTTTGAAATTCTTATTCTGTTCATTTCAAAACTGTTTCCCCTACTTCGAGCAACACTGATTGGAACATGGAATGAGGTTTCACTGAGAACTGGAAATACCCAGTATCACATGATCTACAAATTTTCTCAATGAATTTACACAATTCACAAAAAGAACCTTTTCAGCCTCCAAAAAACATGGCATTTCGTAAAATATGGAAGCATGTCATGTCTGAAAGAGAAACACACGCACAGAGGCAGACATGTATGTGCACATGAAAACACAGACATGCACACATGTGCTCTTACACACACACGCACGCACGCACGCACGCACGCACCACACACACACACACACACACACACACCTATTTCTTGCAGAAATGTACTGCTATCATACCCGGTGCTTCAACAATTGACAATAAACTGTGGGATTGAACAAGCAGTTTAGTAAGCCAGAGCTATTACAACCACTGTCAACTGACAAATCAGATGACGGTTTTTGTTTTTTTCTTGTAGTAAAGTTACAAAGACAATTCAGTACTTGTGTTGCTTGTCAAAACTGACAACCAATGAATGTAGTGGCTCTGCACAGACTATGTGCACGTGAGTGCATGCATATGCGAGTTCAAATTACCATTACGTGTGTGTTCAAATAACTACTACCATCATATTTATAACCACTCTAAACTGAACAATCTAACTTCAAACAACTTACAAGTACTAAGTTCAAATAATAAAGATTTTATCATAAAACTGACTTGTTCTTTCCTCGTGGCAAGGCAGAGTAGCGCACAGTGTAGTAGCGATAGTCAACAATCTTCTGGCTTTTGCCCAGAGAGTCATCAGCCCAGGTGAGCACAATGGTGGAGGAGGTCAGCACAATGGCCTTCAGACCGATGGGGGGCATCATGGGAGTTGCTGGCTCTTCCGCTGTTACAAAAAAAGAACATCCAACGATCGTGATTATTTATATTTTTTGTTTTACCATGATTAACCCTTTGACTCCCGCACCATGTCCACCAGCATCCTGCTTTGTCAACCATGCTAGCAAAGCAAAAACATAACCCTTTGACTCCCTCACCCTATCCACCAGATTCCTGCAGGAATAGGGTGAACAAGTCAAAGGTTAAGTTTTAGTGGTTGGTGGATAGAGTGTGGAAGTCAAGTGGGCATGAGAAAAAGAATGAAAACTTAGCTGAGTGAAAAACGAGAGCAGAAACAAGACGGCAATTTGCCAAAGAAGAGAGGCCGATAACACGCACATGTACATACCACATTACCTGAAAGTGGTTAGTGATTTTGATTTTCTGGCTGCGTACAAATTTCAGGGCTTAAAACAGGAGGAGGGAAAAAACACTGAAACTAGGGGGGTCCGGGGCAAATCAGGGGCCATAACTTGCGCGCCGTTGCTATGAACGCTTGCAAGCCGATCACGGATGCCTTGCTCCCGTCTTTTTTTTTTTTTTCTTTTTGACAAACCAAAATCGCGGAATTCCGCCCAGACGCGGAACGTTTTAAGCCCTGAAGTTTATTATTTTTACCAGACAGGAATGAGCAATGGCAGGAGGGAGGGAAGAGGGAGACAGAGAGAAAGAGACAGACATGAGCAGAGATAATGACAATAATACTTTATTTTCTAACAGTAGAAATTATTAACTAAAAGACATATTTTTCAAACCTGCTGTCGCTTTCATGTTAGTAGGTGTTTTCACGTTTCCAAACGCCAGCTGATGACATGACTTTCAGGATTTTTAACCCTTTTGACTCCCACACCCTCTCCACCAACTGCAAAAACTTAACCTTTTGACCCCCTCACCCTATCCACCAGCTTCCTGCAGGAGACTGGTGGATACGGTGAGGGAATCAAAGGGTTAAGCGTTTGCTTTGCAAGCATACTTGACATTGCAGGATGCTGGTAGACAGGGTGTGGGAGTCAAAGGGTTAATATGTATATTTGATACTCTACATGCACGTAAACACGGAGGAGGTGCAGGTGCTGGCAGGTCAACACACATGTTGATATTAGGGTTATCAGGTGGAGGTCTCTAGGAGGACAGGACCTTTCAGTATAAAGTCCAACATCTACCCATTTGACTATGGTGCTCATCCAGAAAGACAGGTGGGGGATAGGGAGGGAGGGAGGGAGGGGGACAGTGAGAGATGGAGACATTTGTGACTTCTGTGCACCCTTTTTTTTTTATCCATATCAAAACTTGTACCTTTTCTTTCCTTGAATACAGAGTCATAGAAGTACATATACACATAAGTGCACATGCGCGAGCACACACACACACACACACACACAAACACACACACAGTCATACAGACACACACACACACAAACACATAAACAGTTATACAGACACACACATATACACAAACACACACACACAAACACACACACAGTCATACAGACACACACACACACAAACACACACACAGTTATACAGACACACACATATACACACACACACGTAACAGGGGTAACAACAAGGCATGATATTCGTTTAAGTGATAACTGATTGCTGTTCACTGTGATATGTATATATACTGTAGTCAGTTGAGAATCGGAGAGCGACGAGTAAAGACGAAGAAGCATTGCCCTGTCTTCCGAGTTGGCTGTAGAAAGAACGAAACATGGTGTCAGAAGTGGGATTACGAACTCCAACAAAAATCCAGAATATTGAAGACTAAAGTTCAACCATGGAAGATGAACAAGAAGAGAGAAAAGCCAGTCGATTTTGATATCATGCCGTGCTGTTACCCGCACGCTGTTTACTGTTAACACACGTCACACACACAGAGTCATACAAACACATACATGCGCATGTAAACACACACATGTAAACACACAGCACGCAAACACACACACACACAAGTGCGCGCGCGCACACACACACACACACAAGTGCGCGCGCGCACACACACACACACACACACACACAAGCGCACACACACACAAGTGCGCGTGCACACACACACACACACACAAGTGCGTGCGCGCACGCGCACACGCACACGCACAGCACGCACACACACACACACACACACACACACAACACACACACCACACACACACACACCACACACACACACACACACACACATACACACCCTACTATCCTGACAAGCACTGATGACAAAACAGAAATGACAGTTCTTACCAATGTCTACACTGGTGACGACAGTATCGTAACGACTGGGTCCGTTGCCCAGGGAATTGAAGGCCTTGATAGAGATCACATACTCAGATGCTGGCTCTGAAAAATCAACCATCATCACCACCATTTATTATCATCATCATCACTGCCATCATCATCATCATCTCACCATCATCATCTTCACCACAAACCCACATTCCCACCATGATAATTGCCATCATCATCATCATCATCTCACCATCATCATCTTCACCACAAACCCACATTCCCATCATGATAATTGCCATCATCATCATCATCTCACCATCATCATCTTCACCACAAACCCACATTCCCACCATGATAATTGCCATCATCATCATCATCATCTCACCATCATCATCTTCACCACAAACCCACATTCCCACCATGATAATTGCCATCATCATCATCATCTCACCATCATCATCTTCACCACAAACCCACATTCCCACCATGATAATTGCCATCATCATCTTCACCATAAACCCACATTCCCACCATGATAATTGCCATCATCATCATCTTCACCATCATCATCTTCACCACAAACCCACATTCCCACCATGATAATTGCCATCATCATCTTCACCATCATCATCTTCACCACAAACCACATTCCCACCATGATAATTGCCATCATCATCATCACCTCACCATCATCATCTTCACCACAAACCCACATTCCCACCATGATAATTGCCATCATCATCATCATCATCTTCACCATCATCATCTTAACCACAAACCCACAGTCCCACCATAATTGCCATCATCATCACCTCACCATCATCATCTTCACCACAAACCCACATTCCCACCATGATAATTGCCATCATCATCATCATCATCTTCACCATCATCATCTTCACCACAAACCCACAGTCCCACCATGATAATTGCCATCATCATCACCTCACCATCATCATCTTCACCACAAACCCACATTCCCACCATGATAATTGCCATCATCATCTCACCATCATCACCTTCACCACAAACCCACATTCCCACCATGATAATTGCCATCATCATCATCATCATCTCACCATCATCACCTTCACCACAAACCCACATTCCCACCATGATAATTGCCATCATCACCTCACCATCATCATCTTCACCATAAACCCACATTCCCACCATGATAATTGCACATCATCATCATCATCTCACCATCATCATCCTTCACCACAAACCCACATTCACCATGATAATTCCCATCATCATCATCATCTCACCATCATCATCTTCACCACAAACCCCTATTCCCACTTTCTCTATGTCTGCCAGCGCGAAGAGTTTCACGAAACTCGAGTAGCCTGTAAGATAATTACAAGCAGATTTGGATGGAGATCATCTGAATTATTGTGACTACAATGAATTCTGAGCAAATTCCAAAACCACACCAATTACCAACCACCACCACCATCATTATCATCATCATCACCACCACCACAACCATCACTGCCACCATCATCATCACTGTATCTCATCTATTTTCACCACAGAAAAATGAGTCTGAAACTTGAAACTACAGTACTCTCATTCAAATTGGTGTTTGAGCATTACGTGTGTGAGCAAACACCTGAAGTTACATCAGTCAAATTCGAACCCAAGCATCAAAACTGTAAAACTCATTCCAACACCGGCTCAAAAAATGGGCCCAAACATTGCTTGGAGACTCTGAACATACATTCCCGGACCCAAGCTTTTGGCACTTTCAGTGTCTGGAACTATTTGTCCATCTTGTGTGATAAGCTGAAGCCTGAAAACGACGTCTGAACAGTCTACAAAAGCTTTTTCTTTTTGCATCAGAGAATTGGAACTATCAATGAAAATCACTGTTTCATTGGTCTTGTCATGCAATAACAGATGATTCTTCGGCATCCGAACACTGTTTGTATCTGAATGTAACAGGTACACACAAGCGCACATGGCATGATCATCATATTTCAGTTCACAAAATGGACTGAATTCTGTTGCTAAACAGTTTTGTTCATTTCTGATCTCCCAGCTTTGCATGTCATGTTATCAAAACGGCCGACAAGCAAGTTTCACTGAAAATACCTGTAAATTATGCATAAAAAAGCTACTGTTATTACGAATGAAAAACTGTTCCTGTTATTCTTATTTTTCTTTAAAGCCCAGCCGACAGTGTAGAGCCATATCAGTGCTAAAACCGTTTCAAAGTATACACAATCCTTCAACAGGAAGAAAAAAAGGGACAAAATTAACTACACATATCTAAGCATTCGCGCACATAATCTAAGGAAATGCCCCTGGCGTTGACACTCGTCCGATTTATTACACAAGGGATTTAAAAAACATACCTGAATACAAACTGAAACATAACATAACAAAGGACGCTAAAACATATAAAAACAGGCCAAAATTACCTAGAAGTGCTTCCATATATCTTACTTCCGTAGAGCCAAAAACGCATTTAATACAAGTAATCACAGTGTTCATTGGGGCAAAGCCCCCAAACAACCCAAACCAGACTTACTGACCCCTCTTTTGTCCACACAGCGGTCATACAATGTACACTGTTCTTCTGAATGCTTGAAATTGCAAGTCTCATTCAAATTCTTCGGTGTGTTATATAAAAACTGAGAAATAGGTGCCAGGGGCTCCATTACTGAAGAACAAGAACAACAAAACTCTGCAGTGTTTGTCAAGCCAGCTTGTGCATGCGCAAACACAGAGACGTACACGAACACTGTCACATCACTCAAGATATTTTCATTTGTGTGTAGTATAGACCCTGACAGGACAAGGGCTGAATGAATGAGTAAAAAAAAAAACAACAACAAAAACACCCCACTAATTCTCAATTAATCTATACTCCTTGTAAATAAAAACTTAAGTCCTTATTCTTATTGGCTGAAATCCCAGCCAATTGCACAGAGCCATATTAGGGCTGTAACCATTTCAAAATGTACATAATACCTCGTTAAAAAAAAAAAAACGCCTTGAAAAGAAAATCAAGTAAACACGTTGATGCATTTGCGCACACAATCCAAGAACACACACCCAGCACTGACCATTCAACCCAACTTACCACCAGAGGATTAACCCTTTGACTCCTGCACCCTGTCCACCAACATCCTGCATTGTCGACCATGCTAGCCAAGCAAAAACTTCACCCTTTGATTCCCTCACCCTACCCACCAGCTTCCTGCATAAAGCGGGTGACCGGGTGAGGGATTCAAAGGGTGAAGTTTTTTGCAGCTGGTAGATAGGGTGCAGGAGTCAAAGGGTTAAGGAAAAAAAACCATCTGAATACAAATGCAAATATAGCTAAGGACACAACAACTGCCTCTCCACATCACATTTCTTCCAGCTAAAAATGCAGTCAATACACAAACCCAATTATCAATCCAAAGAGAAAGTATGTTAAGCTTTTGAGAACACATACAGGTGAATGAATGGACCAGCAAGGCAGAAAATGACAGGAAGAAATGACAAGGAACAAGGAGAAGATAAAGAGAGTGACAGAAGGAGGAAATTTTCAGCATAAAATTTCCAGAAGGTGGGGATATTATTCATACTGAAAGGACCCCTGGTATCCCCACCACCCAAAGAAAATGGCAGACACTCACGGAGGTTTTTGATGGTGTAGTCATGGGTGTTGGCATCCAATCGAACCTGGTAGACATCGGCAATGCCACGGCCATAGCCCAGGATGTAGCCACGTACCAGGATCTTGGAGTCTGGAGCAGGTGGCGCCCACTGCACCACGATGGAGTTGGCTCGTGGTTTGGCCTGCAGCCGGGCAGGGCGAGGTGGCACTTTGCTCTCTGTGACAGTAACCATACATACATACATACACAAACACACCACACACACACACACACACACACACCACACACATAACACACACACACATTATATAAACACATACATATGTACACTCTTAACCTGAACGGGTTATATAGATATGGAAAAAGAGAGAGAGAGAGGGAGAGGGAGAGAGAGAGAGAGAGAGAGAGAGAGGGAGGAGAGAGAGAGAGAGAGAGAGAGAGAGAGAGAGAGAGAGAGAGAGAGAGAGAGAGAGAGAGAGAGAGAGTTTAAATACCTGGGAAAGATCATTTCACCAGACGACAGATGCACATCAGAGATGGCCAGCAGAATCAGCCAAGCCAGGGTGGCATTCGGTGGGATGAAAAGCATTCTTACCAACAAATGCCTATCAATTAACATCAGGAAGAGAGTTCTTGAATGTTATATAGAACCAATACTGTTGTACGGTTGTGAGGCGTGGACAGTCAACAAGCAAAGCCAGAACAAGATTGAGGCAGCCAAGATGTGGTTTCTGGGTGGAGTGTTGATAGTTCCATGGACAGCAGGGAAAACAAGCGGGACAGTCTTGATGGAGGCAGACACAATGCACTAATTCCACAGATATGAGTATTGTTCAGCCATTTGCTTTTCCGTCATCTGCTTTGCTGCGGAGATAGTGGGTCATGAACTTTGCACTGTCTACACACCAACTGCATAGTACAGTGACCTCATAGCCTGAAACGAGGCTAAGAGTGACCCGAAGAATCTATTTCTGGCTATTACTTACGGTTAACGGAAATACTGAAAGCCCCGCGAATTTTCAAAACTCAAGTCAGATTTCTCCAACGCTCTTAGACAAGCATTGCTGAGCAATATCGGGAAATCCCGATGTTTGTAGTGAGAGAGTTAATGATGATACTATGGAATTCAATCTAAGGATTGTGATTGCATATCAGGACTATGCTGACATCTGAGGCATTGGTCAGTAAATATGACCATCCATAAAATGGATGAAACAAGCCCAAAGCACACTTAACTCCAGGTAGGAGCTGGTTAAATGTAGAAAAATCCCATAACAGGTTCTTTTCTTCTTTTTGTGTGTGTGTGTGTTTTGGTTTACGGCTGCTCAGTCTTATGTGTCACTCCTGTGTCACTACCCTCACACTGCTCATTTTGGCCCTATGATCCACTGACACTGCTGTCACCATCAGAGCAGGGCATACTGGGCCACAGAATCCAAGATTAAATGATAATAATAATAATAATAATGTGCACTTATCAAGCGCCTTTTCACCCGAAGGTGCTCAGGGCGCTTTACAAACAATTCAATACAGAACAAAAATGACAATTACATCAAGAATATATACAAATGCAAAAATCAAACACACTCACCCACACACCCAAACACACACACACACACACCCACGCACACACACACACACACACACACACACACACACACACACACACACACACACACACACACACACACACACACACGCACAAACTTATGCTGTCAGAAGGAATTATCAAAAATACAGAAAGTTGAGATTAAGCAGAGCAGGTTCACGCAAATAGATGAGTTTTCAGGGCCGACTTCAAAGTAACTTTGGAATCAGCGAAGCGAACTGTTTGTGGCAGACTGTTCCAGACTGAAGGACCGTTATAATGAAAGGCTCGCTGGCCAAAGGTTTTGGTTCTGATCTTTGGAATACAAAGGATGCGTGTGTCTGCGGAGGAACGGAGCTCTCTTGACGGTGTATAGAGCTGTAAGAGAGAGGACAGGTAAGAGGGACAGGAGGAAGTGACACAGTTATAACAGAGAGTGGAGATTTTGAATGATGGTAAGAATTGGGGATGTTAACGCTGATGCTATGGAATTCCATTTTGGAATGCAATTGCATAACACGGCTGTGCTGATACCTGATGTGTTGGTGAGGAAATATTACCACCATTTCAATGACACACACATATATATATACACACACACACACACACATAAAATGGATGAAACTGGACTGTGCGGTCTGTCTTCCCAACAAGCCCAGGTAGGAGCTGGTCAATGCAGAAAAATCCCATACAGGTTCTTTTCTTCTTTTTTATTTTGTGAAGACCCATGGCGTTTGAACCTATGACCTAAAATATCAAGGCAGAAAAGGCTGGAGAACTCACCGTCCAGGTCATTGTGGTATGTGGTAGCACGCATCCAACCAGTCACAGGGCCTGTTCCGTTGATGGTCAGCGCCGATATCCTCACCTTGTACTCTGTACCCTTCTTCAGACCTGTTTTACACACACAAAATGTAAAGACTGTAAACCTTTAACTTCTTTACACTGTTGGGAGACCTTGTTCTTCAAAATTGGTAGCATTATACTTTAACTTCTTGTTACGGTATGGAGGATGACAAAACCACGATTCAACAAAACAATTGAAACACTGCAAAACAATGTCACATAATTGCAGACACTGAACAATTTTGCCCATTTTAATGCACCCTACCACCCTTCAATACTACAGAATTTTGAGCCTCAAAAGATTACATAATTTTCGAGCAGCAGATCGGAGGATGCAAAAATCGATGCAATGTTGGCTTGTATCACTCATGATACGAATGATCAATGAAAAGATGGACAGGAGGATGGAAGAATAATGGCAGAGAAAAAAATTGGAAATGAAAAATGAAGAAAGAGGAGGCCTAGACAGAGTCGACTTGTGTGCGTATGTGCCGTATTGTGTGAACAGAAAAAATCAGGATCAATGGGGACTATTCAGCACATAAAACAACCAGCAACCTTACCAGTCAAGGCATAGGTGTTACGGTTGCCGTCAGTTGCCACAGTGTCACCACGACGACTGCCTTCCGCCTTGAAGCGTATTTTGTAGCCCACAATGATGCCATTCTGTGCTTCTGGGGGAGGGGGCTGCCACCTGACAATGATGCGCTGCAATACCACCACACATCAGTCAATATAATGGTAACAATAATAATAACATAAATTCCCCCCCCCCCCCCCCCCCCTCCACCCTTCAAAGCATGAATTTTGTCAGAATTGAATATTAACTTTTCTGCAGCTGAACATGTAAAGTATGTGATTGTGTGACAAACATAACATGTTTTCGGTCATCATATATAAAATCATCCCCCCCCCCCACAAACTTTGTTTTGCTTTTTTTCCTGTCCCATTATTACCCTGTTTAACGGTCACAGAAACTGGGACACTTTCTCACAATGCTATGATGGCGATGATGACGATGATGATGATGACAATGACGACAACGACGATGATGATGACAATGGCTTTGATGATGATAACAACAACGACGACGATGATGATGATGACAATGACAACTATGATAATGACAATGATGATGATGATAATGACGATGATGATGACAATGACGACAACGTTGATGATAATAATGGTGGTGGTGGTGATAATGATGATGATGATATGACAGAGATGATAATCATGTTATGGAGTTCCAGTTGAGAATGCATGAGGGGGCTTTGTACTCTATGCTTACTTTCGTAATATACCCTGGTGTCCAAGACAACTGTTTCAGCATGAGAAACCAAATACACATAGCCACATGTAACCACACAATAAACTGAAAAATACATTTTCAATCGACACGCACGCACACACACAAACACGCATGCACACACACACACACACACACACACACACACACACACACACACACACACACACACACACTTACAGTGGCACTGGACACCTCCAGGGTAAAATTCTGGGGTGTTGCGCTGGGAGTGTCCGAGTAAGTCCTGGCAACCACTTCTGCCGTGCTCATGCCTGGCCCGTTCTGATTGTGAGCCACCACTCGTACACTGTACTCGCGAAACACGTTCAGGCTGAACAAAAAAAGAAAAAGATCTGCTTTCAAGTTTCTAATAATGTGTTGCAGTACTCGAAGCACCAACACCACAAATAATTTGTGATCGAAACGGATCCAAGTTAATCATGGCATATGCCATAAGCCTGCACAGAAACTCAACATGCTGATATTAGTGATAAGATCTTCATGTTCTACCAAACATACTGGTATACATATATATATGGACAAATGAAATACATGGAGGGAAGGAAGGGTGTGTGCATGCGTGCGCACATGCATGTGTGTCTTTGTTTACCTGTGAAAGTGGATTTTCTATGGGAACAATGCCAGGCACAACACTTTTATTGGTGATTCAAACTTAAAATTGCATAATCCTTTCAGGAAAAATCTATATTTACAAATGCGAACTGGAAAACACTTTCCCAAATATCACTTTGGATACATAAGAATTAACAGACGAGAAAGAGGAAATAAATGAAAAGCAAAGAGAGATGCCAGAAAGCCAACGCAGTCAACTACCAACTTGCCCCTCTCCTGAAACACCCCAACATTCCCACCAGCACTAAGGCGAAACTCATCAACGCCATTTTTCTACCAACGCTGACATACCAGTGCCAGACATGGTCCCTAACTAAAGCCCTCGAGAGAAAACTGGTCACCTGTGAAATGAAATGCCTGAGGAAAGCAGTAAACAGGACAAGGCGGGACAAGATCAGAAATGAGGTGATACGAGACATGGTAGGAGCAACACCAATCCTACAACACATCGAACATATGAGGATCAAGTGGTTCGGACACCTCACACGTATGCCCCTAAACCATCCAGCTCTTCGGGCATACAACACCAGATACTCTGGCTGGAGAGCAGAGAATACCAAGACGACGATGGACGACTCCGTGGCAGACACCCTCAGAGCTCAGGAGATGTCCCTTCTCCAGGCCACCCACTTGCTGCTGACAGACGACTGTATCTCCCCGCGACGCCCACCGGTACAAGCGGAAGGAAAAAGTAAAGTAAAGTAAAGTAAGTAAGTATTGTTGTTTAACGCCCAGCCGACTGTGGAGAGCCATATCAGGGCTATAACGTTCTAAAACCATACCTCAATGGAAAAAAGAACACCTTGAAAAGAAAATTAAGTACACATATCAGTGCAAACGCACCCACAATCCAAGGATATGCCCTGGTGTTGACCACTCTATCCAACCCTACCACGGGATTTTACAAAATCAACCTGAATACAAACATCAGGGCTTAAAACAGGAGGAAGAAAAAACCACTGAAACTAAGGGGGTTCGGGGGCAAATCAGGGGCCATAACTTGTGCGCCATTGCTATGAACGCTTCAATGCCTTGCTCCTTTTTTTTAATTTTTATTTTTTTTTAACTTACAAACCGAAATGCGCGGAATTGGTACGACCCAGGCGAGGAGGACCTATGAATTAAGCCCTGAAACATAAACTAAGGACACCAAAACATTTATTTAAAAAAAAAAAAAGGCCCAAATTCCCTAAAGCTGCTTGTGCACATCACACTTCCTTAGAGCCAAAAACGCACTTAATACATGTACACTATTATCAATCTTAAAGTATGTAAAGCTTTATAAGAACACGTACAGGTGAATGGACCAGCAAGGCAGAAAATGATAGAAAGCAAAGGAACAAGGCAGAAACAAACAGCAGGACAGAAAACAGGAATTTCTACCAGAAAACTTCCAGAAGGTGGGGATATTATTTATACTGAAAGAGCCCCCCGGCATCCCCACACTGGAGCAGACAGATGCGTTTCACATTTCCTACAAATGCATTGTCAGACAATAGGTATGTCTAACAAATGATAAAATAGAGAAAATATTACTTAACCCTTCGACTCCCACAATCTCTCTACCAACTGCAAAAACTAACCCTTTGACTCCCTCACCCTATCCACTAGCTTCACGCAGGAAACTGGTGGATAGGATGAGGGAGTCGAAGGGCTAAATTTTTGCTTTGCTAGCATCATTGACAATACAGGATGCTGGTGGACAGGGTGCGGGAGTCAAAGGGTTAAACAGACCTCATTGTCTCTGTTACGTATCCTCTACTCTACATATGCACACACACATGCACGCGCATGGCACTACACACACACAAACACACGTGCGCTCACACACGCACATATGCGGTGTGCACCACACACACGCTTGATCGAACAGCACACACACACACACACGCACACACCTTTACACACACACACACACACACACACACACACACACACACACACACACAAAATCAGACAGCAGTCTCACACTAAACCCCCCAACGCCTTCTGGAGGCCGAGATGCTCAGTCTGAATCAATCTGACTATCCAGCATCTGGCTGGTGAAAAAGTTACCCAGACACAAATGAATGCCTGCCTGACACTGACAAGCGTTTACAGATACACAGACATGAATGTCCACGCTCAGATTATCACTAGTTTTTAGGTCTGCATCTCTCTCCGACAAGACATGCAACAGCACTTGACACATCTCTGAAATCTGCTGCACTTGACAGTTTACACTATATCCTGTCTGATAATAAGATGGTAGGCAAAAACAATTAAAAACCAACAACAACACAACACAACACACACACACACACACACACACACACACACACACACACACACACACACACACACACACACACGTGTCTGAGTAGTAATTATGAAACATGTTTGTGTATCGCGTTCAGGAGTTGTAACTCACATTTTTAGCGTTGGCTTGCCCATTGTAACGAGTTACCTCCCTTAAGATCAGTGCCACGTGTTGGTTTGGGGACATCCGCAGCATTGAGTTACTGTTGCCCATTTCTCAGACTGCGTTTGGTTTGACTTGGTTAGTTTGACTTTGGCAACTTATATTGTTGATTGATTGTTCAGGGTGATGTGGGTGATGTGTGTGGTGTGGGTGTGGGTGGTGTGTATGTGGGGTTTGGGTGGTGGGGTGTGTGGAGGTGTGGGTGTGGTTGGTGTGTTGGTGTGGGTGGTGTAGGTGTGCTTGTGGGTGGTGGGATGTGGGTGGGGTGTGTGAGTGAGTGGGGGTGTGGGGGTGTGGGTGTGATTGGTGTGGGTGGTGCAGGTGGGGTGTGGGTGGTGGGGTGGGGTGGTATGGGTGTGGAGGTGTGGGTGTGGATGGTGGGGTGTGTGGGTGTGGATGGTGGGATGTGGGTGGTGTGGGTATTGGGTGGTGTAAGTGTGGGTGGTGTGGGGGTTTGGGTGAGGGTGGTGTGTGAGTGGTGTGGGGGAGGGGTTGGGTGTGGCTGATGTTGGTGTGGGTGTGTTGGTATGGGGGTGTGGATGGTGTGGGGTGCGTGGTGTGGGTGTGGAGGTGATGTGGGTGGTGTGTGGTGTGGTGTGGGTATGGGGTGGTGTCAGGGTGTGGGTGGTGTAGGGGTGTGGGTCTGGGGTGTATGTGGGTATGGGGAGTGGGTAGCTTTTTTTTTGTTATTATTGTTAAGCTTTCTTTTTATGGTTATTGCTGTTGTTATATTTGCTTTATGTCTTTTTGCCTTTACTTCTTGTCATGCTTTAGCAAAACACTTGATTGACTGGCACATGGAAGTCAACATTTTATCATAATTCATTTTCATAACTTCTTTGACATTGTATGCTTTATATAGATCATGCGTTTTCATTATAATGCTATACTTGACATGCCTTCCCCATCATTCATTTTTATTTGTTTTTAATGCCTCCTTTATCTTCGTTTTGTTCATGTGTTATATTTGATGTCAAAGGGGATTTTGTGTGCCTCTTTTATTTTTAGTCTTCAACAATCCAATTTCCACATAAATGTTAAATCAAGGAAAACAAATTAATCAAAATAAGCAATAAACTGATAAAGAAGCGCAAATTATTTTTAACGAATGAAAAAACAAACCAAAGACAAATGAAGGAAATGGGGACAGATGAAAATGGATTGACCAATGAATAAACAAATCGACAAACAAACAAACAAACAAGCAACCAACTAATTAGCTAACTAAATAAATTCATAAATAAATAAATAGTAAATCATATAAAAAACAATCAACAGAAATAGGAAAGAAATATGCTGCAGCTAATGAATAAATAAATATCGATACAAACGTATGAAGGAAAAAGTAAGAATTAGAAACAGCTTATAAAATTCAGTCAAATAAATAGAGGAAATAAAAGATTAAATAAATAAAGGAACCAATAAATAAATAATAAACAAAAATAGAAATCAACATAAAAAGGATAAATAAACAAATAGATGTATAAATAAACAAATAAATAAATAGACAAGCAAGTAAATAAATAGATCAATAAATAGATAAATAATGAATGAATAAATAAATAAATAATAAGTAAATAAATAAATAGTGAATAAATAATGAATAAGTAAACTAAATAAACAAATAAATAAACAATAAACAAATAGACAATAAATAATAAACAAATAGACAATAATTAATAAATGTATAAAAAATAAATAAATAAATAGGTAAAGAAACAAATAATAAATAGGTAAATAAATAAAAGGATGAATGAATAAACAAAAAATAAGCAAATGAATAAATAAGTGAATAAATTAAAAACTAAAATAATAACTAAATAAATAAATAATCAATAAGCAAATAAATAAATAAATAAGCATAAAAACGAACAAACAAATAAATAAATAAATAAACAATAAATGATCGATAGATAAACAAATAGATAAGTAAAAGGATGAATGAATAAACAAAAACAAGCAAATAAATAAATAAATGAATAAAATTAAATAAATGATAAAAAATGAATAAATAAATAAATAGATAAATAAATAAATATACAATTGAAATCAAGCCACACAGACAGCATTTAATTCTAAAAAATGTATTAAACTACTAAAACAAAACAATTGAAATTACTCAACACCAATATAAATTATTCAGTGAATAAGTCTATTAATGTCAGTGCTAGACAACAAAATCAGTCATATTTTCAAAATAAAGATGGTAAATTAACAGCAATAACAACATCAGCACTTAAACAGCAATAACAATAGACAGAAAACCACAAAGAAAACAATAGATCAATCTCAGACAGAAAAGAAGCCAAAGAAATATGCTTTTAAACCGACTAAGACTGAAAAGTTGTGCGACTCAGTCTGTGTGAGAACAGGGTCAGTGGGATGTAGTA
This sequence comes from Monoplex corrugatus, assembly GCA_030674185.1. Lineage (NCBI taxonomy): Eukaryota > Metazoa > Mollusca > Gastropoda > Littorinimorpha > Ranellidae > Monoplex > Monoplex corrugatus. The sequence continues at coordinate 29,746,313 of JAPXFY010000035.1, forward strand.
ATAAAGGGACGTCCCCAAATTACTTCAAGCAAAATATGTAGTAATTAGGGGACATTTTTTAAAATTACGTAATTTATATTTTATACACAATAGTATACCATTTTAAGCTTATCTTTTTTATTTTGAGCCAATTTTGATTTTGTGTATTTTGGGGACGTCCCCAAATTACACACACGTCCCCTTTCTACTACTGTACACGTAAAAAATGTCCCCTACCTACTACACAGACACCTAAACACACACACACACACACACACACACACACACACACACACACACACACACACACACACACACACACACAACACACACACACTCACACACACACACAACACTCTCTCTCTCACTTTCCAAACAAGACACCTCTCACTTTCCAAATAAGACACCTCTCTCTCTCACTTTCCAAACAAGACACCTCTCTCTCCAAACAAGACACCTCTCTCTCTCTCTTTCCAAACAAGACACCTCTCTCTCCTTTCCAAACAAGACACCTCTCTCTCTCTCTCACCTTCCAAACAAGACACCTCTCTCTCTCACTTTCCAAACAAGACACCTCTATCTCACTTTCCAAACAAGATACCTCTCTCTCTCACTTCCAAACAAGACACCTCTCTCTTCACTTTCCAAACAAGACACCTCTCTCTCTCACTTTCCAAACAAGACACCTCTCTCTCTCACTTTCCAAACAAGACACCTCTCTATCTCACTTTCCAAACAAGACACCTCTCTCTCTCACTTTCCAAACAAGACACCTCTCTCTCTCTCACCTTCCAAACAAGACACCTCTCTATCTCACTTTCCAAACAAGACACCTCTCTCTCTCACCTTCCAAACAAGATACCTCTCTCTCTCACTTTCCAAACAAGACACTCTCTCACTTTCCAAACAAGACACCTCTCTCTCTCACTTTCCAAACAAGACACCTCTCTCTCTCTCACTTCCAAACAAGACACCTCTCTATCTCACTTTCCAAACAAGACACCTCTCTCTCTCACTTTCCAAACAAGACACCTCTCTCTCTCATTTTCCAAACAAGACACTCTCCTCACTTTCCAAACAACACTTCTCTCTCTCACTTTCCAAACAAGACACCTCTCCTCCAAACAAGACACCTCTCTCTCTCTCTTTCCAAACAAGACACCTCTCTCCCAAACAAGACACCTCTCTCTCTCTCTTTCCAAACAAGACACCTCTCATCCAAACAAGACACCTCTCTCTCTCTTTCCAAACAAGACACCTCTTCTCACTTTCCAAACAAGACACCTCTCTCTCTCACCTTCCAAACAAGACACCTCTCTCTCTCACTTTCCAAACAAGACACCTCTCTCTCTCACTTTCCAAACAAGACACCTCTCTCCAAACAAGACACCTCTCTCTCTCACTTTCCAAACAAGACACCTCTCTCTCTCACTTTCCAAACAAGACACCTCTCTCTCTCACTTTCCAAACAAGACTCCTCTCTCTCTCACTTTCCAAACAAGACACCTCTCTCACTTTCCAAACAAGACACCTCTCTCTCTCACTTTCCAAACAAGACACTCACCCCTCCTCTCTCTATCTCTCTCTTTCCAAACAAGACACTCACTTGCTAAGAACGTAGCTGGTCTCAAAGACCTTGACCTCCTCTTCACCAGTGGACCCCACCTCATAGTAGATGAGGCTGTAGTGAGTGATCTCCCCTTTGGGCTCCTGCGGCGGGCCCCAGTGGACAGAGATGGAGGTGGAGGAGCGAGTGCTGGCCACCAGGTTGATGGGAGGGCTGGGCACATGGACTGGGGATCACATAGAGAGGAAGTCAGTGTCATTATGTCTGTAGATACCGTGGTGTAGTGGTTAGCACAATGGATTACCAATTGGAAGGTTGGGGTTTAAATCCCCATCAGTACGTTCAAAAATCGCTGTGGGATTTTTGGCTCTAGCCGGCGTTCTACCCAGAGCTGGGCATGCTATGGGCTCATTGAAAAGACTGGGACAACACAGTGAGTCTCATCCACTTCACGGATGCGTCAATGAGGGTGATGCTCAAATTTTTTGACCAGCACCATAGGCGTCTGTATCTCTCGGGCCTGGCTGACACCAGGATATATTATGATAGTAAGCATAGAGTACAGCCCTGTCACGTAGTCTCAATCCTGGATGGAACTCCATAGCATCATGATTATCATCCTCATCGACATCATTATCATCGCACTGCAGAAACTGTGCCAGATTCTGTGGCCACTAAAGGGACGTAAAAAAATGCGATGGAGGGAAAAAAAAGATGAGCACAAAGATAACCTTCCTGAGTGCAATGATCCTTAAAAAAAAAAAAAAGTCCGTACTTATCTAAATGGAGTCGCGTCTCCACATAATGCCACAAACCCAGGAATCCCATGAGTTTTAATGGTTTTTGAAAGTCACACACACACACACGCACGCATGCACACAAGCACACACACACTCATTCACACACACACACACACACTCATCTCACACACACACACACACACACACATACACACACACACACACACACACACACACACAACACACACACACACACACACACACACACACACACACACATTCACACACACTCATTCACACACACACACACACACACACACACACACAACACACCACAACACACACACACTCACTCTCTCTCTCTCTCTCATGTACACTCTAACCTTAGACCTGCACCTATCCATCAAACTGCAAAAAACTTTAACTTTTGACTCCCATCATCCATCCCCAGTCTCCTGCAGGAAACGGTCGATAGATGAGGAGTCAAAGGGTTAAGTTTTTGCTTTGTTGTGAACGGTGTAGCATTGAGGAACCGTTGGGCAGCCTGCAGGAGTCAAAGGGTTAACCTGAATGAGTTTTTTGTGTGCGTGGCCAGATAAGAAGTCATACTCCCATTATCAGGACTACTCTGTGAAGCAAGCGAAGCAAGTCACACTTACACATTAATCTCTCCTTCTTGGAAAATGTTTTGCTGAACAGTCCATTTGACCATCAGGAGGATAACTGATTTACTTGCTGGACCAGAAAGCTCAGATTCAAACGGCTGCCTGTTTTCCAAATTCATTTTATTCACTTGCATGACTACTACGTTTACATTCATATGCTTTGCCTGTTTTCCAGACAGAAACAACTAGTCTGATACCAGGCATCACAATGTCCAATCTTATGGAACAGGTTAGAGTCAAGGGGGTTGCCAGGCCCTCATGGGTTTTGCCCCCCATGAAACTGAAGAGAATTTGCCAATAAAACTAACAGAGCTATTCCATGGCCTCTCCTAAAGGCATGCTAATTAAAGAGAGAAAAATTGCAGTAAAATGTTTCACAAAGACAAAATTCTTAACTGTGACCACACACACAGGCACAAGTGAAAAGCTGACAAATCTGCATGAAAGCTGCTTAAGTCATAAATAAATTCACAAAAACATGTGCAATTTTTCTGGGCACAACGAGTATGTTATCATCTGTCAACCACTGAGATGTACGTGACCACAATGATGACAGTGACTGCAACAGAACAACAAACGGCAGGGGTTGTGGTACTCAAAAGTGTATACTTTTGGTGGAAAAAGGAAGGAAGAAAACAAGCACTAAGACTCTGGATTCATAATATTAACGTGTCTGGGTAAGCAAGACGCATCAGTCCGTAAAATGAGCAAAAAGGCATACTGCACTATTCCAAAACAAAGTGTTTAAGAATACCATTTTATAATATGGTCGCACTTATCAGAAAAATAAAATCACCTGCGCAAGAAACAAATCCACGGTCAGCAATCAATCCTCTGCAATACGCAGATTCATGGATCATTCTGATGCTTGTGAGACATGTTTAAGTGAAGAACCGCAATACATATGATCAAACAAATACCTTCAGCTATAATGATCAAGCTGACTCACGTGATTTTCCTACATGGTTCATCTCTCAAGAACTGCACCAGGGAAAACTCACTGTCACCTAGATAATGAAAACTGTGTGGCAGAGCTTTACTGAATGAGTGGTTCTTTGCTTAAAAGTGATGCTGTACAGCAGGACTAGATTAACCCTTTTGTATTTGATATTTTCAGCAATAAAATTGCTCCATAAACTTGGAAATGAAGGGAACTGAAGGTTCTGTGGAATACGGACAGAAGGGGAAGTGACAACCCATACAATGTGGGAAGTAAAGTGTTAACTGAGCTTTAACTACATTTTGCTCTTAAAATTTAACCTACACTTTATGATTCCAAAACAATTTGTAGTCTAAACATATGAAGGATACTATGACAGGGAAATGTTCCAAGTGCTTCAGGCCTCTTTGAATACCACAGACCACTGAACCACTCTTGTGCTTCTGGCTATCTTCAATGAAGAATCGGGAACAACAGTCTATCGGACAATTTGTCTCTCCCTCTTCCCCATTTCTTTGAGACTGTGGTGTGGCATGTATTTTTTCATGTAAATTCATTCAGTATTGCAGGGTAGTGATGAAGGCGTGTGCGTATGCCTAGGATTGTGTATGTGCAAGCTGTTTCACAGACATACGTGTCTGCATGAGCACGATTTTTAGAAAGCAAACATTTCGAACAGAAAATAACCTGCTTCTATTCATCCATACTTTTTTTTTTTCTGATTCATAAATAAAACAAAAACCATCTTTTTGTCATTAGTTTCTTACTTTCATGATCGGTGGTGACCACAATGCTGGCCTCCCTTTGGCTGAGTCCAAAGGTGTTGTAGGCTCGAACACGCACCTCGTACGTGGTGTCGGGTTTCAGGTTCTGAATGTTGAACTCTGTCTGTGTGGTGTTGCTCACCCGTTCCCTGCAGCAGGCACCCACATCAGCATCAGATGGCACCATGAATCATGATGACAGAGATCAAAGCAAGCAAGCTACATTATGACTCTCAAAGGAAACAAGCATTTAGAGTTTTTGCCTCTGTACTGAGGTCTTCAGCTAACAGTCCTGCAATAATGTTACACATACAAAACAGGTACACTGGTTAACCTCAAAGGGCAAGTTAACTCTCTGACTCCCACACCATGTCCATCAGCATCCTGCATCATCAACCATGCTAGTAAAGCAAAAAAGTAATCCTTTGACTCCCTCACCCTACTTCCTGAAGGAAGCTGGTGGATAGGGTGAGGGAGTCAAAGGGTTAAGTTTTTACAGTTGGTAGTTAAGATACGATAGTCAAAGGGTTAAGCATGGACTAGGCAGTATGAGCCAGTTTAGTTGCCTTGGTTGTAAGAAGCTGCCTGAGACCTTAACCCTTTGACTCCCACACCCTATCCACCAAATGCAAAAACCTAACCCTTTGACCTTTTCACCCTGTTCACCAGCTTCCTGCAAGAAGCAGACGGACAGGGCGAGGTAACCAAAGGGTAAAGCTTTTTGTTTTTTGCTAACATGGTTGAAAATGCAGGATGCTGGTGGACAGAGCGCAAGAATTGAAATCGAAAGGTTAAGTTTCAGAAACAAAAGTTTCCAAGATACACTGGGACTATAATCTGGGCTTCAAGAAAATTTGACTTGCTAGGTAGCATCCATTGATCTCAAAAAGATCATGGAACCGTGAGCTAGGGTAGGTTTGAGGTACAACTCCTGATTTTACACTTTAGTGCACCAGTCCATCTGGACAGGGGTATGTATAGGACGAGCCCTTTCCTCTCAAAGCAGGTCTTCCCTCTCCACACCACTACAGAAGTCCAAAGGAAAGGCAAGAGCCAGTGCAGCTTGACACCAGCAATATTCTAAGAGTTCACTACAGAAGTCAAAGGAAAGGAAAGAGCCAGTACAGCTTGGCACCAGCAATATTCTAAGAGTTCACTACAGAAGTCAAAGGAAAGGCAAGAGCCAGTACAGCTTGGCACCAGCAATATTCTAAGAGTTCACTACAGAAGTCAAAGGAAAGGAAAGAGCCAGTACAGCTTGGCACCAGCAATATTCTAAGAGTTCACTACAGAAGTCAAAGGAAAGGAAAGAGCCAGTACAGCTTGGCACCAGCAATATTCTAAGAGTTCACTACAGAAGTCAAAGGAAAGGAAAGAGCCAGTACAGCTTGGCACCAGCAATATTCTAAGAGTTCACTACAGAAGTCAAAGGAAAGGAAAGAGCCAGTACAGCTTGGCACCAGCAATATTCTAAGAGTTCACTACAGAAGTCAAAGGAAAGGAAAGAGCCAGTACAGCTTGGCACCAGCAATATTCTAAGAGTTCACTACAGAAGTCCAAAGGAAAGGCAAGAGCCAGTACAGCTTGGCACCAGTGATATTCTAAGAGTTGCTGGAACAAGGATGACAACAACAACAACAGCAAAACACCTTGAGGACTCCAGCTCCAGATCTCTGTCAGGTTTACTCCTCATCCTTTTATTCTCTGAAAGATTACTGCACGGCAGCAGGGTTCTGTGAATGGCTGCTGACTCTAGCTGAAGCCATCGACCCTTTGAAAGGTCTTGTCTGTTTTTTTTAATTCTGTCCAGTACCTTCCTCATCTAAAAAGCCAGGTGGCCAGACCATCAACAAGTAGTATTAGATTACATGGTCATCAACAGCAGAGTAGTGGCCTGACTGAATCATAAATTTTAAAAAAAGTAAATAATTTCTTAAAAAGAAGACTTCCCAACATGCACATATTTTCAATGCATTCACAACAGTGCACACACACACACACACACACGCATGCACGTGTGCGCGCACACACACACATATATGCATACTCCCACCCACACACACACCACATACACAACTCCTGCCCACACACACACACACGCACCTCTCACTGCCCTGTTCCCGCCAGTAGACGGCATAAGCGATGACACCGCTGGACTGGGACGGTTGGGGAGACGATGAGTCATCCGCGGGCTTCTCCCAGGAGACCGTGACAAAGCGCCGAGACATCAGCACCGCCCGCAGGTCTCGGGGCGAGGCCGGCAGCTTGTGCAGATCAGAGTACAGCGCCCCTGCCGGAAGTTCCGCAGCAGCGTGTGGGGATCGGGTGGTGGGCAGGGGGGTGTCTGAGAGGAGGGGTGGAGGCAGAAAGAGACGGAAGAAGGGGTGGGGTGGGGACAGGGATGCACATTCCGGGATGGAAGGGTTGTGGGTGAAACAGGCGAGGAAGAGACGTGACGGAATCAAACGGAGAAGAGAGGGGGGCGTGGATATTGGAAGATGAAAAAGGGGTGGGGAAGGTGATGCACGTTTATGGATAGATATGGGTGGGTGAGGGAATATAACATGATGGGCAAAAAAGGTGAGGGGGAGAGGGAGGGGGGTTGAAGACAAGGGAAGTCAGAAAGAGGAAAGAGGAAGATGATAAAGTTTTGCATAGGAGGCAGAGAGAGAGAGAGAGAGAGAGAGAGAGAGAGAGAGAGAGAGAGAGAGAGAGAGAGAGAGAGAGAGAGAGAGAGAGAGAGAGAGGTACAAGACGATAAGTAGATGATGTTAATTAAAGAAAAAGTACAAAAATAAGATGACGAAAAGAGAAGAAAAAAAAACATAGTAAAAGAAGTGACAGGAAGGAGAAGACAAAAAGAACACAAAGAGCAAATACACAAAGCAAAAATGCGAATTTGCACAGACACCACACACAAACATGAGAGAGAGAGAGAAAAAAAAAAGTAAATGAACAAATAAACAAATAACACCAAGAAGAAAAATATCAAAAATGACAAATAAATATACAAATATTGAAAAAAATCAATAAAACAACATCCAGAAGAAGTAGAACCCAAGTAAACGGAAAAAATCACAACGTGACACACACACAAACATGGGGTCGAAAAAACAGGACAACAACAAGAGAATATTTCATGAACGCAGAGAAATGTCAGAAATGCAAAGAAACAGAAGCGCAGAGCAGAAACAGTGAATTATGTACATCATCATGAAGAAATCAGGGTGCAACGAAAAACAGAAAAAAAATCAACAAGTGATGAAATGTCAAGATACAGAAATATCATTACAGGTGGAAAGACAATATATATACACATCATCATCAGCATCATCATAGAAGAAAAACGCACACCAGCAGAGAAAGGAAGGGCAACAGAAATGGTCAGGAATGAAGTCAATCACAGAAAGACAAGATTACAAAAGTGACCGGAAACGAAATTTTCACAAAAAGACAAGATTACAAAGAGAAAAGGAATTCATAAGAGTTAGACAAGATCACAGCGAGACAAAGAATGAAATAAGTCAGGAGAAAAGCAAGATCACAAACCGGTCAAGAATAAAACAATCACAGACAGTTGAGAGTACACAGAGAGGAGGAGGAATCAAAACAATCACAGAAAAGCCGGGATCATAAGAGAATCAGGGAATGAAATAATTAAGGAAAGACACAATAAAGGATGAAATAAAGACAGAGACAAGGAATCAAAACAATCACAGAAAAGCCGGGATCATAAGAGAATCAGGGAATGAAATAATTACGGAAAGACACGATAAGAGATGAAATAAAGACAGAGACAAGGAATCAAAACAATCACAGAAAAGCCGGGATCATAAGAGAATCAGGGAATGAAATAATTACGGAAAGACACGATAAGAGATGAAATAAAGACAGAGACAAGGAATCAAAACAATCACAGAAAAGCCGGGATCATAAGAGAATCAGGGAATGAAATAATTACGGAAAGACACGATAAAGGATGAAATAAAGACAGAGACAAGGAATCAAAACAGTAAGGGATGAATGAAATAAAGACAGAGACAAGGAATCAAAACAATCACAGAAAGACCGGATCACAGAGAAGTAACGAATGAAATAATTACGAAAAGACAAGATGAGGGATGGAACAAAGACAGAGACAGGAACACACAAGAACGGTAATAATCAAGGAAAGATGAGATTACAGAGAGGAAACGTGATAAGTGAAATAACCATGGACAGGATTAGAAGCAGTGATGAAGCACGAAAGAGTAAGGGGAAAGGACGGCAATATATTAGGGCAGCAGAACGTGCCAGAGGTAGTAGCATCACAAAGCAGAAAGGTGAAAAGAAAAAAAAAAAACATAAACACACACAAACAAAAATAATAAAATAAAGGAAAGAAAAGCAGAGAGGCAGGTGAGGTCAGGTCAGGTCAGGCAGGCCAGTCAGGGAATTTAGTGGTCAGTGGTGGATGGGGAGGAAGGGGGGCAACAGCAGGTCCCGCAGGAGAGGGGGGGAGGGGGGAGGGAGGAGAAAAAAAAAAGAAACACAAAAAAATGAAATCAGCATACGGAAAACTTAAAAACCAAAGCAAACACAAAACGAAACAAAAAGACGAAAAAGAAAAACAAACCATAAAGCCAAAAAATAAAACAATAAAAAAATAAAAAACAAAAAAAGCAATTCGTATCACTCCTACAACTACTTTATTCAAATAAATCAGACTAAGTGAACCAAAGAAGGGAGCAGGGAAAAATGAACACTACAACAAAATACTCAGGGGTTTTAATCCCCCCCCCCCTCCCCTTCTTCCTCAACAAGATGCAAAGAAAACTAACTCTTTGATATATACAAACACATTTCCAAAGTGTTTTGCATACAGATACACTTCTTTTTACTTCTTGTGCTACAATTTCACCTAATTCTAGTTTACTTCATGTAAGCAAGGCAGCATTACAATCTTTCCACGATTTCCATATGCCCTACTAACTATAAATGCCAGATGATAGTAGATCCAAATTAATCTTAAAAGTTGCCATAAACTTGTGCATAAACCTTCAGGCTGGCATCTTTCACAGAACACTATTTTTGTGGTGGTGGGGTTGGGGGTGGGGGATGGATCTCCACTTTAAAAGTCTACCTCAGATAAGATTGCTCGCACCACACCACCATTACGTTCATTTCTTCTTATCAAACTATCAGTGCATCTCATTTATCCAAATAATTTTATTACAATGTACCATGATCATCTATCTGATCCAAATCCTTTATCAAACTGTATCATCAACACCTGGTAACTGCTGCAGGACCATTTCATCTTCCACATTAGTTTTTAATAATTGTTACTCTTGGGATTGGCTGGATGAACAGCCCTACGCTAGGAGAACTGATGTCTCAAGTTCAGTCCTCATCCACAGCATAAAAACTGGATTGTTTACTGCCCATCTTCATGCTCCACTCATTCTGATAGTGTCAGGTTGTCAGAAAAAAACAGAAATGAAGAAGAATCAGAACGCGTATTTCATACAACCAGACGAGAAAGGCACAAATTTTCGGCCATTGGCCTTTGTCATGCGTAAGATCACAAACAAACAAACACCAAATACAAAAATTAGGTGAAAAAGAACTAAAACTTCCCTGCTGCTTCATCCAGTATGAGAAAAGGACTGTGTGGACTGTAGTAACCAATTTTTCCGATCGAAAAACTGGACGGAGCAGCATGGAATTTCATCTTTTTCTTCTAATTTTTGTATTTGGTGTGTTTGTTTGTGATCTTACACTTGACAAAAAGCCAGTTGACCGAAAATTTGCACCTCTCATGTTTGGTTGTATCAAATACATGTTCTGATTCTTCTTTTTTCATGTTTTTTTTTCCTGGTTCCTGTTTGCTTGAATGCGGGCAGTCACATCTGTTTTGGATTTAGTGTCAGGTTATGTTTCATACAGCCCTATCTCCCTCTCTCCTTCCCTTTGCCCCTTTCATTTCAAGACTTTTATCAGCACATACAGTTCTGTGCAGGGTCAAACAGTCTGCCTGATCATCACAGCTAGATTTTGGTGGAGTGCATATGAAACTGTGTGCAAAGAATCCTTCTTGGTCAAGTTCAATCAATCATGAAGACTCCAGTTAGATTGAAATAAACACTCCCTTTATATGGCCATACAACATGGCCTATTTTTCCATGGAGGATGTTTAAACAATTTTAAGTGTGTCAACCATCAGAACTGGAAAACTTATTTCTGAAAAATATGTTTACTGAACATACTTACCGTGCCTCACTGATTCAATAGACAGCAGCCTCAGTCTTCCTGTCCTGTACTAATACTCATCCGCTAGAGCGTAAATGGTAAGTTTTAGGTGCATAGCACATGTCCTGTAACTTCCTCAATGAAGACAGCTCCTACCAGAAACTCAACCCAAAACTACCCCCAAGGTCGAGGAGGATGGGGAGCATCAGAGTGTGACACAATATGTTAATTAACATAATTTTAAGCAAAGCATTTCCTTGTAGGCACACATACTATACTGTGTCTCACTGATGAAGAACAGCAATAACAGGAAGAAGGGCTGATCTTAGTAATGGTGTGCTGAAGATAAATGAAAAATGGCAGTAACAGGATGGAGGGCTGACCTTAGTAATGGTGTGACAAAGATGGAGAAGTGGACTTGTTTGAAAAGGCACGCTGAGGCACTACCAGGGAGGTACAGCCCTGGAACCGTCTCCCCGAAGTCTGAAGACATCCAGCAGGTAAAAATGGACAGAAGTCCCAGGGGAGTACCAGTATGCAGCATCAAAGACCTTCCAAAGATTTAATTTTGCATATGACAGGAAGCCAAAGAAGACGCCCATACCTGATCCAGTATGCAGAATCAAGGACCTTCCGAAGATTTTGCATATGACAGGAAGCCAAAGAAGATGCCCATACCCTGATCCAGTATGCAGCATCAAGGACCTTCCGAAGATTTTGCATATGACAGGAAGCCAAAGAAGATGCCCATACCCTGATCCAGTATGCAACATCAAAACCTTCCGAAGATTTTGCATATGACAGGAAGCCAAAGAAGATGCCCATACCCTGATCCAGTATGCAGCATCAAGGACCTTCCGAAGATTTTGCATATCACAGGAAGCCAAAGAAGATGCCCATACCCTGATTTCATATGAGCTCAGGACCTTCCGAAATTTGCATATGACAGGGAAGCAACAAGATCCCAATCCTGTTTTGGGCTGTGGAATATAGAGCATATCAATCCTGTCCCATGAGTAACGTACCCGTTACTTCGTTACACTGAGTGATGGTAGATCGCTGTACATCTTTCTTGCAGCCCTCGCGCCAAGAAATGAAGAAACAAGACTGAGCGGAGTGCAAAGACCTCATGTGGTCCTGGTATGAAAAAAACGAAAGATTCCTGACTGGTCAAAGGAGCCTACCTCACCATCCAAGGCCAAGACAGAGTAAAGAGGCAGAAAGGGCACCAGAGAATCTAATTCTTGACCAGAGACTCGGGTAAGAAAGACAAAGAAACAGGCGTGCTCGGCTTGGAGGTATCATCTTGGGGACGGCCGCTAAAATGTACACCTCATGACACTCCAGCCTGAGGCCATGGAAATTAAGGCGGCATTTTCAAGCCAGGTATTTCGAGGAACAGGACTCCAGGGGCTTGTTCAGGGGTCCCTGGGGGGTAAAACAGGACAAGAAAAAGATCCCAGGCTGTGACCTGATGTGCGGCCCTGGCCTCTTTTAACACTGCACCTCCCACAAAGTCTCGCTGGACAGCATGGTCTTAAAACAAAGGTTCCACTACTTGACCGATTGAGGTACAGATTGTCACTCATGCACAGATGAGGCCACTAGGCCAAGGTCCCTAAAAAGATGACCCAGAAAACTGGCTAACTACTGGTGGGGGGGGGGGGGGAATCCTGAGATTTGCACCACAACAGCAATAGGAGCCATGGAAATCAGTGTTGATACAAGTACTGTACCAACAGGTACAAGAGAGAGAAAAAACCGCAAGCAAGAGAAACAACCTCTGCACCAACTGATGGGCCAGACATGGTTATTACCTACGGGCTCAAGGTTGCAGAAATCTACTTTGACACTACAAAGCCCAAAACAAAAGGCAACCAGCAATCTCCCACTGTGCGTAACTGCACCCTCATTCAAAGGGGGGTGGGTGGATGCAAAGACATGTGAAACCTCAGAGGAGGGAATCACAAAGAAGTTCCCTGCCCCTTGGCCATTGACAAACGGCAGCTGGTCAACATTAAAAATGAAGCTTGGATTGTGACTCCCACTTCAGTCAATCTGCAGCTAGACTGGGGAAGGGGAAAGAGGGGGTTGCTGGATGAGGGAAAGAGCAAAAGAAAAAGAACAGACAGCACAATGGACAGATGAGGACAGAGAAGAAGGGACAGGCAAAGGCCCAAGCCCCTAAGTGCTAACAGTGGAAATGAGTAGCTCAGGTGGGTTGGGTTCAGCACCAGAGAAAAAACTTGCACACAGCGCAGTCATCCAAATTCTTGAGCATATGCCTTTCCCTTGGCGGTGAATGTATCCAAAAAAAGAACAAGTTGGCGAACAATCCATCTGAAAAACGAACAAAAGCGAGAAAGAGCCTCAGCCGAAACAGGCTGGAGGCCAGGAAAAAATGGCTGCCAGAAAAAGAGGAAGTTACAGGACATGTGCTATGCGCCTTTTCATATGCGATTTTGGCACTAGGCGGAACAGTATTGGTAAAGGGCAGGAAAGCCAAGTGTTGCTGCTGTTGCTTCAGTGCGACATGGCACAGTATGTGAAATTAAACCTGTTTTTAAACAACACTGAATGTACACACCGTTTTCTGGATGACCCCACGTAAACTAACATTAACGTCAGCGACTCTGTGTGGAGATAATAACTGTGAGGACACACAGGGGGAAAAAGGGAACCAGAAAAGTTGGTGGGAAGAGGGCTAGGGACCAGGGAGGGACTGTTAACAGCAGCTGATTAAAGCCAGCACGTTCAGATAATAGCAAATACACATCATTCCCTTGCAGCATAACACTGTGGACCAACTCCATAGCTCTTGTCTAGTCTTGTTATAGACAGGTGATAACGCCAGCACAGTCAGTGGCTAGGTACGTGTGCAGGTCATTCCCTTAAGTACACTTTGTAATCTGTTACAGGCAGCCCATCATACAAGAGTTAAAAAAAAAGCCAGCGTAGTTATCATCATTATGTGCGCTCTATGCCCTACGTGCAGTATGTACCTTCTGTCTAAGTCTTTATAGCCTGCACTAAGTGTTCACTTTTACGTTTACAGCCCGTACAACAGAAATCAGTGTTCAGCCTGCACAGCTTGTGGGGCTTCAAGGGCAGTCTGTCCTAGTCATCATGCTCCATGCACAAACAGGGTGCAGCTACTAACCACACCAACACACACACACACACACACACTTCAAAATCACTAACACTCACAAACCAATCTTCAACAAAACAAAAACAAATTATAAAAAAAAAAATGTAAACATAACATGAACTAAAACACTAACACTCACAAACCAATCTTCAACAAAACAAAAACAAATTATAAAAAAAAAAAAAACATAACATGAACTAAAAGAGTCATAAAACTGAAAAGTAATGTTCAATCAATCAAACCAAACTCCATCACTCCAAAAAGTGTCAATTCACATCAGATGGAACCGTGATTTCTGCAATCTTGGTATCAGACTGGGAACCATTCAATAAAAGAGAAATAAGTACCGGTTAAGCATAGTCACTGCCAAAGGTGAAATCTCCTGCAGAACTGTCTTGAATTTCCCTGTTAAAAATGTTTCCAAAAGCCTCAGAAAAAAAAAACTTTGCTTCAATTTTTTTTCTTTTTAATCATTTTAACTGATATGCTTATTCAAGCCCGGTTAACCACATAAGACCATACTAAAACTGCAACAATAACACAACAAAAAACACGAACAAAATTACCCAACCACCTACCCCCCCCCCCACCCTTTTCAAAACACACCCCACACACACACAACACACACCACACACACACACACACACACACACACACACACACACACACACACAAATGAATAATGACCTCTTACTTTCCTGGATGAAACCAATTTCATTTTAGCTTCACAGCTCTTCAAATGTTTCTCCCCCTTTTTCCTTCCCCCCTTTTGTTTCCAATTCCTATTTACCAGCATCCCAACCCAGTCGTCCCCAAGTTGCAAAAGTCATGTTTCACACCATACACTAACAGCATAGTTCAACTATGACAGCAACACTGGTGACCAAGAAAAACAAAGACATGAAATCTGTGAGCTTCTGACAATCTTATTAATGACACAGCTCAACTCTCTAGCAAACACACACACACATACATGTTGTAGAACCAGAAACTTAACCCTTTCGCTACTCCCTCACCTTATCCACCAGCTTCCTGCACGAAGCTGGTGGGCAAGGAGGGAAGCAAGTGAAAAGGTTAAAAAAAACACACAAAATTATCTTCAAACACACTCATAAACTTATCTACTACACAAGTTTGTTTTTTTTAAACCTGTTTTTTTTTTTTTTTTTAATTCTATCAAACATCCAGGACAGTCCCAGCACAGCAACTCTACTCTACTGCCAATCTAACAGACAATCTGTTCTCCACTCAACAAGCAAACCAAACTGACATCCCGACAAACAGGGACACAGGCAAACACCAAACTCCTACAAGAGATAATAAGTGAATGAGATGTCACAGGGATTAATTCCTGGTAGTAGTGCATGAAGTGGAGACAAGAGAGCGGGCGATGGCTTGGTTAGTAACAGTGTTGCTTCTAGGATTAAAAAAAATACCCCCCCCCCCCCCCCAAAGAAAAACCAAAATCACCTACACACAAATAAGGTCCTAGGGGCTCATGTCAATACCAAGAGAGATGGGAGGAGAGGGGCTTCTAGCTTTCCTTGATAGAAAACAGGGAGTCATATCTTGAAATATTATAGTACTGACCCTGTACAATACCAAAAGGAGGGGTTAATTTGATAGTGTGATACTCTATCAAGTTATACAACCAATTATACTAATATCAACAGATGGGTCAATTTAATCTTGAGACCATTATGTAAAACCGTAAACTGTAGTGAACTAAAAAGAAGACCTGATTTTTCAAACCGTCTCACTTTGAGACCACAATGCTGAATAAACTTTCTTCTATACTAACAATTCATACTGCACCTTCTCTTCTACACCTTTCTCTGTCGTTTGTCTGATTAGTCATCCTCTTCCGAAGCATTTCATTTCCTCATGACAAGAACACAAAGTCCAGCATAATCCACTTCATTGTGGGAAAATTTCAAAGTCCGCCATACACTGATTGTGTTAACCGAGGGCAGAAATATCAACAAAAATTAAATAATTTTTCTTTTAATTATCCCCCCCCCCCACTCCCCCCCCCAAAAAAAACAACAACAACCCACACACCAACAAACCAACTCTTAATAGCTGCACGGTTAAAGACTAAGTGCTGACTCAATCAGAGAAGTTGTTACTGGCTTATTTTACTGATCAAATACATCACAGAATTTACAATCTGCAAAGTTGCCATAGTTGTTAAAAGGTGTGGCTGCATTAAAGTTTTCGCAGTATCTGTAATTTTATGCAGCACAATTATAATGTTCTTCTCCAAAACTTTTCTTCCATGATGCGTCTTGTTATTGTATCTTGTTCCTTGATAAACTCTGTTTACCACATTGATAACCATCTCCATGTATTCTTCCCCACACCATTACAAGGTATAAGATCTAGTGCAGATTAAACCTACTGTCATTATATAACACTTTATGATGGTACAAGGCCTAACACAGATTACACCTATAGTTGTCATATATAACATTACTGTTGTCATTATATAACACTTTATGATGGTACAAGGCCTAACACAGATTACACCTACAGTTGGCATTATATAACATTACTGCTGTCATTATATAATACTTTATGATGGTACAAGGCCTAACACAGATTACACTATAGTTGTCTATATAACATTACTGCTGTCATTTATAACACTTTATGATGGTACAAGGCCTAACACAGATTACACTACAGTTGTCATTATATAACATTTTATGATGATCCATTATTTGTAATGTGCAACGAGTAAGCTTTCGACACAGACTCTGTGTGTGCTTTCCAAAATTAAATAATAGCTTGAATTGTGCTACAGGGCATCTAGAAGCAACACAATAGTGATGTTTTCAGTCAAAGGTACTGATGATGATTTCCATGACTCAAACAGGATAGGCCAGACGGACAAAGAATACAAGAAGAGGGGGGGGGGGTGGGGAGGGCAGAGGTCATGGGATGGGGCAGGGTTGGAAAGGCAGGGTGGAGGGTGGGAGTGGCAGTACTAGAATGTCTTGGAGTCAGAAAATATGGAATGAGGCCAAGAGAGAAAAAGAGGGGACATAAAATCCACTCCTCCTCTCTGTAAACTCTGCTACGCTCTAGCTTCATCACAGCTTTTTCAAAGTTTTCATGATTACTCTCTTACACCAACGGAAAAGGAATCTTTATATAAATCTGCAGTTCATTCGCCATCAGTCAACTTTTCTTTTCAATATGCTGTACATCCATTCACACACAAATACTGCAGATTGTGGCATGAGAATTTTCTCTTCAACCCCCATTATTACTACAGTGCAAGTCTTTAATAAAACTACAACACTGTCACTAGAACAATCAGAAGCCAAAATTACCATAGGACATACCCTCTGCTCTTCCCTTCTCAAATCCTGGCACACTCTGCTACAACATCCTACTAAAGCCAAATAATCCTATGAACAACCCAAATCAACCAAATAATCCTATGAACAATCCAAATCAACCAAATAATCCTCTGAAAACCCAAATCAACCAAATAATCCTATGAACAACCCAAGATCAACCAAATAATCCTATGAACAACCAAAATCATATCAACCAAATCAATCCTAAATGAACAACCAAATAATCATATGAACAACCAAAATCAACTACACGCAGTTCTTGCTGGTTTCAGTCAGTTCGAAAAGGTAAAGGTCGTCCCGTAACTCGCAGGTTGATAGAGACAGGCAGCAGATATATCAATTTTTCTAGGGACCAGCATGATACACCTCACCTCTCTCCCTTGTTTACTATAACTTCTCCAAACCGAAACAGGGTCACCCACCCATTCAGAGGTGGGTGGATTGGACTCCAGTGGCTATGCATGCACAGAGGCCTCTTCAGTAAGTATAGATTGTGGTCTGAATACACGAATCACCATGAACTATTCAGTCACTTGCCGAATACACCGTGAAATACTACTTCAGAAAATCGCAGCCGCAACACGGGGGAAGAACCCTCCTGGCAGAGAATAAGACATGGTAATATTCACTAATCCAGTCCACTATTCAGTGCCAACCACAAACAGTTTCTGGCATCAAACCTTCTTCCACAGCAATGTTATAAGCCAAGCACAAAGGAACCTGTCTAATTTCTATCAGTATCCCTTCCACACCCCTTCTGAAAGTCCACAACCAAACGCAACAAACCCCACTACTACAAGTATCAATGAGCTGTCAGTAACATCAATGGCCCCTGAGTTTCAATCTTATATCCGGCATAAAAAATTCCTCCCATTGTAATCATGAATGACCGACAATAAATTGCAATCCATCTATGTCCCTTCTGAAAGATCTCACCACCAATACCTTCTGTAATGTTTTAATGAACATTACCCTTCTGTGCCTTTAAACCCACAAGAAACTCTCCCATTCATCCCTACTTTCTGAAACATTCCAACAGAAACTCAATGTATCCATACTCTTGAAATATTCAACTGAAACCCAATTATATCCAAACTTTCTCAGGAACATTTTCAAGAGAAACCCTCCACAGTACACGTACCCCTTTTCAAACATTTCAACAGAAATCCAATATATTCATAGTGTTTCAGAAACATTTCAACAAAAAACATATTGAAGTCCTTCCCTTTCAGAGACATCTCAATATCCACCTACTCCTCGTTTATTTCGACAGAAGCACTCCCATGTATCCATACTGTTTCTGGAATATTTTAAAAGAAGTCCTGGTACCCATCTTCTTTGTGTAACTTTTCAACAGAAATCCAGCCACCTTTTCCAAAGCACCATAAAAGCTCTTTTTTCAAAATTACTGGTATCCCAAACCCTCCACAGTAACACCACAAACACTGAAACAGTCTGTAATCTGATCTCCATAAAAACCCTGCTATAAAATCCTGAACTCCTGATCCAAATACACACACAACACTACCTACTACAACACCTTATTTCCACGTACACAGGACACAACCTGCCAAAACACCTGATCCAAAATACACACAAACTACCTACTACAACACCTTATTTCCAGTACACAGACAACAACCTACTAAACACCTGATCCAGAATACACACAACACTACCTACTAAACACCTATCCGTACACAGGAACACAACACTGACCAAAACACCTGATCCAAAACACACCTACCACTAACACACCTATACTCAACCTTATTTCACGTACACAGACACACCTGACTAAACACCTGATCCAGAATACACACAACACTACCTACTAACACACCTTATTCCACACAACACAACTCCAAAACACCTGATCCAAAATACACACAACACTACCTACTAAAACACCTGATTCCAATACACAGGACACAACCTGCCTAAAACACCTGATCCAAATACACACAACACTACCTACTAACAACACCTGATTCCACGTACACAGGACAAACCTGCCAAAACACCTGATCCTAAATACACACAGACATACCTACTACAACACCTATCCAATACACAGGACAACTGCCAAAACACCTGATCCAAAATACACAACACTACCTACTAAAACACCTGATTATCCACTACACATGACCTCCATAACAACTGATCCAAATACCATGACACACAAAACTCTAAAACCACTACAGACCACAAAACTGATCCAAAATACACATGACACTACCACTAAAACACCTTAATACTACACACGGACATACCCACTAACACACCTGATCCAAATACACAACATACTACTACTAACACCTTATTTACCACGTAACAAGGACACACATGACCTCATAAACACCTGATCCAAAATACACAACACTACCTACTAAACACACCTAATTATCCACGACATGACACAACTCAAAACACCTGATCCAGAATACACAACACTACCACTAAACACCTTATTTCCATACACAGGACAGACACTACAAACACCTGATCCAAAATACACAAACACTTATTCCTACTAACAACATCCCTGATCCTAAATAACACACGACATACCCTACTACACAACCTGATCCAGAATACACAGACACTACCATAAACACTGATCCAAATACACACAACATGACCTACTAACACACCTGATCCAAATACACACACATACCTACTAACACACCTGATCCAAATACACACAACATACCCACTAACACACCTGATCCAGAATACACACAACACTGACCTACTAACACACCTGATCCAGAATACACACACATACCTACTAACACACCTGATCCAAATACACACAAAATACCTACTAACACACCTGATCCAAATACACACACATACCTACTAACACACCTGATCCAGAATACACAACACTACCTACTAAACACCTGATCCAAAATACACACTCAACATGATCCTACTAACACACCTGATCCAAATACACACAGACATTTCCTACTAAAACACCCGATCCAAATACCACAGACAACACTACTAAACACACCTGATCCAAATACACACGACATGACCTACTAACAACACCTGATCCAGAATACACAGACACTACCACTAAACATCCTGATCCAAATATACACACTACCATGACCTACTAAACACCTGATCCAAAATACACATGACACTACCACTAAAACACTGATCCTAAATACACACGACATGACCTACTAACACACCTGATCCAGAATACACATGACACTACCCACTAAAACACTGATCCTAAATACACACGACATGACCTACTAACAAAACCTGATCCAAAATACACATGACATACCTACTAAAACACCTGATCCTAATATACACACACATGACCTACTTAAACACCTGATCCAAATACACATGACATACCCTACTAAAACACCTGATCCTAAATACACATCGACATACCTACTAAAACACCTGATCCAAAATACACATGACATTACCTACTAAAACACCTGACCCTAAAATACACCACATACCTACTAAAACACCTGATCCAAAATACACATGACATTACCTACTAAAACACCTGACCCAAAATACACATGACATTACCACTAAAACACCTGACCCAAAATACACATGACATTACCTACTAAAACACCTGACCCAGAATACACACAACATGACCTACTAACACACCTGATCCTAAATACACACGACATGACCTACTAAAACACCTGATCCAGAATACACACAACACTACCTACTAAAACACCTGATCCTAAATACACACAACACTACCTACTAACACACCTGATCCAAAATACACATGACATTACCTACTATAAAACACCTGATCCTAAATACACACGACATGACCCACTAACAAACCTGACCCAAAATACACACGACATTACCTACTAAAACTCCTGATCCTAAATACACACGACATGACCTACTAAAAACACCTGATCCTAAATACACATGACATTACCTACTAAAACACCTGATCCTAAATACACACGACATGACCACTAACAAACCTGACCCAAAATACACACGACATTACCTACTAAAACACCTGACCCAAAATACACACGACATGACCTACTAAAACACCTGACCCAAAATACACATGACATTACCTACTAAAACTCCTGATCCAAAACATACACAACACTTCCTACTAAAACTCCTGATCCAAAATACACGTGACATTACCTATCAACACACGTGATCAAAAAATACATGCGACACTACCTACAAAAACACCTGATTCAAGATAAGCCGGATATTACCTACTAAACCTCTGCCCCAGTTCTGGTCCCAGATAGTCAGAACACCACCGACCAGGCTCCCAACTGACCACCATGACTGTTCAGTCGGCAAAATCACCGCTGTGTCCCCCCCTATGCCCAAAGATTATGCTCGCCCACTCTGACTTTTAACCTTTTTTATCCTCACTTCACCTTGACCTTCTTCAGCCTTGACCTTGACCTACCTTTCTGCAAGATGATGAGTTGGGCGCTGGTCTGTACATTGCCCAGGGAATTCTCGGCGAAGCACTGGTAGATGCCCTCATCAGAATTCAAGAGGCCCTGAATCTCCAGGTTGCTGCCCGCGATGAGGTGGAAGTAGTCGCTGGGGTACAGGCGGTCGCCGTTCTTGTACCAGGTGATGGTGGGGGAGGGGTTGCCCTCTGCCTCGCAGTGTAGCTGAACGTCGGCGTTGATGTGGGCAAACACGTTGGCCGGTTTCTTCACAAAGTATGGAGGCACTGCACAAAACATGACAAAAGGCGCGTGACACCATGCAAGATGAAAGAAAGACTTAACAATTTGACTCCCACAACCCTGTCTGCCAACATTCTGTACTGTCAACCAAGCTAGCAAAACAAAAACTTAACCCTTTGACTCCCTGCACCCTGTCCACCAGCATTCTGTACTGTCAACCATGCTAGCAAAACAAAAACTTAACCCTTTGATTCCCTCGCTCTATCCACCAGCTTCCTGCAGGGAGTCAAAGGGTTAAGTTTTTGCAATTAGTAGACAGGGTGTGGGAGTCAAAGGGTTAATACTTTCATGATGGCCAGTGCGCGATGTGGCAAGTTCCCAGCTGCCAAGCCATCAGCGTTTGTTTTCTTCCCTGCTGATGCACCATTTTCACTGCTTTTTTAAATTTTATTTTACAGCTACTAAAGAATGATTAATAGTGAAGTACTTGACATTACTAGAAAGCTCAAAATGGGAATACTATTTGCAAAAAAGAATTTCCAAAACTTATACGCACAAGGACAACATAAGTCACAAGAGCGTAAGCCAGACGCACATTCACATCTCAGTGAGAGAGAGAGAGAGAGAGAGAGAGAGAGAGAGAGAGAGAGAGAGAGAGAGAGAGGAGAGAGAGAGAGAGAAGAGAGAGAGAGAGGGGAGAGAGAGAGAGAGAGAGAGAGAGAGAGAGCAGTCAACATAGATGGTTTATAAAATAACTCATGAAGATGCACATTCCCACGCCTAGACAGTTTATCAAGGAAGATAGTGCAGACCTAACACATGCCACTGGAATTTCCTGGTCAGGGGGTCGCTTTGTGTCGTTATCAGTCAGAGCATCAAGTGTAAAGCTACACCAACTAAACAGACTCTGTCCCTTAGCTAAAACCTTCTGCTAAACAGCACTGATAGTTGTTCGGGATATTCTTTACAGTGAAAACAGCCAGAATTTTTCAAAACCTGACCGGCACTATGTGGTGTACGGTGCATGCGTCAGGAGGAAACTTTTTCGGCACCTGCTACCAGTGGCCAGTGCGTCAGGAAAAGGTTAGTTTTATAGTTTTCTTGCTAAAACAACAGCAACAACAACAACAACAACACACAAACAAAACATGGAATTCTCCGTCTCTGATTCCAAACACACACACAAAAATCATTACACACAATTCTCCATCTTTGATACCAAACACACAAATAAATATCATTTCACGTTTTAAACTCAGGATCACCCTCTGCCACGTAACCTGAGAAATTTACCAATTCAGTGAACATTTCACAGTAAACCCAGATCCAACTTTCCAGAGGTAAATGGCACAAGCCAGTTACAATAACCCTTCGACTCCCTCACCCTATCCACCAGCTTCCTACATAGGGTGAGGGAGTCAAAGGGTTAAGTTTTTGCATTTGGTGGATAGGGTGAGGGAGTCAAAGGGTTAAGTTTTTGCATTTGGTGGATAGGGTGAGGGAGTCAAAGGGTTAAGTTTTTGCATTTGGTGGATAGGGTGTGGGAGTCAAAGGGATAAAAGGGATGTATTTTCACTGTTGCTGCAGAGTGTGCTTTTTTTTCTTTCTCCCCTGTAAATTTATTGATTTTTACCCTCAACGACAACAATACTACATCATCAAAGCATATAAATAATTCTACTTTGTATGTATTTAGACAACAAAGGGTGCTTGTGGTGACAAATGAATCCAACTACCATGATACTGTACTGTTTTCTGTTATAGCACACCTCTTCCTTTCAAGGAACTGACAAAATTATCATATGAGACATTGCTGTTGCAGCTGATGCACTATTCTGCAACTCACTTACACATCAGATGTATAGAGAAAGATCTGTGCTTTCTTACTCTCTCATTCGTTTTCGTTTTTCTGTTTTTTCAATTCGTATTTTTCCAATCTCCAACCTGTTATTTCAACAATTTGGATATATATTTGTATTTAGTGTGATAATTCTCAAACTAACAACACATCTAATTATTCAAACATGATCACCATCATCATGTGCCCTGCCACATGGCACTGGCGATCATGGCCCTCCACATGAATCTATCCCCTGTCACTGCAAGTACATCTCCCAACCTGTCTGTCTTCAGCCACCATGCAAGTCCGTCCAATATTAACTCCCTGGGTCTACCTGCTGTTCTCTTTCCCTCCAGCTTTCCTGTTGTGACCAGGTGTTATAATTCCCCTTTCCTCAAACTATGTCCTATAAATGTTGCTTGCCTTTTCCTAATCTCGTTCATCAATTATCTTCTTGTGTCTGCCTCCTTCAAGACTGTCTCGTTTGTTTTCTTTGCTATCTATGGAAATCTCAACATTCTTCTTAGAAACCACATTTCCGTTGCTTCAATTTCATTTTAACTTTGCGTGTTGACTGTCCACGCCTCACAACCGTACCGCAGCATCGGTTGTACATAACGCTCAAGAACTCTCTTCCTGATTTTAATTGATAGGCATTTGTTGGCAAGAACGCTTTTCATCTTCTTGAGTGCTCAAACATGATAATAGCAATAATTCTAACATAAGCAACCTTCAAAACCATAACAGACGACAGCTTGTTCCACCCTTCTCAACAGACCTTGTACAGTGATCTTAGCGTCGGCATCGATGGAATCCTCTGCATTGTAGGCCCGACACGTGTACGTTCCTTCATCCTCCGTGCGTATCTCTCGGACGTGTAGCGTTCCCGAGCCCAGTAGTTTCATCCTCTGTGCCACACTGTTATCACCAAAATACATAATGTCACAGATTGGAGAAGATTTCAGAGGTTGTAACTGTAAATGTTTACTGCCCTCAGAGGGTTAATTAAACAAAAATCAGAAATGTAAATGCTTACTGCCCTCAGAGGGTTAATCAAATAAAAATCAGAAATAGACCACTGGTCACCTAACAGATCAGAGAATTTCAAATATCACAAGAGAGAGATAAACAGAGAGACACAGAGACAAAGAACAGAAATGACACTATACTGTCCAACAGTACAGACAATAGACTAGTACATCAGCACATGCATATCTGCTGTTGCCCGTGTGCATTAAATCAACACAGACTGGGATACAACAAACACATAAGAGTAAAGAAAAAGAGGCAGAAACTGGTAAAACCGTTTTCCTATTGTAAACAGTATTATCCTGACATACCTTGTTACTGAAGTATTCAAGTTATAACTAATCTACATAAATACATATGTTCAAGACCCAGATTAGAGAGAATTAAAGACAGAAGAAGAGAGTTGAACTTGAAAGACCACAACAGACTGTTAAGATATAGACATTGGTGATTAACCCTTTGACTCCTGAACCCTGTCACCAACATCCTGCATTGCAAACCGTGCTATCAAAGCAAAAACAACCCTTTGATTCCCCCATCCTTTCCAACAGTTTCCTACAAGAAGCTGGTGGAAAGGGTGAGGGAATCAAAGGGTTAAGTTTTTGCAGCTGGTAGATAGCGTGCAGGAGTCAAAGGGTTAATGTACAGATACGGACAGAAACAGTCATAGCCAAAGAAAGGAGACACACACACACACACAGAGAAAACAAAACAGAAATACACATTCATTTCCTGAATTACTGTACTAGATACAAATAAGATTGAAACTGATGAAAAAGATTCAGGGGAAAAAAACACAACACCTATACCAATCGACTGCACAAAATCCAATGATAAAATCCAGCTGGTTGGCTTACAGAATACAATTTATAAAGGGCCTATATGCAACATTTGGGACAACGGTATGACTCTTAGTTACGCATATAACGAGAACTGTGAAACCATTTTAACCCTCTGATTCCTGTCCATTAGCTTCCTGCATTGTCAACTATACTAGCGAAGCAAAAATTTATCCCTTTGATTCCCTCACCCTATCCACCAGCTTCCTGCATGCGGATAGGGTGAAGGAGTCAAAGGGTTAATTTTTTTCAGTTGGTGGACAGGGTGCAGGAGTCAAAGGGTTAAATGCCGAAATCACCAACCGTTCTGTAAACGTAAACCAATTTTTCTCTTACGACACCTGTTTTGGGTACTTATGACTGTTATTGCTATTGCTGTTTAAAGCCCAGCCAACTGCGTAGAGTCATATCAGGGCTATAATTAGTTCTAAACATACAAATACTTCAACAGGAAAAAAGGAAAAGAAAATTAAGTACATATATCAATGCATTCGCCCACATAGTCTAAGGGCACTCGCCCACATAATCTAAGGAGATGCCCCTGGCGTTGACCATTCTGTCCAATTTATCACACATGGGGATTTAAAAGACATACCTGAATACAAATTTAAACAAGGACGCTAAAATATACATAAAAACAGGTCTAAATTTCCTAAAATTGCTTCCGCATCTCTCATATCCCTAGAGCCGAAAAAGGACTTAACACATGCACCCAATTATCGATCCTAAAAGAAAGTACGTAAGACTTTATCAATCACATACATGTGAAAGGATCAGCAAGGCAGAAAATGATAGGAAGAAATGACAGAAAGCAAAGGAGCAAGAAAGAATCAAAGAGAGTGACAGAAAAACGGAAACACAGAATTTTCAGAAGGCGGGGATACTCTTTATACTGAAGGAGACCCCGGCATCTCCACGGGTGGAGTTCGTATGACTAACGAATGAGTTCTTCACACAACACACAGAGCTACACAACAAACATGAGGGTACTGACTCAAAATCCACAGTGGCACCATCCTTGAGCCAGATGATCTGTGGAGCACGCTTGTCACGGTCACGGCCATTGGCGCCGCAGTGGAGGAACACATCCTGTCCCACCTCCACCTCCTGATCCCTGGGAATCATCACAAAACTGGGCGCCTCTCCCTGTCCTGGTTCTGTCACAATACAAGTTAGGCTTTAGCGTAGCACCACTTATAACAATAACATAATAACTGTCACAATGTAATCCAAAACAAGTGCGACTCCCTGCGTTCAAGCAAACACGAACCAGAAAAAAAAAAAAGAAAATAAAAAAAATAAAGAACGCGTATTTGATACAACCAGACAAGACAGGTGCAAATTTTCGGCCAACAGGGCTTTGTCAAGCGTACGATAACAAACACAACAAACACCAGGTACCAAAATTAGGAGAAAAAGACTGAAACTTCCCTGATTCCTTTCCTCACACTGGACAGAGCAGCAGGGAAGTTTCAGTCTTTAGTAGTAGTACCTATATCAACATAATACAATAACTGTCACAATACGAGTTAGGCTTTAGAATAGTACTACCTATAACACTAATATAATAACTGTCACAATACTAACTAGAATAGTACTACCTATAACACTAATATAATAACTGTCACAATACTAACTAGAATAGTACTACCTATAACACTAATATAATAACTGTCACAATACGAGTTAGGCTTTAGAATAGTACTACCTATAACACTAATATAATAACTGTCACAATACGAGGTAGGCTTTAGAATAGTACTACCTATAACACTAATACAATAACTGTCACAATACAAGTTAGGCTTTAGAATAGTACTACCTATAACACTAATATAATAACTGTCACAATACAAGTTAGGCTTTAGAATAGTACTACCTATAACACTAATATAATAACTGTCACAATACAAGTTAGGCTTTAGAATAGTACTACCTATAACAATAATATAATAACTGTCACAATACAAGTTAGGCTTTAGAATAGTACTACCTATAACACTAATATAATAACTGTCACAATACAAGTTAGGCTTTAGAATAGTACTACCTATAACACTAATATAATAACTGTCACAATACTAACTAGAATAGTACTAACTATAACAATAATATAATAACTGTCACAATACAAGTTAGGCTTTAGAATAGTACTACCTATAACACTAATATAATAACTGTCACAATACTAACTAGAATAGTACTACCTATAACACTAATATAATAACTGTCACAATACAAGTTAGGCTTTAGAATAGTACTACCTATAACACTAATATAATAACTGTCACAATACGAGTTAGGCTTTAGAATGGTACTACCTATAACACTAATATAATAACTGTCACAATACTAACTAGAATAGTACTACCTATAACACTAATATAATAACTGTCACAATACCAGTTAGGCTTTAGAATAGTACTACCTATAACACTAATACAATAACTGTCACAATACAAGTTAGGCTTTAGAATAGTACTACCTATAACACTAATACAATAAATGTCACAATGCGAGTTAGGCTTTAGAATAGTACTACCTATAACACTAATACAATAACTTTCACAATACAAGTTAGGCTTTAGAATAGTACTACCTATAACACTAATACAATAACTGTCACAATACTAACTAGAATAGTACTACCTATAACACTAATATAATAACTGTCACAATACAAGTTAGGCTTTAGAATAGTACTACCTATAACACTAATATAATAACTGTCACAATACGAGTTAGGCTTTAGAATATGTACTACCTATAACACTAATATAATAACTGTCACAATACAAGTTAGGCTTTAGAATAGTACTACCTATAACACTAATACAATAACTGTCACAATACGAGTTAGGCTTTAGAATAGTACTACCTATAACACTAATACAATAACTGTCACAATACAAGTTAGGCTTTAGAATAGTACTACCTATAACACTAATACAATAACTGTCACAATACTAACTAGAATAGTACTACCTATAACACTAATATAATAACTGTCACAATACAAGTTAGGCTTTAGAATAGTACTACCTATAACACTAATATAATAACTGTCACAATACAAGTTAGGCTTTAGAATAGTACTACCTATAACACTAATATAATAACTGTCACAATACAAGTTAGGCTTCAGAGTTATAAGTATGACCTATAACACTAATATAATAACTGTCACAATACGAGTTAGGCTTTAGAATAGTACTACCTATAACACTAATACAATAACTGTCACAATACAAGTTAGGCTTCAGAGTTATAAGTATGATCTATAACACTAATATAATAACTGTCACAATACAAGTTAGGCTTCAGAGTTATAAGTATGACCTATAACAATAATATAATAACTGTCACAATACAAGTTAGGCTTTAGAATAGTACTACCTATAACACTAATATAATAACTGTCACAATACAAGTTAGGCTTCAGAGTTATAAGTATGATCTATAACACTAATATAATAACTGTCACAATACAAGTTAGGCTTCAGAGTTATAAGTATGATCTATAACACTAATATAATAACTGTCACAATACAAGTTAGGCTTTAGAATAGTACTACCTATAACACTAATATAATAACTGTCACAATACCAGTTAGGCTTCAGAGTTATAAGTATGACCTATAACAATAATATAATAACTGTCACAATACCAGTTAGGCTTCAGAGTTATAAGTATGACCTATAACAATAATACAATAACTGTCACAATACAAGTTAGGCTTCAGAGTTATAAGTATGACCTATAACAATAATACAATAACTGTCACAATACAAGTTAGGCTTCAGAGTTATAAGTATGACCTATAACAATAATACAATAACTGTCACAATACAAGTTAGGCTTCAGAGTTATAAGTATGACCTATAACAATAATACAATAACTGTCACAATACAAGTTAGGCTTCAGAGTTATAAGTATGACCTATAACAATAATACAATAACTGTCACAATACAAGTTAGGCTTCAGAGTTATAAGTATGACCTATAACAATAATACAATAACTGTCACAATACAAGTTAGGCTTCAGAGTTATAAGTATGACCTATAACAATAATACAATAACTGTCACAATACAAGTTAGGCTTCAGAGTTATAAGTATGACCTATAACAATAATACAATAACTGTCACAATACAAGTTAGGCTTTAGAATAGTAGTGCCTATAACGATGATACAAAAACAATTAGTACCTATAACAATAATATAAAAACAACAACAATAATATCTAGAATTGTGTGTAGCAGACTGAGAACACAGCTGTGGTAAAATTGAAAACATCCAATTATACTACCTCCCTATCTGGACAAACATCCTACAAAGGTGATGTGTGTGGGGGGGCATCTGACCTACTGATTTTCAACCAAAAGGACAAGAGCATTCTGACCTTTGATAAGCCATCAAATTTGAAAAAAAATTCCCAACAGCTGTTGGAGTTGATTTCAGCCAAGAGGACATGAGCATTCTGATCTTTAATCTATTAAGTCGTCAAATCTGAAAATTTTCCAACAGTTGTTGAAATTGATTTTCATCCCAGAAGGAATAAGCTTTCTGATCTTTGATCAAATATGAAAAATCTCCAACACTTGTTGAAAAGGAAATTTTCCTTCTAAAATTACGTTTAATCTAACATAGTCATACTTACCGTGGCTCACTGATGCAATAAGCGGCAGCGATTTGCCATTCCTGCCTCATAAACAATAAAGTCCGAAGGGACCATAACTCTGAGAGTATCCATGTCTTGCGCATGCGCATGTGCTCTTCCTCTTTTCGAAGAAACCAAGAACCTGACTGTGAACGGAAGGAACCAGGAAGGCGGGGGAGGACGGGAGGGACTCTGCGTGAGCCACGGTAAGTATGTTAGATTAAACGTAATTTTAAAAGGAAAATTTCCTTTTAATTTTAGCCAAGAGGACATGAGCATTCTAATCTTTGGTTAGTCATCAAATCTGAAAATTTCCAACAGCTGTTGAAATTATACAGCAGCACATCGCCTACCATGTAATGTATAGCAACACCTCTGTACAACAAAATTAGTTCTACTAGTCGGCTAGTGTCATTCATGTGCCAAAACAGCCTGTGTTTATGAGTCACCACAAATTCTGTATCACCACAATTAACCAAAACGATAACAATGCAAAATAAGCCTCACAAGGCCCCCTCAAGTTTCTGAAAGTGGTTCTTATGCAAAAGCCCATTAACTACTGATCATGTAAGTAAAAAATAAATTGATAAGAACAACCACTTTGTCACATTTTACCGAGACTGACCGTCTCGCTCTACGTTTACATAGTAGCGCTTTAAGTTGAACAAGTCTGACCTGTTTTTCACAAGACTTTACTTTTTAAGATCAACAGTAAAAGCTGACCTTTTCATTCTAACAAGTAAAAGCTGACCTTTTCATTCCAGCAAGGTCACACACACACACACACACACGCATGCACGCAAGCACGCATGCACACACACACACACACACACACACACCACGCACGCACGCACGCACGCACGTACACACTCATTCACTGTCACTCTCGCTCACCAGCTACACGCACAAACCGAATGTAATTTACGTTTTCTTGCTTCACGCTTTGAATTCCATTTCACATTCAGATCAATTATTTATCATATGACAGTTTGTCCCATGTTTTCTCTTAGGTCAGGGAATATGTCTAATTGATTTTCTCTATCCCAGACATTCGGTCCTATCGCTCTTCCATCCTGAAGGCAGCACTGCCTGCACCCATCTATCACAAGGACAAAAATATATTGCAAGTGAAAATATTTCTTTATCAGTAAGCTCACTAGCAAGCCCCACGAAAAGTCACCATGATCCAACAATCGCCCCCCCCCCCCCTTACCCCAGTTCACAAGAATTGGCTACAGTACACTAGGGAGGCCATGAGGGTCCATCCAACCTACAAGTTCCATGCTTTCTCATAAACTATCACGGTCCACTTCACCACCCTGCTGCCATGTCCACCACTTGCTGTTCAAACATTCCAGGTCATTTTTACAAACCTCTGTAAATTCTTTCTTTTTTACTGTGTGTGTATGTGTGTGTGTGTGTGTGTGTGTGTGTGTGTGTGTGTGTGTGTGTGTGTGTGTGTGTGTGTGTGTGTGTGTGTGTGTGTGTGTCTGTGTGTGTGTGCGTGTGTGTGTCTGTGTGTGCATGTATGTGTGCTTGCTTGTTTGTTTATGTTTGTTTGTTTGCTTGTGTTTTTGTGTGTGTGTGTGAGAGAGAGAGAGAGAGAGAGAGAGAGAGAGAGAGAGAGAGAGAGAGTGTGTGCGTTTGTGTATGTGCATGCGTGCGTATGTGTGTGTGTGTGTGTGCATGCGTGTGTGTGTGTGTGTGTGTGTGTGTGTATGTGCATGCGTGTGTGCGTGTGTGTTGCATGCATGCGTGTGTGTGCATGTGTGTAGCGTACGTGCGTGTGTGTGCGTGCGTGTGTGTACAAGCATAGGTGCATGCATGGTGTTGTAGGGGGAAGTGGGAAGGGGTGTGGGTAAAGAATGAATTCAGAATGTGGGGTTCACACGCCATATATCCGTGTGAAAACTCCACACACATGCATGCACAGACCTGTCACACCTACAACCCCATTGATCCCACTGCCCAAACTGGTCATAGGTGAATGTGTATCATAATTCACATTACATGCATACCCTTGTGCCTCTGTCTACATGTGTGTATACATGCATATATGCAAAACAGTGGGGGGTTGGAGTGGAATGGGAAGGAAGAGAACAGAAAGAGGAATGATCTTTACTTTCCAAAGTCGGACTGACCCAATACAACACTGCTTAGGTAATTTTCTGGGGGGAGAGAGAGACAGAGACAGAGACAGAGAGACAGACAGACTGAGAGACAGAGACATACTGGGAGACAGAAAGAAGGGAAGCAACACAAGGCTGCTTGGGCAATTTTCCAGGGGGGGGGGGGGGGGGAGCGAGAGAAAGAGAGAGAGACAGACAGACAGACACTGAGAGACACAGA
>JAPXFY010000035.1:29781634-29791634 GCA_030674185.1 Monoplex corrugatus
GATGGTTTGGATTTCTGTTATGCTGTTTAATGTACTTGTACTCCTTCATGGTGACTACAGCCTTTATATAAATAAAACCTCTCTCTCTCTCTCAATCTCTCTCTCTCACACACACACACACACACACACACACACACACACACACACACACACACACAACACAACACAACACAACACAACACAACACAACACAACACAACACAACACAACACAACACAACACAACACAACACAACACAACACAACACAACACAACACAACACAACACAACACACACACACACACACACACACACACACACACACACACACACACACACACACGTGTCCTTGACAAGTATGTGTCAACAAAACACATACACTAAACCTCAACACAAGAATAAAACAATGATCTAAAACACAGGTGTGTACCCAGAGACTATTCAGAAGCCGAAAAACAGGTTAACAGATCTGTATATGTCTGTCTACACGTTTTGAATAATGTGAAAAACACAAGGCGTGTGTGTGTGTGTGTGTGTGTGTGTGTGTGTGTGTGTGTGGTGTGTGTGTGTGTGTGTGTGTGTGTGTGTTGTGCGCGTGCGTGCGTGCGTGCGTGCGTGCGTGTGTGTGTGCATATCCTCCCAACAAAACCGAAAGAGAACCAACTGTCAAGGGTGCCTCAAATCTGAAAACGCTCAGGCTCTTGCTACAGGTACATATTTTGTCTTAAGGAAGGCAAGGTGGTTGACACATCAACTTGTTTTGAGCTAGCATTCTGAAAGAAGAGCCAATTTCCCCTCCTTTGCTGCTTTACCTTCCCCTTGAAAGAACAGACAGACATCCCTTTCCAGTTAAGTGGACTGGGGTTAGGTGTTGAAGCCAGAGCATGAAACTGACCAGCCATGCATTTGGCAACCAGTGAACCATGCTCCATTGAGCTTAACCTTTTCATTTCCACACTGTATCCACTGACAGGCAGCGTGTGGGAATGAAAAAGTTAAGCTTGGTTCTGGGAGCATGTGTCCTAACCACTGCGTTACCTAGTCCTGTTTCGGTTTAGCGGGCGTTTCAAAGACTGCATAAGAAGACTTTGCGTGAATGGGGGACAACGCAAGTCAATGACACTCTACAGAACATGACGACGAAAGGACTGGGCAACACACACAAACACAACAGACAAAAAAGACAGTAAGCATAGCACACCATACCCAACCCGGAAAATGGGGCTGCTACTAGTGGATATTAAACTCTTTGACTCCCTCACTGTGGATATGGCGAGGGAGTCAAAGAGTTAATTAAAGTCTATTTCTAGATCACACTGAATGCTAAAGCTTTAATTAAAGCACATGGGTGATTCCGCCTACCTTGCATGTTGAGCGAGAGGCTGGCATAGGGACTGAAGCGTGAGCGCTCGACGTTGGACACCTCACAGCGGTACTGCACAAAGTCCACGGCCGTGATCATGGACACCTCCATCACACCACTGGGGTACACACGCACCTTGGGCCCCTCCGTCACCGGCCAGCCGCCCCGGAACCACCGCACATCAGGGCTGGGAATGCCCGCCGACTGACACTCAAACATGGCTGTGTCGTTGAGACGCAGCGACAAATCTTTGGGGGCAGCCACAAAATGTTTTGGAAGAGCTGTGAGGAAAGAAAAGGGCCAGGACACTAAGTGTTGTTGTTTCTCTGGGAGGAGGTATCCCTAACAATCAAAATGTAATTTCAGTGCTTGATTAAGACTCAATTTTTACACACACACCACGTGACACACACACACACACACACACACACACACACACACACACACACACATACACACACACACACACACATTCTCTGTTATTTCTGTTACTGCTATTTTTGTTTATAGCCCAGCTGACTGCACAGAGCCTTATTAAGGCTATAACCGTTTCAAAAAACACAATACTTCAACAGGAAAAACAAAACAAAAAAGAAAAGAAAATTCAGTACATATATCAACGCATTCGTGCATATAATTTAAGAAGATGCCCCTGGCATTGACCACTCCATCCAATTTATCGCGCAGGGGATCTAAAAAAAAAACATACCTGCACACACACACACGCACGCACGCACGCACACACACACACACACACACACACTCAAATCAATTTCATGCGCACAGATGACCCAAAAAAAAAATCATTACAGACAAGACTATTTACCGGCAACGACCAGCACAGCCCTACGGCTAAGGATGGTGCCCAGATTGTCCACCGACGCCAAGCACTGGTAGTCTCCCTTGTCAGAGTTGCCTCCTTTCTCATGGACCACTTCATCAAAGACAAGCGATCCATTGTCCAACATGTACCTGGCATGGCAAATATGGGTGACTGACAAGATCATGAACAAGGACACGCACAGGACATAAATGTACCCCACAGTGTTGAAACAAGACAAGTGTGAGTGCAAAATGTCCATTTGTGGTGTTTCTAGCAGTTTCTGAATGTTCACAGATTTTAAACATGTTTAGGTAAAAAAAAAAAACTACAGAAATTATATATTAAAGTTCTTCAAAAAGCAACAATTTTTCAAGAAATGACTGTTATCATGTTAACATTCTTAACCCTTTGACTCCCACACTCTATCCACCAGCATCCTGCATTATCAACCATGCCACTAAAGCAAAAAATTAAACCCTTTGACTTCCTCACCCTATCCACCAGTTTTCTGAAAGAAGCTGGTGGATACGGCAAGGGAGTCAAAGGGTTAAGTTTTTGCAGTTGGTGGATGAAGTGCGGGAGTCAACGGGTTAAACGGGGGATATTGTTGTTTGTTTTTTTGGCTGTTTCCTTCTTCAGCCTAGTTTTCGTATGCTGTGCTACATGTTATGTTACAGAGAGGATCTTAAAATGAAACGGATACATTTCACAGATTTCAGAGCCTGCTTATCAGTGTCATCTCATCCCGGAGTGAGTAGAACTTCTGACACAACACCATCATGCAGGTTCGTCAAGGTATTTTTTTTTTCTGACGTGAAATTCTTTAATACTGACATTGATGGACGTGTGTGTGTGTGTGTGTGTGTGTGTGTGTGTGTGTGGTGTGTGTGGTGTGTGGTGTGTGGTGTGTGTGTGTGTGTGTTGTGTGTGTGTGTGTGTGCGTGTGTGTGTGTGTGTGTGTATGTGTGTGTGTGTGTGTGTGTGTGTGTGTGTGTGTGTGTGTGTGTGTGTGTGTGTGTGTGTTGTGTGTGTGTGTGTTGTGTGTGTGTGTGTGTTGTGTGTGTGTGTGTGTGTGTGTGTGTGTGTGGTGTGTGTGTGTGTGTGTGTGTGTGTGTGTGTGTGTGTGTGTGTGTGTGTGTGTGTGTGTGTGTTGTGTGTGTGTGTGTTGTGTGTGTGTGTGTGTGTGTGTTGTGTGTGTGTGTGTGTGTGTGGTGTGTGTGTGTGTGTGGTGTGTGTGTGTTGTGTGTGTGTGTGTGTGTGTTGGGTGTGGTGTGTGTTGTGTGGTGTGTGTGTGTGTGTGTGTGTGTGTGTGTGTGTGGTGTGTGTGTGTGTGTGTGTGTGTGTGTGTGTGTGTGTGTGTGTGTGTGTGTGTGTGTGTGTGTGTGTGTGTGTGTGGTGTGTGGTGTGTTGTTGTTGTGTGTGTGTGTGTGTGTGTGTGTGTTGTGTGTGTGTGTGTGTGTGTGTGTGTGTGTGTGTGTGTGTGTGTGTGTGTTGTGTGTGTGTGTGTGTGTGTGTGTGTGTGTGTGTGTGTGTGTGTGTGTGTGGTTGTGTGTGTGTTGGGTTTTGTGTGTTGTGGTTGTGGTGTTGTGTGTGTGTGTGTGGGGTGTGTGTGTGTGCAGTGCATGCATGAGTGGAAAGAGCGGCGTGCATGCATGTCTGTGAAGAAAATATACCAGAAGAGATTTCTCAACTTTTTCATTATTTGTGATTCCATTCCCCTCCCCCATCCCCCACCCCTTAAACTCTGTTTCGATTTTTCTCAGATGCTTGTAAAAGTTGTATGTATACTGTTTTGCCTACTCCGCACTGGAAGTATATCCCTTTGACTCCCGCACCCTGTCCACCAGCAGTCTGCATTGTCAACCATGCTAGCAAAGCAAAAACTCAACCCTTTGAATCTCTCACCCTATCCACCAGCTTCCTGCAGGAAACTGATGGATTGCGTGAGGGAGTCAAAGGGTTAAGTTTTTGCAGCTTGTGGATAGGGTTGTGGGAGTCAAAGGATTAAGGCAGCACAGTCTGCATCCTCCGTTTTAGGTGGGAGTGAATGTTGGATGTTTAAGGTTTTAACCCTTTGACTCCCGCACCCTGCCCCCCCAGCATCCTGTATTGTCAACCATGCCAGCAAAGCAAAAACTTAACCACCACAGTAATGAAAAGGAGGGAAGAGTCAATGTTCCACCCTTCCCACCAACTTCCTGTAGGAAACTGGTGGATTGCTGAGGGAGCCAAAGGGTTAAATTTTTGCAGCTTGTAGATAGGGTGTGGGAGTCAAAGGGTTAAGTTTTTGCTGCTTGTGGATAGGGTTGTGGGAGTCAAAGGGTTAAGGCAGCACAGTCTGCATACTCCATTTTTGGTGGGAGTGCATGTTCAGAGTCTTAACGTTTTAATAAGCTACAGCACACCGACATGACTCACAGAACCTTTAACATGCGTATTTGATGTTCTGCGAGTTCATATACACGAAGGGGGTTTAAGCAATAGCAGGTTTTCACGTGCGCTACTCTGTGAGATCAGCTGTATCTCTGTTCTTTATCCATCAGGCTGAAGGCACCCACACATGATCGAACCCAGACTTTACAGGCCTTTGCACTACTGTAGAATCTTGTCTGAGAGCAATCACAAATATGTAAGTAAAGACCAGAAAGGTCCAATACCAGGGACTTGGGCAGTTCATAAAACATTTACCTGAAAATATCTAGGCTGTTCAAGGTCAGACTGTAGATAAATCTTGGTGTGATAAAAATTTCATTCAATTCTTTATCTTATATAGTCTATTAAGGCCAGGTCACAGTCAAAAGTCCAAATCATAAAAACAAAGCACAGCGAAATTAACTTCTCAAATCATCCTCTGTTGGACTGCATTACATAATATATAATTAAAGCTAAATGGAATTATATAACATACATACATCTGTAAAGCAGACCAAAAAAATGCAAGGGCAAGAGTGATAACAGAAACAACAAGGTACCTTCGCTGAGATTCTTGCAAAAACTCTCCATCTTTCAACCACTGTATTCTGGGAGAGGACTGCCCCTGAACGGCAGAACAATTGAGCAATGCAGACTCGCCTCTTTTGGCGATAACGGAGACTGGCTCTTGTCGAAAATGGAAATCCGTGAAGTAAGGCACACTGCCATAGACACCTGCAACACAGAATAAACATTTCTCTTTACAAATGTCCACACAAAACCAAAAACAACCCCCCCAAAAAAAAACAAAAAAAAAACAACAACAACAACAACAAAAAACAGATAGGAGGTGAGGATGGAACAGAAAAAAGAGAGGAAGAAGAAACAGACAAAAAAGATGAAGAAGCAGATAGATGAAAGAAATATAGAAAAAAGAACATGGGCACATGCCCATGCGCACAGACACACACACAGACACACACACTGATACTGAAGTGAACATGACAGAAATGAAAACGGAAGGGAAAAAAAACAACCACAGTAATGAAAAGAAGGGAAGAGTCAATGTTCCACATCAGACTGACATAAAAGCGGAAGTCATCATAGTACCATTATAAAGTCTACTACTTCCCCACACTGTTTAAAATCGCCTGCACTAGAGGAATAGCACAGAGGTATGAACAAGTGAAGTCCTTGGAGACTGGGACATTTTTTTTCTTAATTACAAAAAGTTGGTGTGCAACCTTTGTGATGTAGGGAAAGGACTTTTTTTTTTAAATAACAAAAGTTGGCGATTTTGTCAATATGTATATTAGTCAATAAGTCAATAAATGATGGTCGTACTACTATTCTGAACATAACTGATGGGAATGAGATCTGTCACAATACTTCTAAACTAATCCAAATGCTTTTGTGTTGTGTTGTGTTGTGTTGTTGTGTTGTGTTGGTTGTGTTGTGTTGTGTTGTGTTGTGTTGTGTTGTGTTGTGTTGTGTTGTGTTGTGTGTGTGTGTTGGTTGTGTGTGTGTGTTGTGTGTGTGTGGTGTGTTGGCTTCAATTTCATTAACAACTTTACAAATTTTCACCACAAAATTTTGATGCTTGCTTCCCTCAAAATTTTTTCAAGATGTTACAGAGAGAGACAGAGAGAGAGAGAAAGAGAGAGAGAGACAGAGAGAGAAAGAGAGAGAAGAAGAGAGAGACAGAGAGAGAGACAGAGAGAGACAGAGAGACAGAGACAGAGAGAGAGAGAGACAGAGAGAGAGACAGAGAGAGAGAGAGAGACAGACAAGAGAGAGAGAGAGAGAGACACACATACACACACACACACATACATACACACACACACACACACACACACACACACACACCTTGCAACTTTTTTTGATGGTCCTAACTCCTATGATACCTCACATACTCTGATAATGTGGAACACAAACTACGGGAAAATCAAAACAAATAATTAAAACCAGGATGACGTGGTGGGCTGGAGATTCGTTAAAAGCCGATCTGGCAAGCTGGCATTCTGACTTCAAATTGAACTCCATCTCAGGTGACCAAACTGGTGGTGTAACATGTCGAAAACTGTAAAAACAGTTGAGTGATGGCCTGTGGCCTGTGGCCTGAGTGGAACATGCAAACCCTGCAGACTGAACTCGTTTCATCTGTTACAGCTGCAAACAAGCGTGCGTCACCAAGCTTCTGTTCCTTCCACAACATGGCAGATTCTTATCAGCTTGCTCAAGCAAACCTCAACAAGATGGGGAGGAAAGAAAAAAACGGCCAGACGCGGAAGGGAGGGGAAGGGGGGGAGGGCACACGCACGCTACACGCACGCACGCCACGCACGCACACACACCACACACACACCACACGAATAAAGAGCGCGTGCGTGCACACACACACACACACACACACACACACACACGAATAAAAGCCTGTAGCACACACACACACACACACACACACACACACACACACACACACACACAATGAATAAAGACACACACACACACACACACACACACACACACACACACACACACACACACACACACACACACACACACATAAAACACACACACACACACACACACACACAACACACACACACACACACACACACACACACACACACACACACACACACACACACACACATGAAAAAAGAGCACAGAGAGAGAAAGACCAGAGTTGAGGAGACAGGAGCAGAAAGTGGAAAGATATATGGGGGGGGGGGGGGGGGCAAAAAAGGACAAGACGAGATAAACTCCAAAAGCTGGGAGTGTGGCTGGCTGGTTGCTTGCGTTGCTTGCTTGCTTGGTTTGTGCCGGCTGACATTTTGATTTTTCCCCCCTGCCTGATGCCAGCCTGTCTAATGTTATACAATGTTATGTATACATGTACAAGAACGGCGAAAACGTGGAATATTGTATGACCAGGAAATGTAGACTTTATACCAACATAGAAAATTGTGGGCGACCACTGGAAACTTCATTTAACTCATTTAACCCTTTGACTCCCACACCCTATTCACCAACTGCAAAAACTTAACCCTTTGATTCCCTCACCCTATGAGGGAGTCAAAGGCTTACATTTGCTTTGTTAGCATGGTTGACAATGCAGGATGCTGGTGGACAGGGTGTGGGGAGTCTGGGGTTAATACAAGCCATAAGGTTTTCATCGACCACCAAAAATAAATGATTTTAAAAATCACTGTTTAATGGAATCCTTTACTAAGCTAAACTACTATAAAAGAAATACAATTTTAACTGGCCGTGCAGGCAGAATATTCTATTTTTTGCCTGGTGAAATCATTTGAACTAGTCATTATCTAAACTCTGCAAGATGAACAACCTGTCTGGTTGTTAAGGTTTTTTTTATCAATCAAAGAGTCATATCTCCACTAAATAAAACACGGAATAAACTCTTGTCTTTGAGCTTGTCTAATCAGTCTAAATATTGCATAACCCACTTTAACCCTTTGACTCCTGCATCCTGTCCAACAGCATCCCAGACTGTCAACCGTGCTGGCAAAACAAATACTTAATCCTTTGACTCCCTCACCCTACCCACCAACTGCCTGCAGGAAGTAAGTGGATAGTGTGAAGAAGTCAAGGGGTTAAGTTTTTGGAAGTCAAAGGGTTTGAGTTTTTGCAGTTGGTGGATAGGGTGCAGGAGTCAAAGGGTTTAAAACACATTCAAGAAGATGACAAGCATTCTTACCAACAAATACCTATCAATTAACATCAGGGAGAGAGTTCTTGAATGTTATATAGAACCAATACTGTTGTACGAATGTGAGGCGTGGACACTCAACAAGCAAAGCCAAAACAAGATTGAGGCAGCCGAGATGTGGTTTCTAAGAAGAATGTTGAGAGTTTCATGGACAGCAAAGAAAACAAACGAGACAGTCTTGATGGAGGCAAACACAAGACTGAAGTAGATCACTCAAAAGGAAGATTAGGAAAAGACAGGCAACATTTATAGGCCATTTAATGAGGAAGAGGGATTTGGAGCACCTGGTCACAACGGGAAAGCTGGAGGGAAAGAGAGCACCAGGTAGACCCAGGGAGAAAAATGCTAGACAGACTTGCAGAGTGGCTGAAGACGAGGAGGGAGGAGGAGATGCTTGGGGCAACAAGAGATAGAGACAGATGGAAGTCCATGGTTGCCAACGCCATGCGGCAGGGCACCTGATGATGATATGATGATGATGATGATGATGATGATGATGATGATGATGATGATGACTTTAAAACAGAACCTGAAACCCAGAACCAGCAAGTGGCTACCATACCGCCAACATCACCAAGAGCGTGTGTGTGTGCGAGTGCGTGGGCCTTGGGAGATGGGGTGGGGTGGGGGGCCGGCATATGCACACATATGCGTGTGTGCTACATGCATAATATTTATTTGTTCGGTTTTGTTGTTGCTGCTGTTATATCGGTGGGGGAGAAGGCATTTTTGGCCTGCCCCATCTTCAGCACAGTTCCTATGTCACTACCCCATGTCGCTCATTTCTGCTCTCCAATACACCAAATACACTGAAACTGAGGTCACTCTCAGAGCAGGGCATGAAGAGCAATAGAATCTGGAGCAATTCTTCAA
Organism: Monoplex corrugatus; assembly: GCA_030674185.1. Classification (NCBI taxonomy): domain Eukaryota; kingdom Metazoa; phylum Mollusca; class Gastropoda; order Littorinimorpha; family Ranellidae; genus Monoplex; species Monoplex corrugatus. The sequence goes on from JAPXFY010000035.1 coordinate 29,790,821, forward strand.
AACACTATATATATTATATGATGGTGATGGAATGGGGATGGTGATGATGTCATGGATTCCATCTTGAATTGTGACTAACTGACCCAGCTGTACTCTACATTTACTATCATAATATATATATAAAAAATATAACCAGGCTCCAGAGATACAGACAAAAGCAATGTTATCAACCCTCCATGACGCATCCCTAAAGTAGAAGAGACTCCATTGTGTGGTCCCAGCCTTCCAAATGAGCCTTGACATGCTTAATTTTGGGTAGGAACTGGTCTGGGCTACAGAAATATCCAATATTAAAACTATTTTTACAGATGGGGGTTCAAAACCCATGACCTTCCAGTCAGTAATCACACTGATTGGTGCGGTCTATTCGTTTTAACTTTTCAACTCTCTCACTCGCTCCACCAACTGCAAAAATGAACCCTTAGACTCCCTCACCCTATCTACCAGGTTCATGCAGGAAGCTAGTGGGCAGAGTGATGGGGTCAAAGGGTTCAATTTTTGCTTTGCTAACACAGGTGACGTTGCAGGATGCTGGTAGACAGGGTGTGGGAGTCAAAGGGTTAATGTAGATCTATATATATATATATGCACTCCAGACTTAGTATCAACATCTCTCTTTAAGTTCAAATTTAGGCTCGTATCATAAATCCCAATAAATTTTATACACATACAGATTGTGTAACAAATCAGTACTAAGACAAGAGTAACTTAAAAAAAAAAAAAAAAAAAAAGCTCAGGTGTTGGTTTGCTTCTGGAGAGATCCCAAATATACGAGTAATAAAAATACACGACGAAAATGTTTTAGAAATGAAGG
>JAPXFY010000035.1:29796634-29821634 GCA_030674185.1 Monoplex corrugatus
TTTTTCTCTGACACAATCTGTTTTATACATGTATGTATCATACACTCACATGCTTACAACCTCTCTCTTTCTCTCTTCTCTCTCTCTATTTATTATTAACACAAAATATATAATAATCATAATATCAACAACACACAACACACACACACACACACACAACCACACACCAACACACACAACACACAAGAGGCTGATCTGACGGGATTTCTTGTCCCACTTTTTTTCCCCAGAGGTATTCAAAGAAAGGAAAACCGTACCCAGAGAAGAAAATGATCTCTCTTTCTCTCTCCCCCCCCCCCCCCCCCCACCACGCACACACTCTACTTAAAAAGAAAAACAAAAACATCCCAACACAGAAACATACACATGACTCTCTGCCAAAAGGTGTGCAAGACAAGATGACAAAGGGGTGGTGAAATCAAGTGTGTTGGATGAACAAGTGGAATACACTGTTTTCAAATACCCACTTTAAACAATCAGTCTGTAAAAAGGCAAGACAATGTTGCAACTGGTTTTCGAATAAAATGAAATTATGTTGCACAGTATGAATTATGACAAACATCAGCGATTACAACACAATCACCATTTTCACAATCACTTTGTTTATAAAGCTCAAGAAAACAGTGTAGATAATAGTAGTTTTAACATTGTTTTAATGAACAAAACTTAGATAATGGTGGTTTTGATTAAATAATGATGAATAAGAAGGGTAAATTGTTGTAATCGCTGACATACGTCATAACATATTTACAGAAATTTTAACTAATCAAAGGATTCCCATTCCACACCACAGAAAATGCTTTCATTCTAAGAACAAACATGAAAACAAACACAATTCAAATGTGAACATTTATTTTCCAATATACTTTGTTTTTTGCAGGAAAATGACAAATATGACAAACGTCAGGTTTACACAAATTCAGTTCATATTCCAGAAAATAATTTCAGTTCACAGGAATATTTACCAGAGACTTTCTAACTGCAGGTTTCAGCTCCATGGAATAGGATATTTAATTTAAAAAAAAAGTTTTTAAAAAGAAAAAAAAATTTCTCTTCATGCGCGCGCGCGCACACACACACACACACACCCATGCTCAAGAGAGAGTCAGAGAAAAACAAGATACTGCAAGAGCTTGTTTTCCTTTACATAAAGACCAACACTTTCAAAATCATGTAAAATCTATCTAGTATTTCAATAGGAAGTTGATATGAACATGTATGGAAAGAAATTGGAAGAAAATTCAGGAAAGCTTACTCAGCTGATGGTGAAAAACTGACATCTGTGTGAGGAAGCATTTTCATCCATTCGTAGACTCACTTTTCTTTTGAAAGCCTGAAATGGTTCCCATGAAAAATCGGGACGTGCTGGAAATGAAAACAGCTGTGTTCCTTTCTTTTGTTCATAAAACAAAACACAAGCTACTTCACAAATTTCATCTGTCTCATGCACAACAGCCAAGTACTCCCTCCCTTGCCATTGGACCATGTAAAAGGCACCAATCTGGGGACCATTTTCCTGTTCAGCTCTGGCAAGAACTACTGGCACAAAATGATTGGGTACCCAGTGCTCTGCCCGCTGGTCTTCTCTCGTCGAGGACCACATGATGAACAGCTTCTTGTCTGATCTGCAATTGGGGGGTCTGATGACCCTGTTACAATGAGATCTGTATAGGTCCCACCCGAGGGGAGGAAAGACTGACAGGATTGGACATCTGATAACATAGGCTGCACCAAAGAAAACCCACAACCCAGTATATGTGGCATCTTGTACCGATGTCAGAATTTCTTGCTCCAAGGCATCAGGCGGGGACAGGTTTCGTGCAGCCGATGTCAATAAAGCCACCTGAATGATACTTTCTGGGGTAACAACATCATGATCTGCACACCACTTGCTACCATCCAGAAAAATGTCTGGGTTTGAAGCCATTGCCATGGCGATCCTACATCTCAGTTCTTCATGGTGGTTTTCTGTATCAAACAGCAAAACACTCAGAGACCGAAAAAAGCAATTTCCATCTCCTTCAACAATCAAAGGAAAGCACTGCTCTTGAAAATTGGGATCCAAGAGAGAGCGAGCATTTGTGTCGACATCATGTTCACCAACAGATAATGTGGAAGGGAAGGGAAGTGGGAAATTGCCAACAGAAGTTTCCATTCTTTCAGCAATCACTTTGATTTCTTGCAGATTTCTGCATTTCCGGAGATCTGCAGCAATAGAATCAAAAAGTGAAATCCTGTCATCAGGACATGCATCAGCATTTCCAACACTGGATCTGGATTCCAAATCCTCAAAGCTATCTGATTGAAAATCTGGAGTTTGTTCAACAGGTCTGTCGCCATCACCAGAGACTGAACAGGAAGGCAAAGATCCAGAGAACTTCATTTTCTCCTCTTTCCAGTTGTCAACAAACTTGGAAGAAAGACAACTGCTCCAATCATCAGCCCTGCATGGTGCACAGAAGCAAGCCAGCTCTCTTGTGGCAAGGACACCATCTGACAAAACTCTGACATGATGGATCTTTCTGGATCCGGGGACAGTTTTGATCATATTGGAATCCATTTCTCTTCTAACCTCTTTCTGGTCAACAAGGAAAAACCTTTGAACTTTATGAATGCATGATCCTAAGCCCTCTGCAAAGCTCATGGTTTTTGCACAGTGTTCATACATATCATGTGCTCCTTTGATGCAAACCCTTCCAGCAGCAATGTCCCTTAAAGCATTTCGCTTCACTGCACCTCCACACCAATCAGAATCATTTTTGCCATGGCGAGACCCAAAGAAACATTTTTCAACTGATGTTGATTCTGACCCTGGAATTTGGGTTTTAGTCAAGAAAAAGAAGGGCAGCTTTGATTTAAATTGTGCTGCACATCCATCACTGACAAGAATGATTTTTTCCATTTTTCTCAGCTGAGAAATATAATCAAGAGCTTTGGTGATAAACATTTGAGAAATGAAAGCATCATGACGCAACTCATCTGACAAAAAAACTAGGCAGTCACGTCTGAGTTCTGTGCAGGATGTGCACCTTGTGTGTACCACAACAGGAAATACGGTCACTTGTCTGTATGACCAGTGGGCACTTTGGGGCTCATCTTGGAATTTACAGAGAAAATTCTCCGCAAAATCCATCGTGACAATCGCCCAGTCCTCTGGAAGATTTTTCTTCAATTCCTGAAGCTGATTTCTCTGCCATTCAGCAATGAATACATGTCTGGCAAGAGGACCCAATTCACTCATCAACTCTTTCACACACTCACGCACACTTCCATTCTTGCTCACTTTTTCCATTCTTGATTTTTTCCCTTCTTTCACTAGCTCCCACTTCCCCCATCTGATGTTGTCAGTCAGATGATCTAGTTCATTTTCAAACCTAGCCCTGACTTTGTCCACGCCACAATCTGCACATTGCCTATTTACACACTCAGTTTTGGGGAAATCACCCTCATACACACACATACTTTCATCCAAAAGTTCCTTGATACTTTCACATTTGTTAGTCAGCAACAAATTCAACCTGACAAGTTTAGCTTTTGGGTTAAGGCAAATCTCACACAAACACTGACGAAATTTGAGTTTTGTCACAGACATCATACTCTTTGGTTTCAGCCTGTAGAAAGTTCTGAGGGAAATGTTGGAATTGTGTTTTCTTTTGAACTCTCTGTACAGTTCTGAAACTGATTTTGACAGCTGTCTTTTGTTTTTTGCAGATTTACAAGGAATAGCCATTGAATGTGTTTGATAAAAATCTTCAATATCATCTTTGTGATTACTCCCTTGTGAATCATATATATTTTTTTTCTCTGAAGAACGAGTCAGGAAGCGCTTTGTGAGTCCTACTCTTCCAGGTCTGGGCATGTTACGAAATGCATTTGCCAGATTTCTTTTGACTGTGAGGTTGGTTCTGTCTCGTTTTCTGCCCAGTTCCTTGATGTGTGACTGTAAAACTTTGGATGGGGTGGATAGTGGTGTGTGTGTGTGTTTGTCAGATGTCGAATGGATGTCAAGTTCTTTTAGAGTTTGGCGTGTCTGTCTGTCTGAGGTTTGCGCCAGACCCTTCAGAAGATAACTCAGTTTTGCTCCCTTAGCTCCTATCTTTTTCATGGCCCTCCTGACAGCCTGCAGGTAAGCATCCCTGGATTGGTACGGGCACCCACTGGCCTGGAAATCCTGTTCAGCTTGAACAGCCTTTTCTGTTTTGGCTTTTAATGATTCTATTTTTTCGTTTTTCATCCTGTAATAATATTCCCTCCTTTTCTCCTTAACACGTCTCTTTTTGTTTGGATGCTGGTTGGCCCGGTGTTTCTGCACAGCCAGTCGCACACGTTCTCTCCTCTGCTCAGCTTTGGCCTTGTCTTGCCGAGTCTCACGAGCAGGTTTATCTGCTTTTGCTGCCATTTCTGCTTTCTTTCTTGCACTGCAAACAAACAAAACAATGTATTACAAGGGCATATAATGTGCAGTTCTTTCAATTTGTGGGTTTTTTGAGAAAGAGTCAAACACACAGACTTTCAAGTTTTTAGACTTGCAGACACACACAGTCACGACATGTAACACCCATACTTCGCCCAGACCAAATGCTTTGTCAGTTATTCATACAAGCAAAGTACCAAGGCCTACATTAAAATGGTATGTTTAAAGTGTTATGCTGAGATTGCCTTCAAGCATGACAAGCAGTTAGTCTTTGCATAACAAACTCCAGTCTCCATTAATGGAGAAAAAAATCCCCTGAAGTCAGAGTACAGCTGCCTATATGGTGAGGTACTTGAAAACAACCATACACGCAAACTTCTCACCCAGTGTATACTTATGATCACTCAATGATTCCTAGGTGTGATGAGTGAGACAGAATATACTCACGCATAGCGAGCCTGTCTTTGTCTGTGAAGAAGCCGTTCACGTTCCTTCTGCTCAGACGACTTAGATTCCTGTCGATTCTTCTGAGTTCTTCTCCTGTTCTGCTCCTTCAGTTCTTGATAGCGGACAGGGTCTTCTTTCAGCCGCTGTCTGTAGGCTTCAACAGCTGCCCGATTTCTTGTTCTTCTGTCGGCATCTTTCTTTGCTTTGGAGTCAGGACTCTGTCGCTCAGCATGCTCTGAAGTGCTACGTCTTTTCATCTTCTGGTATGAAAAAATAAAGAGAAAAATTTGAGTTTGATTGACATTCAAAATATGAATAGTCACACATACACACAAGTATCACCAGAAATCCCACTCTGTAAATATTCAAGTAACTTGAAAACTGAGACAGAACACATGTGAAGCACTTAGAAAATGTATTTTTAATCATAGAGTAAGCATGTATGAATAGTTGAATTTGAAAAACTGCGTGCTTGTCAATAAATTAAACCGTTTCATAGAATAGAGCTTAACCCCCACCCCCCCCCCCAAAAAAAAAAAAAAAAAAAAAAAAAAAACCCCGCTAAATTCATGTTGAAAAAGTAATAGATACAATGTTAACCAATGCAATGTTGTTTATAAAAAAAATTGCAAGTATGATGCGTTTTTAAAGTTCATGTACTCTGATTTTGCGTAACTCTGACGTCTGTCATTTAAAAAAATAACAGAAGATGTTATCCAACATAATCCACAAAGAAAATGAATTGGGGACTAGATTCTAGTGATAACCACGATTGAAATGATATATTAATCTTGACAATGTAAAAAACAAAGAAAGAAAGAAATATTTATACTCATCACGTAAAAAAAGAAAATGTAATGACAGACATCACTTTTACACTATGGCTGCGATGACAAACGTCTGTCTTACGCAGTAGTGATGTGGTGTAAATCTGAACGAAAATCAACATTCAACTGCCAGTGAGTGCGTTTCTGATCGCATGATCGAAGTATCTTGCCACTAAGGCTTTTAATCTGTCGTGTGTATGTTAAGAAGGCTGTCATTTTTTTTATTTAGGCGAAGCCTTTAGAGAAATGTTTACCAAATTGATGACATTCATCATTTTGATGACAAACATCAGTAAGAACGAATCGTTTACCACCTACCTTCTCAACACCTTGCCAGGCTTCCCTTCCAAAATAGCCGCCTCATTCAGCAGCAAATGGCGTTGATGCGAGTGCCCGGATGTAAGTCAAACGTCAAAACAAAAATAAATTTAGAAATACTAGTTTTATTGAATATTATGACAAACGTCATATGTTACCACAATATTACAGTACACAAAATTTTCAAAATAAAAGCAAAGATAGCATTTAAACAACTAAAATAAAATAATTATCCGATAATGCAAACCTTCCCACAATGAAAGAGGTCATTTCCGGTACATTTTGCTTGTTAGCAGACGATAGTAGTGACGATCAAATTAAATGTGAAGTGTTACAACACGAATGACGTTTGTCATCGGGCTGATATCTATACCAAGTACATTATTAAAATGGCATATTTAGCTTTCTGAGTTGTTATATATTGTAGTAAAATGTTTTTAACATAAACTTATGTGAATTGAAGTTGCTTTAAAAATATTTGCTAGCTGTAATGCATGCATATTGTAGGGTCGGTTCACGATGTCCGTTTTGAGAGGTCGGCATTTTGAGTGATGCGCAACTTCAGGTTTCAATTGTTGAATCAAATAGATATCTTTGATGTTTATATTGAATATGCTGTAAGCTTTCACACTTCTCTGCATTCTCACATCAAAAACACAACCAGAAATAGATTGGAAAATTATTTATTTTTTCACGCAAGTGGGGCACCCTGCCTGTGCGCACCTTTTGGCACACAGTCACATACACACACAACACAACACACACACACACACACACACACAACACACACACACACACACACACACACACATACACACACACACACACACACACACACACACACACACACACACAACACACACACACACACACACACACACACACAACACACACACACACACACAACACACACACACACACACACACACAAAACACACACACACACACACACACACACAAACACACACACACACACACACACACACACACACACACACACACACACACACACACACACACACACACACACAAACTATATTGCAACTTCTTCTAGTACAGATCATCACATACACACACATCCCTCCTTCCAGTCTTCACTGTAGTGTATCTCCCCCACCCCTTTAAAAAAAAAAAAAGGGGGGGGGGGTGGGGGTGGATGGGCTGAATCTACCATCACTAAGGATGGTTCCCAGGGGTGGGAGGTGGGAGTGAGGGGGGATACTACTTTTACTACCACTGCAGAGGAAACTACACAGTTTACACCACTCGGAAACAAACTCACCTGCCACAGATAGTCTAGTGACAAAACTTTAAACGTAAAAAACATTTTAAAAAAACAAACAAAACCCCCCCTGCACATCACTACAGAACAGTAGGGGGTGAAATGGAAGAAGGAGGAGAAAAGCCATTTACCTAGCTGTGACCTAAACCAAATAAAAACCTGGTACCAGAAAAGACAGAACTCAGTAAAAGGTGGTGGGGGGAGGGGGGGGGAGTCATTTAGTGAGATGCCAACAAAGACCACCCTGCAAGTAGGTTTGAGTGGTAGTTCATCACGGATGTGGCGGGCCTGTTCCTTATATTCAATTGTTACTGTTACTCACCGTTACTTTTGTTTAACCCTTTGACTCCTGCACCCTATCCACCAATAGCAAAAACTTAACCCTCTGACTCCCTCACCCTAGGGTGAATAGGGTGAAGGAGTCAGAGGGTTAAGTTTTCGTGTTGATAGCATGGTTGACAATGCAGGATGCTGTTGGACAGGGTGCAGGAGTCAAAGGGTTAAAGCCCTGCTGACTGCACAGAGCCATATCAAGGCTATGACCATTTCAAAACATACACTGGGGTGGGGGGGCTGGGGGAAGGAAAAGAAAATTAAGTACATATATATAATCAATGCATTCAGGTACACAATCCATTAACATGCCACTGGCACTGATCACCCCATCCAATTTATCGTCAGGGGGTTAAAAAAAAAACTAGGGGCACTAAAACACACAAAAACAGACCTAAATTCCAAATTTGGGTGTATATTTTTATCTACGTCAAACAGACAGCAGTTAATCTTTACACAAGTAACACATTCCGATTTAAATACTATTTCAAGTTCAATTCTTACCCAGAATTGTTTCTTATGTAAACATTTCCAAAGTATATCTGGTACTTTCATTTCCAAACCAAAGTCACAACAGAAACAGTGTATAAGTCCCATGTCTTTGAGAATGACATTAGTTCCAACAATTCTAAGTACAGTACTTACTTATACTTTTAGCCATTTTTATTTCACCTCTCGTATTTACAGATTTTCATGAAGACTTTTTACCTATATGGAAAATCAATTCCCAACAACCGTGGTTATTCAAAATAAAAATCTGGTAGTGCATCATCTCTTTTTAACTTCTCATTGATACAGTCGTGCTCCTTTGAGTGCAGAGTAAACTGATCCGGGTGCTGAAGGATTACATGTGCACTTTCACTTGTTATGTTCAGCTCTGTCTCCTATTTGCATAAAAAAAAGCAAATTTACACTTCACAAGTGGTTACATCATGTTATGTCCCAGGTCCGATACGTCCCAAAGTCAATTCACATCAAAAAAGCATAACATATACATCCCCAGAGAGAGAGGTGTGTGTGGTGTGTGTGTGGTGCTGGCGCGCGCGCGCGTGCGTGTGTGAGAGAAAAGAGAGAGAAGAGTGTTGTGTGTGTCTGTGTGTGTATACAAAGATCATCACACACACACACACACACACACACACACACACACACACACACACACACACACACACACACACACACGCACATCTTCTGACACTTCACAAATCTTACCAACCCTTGACACTTTCCAGATGTTATCTATGACTTAATCATATCACTATACAATAAGTGATATATATATCTTTATACGTCCTCCACCCCCCTTTCCTCAAAACACTTTTAAAGTTGTACCAGTGGAAAGCCCCCCCCCCCCCATCTCATCCTTCCTCCAACGAATTTTATACACTTTTATCAGTGATATATAATCCCTTTCCAACAACACTTTATAAATGTTCCACGTGAATTATATCACAGATAAATCTTCTCTCCAACCTTCCCCAGACCACCTACCTGATGTATGTAGGTGGTGTAGGGGAGATTGGCGAGTAACCTGTTTCACTCAACACACAATTATCCCAGAGTGGTTTCTGACTGCTGGGGTGAGGGGGTGGGATGGGGGAGGGGGGGGGGGCTATAGTGGGGATAAGGGTGGGATGGTATTCCCATCAGGTTTAAGTTCAGCACAGCAATATCAGACTCACACAGCAAACACACACACACAAACACATAAACACACACAAAACACACACACACACACACACACCAATTTACAAAGCGCGCACCCCAGGTACATTATCAGAGAGAGGAAAACAAACACACACAGAGATGGCAGTGAGATGGGAAAGACAGATACTGTGTACTGGAGGTGAAAAGCTTTAAACGGTGTGAGTGCGTGCGTGCGTCGCGTGCGCGCGTGCGTGGGACGTGTGTGTGTGTGTCGTGCGTGTGTGTGAGTATGTGTAAGAGAGAGAGAGAGAGAGAGAGTGAGAGAGAGAATACGCCTGCTATATCTGTGTATGTGTGAAATGTACACTCTGACACGTGCATGATAAAAATACCTGTCAAGTTAAAAGAACTAAAGATATTTGGCACTGAAATTTGTCAATGGGGTGTGCATCGCAATAACATCAGTTGGGCATATATCGTAATGACTGAGTGAAAGAGAACAGACAATAACTTAGTAAGATACTGAGAGAAGAGAGAGAGAGAGAGAGAGAGGAGAGAGAGACAGACAGCACAAGAAGACAGAGACAGACAGAGACAGAGACAGAGAGAGAGACAGAGACAGAGAGGTGATCGTTCTGGTGGTACCATGTTAGTGTTTCGTAAAATCCCTCCCCCTCCCCCCACTCCCTTCCTATTTCATGATCCTGCCCACGCATGATTTTCAGCAGATAACTGCTGGCAGCATAGGGTGGAGCGCAATATGGAATTGTCTGAGCGCTATGAATCCCTCTTGAATGAATCACAAACTCAATCATTCATTCTTTCAAGAGCATCGGCGACAGAAGTGCAAGCGAGCAAAATGTATCCTACCAACAAGGGAGCGGAGGGGGGGGGGGGAGACAGAGAGAGAGAGGGGGGGGGGGGGCAGGTAGGCAGGCAGACAGGCGAGGCAGGCATCGAGACAGTCGGATGAGAGAGCAATGCGCTGGTACATGAGAACACAGAAGGAGAAGGGGGGGGGGGGGGAGAGGTCTGCTACCTCCATCAGATAACAAGTCTTTCCTCAGCCACCCCAGCTCTCTATCCGCTATCTGATATGTATATCGGGGCTTCCTATCCTTCCTATCAGCTCTTTGACTGTCGAGAGCTGCACTGACACTGCCCTCGCCTCGCCTTGCTTTCACCCCGTTCAAACACTCTGGCAAAAAAAAAAAAACACAACAGTCAAACCCCCGAAACTACCTCCTAGATCCTCCTCCCTTCCAAAAAAAACCGTTAACACAGATCTACACAGCTAACATCAACACTTTCCCATTTTCCTGGTAAAACAAAAAAGAAAGAAAAAAAGGGGGGGTCTTAACCCTTTGATTCCCACACCTGATTCTACACCTATACACCAACTGCTAACCTTAACCCTTTGACTCCCTCAACCTATTCACCAGCTTCCTGCAGGAAGCTGGTGGATAGGCTGAGGGAGTCAAAAGGTTAAGTTTTTGCTTTCTTGGCATGGTTGGCAATGCAGGATGCTGGTGGACAGGGTGCGGGAGTCAAAGGGTTAACACTTTCATTCCCTAACCGCATCCGCCAGCTTCCTGCGGGGAAAGTACACTCAACTACACTGCAAAGCTATACAACTTACAAGTCAAACTGGCTGCTTCCTACCGAAAACCCTAACACCAACAACTGCCATTATTCAAGTAAAAGGAGAGGAGTGAAGCTATTCGATCTGTAGGCTGAGAAAGTGAAATACTTCAAATAGTCCAGGGAAGACTGGACTACATTAACATTAGGTCAAAATGTGAGCAACAAAAAGCTGCTTTGTGTCATTTGAAAGGAATGAAAGGCTGTAGTATACGCACATAAAAACTGGAATGTAACTCCTTGCGGTATCTCTCAAAAACATTGGTCATATTGTGTAATATTGATTTTTTTGTACTGGTTTCTTGCTACCTCTGCAAACAACACAGTCAAGTTGCATCTTGTTTTTACAGGTCCAGACGACATAAAGAAGCAAAGTATATAAGTTATAACAACATTCTACTGAGCAAAAACATAAAAACAACGAAAAATGGTATGTTACAACAGAGGTTCATGACAGAGAAGATGTGAGCGGAGTCAGGAATCTGGTGGATGGTGCAAGGTTGTGAATGGGTTAAAATGAACAGAATGAATCAGAGAGGCAATGTATGCTGGTGGACAGGGTGAGGGAGTCAACAAGTTAGAGCAGAGACGAGTGTTTTCAGGGAGCCTGTGGACAGGATGAGAGAGTCAAAAAGGTTTAAAATGAAGACCTGAATTAGCAGGGAGAAAAAAGGGGGTGTGTGTGTTGGCAGGGTGGTAAACTTTATGAATCGATGAAGATTGTAGTTAGGTTAACCCTTTCACTCCCGCACCCTATCCACCACTAAAAGAAAATATTTAACCCTTTGACCTCTTACCCTATCCACCAGCTTCCAGCAGGAAGCCGATTGGACAGGATAAGGGAGTCAAAGGGTTAAATGTTTGCTTTGATGTCCTGGTTGACAAAGCACAGGTAAGGGCATCAAAGGGTTAAGTGTTTGCTTTGCTATCACACTTGACAAAAGAAGGATGCTAGAGGATAGGTTGAGGGAATCAAAGGGTTAAAATGTCAGCGGGAGCCATAGCAGACAAGGAAAACCAACCCACCCAGCAAAATCAATTCCAAGGAATGATTACTTGATATGATTTTAGAAATGGTCACAAAAAATTTGGTGCAATGCTCTCTTTTAGAAAACTTAACACGCCAAAGTGGGAAACGCTGAAAAGAATACAGGAGGTAATCTGGGGGGTGGGGGGTGGGGGGGAGGATCCAGGACATCTCCCCTGGAAAACAATTGAGGTATTAAGATAAGTGCAATCTAATGTATTTTCAGGCAACAAATCAGACATTCGGGGTGCTTAAAAAAGGGATTTTATGCGCTATTTAATCTCTATACTGTGCATATCACATTGATAAAGCCTGCAAATTTGTTATAATGTACTTCATAATGGGAAAATGCAGAAAACGCCGAGAGAGAGAGAGAGAGATGAGAGATGAGAGGAGGTGTGTGTGTGTGTGTGTGTGTGTGTGTGTGTGTGTGTGTGTGTGTGTGTGTGTGTGTGTGTGTGTGTGTGTGTGTGTGTGTGTGTGTGTGTGTGTGTGTGTCAACTGTGCGGTGCACATGTGTGTGTTGTGCATGCCTGTTTGTGTGTGTTTGTGTGTTAGTGTGTTGATGTGTCATGTGTGTGTGTGCACATGTGTGTGTGTGCGTTGTGCGCGCGCGCATACGTGTTCTCGCATGCGCTCATGTGTGTGCATGGATGTGTGTGTAGATGCATGCATGTGAGTGTGTTCCATTTATTTACACTACAGACATATTTCACTATATGCATTAAAAAAAGGTCATCAACTCAAAAGACGGCCCTTTTTTTTGTTGTTGTTGGTGGTGGTGGGGAGTATATGTATTTTAGATGTGCAGCACATTTTCCACTGCTGCAGACCAAACAAAAAGGAAGGCTAGATCTGTTTTATTGTTTCAACTGACAGCCTTGTGTGCATAGCAGAGTATTTAAAAAAAAAAAAACAATCAACCATGGGTCATAAACGGTATCTTTATTTCATCAGTTGAAGAACCCATAATTTTTATGCTGTTGCTTTTACCTTAACCCTTTGATTCCGGAATCCTGTCCACCAGCATCCTCCACTGCCAACCATGCTAGCAAAGCAAAAACTTAACCCTTTGATTTCCTCACGTGAAGGAATCGCAGGAAGCTGGTGGATAGGGTGAAGGAATCAAAGAGTAAATTTTTTTTGAGTTGGTGGATAGGGTGTAAGAGTCAAAGGGTTAAAAATATGCAGTCCAGCTTGGAGAGAGAGAGAGAGAGAAACCATTACTGGCACTGTGTTGTTCCTCCAAATGCCCATCAATAGTGTCAAGACTGTGCCTTAACTCTGGCAGCCTCCACATACAAGGGTTACATTTCATTTCAAGAACTAAGACAGAATGTGAAGGGAGGAAAGTTGAAAGTGGGTCACACACGCTGAAACTTGCACCCAGGTGAAAGAGAATCTGTTCTGACAGCACAAGGAGGTCTATCTATAACCATGCTACCTAGCGCTCACTTAACCCTTTGACTCCAGCACCCTGTCCACCAGCATCCAGCATGTCAACAATGCTAGCAAAGCAAAAACTTAGCTCTTTGACTCCCTCACCCTATTCCACCAGCTTCCTGCAGGAAGCTGATGGACAGGGTGAGGGAGTCAAAGGGTTAATTTTTTGCAGTTGGTAGATAGGGCGCAGGAGTCAAAGGGTTAAAAACATCCACTTCTCAAACTTGCTTGGAAAACAACTAACCCACTGACCATGACGCACAAACAATCCTAAACAATCATCACCTAACAATGAACATAAAGAATGCATGAGCACGTGAGCAAGCACACACATGCGCATGCACACGCAGGCGTGCACACACACACACACACACACACACACACACACACACACACACACACACACACACACACACACACACACACACACACACACACACCACACACACTTCCTCCCCTCCCCTCCCCCACCCCCAAACCAAGCCAGACTTTGAGAAGATTGGCTGGGAATTCACTACTCTAAAATCAGCTTTTTGATGGTGGGTACATTTTCTCTCCTTTGCTGCTTCATCCTCTCCAACCCCATACAGGATCAGGTAACCCTGGGTGGACTAGCGGCCGTAAACATTCCTAGTTCCAAAAATGAACTCTTTGATTCCCACACCCTAGCCACCAAATGCAAAAACTTAACCCTACAACTCCCTCACCTATCCACTGGTTTCCTGCAGGAAGCTGGTGGACAGGGTTAGGGTGTCGAAGAGTTAAGTTCCTGCTTTGTTAGCATGGTCAGCATTGCAGGATGCCGCTGGACAGGGTGTGGAAGTCAAAGGGTCAAGTGAACATGTGCTGTCAGACTGAGATCAAAAAGAAAATGACAACTCATCTATTTCACCTTATGAAAGATAAAAAGCAGCAAACAGTAAACATTTATTTTCAAATAAATTGAATAAACCTCAAGTATGCCTCCAATTTCCTGCTGACAATTCATCACGTCACCAAACTTTCAATAAAATAAATGGCATGTTGAAAAGCAACAAATATGTAAAATTCATATTAAGTAAAATTGAATAAAAATGAAGTGTGCCTGTAATTTCCTCCCAAGCCCTTTCCCTCACCAAAATCAAATTACCCTGCTCTCAAAATGGAGCATTGAAAAGACCTGTGTAGCTAGCCAGAAAAACGCTGCCACAATACATTTCACACCCATCCATCCCACCCCCTTCTCCAACCCTCCTTTTTTCTTTTTTTCTTTAAACTCTGGTGGTGCCCGAAATAGACAATAGATGTTTGTGTCGTCCTGTTCTTTCCTTGCCGACAAAGCCAGTCACAGTGATCGATACCTGACGGCTGTCATTGGCATATTGGAAATGGGTTCCCACTGGGAAGGTGGTGTGGGATGTGGGAGGGGGGGGGGGGGCTCTTTCAATCTTTTAGTTTATTAACAATATCCACACACAGACACAGACACACACACACATTTTGCTCGAAGTTCTCTTGTGTGGAATTTCTTTTTTTTTTCTGTCACTGTCTTTTTTGGTTTCTTGTTGCTGCTGTTTTGGGTGAGTGGGTTGTTTGCCTGGTATTTGTTTGTTAGCTGTTTGTTTATTTGTTTGTTTGATTTGTCTGATTGTTCGAGTGTTCTATTGTTGTTGTTGGTAGTGGTGGTTTTTTGTTTGTGTTTACTTGCCTGTTTGGAAGGTTTTGTTTTTTGATTTTGCTGTTTGTTTATTTTCTTATTTTGTTGGAGGGGGAGGGGGTATCTGCTATTGTTGTTTTTCACAGTCAATTTTTCCAACTGCTAGGATCCTCTCTAGTTGATATCTGTAGACTTGCAGCCCCCTTAATACTAGTACCCCAACCTACGCCCCCTCTGTGTGTGTGTGTGTGTGTGTGTGTGTGTGTGTGTGGTTGTGTGTGTGTGTGTGTGTGTAGTGTGTGTGTGTGTGTGTGTGTGTGTGTGTAAGTGTGGTGTGTGTGTGTGTGTGTGTACGCGCGTGCGTGCATGCGCGCGCCTGCGTGCAGTTATTTCTGCTCATACTTTCTTCGCACCAACACAAAACAGCACAACACAAAACCCCAGTCTTTTGTATGCTCAAGACACACTGCTAACATGCAGGCTGACCACTGGTAATGACCAAAGACAAAATCATGCAGTAGCAGGTCTCTCTATTTATGTCTCCATTACTCATGTCTGTGGACCATGGGGAAGAAGAAGGAGAAAGAGGTGAGCTAGCAGGACATGGGGGGGGGGGGGTGTTAAAGGGAAGAACTTCCTGATAGGGAATAGTGAGGTGCCATAACAGTGTTATCACCAGACGCTAATCCCCTACATTTTGCAGACAGCAGATAGGGGCTATCCATCTTTCTTGCTGGCTCGCAGTGATACTCTCTCTCTCTCTCTCTCTCTCTCTCTCTCTCTCTCTCCCCCCTCGCCCATTACAATATAAACATTTCGCCTGCTGTTCAGAACACACACACTAATGGGTAGTATTGCCAAGTCCCGGGCCCCTCCAACCGTCATTATATTTCTGTTTCTTGCCTTTGTTATATTCTACCATCCATCACCTGTTTCTTTGTTTCTTTGTTGTAGTTATCCTCTCTCTCATCAAACATATTACTTCATCTCTTGCATTTCTTTGTTAAGAAAAAAAAAAAAAACAGATCTATGAATGGGCAGATAAGGCAGGCAAACAGAAAAGGCGGTGGTGATAAAAACTTTAAGGCAGAAATAAAAGAGAGCAACAGGAAAAAGAAATTTTCCATCAGGGAGAGATATTGTTCATACAGACAGAAGACAAACACATGCGCGTGCGCGCACACACACACACACACACACACACACACACACACACACACACACACACACAACCCCGCCACCACCACCACCACCACCACAGACCCATCCCATTTCTGCCAGTGAGCAAGGGATGTGGACGATAGTGGATTCACGGGTTGAATGAAGCTCCATACTGACAAACAGACCAACAGCTTAGCCCTTTCACTCACTCATCCTGTCCACCAGCTTCATGCAGACAGTTGGTGGATTGGGGAGGGAATGGAAGGGTTCAAACCAGACCTGCGGTTCCTCCAAACGGACCATACTTATGATACATCCACTACTTGCTGAAACTAACAAAAGAAACTTACAAACCAAACCCAGGTGAAAATCCATCCATGACCAACAAAGATATCATTGCCCACACATTCTGATTCTCCCTCCCCCCCCCCTCTCTCTCTCTCACACACACACACACACACACACACACACACACACACACACACACACACACACACACCGATCTACATCCCTTCAGTTGTGTCTATATCAAATAAACTCAGCAGGATAAAAGTTTGGTGGGGGTGGGGGGTTATCAATCATTAATAAGTTAACAAAAACCAACCAACCAAAGCAATCCAACTAAACAGCTTGCTTATCTAGTGTCCATCAAATCAAAGGCATGGAAGGCACCAACGATAAAACATCTTTCAATTATCCACTCTTGCCCCCCCCCCCCCCAACCAAAAATTACTTATGGGATATTCTGCAACATTCAGGCAGGCACGGAGGATAACACTGCTGGTTCCACATCTAAAGCAACATTCCTGTTTCTCTCAAGGTTGGTGAGTCAATCGGCAGACTGCAGGAATCCAGACAAGAAGCTCTGGACATTGCTATGACTAGATGACTATTGAGCTCCCCTTCTCCTTAATGAGGAGATCCTCCTGAATGCCACAAAAATGCCTGCACAGCCAGCAAAAGCTACGCATCCCTGCCTACCTCTCTCGCTACTTTGTCGGCCCTATATCCGGCAGTCTTTGGAAACGGCGGGTGTATTAAGGCACTAACTGGTCGTAGCAGCACAGTCTGGTAACGTGATTGTGTTCGAGCGTTATGTATGTACGCACACAATGTACAACTACAAGACTTTCCCCCCTCCCTCTACCCCCGAACACAGAGACAGACATTGAGACACGGGGTCAATGAATCTGTCACCATCCGCATGGCACTGGTGATCATGGCCCTCCATATGAATCTATCTTTTTTGTCACCGCTAATACATCTCCTAACCTTTTCATCCCCACTCCCCTCAGCAAAACTAATATTTTCTCCCAAGTCTGCCTGGTGCTCTTTTCCCATTGTGCTTTCCTGTTGTGACTAAGTGCTCAAATTTCTCTTGCCTCATAAAAATATGCTATAAAATGCTGCTTGTCTTTTCCTGATTTCTTCACTGATGTTCCTTTTCTGTTTGCTTCTTTCAAGACTGTCACATTTGTTTTCTTGCTAACCATGCAACTCTTCTTAGAAATGACATTTCAGCTGCCTCAATCTTGTTCTGACTTTGCCCATAACCTTGAGATCAGAGAGAAGCAAGAAGGTACAGATCTCAACTTTTCTTGGGGACCATCACTAGGAGGGTGGTGCCATCTCCTATCCTTCACTGCTTTCCCTTTCCAAACCCTTAACAGGGTGCACAGAATGTTGCATACCCACAAGTTTTCTCCAGCCAGATTTGAAACCCATAGAGGAGCTCTACCTCCATACCACTGACCACACACACACACACACACACACACATACACACACACACACACACACACACACACACACACACACACACTGTTTTGCCCCCATCCCCTGGAAGCGTCTGTTATTTTTAACAGCCACGTCCAGTTAGTGACAGTAACCTGTTAAGGCAGTTCACATTACGGGCTATCAGCCCCTCTGCTAGCATGCATCTCCTCCATCTGGAAGTAGAGATGAGCGCCCATGGCAGGTATTTACTGTCTTGTTGCCCCAAGAACATAGGAAGTAACAGAGAAAGTGAGTGAGAGAGAGAGCGAGGCAGGGGTATAATCACCACTTTGGCAAGACATCTCGAGCGCTTGCGTCCAGCAAACATCTCTTTCAGCAGTCCGTGTCACCACTGTGTACAGTCTACCACTTCATAGGCCACACCAGAAAACGATAACAATGCAAAGTTCAGAGTCCACCACGTCATAGGCCACACCATAAAACGATAACCAATGCAAAGTTCAGAGTCCACCATGTCATTGGCCACACCAGAAAACGATAACCAATGCAAAGTTCAGAGTCCACCATGTCATAGGCCACACCAGAAAACGATAACCAATGCAAAGTTCAGAGTCCACCATGTCATTGGCCACACCAGAAAACGATAACCAATGCAAAGTTCTGAGTCCACCATGTCATAGGCCACATCATAAAACGATAACCAATGCAAAGTTCAGAGTCCACCATGTCATAGGCCACACCAGAAAACGATAACCAATGCTAAGTTCAGAGTCCACCACGTCATAGGCCACACCAGAAAACGATAACCAGTGCAAAGTTCAGAGTCCACCACGTCATAGGCCACACCAGAAAACGATAACCAATGCAAAGTTCAGAGTCCACCATGTCATTGGCCACACCAGAAAACGATAACCAATGCAAAGTTCAGAGTCCACCATGTCATTGGCCACACCAGAAAACGATAACCAATGCAAAGTTCAGAGTCCACCATGTCACTGGCCACACCAGAAAACGATAACCAATGCAAAGTTCAGAGTCCACCATGTCATAGGCCACACCAGAAAACGATAACCAATGCAAAGTTCAGAGTCCACCATGTCATAGGCCACACCAGAAAACGATAACCAATGCTAAGTTCAGAGTCCACCACGTCATAGGCCACACCAGAAAACGATAACCAGATAACCAATGCAAAGTTCAGAGTCCACCATGTCATAGGCCACACCAGAAAACGATAACCAATGCAAAGTTCAGAGTCCACCTGTCATTGGCCACACCAGAAAACGATAACTAGTGCGAAGTACAGAGTCCACCATGTCATTGGCCACACCAGAAAACGATAACCAATGCAAAGTTCAGAGTCCACCATGTTATAGGCCAAACCAGAAAACGATAACCAATGCAAAGTTTTCGTTTATTACACCATCTTCCTTTGACGTTGATTACAGTGTGTCTACTGATACTCACTAGTTCTCGTGATCGGATGCAATTCTTCAAATATTCATTATTCCTGTTCGTTAAAACATTTTACTGAAAAAAAAAAAAAAAAAAAAAATTTCATCTCACCAACTGTTCCCACGGGCCAATGGAAAGGGTTGCAGTATGGATGCTGCGTTAAATATTACATTTATTGGGTGGGCGCGTGCCCGCGCGCGCGCGCGCACACACACACACACACACACCACACACACGCAACACACACCACACATCACACACACACTCTCTCTCTCTGCCCTCTGTCTGTTGAAGGCAGTGTGTGTATGTGTATGTGTGTGTGTGGGGGGGGGGGGGGTCGAGCTACAAGTAGGTCCACATGTATACATGTCTGTTACGTTCCGGAATGCCAGAGACTGACACCGAGCCAGGCAGACACAGATCGACACAGAGCCAGACCTATAAGACACAGACCTACACCGAAAATCTACCACCCCAGAAATCAACATGTATATTTAGAGACAGGCAAGTGGATGACTTGAGACACTGAAACAGTGTACACTGAAAGGGGCTGACCCGATAGTGAATGGACAATGAAACAGTGTAACTGAAAGGGGGTGATACCAAAGGAGACTGGACATGATACACACAGGGCTGACACGACGTGAGACTGAGACACTGAAACAGTGTACACTGAAAGGGGGCTGACACCGAAGTGAGACTGAGACACTGAAACAGTGTACACTGAAAGGGGCTGATACCAACAGTGAGACTGAGACACTGAACAGTGTACACTGACAAGGGGGTGATACCGACTAGTGAGAATGAGACACTGAAACAGTTACACTGAAAGGGGGGCTGATACCACAGCGAGACTGAGACACTGAGTACACACAGGGGCTGACACCGACAGCGAGACTGAGACAATTGAAACAGTGTACACGGAAAGGGGGCTGATACCGATATGAGAAAACATGAACATGAATGAAGGCTACCGTTATGAGACACTGAAGTGTACACTGAAAGGGGGCTGACACCGATAGTGAGACAGACACTGAAACAGTGTACACTGGGGTGATACGATAGGAGACGGACCTGAACAGTGTACACTAAACAGGGGCTGACACGACAGTGAGACGACACTGAAACAGTGTACACTGAAAGGGGGCTGACACCGATAGGAGACTGAGACATGAAACAGTGTACACTGAAAGGGGGCTGACACCGATAGTGAGACTGAGACACTGAAACAGGTACACTGAAGGGGGCTGATACCGTAATGAGCTGAGACACTGAACGTGTACACTAAAAGGGGATACGTAGACTGAACACTGAAATGTAACTGAAAGGGGGCTGATACCGGTAATGAGACAGACACTGAAACAGAGTACACACAGGGGCTGATACGGATAGCGAGACAGAGGGGAGGAACAAGCGGTTGAAGGCAGTGTGTGTGTGTGGTGGGAGAGGGGATTAGGGGCTGGTATTCACAGTGTCAGTGCCGAGACTAATGGAGAGTCCTCCATCAGACTGACTGCTGCTCTTCTACCTGCTCTGTCTCTGCTTCACTTTCGGGAGCTAAGAGGTGGGGGTTGCATTGAGTGAGTGGTTACTACATACACCTGGGTATGGTTAGTGAGTGAGCGAGAGAGAGAGAGAGCGAGAGACAGACAGACAGACAACAGAGGACAGCAAGGGTAGAGAGACTGACAGACAGCAGACAGGGGGGGGGGGGAGAGAGGACAGATGGAGAGAGACAGACAGCAGACACGGGGTGGGGGGGGGGGGAGAAAGAAAGAGAGAGAGAGAGAGAGAGAGAGTGTGGTGTGTGTGTGTGTGTTGTGTGTGTGTGTGTGTGTGTGTGTGTGTGCATGTGTATGTGTGTGTGCATGTGTGCATGTGTGTGTGCACGCACATGTTGGATGTGTTTGCATGTTAGATGTGTTTGCATGTTGCATCTCTATGCAGGTTTTACGAGAGGCTTCCTGTGCACATGAATGTATGCACATACACATCCATGCATATATTACACAATGTATTTGTTTTGTAAATGCATGCACACCCATGCCTATATTAAACGATATATTTGTTTTGTAAAGTCACGTACACAAATAAATTTTTTCAGTGTGTGTGTGTGTGGGAAAGGAATGGAGGCAAGAGGCATATAATATGCTAGTGCATGTATACAAGTGAGTTCACATGTGTTCCTAAACTGTATGCATGTGTACACACGCATGCGTTTTTTTTTGTGCACACATTTCCATACATGGGTGACAGTACACATGCACGTGCATTATTCCACTTCTAAATTTTGCACACATGCATGCATTTAGTGATTAACTAAATCCAGGATTTCCAACGCTTTTATAACAGCACACAAAAACGTTTTTCACTTTCAATCACCACCTCCTCCTCCTTTCCAGGTCCAACTTCTAAAATTAACCCTCTGACTCCCACACCATGTCTGCCAGCATCCTGCATTGTCAGCCATGCTAGCAAAGCAAAACTTGACCATTTGACTCCCTCACCCTATCCACTAACTTCCTGCAGGAAGCCGGTGGATAGGGCAAGGGATTTAAAGGGTCAAGTTTGTTGCAGTTGGTGGACAGGGTGCAGAAGTCAAAGGGTTATGCATCTCTCCTTTCATGATATACAACCAACAGAACCCTTCACAGCACAACCATTCACGATATACAACCAACAGAACCCTTTACAGCACAACCATTCACGATTTACAACCAACAGAAACCTTCACAGCACAACCATTCACTATATACAACCAACAGAACCCTTCACAGCACAACCATTCACTATAATATACAACCAACAGAACCCTTCACAGCACAACCATTCACTATATACAACCAACAGAACCCTTCACAGCACAACCACTCATGATACACAACCAACAGAACCCTTCACAGCACAACCACTCACGATACACAACCAACAGAACCCTTCACAGCACAACCATTCACTATAATATACAACCAACAGAACCCTTCACAGCACAACCACTCATGATACACAACCAACAGAACCCTTCTCAGCACAACCACTCATGATACACAACCAACAGAACCCTTCACAGCACAACCACTCATGATACACAACCAACAGAACCCTTCACAGCAACCATTAAAAACAAGCCAGGGCATATATATTAATACAAAAATGATAATCGCCCACCCAACAAGCACTGGATCAGGCTCATCAAAATTCAGCAGAACAGCAGGCACCATCAGATAATGCCAACTTTGTAAACTGTTGGGGATTGAGGTGATAAGATTCTATAGATAGAGTCATTACCCCAAGAGAGGAAAAGGGTTGTTGCCCCTGCAAAGATAAAAACAGCCTAAGCTAAGGTCTCTCACACGCACAGCAGGTTACATCGCCTGCAAATACTTTTTCCGACCACCCAAACTATGACAACTAACAAAGGTTAATTTCAGATTCTATATTGTCAGTTGGAATGAAACACATTCAACTTCAGTTACACACACACACACATGCATGCACACACACACACACACACACACACACACACACACACACACACACACACACACACACACACACACACACACACACACACACACACACACACACACACACACAAGACGTACATTTCATTATGAAGTACTGCATAAAATTCATGTGAACTTTTTCTTTTTCTTAAAAAGTAGGCCCTGAAGATGTCATGATAAATTATCTGTCCAAAAACATGAAGTGGCAATTGTGATCATGCCCAAAAAGAATTGACTGTTGTCTCTCTCTCTCTCTCTCTCTCTCCACACACCACACACATCACACACACACACACACACACACACACACACACACACCACACACCACACACACACACACACGCACGCGCGCACGCCGCGCGCGGCAAAGAGAAGGGGAAAGAAAGAAAAGCAGCAAAATTTAGACAGTATGTCAATGTGAAAGTAGCATTTATACAAAACAATAACACTTAACAGCAAGCGTAACCATCAATGACAAGATTGAAAAGACTGGCATAATCTTAAACTAACACTGACTGCTGTACTGATTTTGTCACTTATACTATAATGGATGGACATCTTCAATCAAACAACATTTAAGAACAAACAGAATTCAACTAAACAACAACATAGTATTCTGAATGTGTCTAGTGCAGTAAGGCCAATAATAAATGTACAAAAGGGGGTAAAACTCTTGAAAAAATATGAAAAAAACTAAATCTGATAGTAAACAAAACTGTTGCCTAAAGTGGTCAAAGAAACTAAATGTTCATATTTTGTGGGGGGAAAAGGCATTTCTAAAAACTTGTAAATTAAATGACATCATCTAAAATGGTTGCAACTGAGAATCGTTTATCTGATTGTCGCTACCAATTCATTTTAAACGCAATGGGTACATCAACTATGGCAAATTGTACATGGTGTAATAATACAAGAGATTCTAACGCACATTTCCTGTGGAACTGCTACTCTGTCCATAACTTTTGGAACTTAACAAAACACTTACTCAATAAAAATGCAAAAATACCTTTACCATCAAATCCAACAGAGCCTTGCACTGTTCAGTGTTGATTAAACTATAAAAACAGAATATTTGATCTTGTCATAATGCCTGCTAAATCATTTATCTAAAAATGCAAGATTGACAAATGCATTCCATATATATGTATATTATCCGCTTTCCAGAGACCACTAAATATCAAATTCAAAACTGAACAGCAGAATGCCAAAATAAACTTGTCACATATCCATTTCTAATACTCAATGGAATAACTATATCATTATATCATATATGTCAGCGTTTTCTCAACAGAGAATAAAATTACCTTTATGACATTTCCTCAAAATGTTGATGTTCACTTTGAAACTTCCAATGTATGATATGTTTATTATATATTCTGTATGTTATGTGTTGTTCATGAGTCAACAATACTTTTTACTAAGTTTATGAACTGATCTCATTTTCTGTTGTCACACTGTATGCAGATGTCTGTTTATTGTAAAATAAAAAATGAATTAATACAAGCATAAAAAAAAAGACAAGACAGGCATAGAAAGCTACCAGCAAAGGCTTGAAAGATCATACTGCCCTACAGGCATTTTCTTTCTTTCTTTTTATTTCATTTTGCTTCCTTTTGTTTCAATGCTCTACTTTATGGGAGTGTGTGTGCGTGGTGTGGGGGGGGGGGGGGGGGGGGGGGGGGTTAAGGGGAATGTCAAACACTATTACTTATGCAAAAATAACAATAATCATTTTGAAACAAGAACGAACAACAGACCAGGGCTGCATTCGTTAGGTGTTTTGTGCGCAACATATAAAGCAGTGAGGAGGAGTGATGGTGGTGGTGGTGGTTGTCACTATCATCATCGTTGTTGTTGCTGTCTGGGAGAATAGTTTTGGTGGCTTTTGTTAGTTTGATTTTGTTTTGTTCTTGGTTTGTTTGTTGGGTGCTTGCTTTTCATCTTACTGAACATTCTGTCTTTGCATTCTGGCCTCCTAATTTGTTTGTTTCTTTTTCTTTTTTTTTTTTTTTTTAATGTTCTATCCCCATACCCTCGTCTCCTCTAATGGAAATTGTGAGTTTCATCATCACAATGATCGGCAATCAATAACTAATTATGACCTTTCCTTTGATGCCAGCAATAAT
>JAPXFY010000035.1:29826634-29836634 GCA_030674185.1 Monoplex corrugatus
ATTCTAGCCTGTGACATTAAAAACTGGCCTGGTTTGCTGCCTATCTTAATGCTTCCATCATTCTGGTGGTATCATTGTAGTGTTTTATAAGTCTTTCTCCGCAACACCCCCTCCCTACTTCTAAACAATTACAGTGCATAGGGTTGTGCATAGGCTCAGCCAGTCCATCAGAGAACTGCTGGCAGATTTGGGTAGAGCTTACATGCAACTGTCCAGAAGCAATGAATCCCTCTTGAACAAACTCCACACTCAAAAGAGAATCACCACACTCAACAATTCCAAATACACTCCACCCCAATCTGCCAACAAATGTCTAGCAGACTGCACAGAACCCTACGCGCTGGCAGAGTCCTGAAATGAGGAAGCAGGGAGAAAGATCTATGAAACACCAACCAACTAAGCTGACACCGCCAGAAATGATGGGAACATCATGATGGGCAGTGAACAAGCCAACTTTTCAATGTTGCAGACTGGGGTTGAACTCGACATACCAGATCTTGAATTCACTGTTTAGATCAAAAGAACCAATTAACCACAAGGGCATCATAATTTCACCCACACCTTCAAAAACTGCATCCATGCTACGGTTTTACTACTCAAGTTCATATTGCTTATAGCCCAGCTGACTACTAGAGCCACATCAGGATTAACACTAAGTCAAAAACAACCACGTTAAGATAAAAGACATTTTTAAAAAAAAACATGCTCACTGTTAACCTTGCATACATGTCTAAAATGCAATTAAAGAGAAACAGACAGAAAATCATATTAGGTGAAATCTATTGATCTCTTGTGAACATGGAAAATTGCATCCGGAGGGACGTCTCAGAAGAGGTTCTTTGAAGTATGCCGTGTAGTGCTTATGTCTCACATCGTAATGTCCCAGCAATCAAGGAGAAGGTGTCTGATGCTAAACGGCTCGTCACACGGTATGCACCACGGTGCTTCTTCATTTTTTAAAAGGTACGAATGAGTATAGGATGTGTGACCCGTGTGTAACCTACATAACTGTCTCTTATGGTTCCCTGCTGCAGATGGGAGAATTTCTTTCAGGTTGGGCGGATTTGGAAAAGTTTGTTATCTGTCAGTTTACTCCAATCACGAATCTGGAATATTCAGTGCTATCAAAATCACACAGGTCTGTGAAGAGGTAAAATGTAAAGGCTGTGTCAGGGCCCCAGAGTCCTAAAGGAGTGAAGTGCTGCAAATCCCTATTTTTCTCTGGGCCTGCCTTATAAACGTCTTATTCAGTTATTGGTATACCTGATTATATGGGTACATAAGCCAGTGTTTTCCAGCCCACACATCCCCATAACTAAATCCTCCCCAGGAGCACGTAGCACGACCTTGTTTATCAATGAAATAGGGCATTCTGAGTAGATGAAAAACACACATTCCAGGAGCCACATGTATGAATTCTTGACAAGACAAGCTAAGGAAAAACTGCTGACTCCAAACTGGATCTGTTACATTTTTCTCATCACCGACACCTGTGGTCAGCCAGTGCCAAAGCCATGCAAAAATTAATACATTCCACTTGGTATTTCATACATGTACATTCCTTCTGCTTTAGTAACATCACAAACCTGTTCATACAGAATGAATTCAAAAGTTATTTTCTTTACGCACATTAGACTGAAATAGGGCTGTCTACTGAAATGATGAAACGGTTGCAAATAATTTGTTGGGGGTGGAGAAAAATGTATCAACATCCCTTTCAAAAGCAGACAAAATCAAAATCAGGTTGAGATAGGGAGGCCAAATTGTACTAAGGAATTTTCAAAAATTCCGTTTTACAATTCAATCATGACCTTTTGCTTTTCGTTGTGTAAAATTTATAATCTTCTGAAGCAGCAACTTGAAATGTTCAGCTTTAATTTCATAAATATTTTTCATGTTTGTTGTTTTCAACGAAATATGCTGACCAGGTCAAGCATACCAATCAGGGTGTTACCAGTGCTGCCCTTCTCTCTCTCTTGCTGTTAGTGTTTCACTTTCCCTTGCCTACACAGGGTCAGAAACCCACTCACAGCTGGGAGGACTGAAAGTGCAGGCACAAAGTTTTTCTTAAACCAGACTTGAACCTGTGCAGTCTGACATGGACATCTATCATTTCTATGTCAGCTCTAATCTGTCTCCACTAGGTCTAGTAGAACCATTCAATCAAGCATATGAACCTGGCATGTTGATGAAATATATCCAAATTTTGCCACCAATTCCATTGTGAATTCAACAGTGGAAAACAAAACAAAACAAAAATGTGTCAACTTCCCATACCCGGGTATAACAAACTATACATAATCATTTGATGAAGGAAAGTCCCATGAATGCAGGTTAACAACAGCTTTTAAAACAGCCCTTAACAATGTGAAGTCTGAACTTCGGAGAATGCCATTCACTGCCAGTACAAGCACTAAACATACCCATTTCTGCCTCCATCCACCCCCACCCCCTGACTTTTTACCACAGGAAAACTCAAAAAGAAAATACCACATTCCTACCTTCTCCTCTTCTCTGTGCAGATTTTCACATCAAGCAGATTCTCGTGCTTCACTACCTTCTCTCTTTGACGGTTTTTCTGTTCCACCTCCCATTCCCTCCCACACACTATGCATTCTGTGTCACTCGCTAGTGCTGCCTGCGTACACGTCTGCATTCATGCGTGCATGTGTGCGTACATTGCATATGCATGCCAGTGCATGTGTATACAATTACGTGTGTGTATATGTGCATGTCTCTTTTTTCTTCTTCTAACTTATGTATACATGTAAGCTGGTGCAACTTCATGGCTCTTGAAGCATGATACAAAATCATGTAATAGGCTTAAATATGCCAATTATTTTGTAATCTCACATCACACACACACACACACACACACACACACACACACACACACACACACACACACACACAGTACACACACACACACACAACACACACACACACAACACACACACACACACACACACACACACAACACACACACACACACACACACACACACACACACCACACACACAACACACACACACACACAATCAGAAAGGTGAGTGGAGCATGGTTACAATTAAAAGAAAAACAAAATGGCAATGCCATACTAAATAATCTCCCATTTTCAATGCTGTTACTACACTCAGCATCTTACAATTCTAAGTAAGTTTCTGTTCTGTGACTTCTCTCCGACAATAGACCAAACTAATATAGTGGCAACAGACATGGAACCTGCCTCATGTTCCACACTCACACTGTCACCACATGGAAACTATTTAGTATTTCTTGACTTTGCTATCAACAACAAGAGCAACTTCTCTCAACTGCAAGCTTACAGCTCATGATGGCTTGTAAAATTTTGATGTTGCAGGTAAAACTGTCCTTGTTGGGACACACTAGTAAAGTTGTCATGAAATTCGAGGTACAGGTCCTTTACTGTATTTTGCAAGTTTGTAAGCAGCTGCAGATCGAATATGGTTATATCTGATCATAGGATACTCATTAACTCTACTGATTCTCACTTTCTACAACTTTTGGCAGCTTTAAACCTTTAACTCCTGCACCCAGTCCACCAGCATCCTGCATTGTCAACCATGCTAGCAAAGCAAAAACTTAACCCTTTGACTCCCTCATCCCATCACCAGCTTCTAGTTCTACCCCTGGCCACCTACTCCTTTATCAAGGTACACTGTAAATATTACAATGAAATATATACAACAATACACACATCCATACAATACGCAGTCAAGTAATTAAAATCAGATTCTTTAATCAATCAATTGAAGGAGGGGGGTGGGGGGGCGTATAAATATGCATATCTCAGGACACAGAAATGGGATTTCTCCTTAGGTACCTAAACAATCTTGAAGGTATCAAATAAAAACACACAAAAGTTGGTCAAATACAAAGGGCACTAGCCAACCCTGTTCTAGGCCACCACATATTTCTTCTTGACAGGTACCTGCATTATAATTTATACCACACATTTTCCTCCTTTCAAACCCCCTCCCCCCCTCCCCCGTTTACCTTCTACTCTGCCGTACTTCCCATTATGAACACACAGCATAAGTTTCATTTACATCCAACTCCTCTGTACAGATCAGTACGAAAAACACACACACACACACACACACACACACACACACACACACACACACACACACACACACACACACACACACACACACAAACACACACACACAGAGCCTACGAATTGCATTATGATTTTTTACAAGTTCTTTATCGCCTACGAATTGCATTATGATTTTTTACAAGTTCTTTATCGTAAGTATGACGAAATTAAGAAAGAAAGAAAGAAACTCTTTTTTAAAGGTACTCACCAGATGAACAGACAGTACCCAAAGCAAGAAACACAGCAGAAAACACAGAGCAACACATTTCCACTCTCAAGCAATCTCTATAGGCAAGTGAAACACGTAGGAGGCAAACATCATGAAAGACACATGTATGTTTTTAGCTCTGCTGAACAAAGCAGAAAGGTTCTGCTAGTAGCCAGTAATTGTATACAACTTCATTAGCAATGATTCAGGCATGCTTAATGGCCCATCAGCGCAACTTACTACTACTAGTACTAGTAATAGTATGCATTCATGACTGTTCATTTGGATTTTTTTTAGGGACTTTATTCCAGGAACACAGCCCAGACTGGAGACTGACGTGATTTCATCATTCTGGAGGTATTACTGCGGTGCAGAACACAAAATGTGGACTCCATCACGACCAACATGGAAAGGGAGATACCTGCCCTAATCAAAATCAACCAGCCATGAAATTATCTTCCTGTACCTCCCACACCAACCCCCTGATCCCAACTCATCCTCCCTCCCTCCCTGCCTCCACTAGCTGTGGGATTTGCAGGAGAGCATGACTCAGGAGATGGGGGTTGGGGGAAGAGGGATGGAAACAGGGGATGGAGAGGAAATGGTGGATGCTGGTTTTGTTGTATGCATGACATTAAATTATAATGGTATTATACTTCAAGCTAGTTCTGGAAAGATCAAGCTCATGCAACACAAATCAAAGCGGGAAAAAAAAAACTAACTAAATATTTATCTTTCCTGCTCAACCAAAAATTGCCATGTTTTATTTAGTTTCTGTGCAGTCATTGATGTGTTGTTGCCACTTTTTTTTTTTTAATTATACTACTTCATCATAATCTCAGGTGTGGCATTTACAAAATCTGCTCAGTTCTAAAGTTCGTACTGCTTATAGCCCGCCTGGCTACTAGAGCCATATCAGGGCTAACACCGCATCAAAAACAACAACTAGGTTAACTGACAAAAAACAACAGTTAAAAACCATGATCACCATTAACCTTGCAAGTCTAAA
Organism: Monoplex corrugatus; assembly: GCA_030674185.1. NCBI lineage: Eukaryota > Metazoa > Mollusca > Gastropoda > Littorinimorpha > Ranellidae > Monoplex > Monoplex corrugatus. The sequence continues at coordinate 29,831,975 of JAPXFY010000035.1, forward strand.
ATGCAATTAAAGAAAACCATACTTGGATGTAAAATCACATCAGGTGAAATCTATTGATCTCTTGTAAAAACTGGAAAATTGCATCAGGAGGGACGTCTCGGAAGAGATTCTTAAGGAGTCTGCTGTGTAGTGCTTTTGTCTCACATCTCACAAGTCTCACCAATCAAGGTGTCTGATGCTCAAAACCTGCTCAAAGTTAAGTAAGATAAGCAGGGAGGGACAGGAGATGGATATCACCCTTACCTGAGATAACATCTACTACCCCTCACTCCTCTCTGACCTGAGAGTTATGGTGCAATCTTTATTCTTTACTCTTTTGTTATTCACACACACACCAAAATCATTTAACATTTTACATCCATTTTGAAAATTTTGTGGTGAGTGACAAATTCGTACAAATGTGTGTGATTTTGTCACACTGTCACAAGTATCTGCACCAGACACATTAAAAAATAAAATGTTACTTCTTTCCATGCTAGTCACAGTGGTAGAGGGGGGTGATTATACACAGCTTGAACATCAACAAATCGAGAAATTCCCAGGTCCGGTTTCATTGTTATTGCTTCTAACTTCTTCACAACCCAACAGCAGCAAAATAATCAAGTGATTTTGAATTCTTGTTCTTAGTTATTATGCTTTACTTCCTTCGTCACAATGACAGATGATTTTTTTTTCTGTGTGAAAACCTCTACGTTTATCTTCGTAATAACATTCATATCAAATTGACTATAAAGCCCATTCTAAAAACTAAACATTATTCACTCCCTGAAGTTCTTCAATGATAGAATTACTATCACTGTCAGACATGTCTTCTGCTAACTGAAAATTCTATAAATTACAGAATTTAGTGCACAATTCATCTTGTCATCTTTGTAGTATTTATATCATCTTTGTAGTATTTATAAAACTGGAATGTTTTGCACTTAATCTTACTAGCTAAAAAAAAAACAAAAAAAACTCATTTCTTTCATTAATTTTGAAATTTATGTTAAGCAACTGAGTTTACTGACCAACATTCTCTTGTCAAGTTAAATCTATATTTCTTGCAACTTTCTTTCATAAAAAGGAAACTGGTTGATGGCAGTGATGATGTTCCAGTAATGACCTGATGGCAGTAGACAGATCTATCTAAAGGTATGTGTCACAGTGAAATCTACACTTTTAATCAAATTAATGTCTCTGCCATCATGCTGAAGGATAATGAGCAAGTTAGACAGTGACATATCTGTCAGTGAAAACTCTTATTAGAGGCAACAGAATCGGAGGAAAAAAGATCCTGTCACACTTACCAGTTGCAACTCGGACGCATATGTGTTATCACTTTCAACGGTTTCAGGCTCAGAGTCAGATCATAAAATGTTCATACAAAAACACTGATCAATACAAAAAAAAAAAAACAACACACACACACACACACACACACACACACACACACACACACACACACACCACACACACACACACACACACACCACTAGTACTACAACTGTAACTTCCACTTCAGTTTAAAAAAAACTTGTAATGATATCAACTAAGTGTCCAGCTACACTACCTTTGTAAAATTAACCCTTTGTCAAGTGTATGCAAATGACAACAAAATGATAAACACACTGAATCACTAAATTCAGTCCTGACAAAAACAAAAATATTAGAACTTCCCAAATAATAATATACACTCGTCGAAACATCAAGGACGTTCTGTTGCTGTTTTTGTTCTCAATTTTGCATACATTCGTTTCTTTGTTGTCTTTGGTGTATGTCTGACAAAAGCCAGTATGCCTAAATACACGTAATCATTCATTTTTGTGTCTTTGAGCATGACAAATCAAAGCATAACATCAAAGATGTGACGACTAATCTAGATAGGCCTAACATAGCTTAAAAACACATTTCATATGTCATGTTGACAGTGATGAACACAACTGCTTTCCTTCATAAAAAAAATAATCTATCTTTAATCTTTCATACTCAAATGACAGGTTAGCAATGGAAAATGCACACACAACAAAGTAGATTTTTTTCTTTTTTAGCAAAGTCTAAAATTTCCAACTCATACAAGGGTAAGGTAAGTTTTACCTCAGTAATTTTACTGCACTTCAGTAACTGGCAAAAGAAAACTGGAGTCAGACACAGAGTCCTAATTGTCCAATCCATCTCAGGGCAAAGGGAAGGGTTAAATGGAATCAATGGAGATCAATAGTGGGGGATAGGGACAGGCAAGTGAACCAGAAAGACTGCCCTTAACACTGCCCATTCATCACTCCACTTATCGCACGGCTCTTTACAATCCAAACCACACAAAGCCTACCTTTGTAATTATGCTAAGGCACTAACTGGACACATTTCCTTCAGTGGTAACGTTACCAGCTAGCGTTGTGAGGCACAAAGAGAAAATTTCATAAACTCATGACCAAGACTTTACAACTTAAAACAATTTTTTTAACAATCTTAAAACAAAGTGACTGCCCTCATTCAGCAAACAGGAACCAGAAAAAAAAACAAGAAAAAAGAATAAGAATGCGTATTTAATACAACAAGACATGACAGGTGAAAATTTTCAGCCAACTGGCCTTTGTCAAGTGTAAGATCACAAACAAACACCAGATACAAAAATTAGGAGAAATAGACTGAAAGTGAAACTTCACCGCGGATCTGTCCCGAGTGAGAAAAGGCATAAACTGACTTTAAAAAAACTGATTATTAAATTATTGATTTTAATTGGGGAATCACAATACAATGATCATTCCCTGCTACTGACACAAAGAATGACCTTGATCTCATAGCATAAGTGATACGCATCTAATAATAATAATAATAATTATAATATTTATATAGCGCAAAACCTTGATAAAATCAAATCTAAGCGCTGAAACAGACAAACATGCACGCACGCACACACACGCATACACGTACGCACGCGCACACACACACACACACACACACACACACACACACACAACACACACACACACACGCATGGCTATAAATGGGGAGAAAGAATAAAAGCATTTGGAACAGAAAAGACGATTAACATGATGGCCTTTGGCCTATGCCTTAGCGTCTGTGAACACAGAGACAGAGACACAGAGAGAGAGAGCGAGCGAGCGAGAGAGGGAGAGAAAGGAAGAGAATGGTTTATTCATTTGAAGAATAAGCCCCATGGAAGGGCAAGAGACAGAGAATAGTTTTATTCACTTATAGGATAGATCCTTTGGTAAGGGTGAAAGACAGACAGCGAGCAAGAGCTGATCAGCCAGCAGCAGATGATGTGCTAGGTAGTGGCTTCACTACTAATAATGTTACATAGTAATGAAACTCACACAGGTAGAGCGTCTATTATTTTTCAATACCAATGTCCACTTAAGGACAGTAACCACTGAAGACAAGTAGTTCACACAGGCCGCCTTCCAAAAGTTGATCAAGTGCAGCCTGGCCTCCCCGGATGTCCTCCACACCCTCCTCCACCCCTTTTCTATTGCCTTTCAACACCCCCGCCACCCGTCCCCCTTCCCTTCTATCCCAATCTTTTCGTCCCATTATGATTACCCAACCAAAGAACTGGGGGAAGATTCAACAGCTCTCAACAGCCTCATGCCATTTTCTTCACCTAAACCCAGACTGGAGTCTGTCAAATTCATGCTCAGCCACTCCCCAAAGTAACGCAAAACATGATCTCTTTTTCTTGCTTTCCATAACCCCCCCAGCCTGGCCCTCTCCTGTTCATAAAGGGCTATCAGTGTCAGCGTGGTGCGTGCGTGAGCAGTCTATAACAGGCTAGTTTTTGAACAGCCCGACAGTTGCCCCCAGATCAATTACACTCCAGGCCACGAACAGCACTCAAAACATACCTCTAGTTCTCTGGGGTTTGTACGTTATCGTATTCATGCTTAAAAACTAACCCACTGGTCAATGGAGGAGATAGGACTGCCACGACGGCTCTTCTTTCCTTTACCGTCTCACTTTCTCCATGTAGTCTACACATAGTCACCACATACACCAGATTTCTGCGTCATTTAATGGATGTTCAAAACGCAAGAGAAACATCCCTGAGTGGACTTTATATATGAACATCCACCATGACTGTTTCTTTTCTTTGTACAGAGACACAACTAGCTTTCTATTACGTATCATGATCTATACATCTGGGGGGGGGGGGGGGGGGGGGGGGGGGAACAACCATACCAACCAAAAATCCCAATAATGGATAAATTCCTTTCTTAGTTATTACTTAGTATGGAACTGACCCAACAAAACAGCAGCAGCTAAAACGTGACCAAGGGGAACAGCAGGCCACATGCGTTTATCTTCAGCATGTCAGTGGGCAAGAGCTATGAACATGATGGAGGAGTCTTCATGAGTGTCCTAGTACCGACAGGACAGCCAACACTTGGCAACCTGAAGGGGGAAAGGGAAATCTGACATATCTGACAAGCAATGACATTTACACCCTTTCTCCATCCGGTCACTGCTGCTCTTGGCTACCAGTTGTGTATTTTATTACAGATGCTCATATCAATATATACTGTTCTTCATCATCAATATACTGTTCTTCATAGAGTCCAGCTGAATGGGGATTCGGGCTTTTTGTGCTGTCTGTGCTGAGCTGGGTTGTGCTGTGCTGTGCTGGGCTGTAAGTGTAGTTTTGTGCCCTGTTCTGTTG
>JAPXFY010000035.1:29841634-29856634 GCA_030674185.1 Monoplex corrugatus
TCATACTGCTCACAGCCCAGGACCACTAGAGCCATACTACTATTATTAGGCCTAGTAATGCGCGTGTGCGCACACGCACGCACACACACAACACACACACACACACACCACACACACACACCACACACACATTCACAGTGACAAGTACATGTAAATACATGTATAGAAGTATACAGATGACAATGTTCACACCACATATGCACCTTTTTCTACACACACACACACACACACACACACACACACACACAACACACACACTTGTAAACACATGTGTACACAAACACAGCATACTCCTCAGCACCTTCCCCAAACAGAACATAAATTTTCATTGTTATCTCAGCAAGCCCTGCAGCAGGAAGGAAAACCTGCTCTCTCCCTCTCTCCTCCCGTCCAGACACAAATACATCACACACACACCGATTCTGATGAAACCAGAAAGGGGGGGGGGGGACAGGGAGGGGGAATCAATACAAAACCTTTTGCCAACCTTTTGGGCAACGGAGACAATATAAATCATCACAGTGTGTGATCACGGATGACTTACGCATCGTACAATATACAGGAACCTTCCATTAAAAGTTTGCCCACCAAAGACATGTATGCAGAATGTGCAGCAACATAACACCTGCACAATGTGTGCTAACCAACCAAAAAAACATCCATCCATACAGTCCAGATAACACTGCTCAGAACCAGATGATAAATTCGAAAGCAATCCACGTTTCTGCTTTGGATGTCTTCAACTGGAACAACTGACAACACCTCATCTACATTGTGACTTTTTTTCTAAGGGCTGCTTATCCCAAAATTTTGTTCTCAGTAACAAGAATCTTTCAAACCAAAACATGGCATGACTTTCAATAACACATTAACAAACACATCCTAAACATTAATACACAGAATCAGTTATTATTTGAATAATGAAAACAACATAAGTAAAAAGTGTGAGTTTATCCTTTATAAGTACACTATGTACAAGAAAACTGCTGCCAAACTGTACTCACTGAAGAGACCTGAAATAGGCACTCTTCATATCAGACAGCTGACTGTTGCTGTACACCTTCTCCTGAGCTTTCCCAGGTTTAGGCTAGGGTATCATCTCAGTTTCAGTGTCAGGGCCTATGCTGCCCTTAACTCTATTGTGACTGCACTTGCCACAGCTGAGCTCTCCTGCTGGCCTAGGGCTGCCACAGTGAAATCACTGAGAATTGGGTACAAGTGAACTTAGCCATCAATTTTAGACAAAGAAACCGGCAAAACATAGCTGAAGCATTCAACGGAAGTTCCCTCCACAATGGAAGCAACTGCCAACTACTAAATCATTAGCATAACAAAAGTAGAGGGAGTATATATATACCCTAGACCGTCTGTTACTATGATCGAAGTAGCCCGTCCTCCGTGAGAGCTCACTGTTACTTCGATCGAAGTAGCCCATTGTCAAAGCTGGTTGCTTTGGAGTAATTAAGAAAATTCTCATCACAGTGTAAAGAAGAATGTGGGACAGGTAATACTGACAGCACCACATTTGGTTGGACACTTGAAGAGAGGCTCTCCATTTTCCTACAATTTGTTGATTTGATGGCAAGAAGCATAAACTCATCAGCATCAACAATAACAAACTTGCTGATTTGAAAATTCCAGCTGAAGATCAGCTTCATGATCTTTCAGCTTGGGAAAATTCTAAATGAAGCAATCCAGTGAAGAGAACTTGCTGTCTGCCTGCTATGCTGGATCTACTATGTATGCATGCTTCGATAGTCTTGATTTGACAGTAGCAGTTTTATCTTCTTATCTCCTACAAAACAAATGTAAAAGCATGTTCCTGCAGTTCAATAAATCCCTTTGAAGCCAACAACACATGAGTTGCAGAGTGTGATAAATCAAAGCTTTGTGTTAAAAGACCATGTTAAGTAATTTTTGGAGTCAACAACGCGAGAGTTGCAGTGTGATAAATGAGAGCTTTGAGTTATAAAACCATGTCAAGTAATTTTCCTGCAAGTAATTTTCCTGATTTCTCTGCTTTGTGAAGGCTTCCACCACAAAGGGGAAGCTGGTAATGAATACTGATTTCAAGACATCTTAAAACACAAAGGAACCCAGACCTCATCACGGAAAGGCTGCTAGCAACCTCATCATAGAACCAAAGACTGAATGTGAAAGAGGACAGAAGGGCTGATTTCTATAAATGTGAGCAGGAATTCATGGCTTATTCCGTGGAAGATGGATCCGTCCCAGATTTCACAAAGTAAATATGGGTAATAATCAGTAGCCCCTTCATTCACCATCACAGGACTTCCGCCAACATCGGAGTGTTGACACTATTCTTGAAATAAGAGCTCATTAAAAAGTAAACTAGCGCTCCAAAATAACGTACTGAAAAAATTGTGACCAGACTTTTTATATTTTTCCTGAACAGTTTGTCATATCTACAACCACATTTTCAGTACACCAGCTTGATTTGTTCTAAATTCAGAAAAAAAATACATGTTCCCAATAACAATAGACAGGGATTTTTTTTTTTCTGGATTAAACATTTCTGACACATTACTGGTAATTTTCTTTCTTTGGGGTATTGTGTGGAGTGAAACAGACCTGAAAATGGAACATATATATTCAGTTTGTCAGGTCAAGGCCTTTAAAAAACAAGATGTAATGTGAATTGAAATCAAGCTGCATTAACACTGGTCACAGAGATTATTATATTTGAATGGTGCTAAATCTTGAGTGTTATACGCTAATTCAAACAATGCGCTATGACAAAAGTAGCCATGAAGAAAAAGACGAAAGAAAAGATGGAAGACAAGGAAGACAGTACTGACCCAAACACTAACAAGCGGCAAGGAAGGGATGGATGACCCGTATTCATTTTTAAGTCCGTTTCAAATTACAACTTCAGTAATAGTTTAGTATTTGTTGATAAAACATACGCGCAAAATTGCAATCTGCCCGCATTCTTTATTCAGTACACTTCATCAGGTAAAAAACTGGGACTTCATTCAGGCTTTTGAGTCATTTCTCCCTAGTTCTAGTTTCACTAGGTCAACCCAGGACCAACACCATTTGACATGGACACGTCAGTAGCTGCTAGTGTTAGCATCACTCACAACAGGGCTTAGCAAAATAATGAACAGGGTGCTGCGCCTGTGGACCGGAGGAGACAGGGATGGGGCAGAGTGGTGCCTGTCTGTCTCCCCGCCTGTGGGAACGTTTTTTTGTTGTGTGTTGTTGGGAGTGAGACAGGGGAGGGGGTAATATCGGAGGAAGCCTGAGCATCTCTACCGTCTTCTGAGTCACTCTCAATGTTCACACTAACTTGTCTCAAAACGCATCAGTCAGGAGTGTTTCGTCTCAACGGTGCAAATAAAATTTACACTACAAAAATCCTAATCCAATCATCCAATCTAACAATTTGTGCTCTCTCTCTCTCTCTCCTCTCTCTCCTCTCTCTCTCTCTCTCTCTCTCTCTCTCTCTCTTCCGTCAAGTTTGAACTCTATTCTCAGCACTGTTCTAATACATAATTCAAATTATATTTCAATATTTCACTCAATCAATTTCTTCTCTCAGTTAGGAGTTCATAATTCATCTTATTACATCCCATAGCTTTTTCTTTATAGCATTTAACTAAAGTTACTATCATCTTGAACTATCCAACCTCCCCCCCCCCCCCCCTTCCTGGAAAAAACGCCTGCTTGGGGAGACACCACACAACAGTGAGACAGTAACATTAACATAATTAAATAAATTACACAGTTGTCAACTTATGACAGAGTCTGTCAGTTCAGTTCAGTTCATATTGCTTATAGCCCAGCCGACTACTATCAGGGCTAACACCACGTCAAAAACAACAACCACGTTAAGATAAAAGACAACAGTCAACAGTTAACTGTATTTTCAATAAATTTACATGGGTCAATGTCGGAAATTGTGAGTGTGCGTGTGCACTGTGTGGCTTTTTTGTTGTTGCTTTGCCGAGATTCAAACACTGTGCCTTCAGAAGTGCATACCGATCAACCCATGTATGCATGCATGCATGTGCTGTGTGTTACCGTGAAACAAACATTGTGCGCCTTCACTTGTCTGCCCAGTAAGAGTACAAGAGGTATGACAGGTATGAAAGCTATCCCTCCCAACAGCCACCAAAAAACAGATCTTTTCCTTTTCCCGACAGACAGACATAGCAAAACATGACATTTACAAAGAGGAACCCCTGGTTATTGCAACAAATACAAGCCTGAAACAGAATTTGCATTATTATTTTAGGCCCAGAGCACAAAAAGATGCCTACACAGGCTACAGATTTTTTTCCCCTGTTCGAACATTTGTCTAGTTATAATTTTGATTGCATACCATATTGCCTTTGATTCTTTTTTGAAAAGCAAACCAAATAAAATCAATCTATTTGTTTACACCTGTCGTAGAATCAACCACTGTATTATGGGTGGTTCATGTGTGAACAGAGTCAAACATTTCATTTTGATGTGATGAATCAGAAAAAGTGACCCTGTGCCAATTTCATTTCCGAGACAGAACTAATGGATAGCACAATAAAACATTTCATTATTAGCTCCTTTTGGAATAAACTGCCACAAATAATCTGCCTACTAAGTCAAGACTAAAATTCATCACATGAGTGCTCATCTACATCAATTCATCACGTAACACTACAATACTAACATGGCAGAAAACAAGCTCACAAGATCTGGTCCAATGTTAATAAGTTCTTCTTTTTCAATTTTGTAAATTTGTACGCTGGCACATGAATCTGAAGAAACCAATGACATAAGCTGAACTAAAATGCAATGCACTATGAACTATTACTGTATTAGCTGAACTAAAATGCAATGCATTATGAACTATCATACTGCTTGCGTTTCCGGTTCAGTACCATGAAAATATGACCTGATCTGCCACAGTGTTGAAATTTCACTTTTACTGTTTTACTTTTGTGTTAGTGCTTTCTTGCGAAAGCTGTATTGTGAAATATTTTAAATGGGGGGAGAGGGGATAACACAAATTTTTAGTTAACCATCCTCCCTATACATGTTTCTGACATGTATTGTATGTCTTTGTCTTGGATCCTCCATGTAAATTGCTGCTAAACATACGAACGACTCAGAGAGTGTGAAGAGGATGTTACTTTTACAGCTGCACACTCAACTTTTAAAAGTTTTCAAATTTGAGAACCATAGAGCAGTTACCATGAATAAAATGAGGACAATAAACAAAGTATGCAATTTTAGTCAGTTTGTGAGTTTAGTCCTTTTCTCACATTGGACAAAGCAGCAGGGAAGTTTTCAGTCTTTTTCTCCTAACTGTTGTATTTGGTGTTTGTTCGTTTGTGATCTGACACTTACATAAGTTACAAGGGCAGTTGGCTGAAAATTTGCGCCTGTCTTGTCTGGTTGTATCAAATAAGCATTCTGATTTATTTTTCGTATTTTTTCCGGTTTCAAAGTTCGTAATGACTGAACAAAAGCATTGCAGCTGACGTTTCCCCCACTGTGTTCATAACTGTTCTAACTTCTACAGCAACATTCTCCCGTATCAATTTTATTCCACAGATAAAAATTTTACTGCTGTCCTATACTTCATTACAAAAGATGACTGTTTCACTAACTGCGAAGGTTTTGCACAATTACTTAGGTGTAAAAATACTTCTGATACCACCGTGACCTATCCTTTGAATCATCATGTGGAGCATTTCATGGCAGTGTAAAGTTACCTGCTACTTGCACGATATACACATTACAAAAATATATAATTCCCGAAAACTTAGCACAGCCTCAACTAGTGCAGCTTTGCTCTTTAGAGTATTGTATCCTCCTCTGGCTGAAAAGCCTTCCTTGGAAGCTTGAGGGCAGTAACCCAGGGTTGGGACATAGCCAGTTGCTGGATGCTCAGAGCATGTCCATGGCCTCAGTGGTCACATGCTGAAATCTTTCTAGTATCACTAAGACTAAGAGTAAGAGTAAGACAAAATGGTAAGTGCTTTATTCACATTCTTCCCCCTGACATTCCACAGATCTGTTAGACTAGGCGACTGCAAGGGAAATTAGAAGCAACATAGCGTGGTTAGACTCTGTTTTTCATTTACAAGTGTGCATATTTTATATGAGTGTGTGTATACTAGTGTGTGTGTGTGTGTGTGTGTGTGTGTGTGTGTGTGTGTGTGTGTGTGTGTGTGTGTGTGTGTGTGTGTGTGTGTGTTTGTTGTGGTGCGTGTGTGTGTGTAAACATAAAAAACTTCAACAGGAAAAAAAGAAAAGAGAAGAAAATGAAGTACACTATATTTGCCCACATAATCTAAGGATATGCCACTGGCGTTGACCACTCCGTCCAATTTATTGCACAGGGGATTTAAAAAACATACCTGAATACAAATCTAAGCATACCTACAGACACCAAAACATAACGGACTAAATTACCTAAAATTGCTTCACCATATCTCACCTCCCTATAGCCAAAAATGCACCTAATACGTGTACCTAATTATCATTTGATCCTAAGAAAAAGTACTTAAGACTTTATCAAACACAGATGATACAGCAAGGCAGAAAATAATAGGAAGAAATGACAGAAAGCAAAGGAACAAGGCAGAAACAAAGAGAGTGACAGAAAAGAAGAAATTTCTAGCACAGAATTTCCAGGAGGGGATACTAGAGCCCCCGGCATCCCCACAGGGAATGTTCTGCATTCATAATGTATATAATATATATTGAGTACAAAGAGGTATATATATGTACACAATTTGATCAAGTTTAACGGCATGATAAATGTGTTTAGAACTATCTTCTGTTTGACTGATCTCTTAAAGAGAAATGTGATCCCAGGGTTTATAAATCAAGAACTTTTCATTTTCATTCATTTTGTTTTTTACTCAGGACTAGTTTCAGTCAAGTCAGGAGAGATGAGATCACACAGCTCTTCCAAACTGGGCACAGACCTCTTGACATTATGTTGTAATTATAAACATGTATGTCAAAGGAGCAAGCCACCAGCTTCAGATACATCAGACACTGTTTATCCTTAGGGCTGTGGTTAGGGCCTACCTCAAGTCTGGTACACTACCACCCAAATCCAAAGACCAAAGACTCATTTTTACGACCAAACCAAAGGGTCATAAAACCCTCTCCATTTCCTCCCAATGCACACTGCACCTGGAACTAGCAGAAGATAACAGAACTACTGAAAGGCCATTACGATCCATCCCTGAATCAGGAAGCAAGCGAAGCCAGATTACCAAGGTTCCAAAACAGAATCACAGCTCAGGCCTGGACAAGGACTTTTCAGTTCCACCCCCTCTCCATTAACCCTTTGACTCTGAACTCTATCTACCAACTGTAAAAACTTAACCCTTTGACTCCTTCACCTTAGCCACCAGCTGCCTCACATTTTTGCTTTGCTAGCTTGATTGACAATGCAGAATGCTGGCGGATAGGGTGCAGGAGTCAAAGGGTTAACCCTTTGACTACTGCAGCCTGCCCAGCAGCATCCTTCTTTGTCAACCATGCTGGAAGAGCAAAAACTTAACCCTTTGACTCCCTCACCCTATCCACCAGCTTCCTGCAGGAAGCTGGTGGATAGGGTGAGGGAGTCAAAGGGTTAAGTTTTTGCAGTTTGTAGATAGAGTGCAGGTGGCAAAGGGTTAAACCTTATGCAAGATCTCATTGATTGCTACTGTGCTAGTTTTTGAGAAAAGAAGATACAGCCAGGTTGTGTGTGCACACAGTTCCTTGAAGAATAAAAACATTCAAGGGTCCTAGTGACTGTATTTTGGGAGACCCTTTTGCAATTTTTGAGGCCCTTCTGCTCTTTGAGATCAGTCTAGACAGAAATTCAGCAACCACATGAGTAAATGCCATATGTATAAATGTATGATAAAAGAACAAATAAAGCAATTTATATCAACATAAAAATGAATAAATAAATGAAAACAAGATAAATACAACTTATCCAACTTTCCTCAACTCTGTTCACACCCCAAAAGCCTTCCTTATACTGTTACTAGTGTTAGTAACTTTAAGTAATGATTTCATCAGCTCATTAGATTATCTATTATATAGTATTAATATTATATGTGTATGTCAATTGTCATGCACATTTTGAATAAATTATGATAAATCTGCAAATGAAATTATACAGAAATACTAGTAGTATGAATGATGATACAAATAGTTCTCTATTCTAGACTACAAAAAGTCGGACATGAAGACATGGATGACCATGGAAAAACAACATAGGGTTATGAGTTCTCTATTCTGGATCTGAAGACTGGGGGAGAAGGGGAGCCATGATGAATGCTGCACTAATTACAATAATGTGCTCACTAGTAGTACAGCAATCAAAACAGCAATCAAAATAAAAAAGACATGATGTAATGATGTACACTGTTCACAACAACTAAAACAAACAGAACAAAGCAAAACAAACCACACACACACACACACACACACACACACACACACACACACACACACACACACACACACACAACACAACACAACACACACACACACACACACACACACACACACACACACACAGATTGCACCAAATTGTTAAAGATGCCAAATGTTCTAAGTTCTTTATTCTTATGTCAACTGAATATCTGTTCTTATAAATCTGTGGCCTCTGTGAGACTGCTTACCGGTTTGTTGTTTTAACTGATGGTGGGATTTCACAAGTGTGTATATGTGTGTATACACGTCTGTCTGTCTATATCAGTATATGTGTGTTCAGCAGGTGTGCATGTGTGTGCTTTGGGGGCTTTTTGTTTGTTTTGCACTTTAAATTAAACATGGTTTATCTGACCAGGCATACTGATCATGTAGCAAGTTCAACTTGAAGCATGTGACATGGCATGGGTAATGTGTAATATACACTCTGGTATAACTGCATAGTTTGCAGTTCAGTTAGGACTACTATAGTACTAGTACTTTGTAGCAGTAATAAAAAGCTTAAGTTGATGCAAGCAGATGTATGAAAGAGAGTCTCAGAAAAGATTTTGTTAACAGGTCATGAATGCATATTCAGAACAGCTGAAAAGAGGTATTTAGCATACAAACTATGTGATGTCATTTGTATTTTATCAGTATTATAATCAGTTTTTCTTGAACTTGATTCTTAAACATTTGTCACATGATTATTCACTGTAATCACTAGAACTTGCTTGCTAAATAAAGGTGATGCAAAGTTTTCCTTGACATGCAGTGATGCACGCACAAAAAGTGTGTGTACGGTGGGGGGCGTTTACAGTCTCCTTTAAAACACAAGGGACAGGAGAAACCACACCTTTGTGCTTCAGCGAACAGTAGCTATACAACTGTGATGCTTTGTGAGTTTGCCGGGATTGTCCAAAGGGTTCAAGTACAATGTACATTCTTGCACTTCTCATTCAACATTATTTCAAAACATTAAATTTAAATTCATCCAAATATTCAGATTTTTTTTTTCAGATCTATATAGCGTGCATGCACACTGACATCTGTTTTGTACACATTGTGCAGGTATGGTGCTGCACAGCCTATATCTGTCTTCAGTTGGCATGGACACTGGGTGTTTTCAAATTCAAGTTTCCATTTATAAGCCACCAGACACAAATCTGACTCACACTAACTTAATGGACCTTTAACAAGTGTGCTTTTCATTGTTGTAATACGGTTCAGGCACTAATAGATCAGTGCACATGATGACCCTGGTGACTGGAAAACTCTTAAGCCTTTACCTACTGGGAAAGGAGGTATCCTGACTTTCTGAATGAAGTCCAAAGTCAAACCCACTTGACTATTGCACACATCAGGTCTCTAAACAATAATTAACATGACACTTCACATATATATACTAAGCTACTGCTTTATGCTGCGAATCTAATCTTTGGAGCAGTCATTTATCAAAAACAGTGAATCAGCTTTTAAGCCTCCAACCTAACTATTCTGCTGACTGAGCTCTCTCTCTCTCTCTCTCTCTCTCTCTCTCTCTCTCTCTCTCTCTCTCTCTCTCACTCTCCATCCCTCCCTTTCCATCTCTCTTTGGTGTTGGTGATTAGTACATTACTGATTGCTACTGTGCTAGTTTTTGAGAAAAGATACAGCCAGGTTGTGTGTGCACACAGTTCCTTGAAGAATAAAAACATTCAAGGGTCCCAGTGACTCTATATTTTGGGAGACCCTTTTGCAATTTTTGAGGCCCTTCTGCTCTTTGAGATCAGTCTAGACAGAAATTCAGCAACCACATGAGTAGATTTGTATTCAGATCTATATAGCGTGCATGCACACTGACATCTGTTTTGCACACATTGTGCAGGTATGGTGCAGGGCCATTCTCTATTAGGCCCTACTTTCAAAAATGAAAATTTTGTCCATTATAGTCTATATCACTTTCACTACTTAGTCTAAACCCTAGACCAGATTAGGCCTACAGCATTGAGCATAGTAGGCCTAGTATTAGATCTAGTATTATTATTAATTAGTATTTTATATCAATAGCACTGCTCAGCAGTCTGCTGTAGTATTAGACAACATTCCACCGTTAACTTGTTCAAATTACAGAACTTTTTAATACGGCATAATGCTGATCACCATTTAGGTCTAGACCATACAGATCCTCAGATCTGGAGCTGGAATTTGATGGAAAAGTCGGTAAAGCGAATAATGTTAAAAATAATAAATGTAAATGTTCGCTGACTCGAGTCTACACTACGTAATCTGTCATGCCTAAAATCTGAATGAGTGAATCATGAATGCAAGTTGTCGTGGTTAAAACTGAAAAAATGAACGCAGAGAGAGAGGGAGAGAGAGAGAGGGAGAGAGGGAGAGAGAGAGAGAGAGAGAGATCACATGCCAAACTGTCAGAGTTCAGCCCTTGACAAACACAACTGAGACAATGGAGTTGCGGCGGACGCCATTACCAAAGGGGCACAACCTAGTTCAAGCCTATTTTCCAGGCCTTTCCGACAAAGCGAACGGATCATTATTGTTTTTAAGATGATCAGACAACCTGAAACGCTATTATGCATATTCATACAAACGCTCAGAGCAAAATACCATGCACAACTCGCAAGAAGCAATTAAAACAAACATTCAAAACTTACCGTATGCACTCCAAAGCAGACAAACCAGCAAGCAAATCGGTAAGCTTTGTGACACAGTCCAACTTTTCAAACGAACTCTTTCAGCCATTTTAGCTGCTTACTAGCTCAGGATTTTACAAGAATACACTTTTCGAGTCCTCATGTCTTCTAGTCACATGATCGGTACTGTTAGCTTTCACAACACACGTCAAAAAATACCACATGAACGACTTAGCTCTCCAGCACATCCGCCATTCTCAAAACGACTCGCACCGCTGAAAACGAGGTCGTCAGGTCAATTTCCATTTTGGGACAGAGGTCATTTGCATACGAAAGCTATCCGCTAGATGGAGCGGGTGCTCGATCGCTCGTTTCTACTGTGTGTGTGTGTGTGTGTTGTTGTTGTTGTTGTTATTGTTGTTGTTGTTGTTGTTGTTGTTGTTTTAAAGAAAGAAGACGGGATTTCATTTCAGTCTTTGTATTCACGGACTTTTAGGCACTTTCAAAATATCTGAAGAATAGCTAATAGTCTTTTTTTTTTTTTAAATAGTCGTCGTCGGCGGCCTCTTTACATCTACAGTAAAATGAAACCAGAAAAAACAAACACGCAAAAAGAATAAGAACGCGCATTTGATATAACCAGACGAGACAGGCGCAAATTTTTGGCCACTTGGCCTTTGTCAAACGTAAGATCACAAACAAACAAACACCAGATACAAAAATTAGGAGAAAAAGACTGAAACTTCCCTGCTGCTCCTTTTCTCACACAAGACGGAGCAGCAGTGAAGTTTCAGTCTTTCTCCTCATTTTTGTATCTGGTGTTTGTTTGTTTGTGATCTTACGCTCGACAAAGGCCAGTTGGCCGAAAATTTGTGCTTATCTTATCTGGTTGTATTAAATACTCGTTCTTGTTCCTTTTTGTTTTCCCGTGTTTTTGTTTTTTTTTTTTTTTTCTGGTTCCTGTTTGCTTGAACGTGGGCAGTCACACTTGTTTTCGATTTCGTACTACGGTAAAGTATTTGGAATTTGAAGCTTGTTCAACTGATGGAATTTGTAGCATTCGGACAACTCCATATGCGCTCCTCCCAAGTCTGCCAGAAAGCATCTTGCAGACTTCCTGACCGTGCGCAAAACCTTATGCACAGGCAAGGTCATAAAAAAAGGGGAGGAGTGAGAACAGTAACCTCACACCACCAGAACGATTTTGACCCTTTGGCTCCTGCACGCAACCCAGCAGGAAGTTGGTGGATAGAGTGAGGGAGTCAAAGGGTTAAGCTTTGCAGTTGGTGGATAGGGTGCGGGAGTCAATGGGTTAAGCTGGGCAGTGTAGTGGCCGGTTTTTAAAGCCGTGGGCTGGGATGGATTGATCACTTTATCAAACCCAAGCCTTTGTTTATTTTGAGCTTGGATTAGGATTGGCAATAAGATGAATGATGGATTGACATAAATGGACTAAAATGAATACGAAATGAGATTTCCCTCAAGTGTGGCATGCATCATGGAATTATTCTAATAAATTTAGAGCCTCGGAGCTCAGTAACAGAAAATGTGTCGTGACATTCGAACATACTGTGAGCTTGTTTGTTAGGCTGGTTTCCGGCATTTAGACAGAGGATGA
This sequence comes from Monoplex corrugatus, assembly GCA_030674185.1. Taxonomy (NCBI): domain Eukaryota; kingdom Metazoa; phylum Mollusca; class Gastropoda; order Littorinimorpha; family Ranellidae; genus Monoplex; species Monoplex corrugatus. Next base: position 29,854,322 of record JAPXFY010000035.1, read on the forward strand.
GCCCATTTCAGGTTCCCATTGATATTGTACATAGTGTGTACAAACTAAATAACTCAACTGATAAACGTAGGAAGCTAAAGTTACAGTTCTGCTGTGTGTGTGTAGAGGGTAGGAGATTACCGTAATCTTCCTTGTAGGGTGTGTCCTGCGTCAGAACCAAAGTGGTTAATGAAATAGAACTTTATAATTTCTGTGGTCAGAAGAAGAGAGTTCTCATCTGGGGAGGTTAGCCACAGGTCCAGCCATGGCCAACCAACTTATACCATTCTTCCAGGAACACCTAGCGTAAGTGGGAGCCAGGCCAGCGGTTAAAACTGTTCGTTTAAAGAACAAAGGCTGAAGATGTTGAGGGTTGATGTGAAGCAGGGTGGTATGTGGTGGAATGGAGACAGAAATACCCCACCCCCACCCCTAAACAGAGAATGATAGTGAGAAAAGAAAGGAAGAAGTAGGACCAAATAAATAAACATTTTAATATGTTATTAAGTCAGGTAAAAGTCACGTAAAACATATAGTAAGATGAGGATGACTAATAAGACTTTAAAAAAGGTCCTAAAACTCTAGCGAAATGAAACCTCATCATCATCATCATCAGGTGCCCTGCTGCATGGCGTTGGCGACCATGGACTTCCAACCATCTCTATCTCTCGTTGTCCCCAGCATCTCCCCCACCCTCCTCATCCCCAGCCACCTATACGTTTAAAACAAAAAGTGTGTGTGTGTGTGTCATCACATCAACGAAATAATGCCATGAACACAAACTGAGCGAGACAAATAATGAAAAAAAAGGGATCATAAACCTTAAGATGAAAAACATAATAAGTGGACAGGCGTGAGTAACCATGCAGTGTTTACTATGCGATGGGCATGGCACTAGTGTGTGGAATTCTCTCCTGCTCAGCAAATTGATTTGTTGTTTTATCTATTTACCTAACCTCTGGACTTAGTGTCCACTCATAGTTATCTTGTTCAGTATTTATTATGCGATGGGCATAGTAGGCCTACTAGTGTGTGGAATTCTCTCCTGCTCAGCAAATCGATTTGTTGTTTTATCTATTTACCTAACCTCTGGATTTCGTGTACACTCATAGTTATCGATAAACAAGATATCACGTACACCACCCGGTGGTTGCTCGGAGACTATGTGTAGTATCTGTGTAGACACTACACTATGATGGATTATTTACCAAACATTGTTTCATTCCTATTTCTATGTAATGAAACTACGTAGTTACGTAGAAGGGTACCCGAGTGAAATGTTTACCTGGGGCCACTGATGGGTTGTGAAGCAGACTGACCTGGTCAATGTAGATATGTGTGGTTGAGGCACCGTCTGGTGCACTCTGTGTGTGTGTGTGTGTGTGTGTGGGGTGTGTGTGTGTGTGTGTGTGTGTGTGTGTGTGTGTGTCTGTGTCTGTGTGAGTGTGTGTGTGTGTCTGTGTGTGCGTGTGTGTGTATGTGTGGTTTGTCTCTTGTCTGTTTATTGTGCTCATGATGGTGTTGTAAATAAAACTTGATTTGATTTTGTTAACCCATCTTCTTGGGGTTCGCTTTGTTATGGGTTTTGTGTCTGTGCGGTAGCAGGGTACGGTTAGATCTTAGAATCCCACCCCCCACTCCTCTCCCTCGCAATCGAGCTTAGCAGGGTGTGACAATTACTCAGCTAAAGGGAAGCAACTCTTGCACAGCGGCTGTCTCTGTACACTAGGCCTTACAGTTCTTTGGACTGTCCCTGCTTATAACAGAACCAACAAGGATAACACGATTTGCCAACACTTCTTGATCATATCTATACAAATACACACGAAAAAGTTAGAACTGCCTACGCGTCCAAACTGACCATTAATAACCACAATGTTATTTGTTGCCAAAAAAAAAAAAAAAAAAAAAAAAAACTAAACTCTCAAATTGCCAAAAACTGACTCGAAAGGACAGAGAGTCTACATCTCATTTCGATTGTTCGTAAATTTTGAACACAATCTGTCTGATTTATCACTAGCACCATTTCACTCTGTCCACAAATACACAAATCCTAATGAAGCCATAGAAATGTGGTACCAAATATTCTATCAGATCGTTAATAAACATGTACAAAAACGGCATAAACGCATAAAACGCCCCAAATTATCACTGTGGCTGATCGAGCCGGAAGCTATGTCTCATAGAGACATTAAAAGCCAAGAAAATGTATACATAGAAAAAGCTAGAAAGCAAAAAAAAACAAAACAAAAAGCAAACAAACAAACAAAAACAAAAACAAAAACAAAAAACAAAAACAAAACAAAGCAAAACAAAAAAACCACCATGGCAAGA
>JAPXFY010000035.1:29864134-29866634 GCA_030674185.1 Monoplex corrugatus
AAAATAATGATATTATTTCGGTAGTCCAGCTGATTCTCAGATCCCCTGTTGGCAGATTGTTATGAAGAGTTAATTAATTGTCTGTTATTAATTGACACTGTTAACTTAATGTTCTGAATTCTTAATTGAAATTGTTCCCCTTCTTACATTCAAACTCCCACTACCCCTTCCCATCCCCGTCCCCCCCCCTTTTTTTTTTTTTTTTTTTTCCCCTCCTCCCTGTGTGTGTGTGTGTGTGTGTGTGTGTGTGTGTGCAGGTGTGTGTGTGTGTGTGTGTGTGTGTGTGTGTGTGTGTGTGTGTGTGAGTGTGTGTGCGTGTGTGTGTGTGTGTGTGTATGTGTGTGTGTGTGTGTGTGTGTCTAAAATCACTATTGTGAACAGACATTAAATAAAGATTCCATTCCATTCCATTCGGGACACACCTCTCAAGCTCCCGACGCCACTCGACAGTCATTTTTTTCAAGCAAAGGGGGGCTATCCATGCGTTGCATGACCCATTCGGACCCAATCATCTGGTACATTATTTACAAACAGAATGGCAAGGTGGGGGAATGACAAACCTCGGGACACAGCCACACAACGCGCACCAACCAGGTCCAGTCCAGTCTCTGGACTAAGAGAGAGTGAAAGACCCCTCTGTCGTCCCACTCTGGTCTTCATCTCTCTTTCGGGCAGCCCGCCCTGCGATCAGCTCGCATAGCTGTCAGCACCTTTCCCCTTACTATAGTCTCGACACTTACCAGTAGGAAACTAACTACCCTGGGACGAGATGTTCTGGGAGAAGCCGAGTATACTATGTAGCAGAAGAAAGAGACTGCTCCAGATTTTAAAGATGATAATATGATCATCTCCCTTGTCGCTGCAAGTACATCTCCCACCCTCTGTGTCCTCAGCCACCCTGCAAGTCCGTCCAGTATTTTCTCCCTGGGTCTACTTGGTGTTATCTTTCCCTCCAGCTTTTCTGTTTGTGACCAGGTGCTCTAATTCCCCTTTCCTAATAAATTTCACATAAATGTTGCTTGTCTTTTCGTAATCTTCTTTATTAATTATCTTCTTGTGTCTGCCTCCTTGTAATTGTGTCATCGACAAGGGAGAGATTCGCATGGAGGGCCATGATCGCCAACGGCACGTGGCAGGGCACATGATGGTGATAATGATGATGGTGATGATGATGATGATGATGATGATTTCTTTATACAAAGGAAGGGCGACAAAAAAAACCTATGCAATAATCATCGTGGGATATCTATCCTGTGCATCGTCGAGAAAGTCCTTGCCATACTACCTGTTGCTAAGACCCGAGTCCAACAGATCAGGTTCTGCTGTAACTGGTAACTGAAACCCACACGCTTACACAGCATCCAGTGTGTGAAAAATGGCTTTCCCGTAGTGTTCAGTGGACGTAATGGAAGTGAGGCTACACAGTAGCCGAGTGAATGGTTTTGTGGCTGTTGCAACGACATTTTCGTTTATAAAAAAAAAAATCCGTTTCGAACTGGGGTTTCCATACCCTCATCCTGGGTGGTTGCCACCCTATTCAGCACTTTCCCTGTCATCGACAGAACTATTGTCTGCCAGCGACTGTTTGCCTGGTGTAGCGCGGTGCCAGTTCAACCAGTCCACCAAACCATCATACACGTTTGTTTCCTGGTTTTCATCCCCTTCGTCCTATCCCAACATGCACAACCTGCCCCCCCCCCCACACAGAGACACACACAACACACGCACACGCACGCACTACCACACACGCATCACGACTGCACCGCATGCACAAATCACACACACACACACACACACACACAGAGAAAAACACACACACACACAGAACACAAAGCCACAAAAACACACATACACAAACACTGACAAACATACACGCGCGAACACACACTTGCACACTTCACACACACACACACACACACACACACCCCACCCTCACACCTACCACACACACACACACATCACACACAACACACACACACTCTTTCTCTCTCTCTTACTGTCCTGTCCTCTCTCTCTCACACACACACACACTGCACACTGCACACACACACATACACGCACGCACACACACATGCACACCACTGCACACGCACTACACACACATGGCACATGCACACACAGCACAACACACACACTCACACACACACACACTACACACACATACACACACACGCACGCCCCGCACACACTCTGCACACGCACACACACACATACTGCACACGCACACGCACACATACACACACTATGTGTGTGTGTGTGTGTGTTCTCTCTTCTCTTCTCTGTGTCTCTTCTCTGTCTGTCTGTCTCACACACACACACACAATAAACACGCACACACAACACACACACACATAACACACACACACACACACACACACACACACACACACACACACACACACACACACACACACACACACAACCGATCTGACGGCCCGGATAAAAAAAAAACAAACGCTCTGTATTGCACTCGCCTCCCTCTCAATCATCAATAGACCCT
>JAPXFY010000035.1:29874134-29896634 GCA_030674185.1 Monoplex corrugatus
AGAAGAAGAGAAGAAGAAGAAGAAGAGAAGAAGAAGAGAGAAGAAGAAGAAGAAAAGAAGAAAGAAGAAAGAAGAAAGAAGAAGAAGAAGAAAGAAGAAGAAGAGAGAAGAAGAAGAAGAAGAAGAAGAAGAAGAAGAAGAAGAAGAAGAAGAGAGAAGAAGAAGAAGAAGAAGAAGAAGAAGAAGAAGAAGAAGAAGAAGAAGAGAAGAAGAAGAAGAAGAAGAAGAAGAAGAAAGAAGAAGAAGAAGAAGAAGAAGAAGAAGAAGAGAAGAAAGAAGAAGAAGAAGAAGAAGAAGAAGAAAGAAAGAAAGAAAAGAAAGAAGAAACAAACAAACAAACAAAGAAACAAAAAAACAAACAAACAAAAAAAAAACAAACAAAAACTCAAGAAGAAGTAGTAAAGAAAGAGTCGTGTTGCATATCGGCCACTCACTCGGGAAATACATCTGAAATTTGTGTGTGTGTTTTTTTTCAGAAGAAAAAAGAAAAAAAGGAAACAAGTTCCGTCTTGAAATACATTAATTCTATCATCATAAAAAGAAAGGAAACTGGGATTTTATCCTGAAATACTTTAGTTCTACTGTCATCGTGATTCTTAATTTGCTACTGTGAATAAAAAAAAATGGGGTTTTATCCTGAAATGTTTTAATTCTACTGTCATCTTGATTTTTTTTTTATTGCTACTGTGACCACGAAAAATTAATCAGGATTGATTTTGTTAAGTATTACTGAAGGCTGAAGGCTGAAGACAGAGGTACCGGGCCAGCGTGCGCCTTCTAACAAACCATGGTACTATCGCAAGAGAAAGCGGTTGTGTCCACTATGCATCGCAGGGGGGATACGTTTGGGGATTTATCGCAAGGAGGATTTGGTCTTGCCATCTATCAGGGAAAGAATTTAGTCTCTTTTTATCATAGGAGAATTTAGGGTCACTCTGTCTCCAACATCACATACAACCAGAAAGGAGAGTGACGAGAAGAAATACTCGTACACAAATACGCGGGACATGATTCTCAAAGCAGTCCACACATAAATTGATAACTACAAAGCCTTTATTCAATTAAGAAAAAACGTAATTCACCAAGCGCGTGTGCCATGAATCCTAATAGTCCTAAAACCCTAAGATGCACTACGAATCTTCACTAACTTACTTATCACTGAAATACTGAGCACTTCCATAATTCCTACTCTATTCCCTCTTTCTCTCTCTGCTTCATGGCAAAGAAAACATACTACCTACTTCTATCCCTACCCTAACAAAAGTATCAGATGAAACGTAGTCACATACCTTTAAGATAGATTGGGGACGACTCTCGTTCACTGACTCACTGTCACACTGGGTGCCGACTCAGTGCTGATTCTCCCACTCTAGTTACTCTCCCACTAGTAAGTGACTCCTAACGACTGACTGCTAGCCTATATACAGTGCGATTCCCATTTACCGGTCTTTGTCTCAGCTACAAACATTCCCAGCTGCCCTCTAGCTGTCGATATCAATAAAACTGGGCAATTCAAATTTGGGGAACATGGCGATCCTGGCATAGCTGCCTTGGTCGTCATTCAATCATACCTATAAATTTTCTTGGACAGTGATGGCGATATTGACATAGCGGCCATGGTCATCATACAACATACCTATAAATTTTCTTGGACAGTGATGGCGATATTGACATAGCAGCCATGGTCAGCATTCCACAGTCCCGTAATTTGCTTGGGCATTGGTATTTGCTGAGAAATGTTGGTAATCTGGTTATCTACCCTTTGTGCCCATTAAAGGTGGATAAGAACCATGTGAGAGTTAGATCCCGTTTGAATGGAAATTGCTGAGTGACAAATTAATTTATGGATGGCGTGATCTCCAGTGCGCCCCCTCATTAACTCATCTACCGAGTCGGTCAAAGGAATGTTGGTAATTCAGGCCATCCGCCTTTTGTGCCCACTAAAGATGGATGAGAACCACGTGGGCGCTAGACCCTGTCCGAATGGAAATAACTGAGTGACCAGTTGAATTATGGATGGCCTGATCTGCAGCACACCCACCTCATTAACTCGTCTCCCAAGTCAGTCGAAGGAATGTTTCTTCCCCTAGAGGGGGGGCCCCTGTGATAAGTACCATGCACTTATCCCATAATGGCTACACACTCATCGAGTTCAGACGAGACATCACCCGGACTCAGCTGATTGTGTAGCAGCGTACGCCAAGAAGAAGAAGAAGAAGAAGTTATATGGTGAGATATGATAACTTAACTGATGAGGATGAGGATGACGGTTCTGATGAATTGCATGTGAAAGCTTGTCTGCATGCTTGTTCTGATTTTGATGTTGTCATATCGGTGCTGACCTTGCTTTTCAGCTTGGTTTTTGTAGGGTGGACGGGCATCACTGGTCCTCGTCCATCCTCTAAATCTCTCACGTGCTGGCTCCAAGCGCCACACCCCGGGACCTCGCCTCAGCAGGCGTGCCAAACCATGTGAGGGGGTGATGTTAACACTGCATCACTGGGCGAATAACCTCCACGATGCAGGTTACCGGCCAAGGCGGACGAAGTTCCGCAAGGAACTCAACGGCTATGTGTTCAAGACCAAGGCGAACCACCTAGATGGAGGACGTCGGCTGTGGTCTGGCATGGAGAGGGATGGGCTCCGCCATGCGACATTGCCCAAGACACACTAAATGAAGATTACAACCGCAACTCAATCCATACCGGCCCGGTCGTCGCCCGGAACAAGGACCGCGCCTTCCGTCGCTGGCCATCAGGGCGGAGGTGAAAAGTATGTGACTGATGGACCAAAATCCCTACGTACAAGAAAAAATGTTACTATCGGCACCTGGAATGTGAGATCGCTGAGAGCAGCAGGAAAAGTTGCAGAACTAACGTATGAAATGAAGAGATACCGATGGAACGTCCTTGGGCTCTGTGAGGTACGATGGAAAAACCTCGGAGAAACGTCTACCCCAGAAGGCCACAAACTCTACTTCAGTGGCAGTGAAGACAAACATGAACATGGAGTTGGATTCCTCATTCACAAAGACACTGTGAATGCCATCATGGGATGCCGACCAGTCTCTAGCAGACTCATTACTATTCGGCTTAAGGCTTCACCTTTTAACATCACCGTCATCCAAGCTTATGCCCCAACAACTGACTATGATGACGAGGCTGTCGAAGATTTCTATGATCAACTGCAGGAAATCGTAGATCAGACGCCAAAGAAAGACATCATTATAGTGCAGGGCGACTGGAATGCGAAGATTGGAGAGGATGAACACAATAACTGGAAAGGGATATGTGGCCAATACTGCAACCCTGAGACCAACGAAAGAGGTTTAAGGCTCCTAGAATTCGCCAGTTACAACGACCTGAGGGTGGTGAACACGTTCGGTCCACACAAACCATCTAGACGCTGGACATGGCACAGCCCAGGAGAAAAATACCACAGTCAGATCGACTACATCATGGTTCAAAGACGCTTCCAGTCAAGTGTTAACATCGCAAAGACCAGGAGCTTTCCAGGAGCCGACATTGGAAGCGATCATGAGCTTGTAATGATGACCTTCAAACTCCGCCTCCAGAGGATGAAGAAACAGGGCAACATAAGAATTAAGTTCAATCTTGAGAAGCTCAAAGACCCCAACATAGTTGAAAACTTCCAAGCAACGATAGGAGGGAAGTTTGCTCCTCTCCTCGTCCTTGACAATATGGACACCGAAGTAGACACTCTGATCAACAACTTCAACACTGCCGTGACCGAAGCAGCCAACGACATCCTTGGAAAACACCGACCAACAAAGATGCCCTGGGTCACGGAAGAAGTACTAAAGCTGAGCGACAAACGCAGAGAACTAAAGCAAAAGAAGAGTACGGATGAAGGTGCTAAACTATACAGAAAAGCCAACCAACAAGTTAAAGAAGGCATGAGGAAAGCAAAGGAAACATGGATTGAAGAACAATGCCAAGATATCGAAGCAAACCTGCAGAAAAATAACAGCAAAAAAGCCTACCAGCTTGTGAAAGAACTAGCAAGCTCAAAACAAGGCAGAACCACTACCATACAGAACAAAGCAGGGAAATGTCTCACAGAAGATCAAGAGATTCTGCAGAGGTGGACAGAGTACTGCTCCGAATTATACACACACACAACAACAGGAGATCCCAAGGTGCTAGACGTTCCTCCAACAACCAACAACGACAGCTACCCCATCATGCGAGAAGAAGTTGAAGCTGCAGTAAAATCATTGAAGAAAGGCAAGTCGGCAGGAATGGACAACATTCCCTCAGAACTGGTCCAGGCAGGAGGAGAGGCCATGATAGATATGTTACTCATCATCTGCAATAAGATCTGGCGGACAGGTGAGTGGCCAACACCTTGGACCCAGTCCCTGATCATCACTCTCCCGAAGAAAGGCAACCTACAACTATGCCAAAACTACCGTACCATCAGCCTGATCAGCCATCCAAGTAAGGTCATGCTAAAAATCCTTCTGAGTAGACTGAAGCCACAAGCTGAGGAGATAATAAAAGAAGAGCAGGCAGGTTTCAGACCAGGAAGAAGTACCACAGAGCAAATTTTCAACCTCAGATTGCTCTGTGAGAAATACCTGCAACACCAGCAAGGCCTTTACCACGTCTTCGTGGACTTCAAGAAGGCATTCGACAGAGTTTGGCACGCAGCCTTGTGGGCAACCATGAGGCTGTACAACATCAATGCCAACCTGATCAGAACCATAGAATGCCTCTACGAAAAGGCGACCAGTGCAGTCTACCATGACAACAACATAGGCGAATGGTTCCGAACCACAGTTGGAGTACGCCAAGGATGCCTGCTCTCCCCCACTCTCTTCAACATCTTCTTAGAGAGAATAATGGCTGACGCACTTGAAGACCACGAGGGAACAGTCAGCATCGGAGGTAGAACAATCACAAACTTGCGTTTTGCCGACGACATTGACGGACTAGCTGGGCAAGAGCAAGAGCTAGTCAGCTTGATAAAACATCTTGATGAGACCTCCACATCATATGGCATGCAGATCAGTGCAGAGAAAACCCAGTTGATGACAAATAATACCAATGGCATCAGCACTGACATTACCATAGACAACAAGAAACTTGAGACCGTCCATAGATTTAAATATCTGGGAGCTATAGTATCAGATGAAGGATCAAAGCCCGAGGTACTTTCCAGGATTGCACAGACCACAGCTGCAATGACCAAGCTAAAAGTCATCTGGAACGACAAGAATATCGCAATCGGCTCCAAGATCAGACTGATGCGTTCCCTGGTCATGTCAATATTTTTGTATGCATGCGAAACATGGACCATAACAGCAGACATTGAAAGAAGGATACAGGCAATGGAGATGAGATGCTTCCGCAAACTCCTTGGTATCTCGTACATAGATCATATAACCAATAAAGAAGTGAAAACCCGAATCGAAAACGCCATCGGGCCGTATGAAGACCTCCTGACTTCAGTGAAAAGACGCAAACTGAGGTGGTACGGGCACGTCACACGATCATCTGGACTGGCCAAGACCGTCTTGCAGGGAACAGTTCAGGGAGGGAGACGAAGAGGCAGACAGAGAAAAAGATGGGAAGACAATATCAGAGAGTGGACTGGCCTTGAATGGAATATCATTCTGCGGAAAGCTGAGGACCGTGAGTAGTGGAGGAAGTTGGTTGCAAAATCTTCAATGGTGCCCCAACGGTCAACCAGACTACGGGACTGATGATGATGATGAGAGAAGCCTTTTAGTTCGTCTCTATCCCGTTTAGATCTAACAAAAGCATATGTACACATTCTAGTAGAGAAGCCTCGACTTTTCTCCGCAGTTTGACCGGAAAATCGAACTGAACGTCTAGGCCTTGGAAGAGGACAAAAAACGAGTCGGACCGTGTGCCTTACGGCTGCGCACGTTTAAGTTCCCACGGCAGTTGAAAATCGTGAAGAGAGGGCTTTGCCCCGGCTCTCTTGGTAAAAAAAGAAAGAAAGAAAGAAACAAACAAACAAAAACAAACAAACAAACAAACAAAAAAACCATTGGCGAGACAGGTTGATTTCCCAGGTCCCACCCCTTGAAGACCACTTAACCACCTTGCCTTTCTGAAGTCTTGGTAACAAAAAAAAATATGTGTATGTACACGTGCATTAGACCCCGAAATAATGATTTTGTGTACTGTCTTTTTCGTCCCACCGTCTCTTTCTGGGTCAGTGACAAGTTATATATGAATGCACATCCTACTCAACTGAACTGTGCTAAGGGGTAGGGGTGAGGTTGGGGTAGACCGGCAGAACATTACCTTCTCCTAACCGTCGCTTTTCCATTGATCGTCTTTTATCACCGGCCGCCACCACTTTTAGCCTTCACCCCTTTTTTTGTCTGCATACGTAAAAAGGCGCGTGAATGATTCAGCTCGACAGGGGTGCGACACGTGTATGTATATATTATATAATATTATATATATATTATATAATATATATTATATGTGTGTGTGTGTGTGTGTGTGTGTGTGTGTGTGTGTGTGTGTGTGTGGTGTGCGTGTGCGTGTCGTCTCTCTCTCTCTATTTATATGTATACATATATAAATGTGTGTGTGTATATACATATATATGTATATAATTATGTATATGTGTGTGTGTACATATATACACACATATGTATATATATATATATATATGCTTACATATTCTTAAATAAGCACTAGAATATAAACAGGTGCAACACACACATACACACACTGTTTATTTAATCTGTTGCTTTAAATAAAATCTGTCAGAATGTTGATCTGATTGGTTGTTTTAAGTGACTGACTAATTGACCGTTAGCTCTTGTATTGTATTCAGGTAGCGTATTGTACTGCACTGTGCTTTGTTGTATTGGAAACTAAACGGAGCTATGAAACAAGAAAATATGTTAGCAATCTGGTGATCATTCATTCGATTGATTATTGATTGTTTGGATGGTTGGTTGTATGTCATTACTGGGAGAAAACATATGGTCCTGAATAATCAATCACACCCATCTTGAATTCGAACATGACAAGTGTAATGGTGACGTGAAACAGGGTGGTCATTATGATTTGGGGGTTTATAATAATAATATAATAATTACAATATTTATATAGCGCAAAATCTTGATAAAATCAAATCTAAGCGCTGAAACAGACAGACCACACGCACGCACACACACACACACGCACGCACGCGCGCGCGCACCCCACACACACACACACACACACACACACCACACGACCGTCTAATATCACTTATAGTGAAAAGACGTTAAATTAAAGAACGAACGAACACACGCACACGGCTATAAATGGGGAGAAAGAATAAAAGCAATGGAAAATTATAGAGAGCAGAAAAAGAAAACAACAACTACAGCAACAACAAAAATCAAAAAACAAACAAACAAACAAAAAAACAACAGAAATCCAAAACAAGTGCGACTGTCCGCGTTCAAGAAAACAGGAACCAGAAGAAACGAAAACAAAAAACACGAAAAGAATCAGAACGCGTATTTAATACAACCAGACAGAGACAGGCGCAAATTTTCGGTCAACTGGCCTTGGTCAAGAAGCGTAAACGTAAGATCACAAACGAATAAAGACCCAATACAAAAATTAGAGGAAAAGACTAAAAACTTCCCCGTCCTCGCTTCCGTCCAGATAAAAAAAAAAAATACTTCACTGCCACTTTTTCAATCCCGTATCAAACTTTAACATATAACCAAGAGGCTCCAAGTGAATGGTCTGCAAGGACGTTCCATTCCGGAAGCTTTTCCGAAATAAGTGAGGAACTTTGGACTAATGTGTCATACCAAGTGATTTTTCTAGTTTCAGTTAGTTCACAAGATGACGTCTCCGTGCTCGGAATGAATTGCATATGCACTGACGTCACAGGTGCCATGTGACGGAGAAGATCCAGAATGATCACGTCACAAGCCTTAATTAATTAAGCCTGCACATTGTGATAGCAGATAGTATCACCTATCATAGCCATGAGACCCGCCATTCTAAAAGTTAGAAATTTATGCTGGTTAGGCCATTTTGTAGATTGCTCTAGTCACGGCACGAAAAGCAGGACTTTTTCAAAAGAAAGAGTTTTTTAACAACCCGCTCAAGCGTGACCCAATAGAGCACGCAGATAACACACAGAGACACGTATGCATGCTTTTCTCTGTTGTGTGTATATGTGAGAGAGTGTGTGTGTGTGTGTGTGCGTGCGACTCACGCTATAGGAAGGTAGTAAGCAAACCAGCAGGACAGGACAGTTGTGCTTAGCAAAGGCGGAATGATTTACGGTGGATTGTGTGTGTGTGTGTGTTTTCGTGTATGTGTTATAATAGTGTGGAATTGTACGTGGTGTTTATTGAAAACAAAAGCGTTGGTGTTACACCTGATTGACTCAGCTCGTCTGCAGTCAAAGGACAGCTAGGTCAGTTGTTATTTATCTGGTGGTGTGATCGAGGTATGTTTTTTTGGTGATTTGTGGTCTGAATGGAGTATCATGTTTTTGGCTCGCTTATATATATATATATATATATATATATATATATATATATATATATATATATATATATATATGTGTGTGTGTGTGTGTGTGTGTGTGTGTGTGTGTCACTCTGTGTGTGTGTGTGTGTCACTCTGTGTGTGTGCGTGCGTGCGTGTGTGTGTGTGTGTGTGTGTGTGTGTGTGTGTGTGTGTGTGTGTGTGTGTGCTCGCGCGCGCGCGCTAAGTAGAGTGGTGTCTTTTTCAGAACTGTATTTGTTAATTCATTAACTTGTTGTACCTTGATGTCTTTTTGAGAGAGAGAGAGAGCGAGTGTGTGTGTATGGTGTGTGCATGTGTGTATGTGTGTGTGTGTGCGCGCTTGCTTAGTAGTGTGATGTCTTTTCACAACTGTATTCAGTAATTAATTGCTTATACCTTGATACGTTTTTGATGAATCTGTCTGTCTGTCTGTCTGTCTCTCACCCTCTGTCTCTCTCTCTCTCTCTCTCTCTGTATTGTGTGTGGATGTGGCAGGTAGTTGTAGGACAAACTGATACAAATTAGTGATGAACTTTATAGTCTGTGCCAAGTTTCCTATCAGTCAGTCTGCAGTTAAACTTTTGCTTTTCCGCATCGTTGGTTGACGACAAGAATTTCTGTGAATCGGTCAAATTTACGACGGTGTAGGGGCTTTTAGCTCATGTTTGGGGCCAGCAAAATCTTCATTGGCTCTACTAAGAGGTGGGGGTGGGGGTGGGGCGGTAGGGTTTTAGGAGAGTAAAATTGTAACAGACTTTTCTTGATGCCAGCGCTGTGAGTTCCCCCCCATGGGGATACCGGGGGTTCCTTCATTATAAATAGTATCTCCACCTTCTGGAAATGCTGTGCTAGAAATTTCCTTTTTTCTGTCACTCTCATTGTTTCTTCCTTGTTCCTTTGCTTTCTGTCATTTCTTCCTATCATTTTCTGCCTTGCTGGTCCATTCACCTGTATGTGTTCGATAAAGTGTTACATACGTTCTCTTAGGATTGATAACTGGGTACATGTATTATAAGTGCAGTTTTTGGTTCAAGGGAGGTGAGATATGTGGAAGCAATTTTAGGTAAATTATGCCTGTTTTTATATATGTTTTGGTGTCCTTAGTTGTTTTTAAATTTGTATTCAGGTATGTTTTTTATATCCCCTGTACTCATAAATTGGACGTAGTGGTCAACGCCAGGGGCATGTCCTTAGATTATGTGCTCGAATGCATTGATATGTGTACTTAATTTTCTTTTCTTTTGTTTTTTCTGTTGAAGTTTTGTATGTTTTGAAACGGTTATAGTCCTGATATGTCTCTACGCAGTCGGCTGGGCTTTAAACAGCAATATCGATAGCGCTGTGAGGGCGGTGCTCGTCTCCTTCTCCTCGCTGTATTACCTTCCTTAACACTGTGCAGGTTAAGTATCCATTGAGAGTTGGGTGGCTTGGTAGCCGCGGTCACAAATTTTTCTGCGACTCTTGCCAGTCGCCATGGTGTAGTGGTTACCAGAACGGACTACCGACTGGAAGGTTATGGGTTCGAATTTCCATCAGTACCTTCAAAAATTCTTGTGGGATTTTTCGGTTCTAACCGGCTCCTACCCAGAGTTGGGAGTGCTATGGGCTCATTGGGAAGACTGGGACCACACAGTCGAGTCTCATCCACTTCACGGATGCGTCGTTGAGGGTGTTGCTCAAATCTTTTGACCAGCACCGCAGGTGTCTGTTACTCTCGGGCCTGGTTGACGCAATGATATATTTTGAAATTAAGCGTAGAGTACAGCCCTGTCACGCAGTCTCAATCCTAGATGGAACTCCATAGCATCACGATCATCATCCTTATCGACATTATCATCAACACATTGTAAAAAAAAACTGTGCCAGTTTGTGTGATCATTAAGGTGGCGTGGAAAATGGGACCCCCCCCCCCCAAAAAAAAAAAAAAAAAAAAAAAAAAATCATTAGATTAGTTAGTTGAATTAGAGAAATCACTTAAACTTTTGGCAGCTGAAGTCATCTTCTTTAACCCCCTCGAGTGTAAAACATGGTACTTAAAGAGCAAGCTTCTGCGGCCATTAAGGTGGCGAAGAAAATGGGAAATGGGAGACAAAAAAAAAAAAAAAAGTGAGCACAACGTTAACCTCCCTGAGTACGATGATCCTTAAGAATAATTCTACGACTCGGAGCCGAACTCGCGCAGTCTGATACGAAGGCTGGAGCTCTAACTCAAGAGGGTCCCAGGTTTGATGCAATTAGTAGAAACGAGTGTGTAAAGGGGCTTATTTGAACTATTCGCCTATCGCATACATGCACGCGCACCTAGGTGCGCGCGCGCGCGCACACACACACACACGTACGCGCGCGCACACGCACACACACACACACACTCACCGTATGCGTGCGCGTGAACACACACACACACACACACACACACACACGCACGCACGCACGCACACACACACAACGTATGCATGCGCGTGAATACACACACACACACACACACACACAAACACACACACACACACACACACACACATACACACACAGACACACAGAGAAAAAAACACATACGCACACCCGGACATAGAAAGGGAAGGGACGGACGGAGGTAGAGAGAAAAAAAAGAAAAAGAAAAAAACGAGCATTACAGAATCTTACGTAACAACACCTACAGAAGTGTCAGTGTTAGTGTCAGAATAATCAACGCGCTGATTGTGGACACTGAACAAGAAGAAGAAGAAGTAACATGACCGAAGTGACATAACACACATCGTGACCCAAGTGACATAACACTCATCGTGACCCAAGTGACATAACACACATCGTGACCCAAGTGACATAACACACATCGTGACCCAAGTGACATAACACACATCGTGACCCAAGTGACATAACACTCATCGTGACCCAAGTGACATAACACACATCGTGACCCAAGTGACATAACACACATCGTGACCCACCCAAGTGACATAAGTGTCTGTTCAGCGCTTAGATTTGATTTCTATCAAGATTTTGCGCTATATAAATATTGTAATTATTATTATTATAACACTCATCGTGACCCACCCAAGTGACATAACTCACATCGTGACCCACCCAAGTGACATAACACACATCGTGACCCACCCAAATGACATAACACTCATCGTGACCCACCCAAGTGACATAACACTCATCGTGACCCAAGTGACATAACACACATCGTGACCCAAGTGACATAACACACATCGTGAACCAAGTGACATAACACTCATCGTGACCCAAGTGACATAACACACATCGTGACCCAAGTGACATAACACTCATCGTGACCCACCCAAGTGACATAACACTCATCGTGACCCACCCAAGTGACATAACTCACATCGTGACCCACCCAAGTGACATAACACACATCGTGACCCACCCAAATGACATAACACTCATCGTGACCCACCCAAGTGACATAACACTCATCGTGACCCACCCAAGTGACATAACACTCATCGTGACCCACCCAAGTGACATAACACACATCGTGACCCACCCAAATGACATAACACTCATCGTGACCCACCCAAGTGACATAACACTCATCGTGACCCACCCAAGTGACATAACACACATCGCGATTTACCCAAGTGACATAACACTCATCGTGACCCACCCAAGTGACATAACACTCATCGCTACCCAAGTGACATAACACTCATCGTAGCCCACCCAAGTGACATAACACTCATCGTGACCCACCCAAGTGACATAACACTATACGTGACCCAAGTGACATAACACTCATCGTGACCCAAGTGACATAACACTCATCGTGACCCACCCAAGTGACATAACACTCATCGTGACCCAAGTGACATAACACTCATCGTGACCCAAGTGACATAACACTCATCATGACCCACCCAAGTGACATAACACTCATCGTGACCCACCCAAGTGACATAACACTCATCGTGACCCATCCAAGTGACATAACACTCATCGTGACCCAAGTGACATAACACACATCGTGACCCACCCAAGTGACATAACACTCATCGTGACCCACCCAAGTGACATAACACTCATCATGACCCACCCAAGTCACATAACACACATCGTGACCCACCCAAGTGACATAACACTCATCGTGACTCATGTGACATAACACTCATCGTGACCCAAGTGACATAACACTCATCGTGACCCGAGTGACATAACACTCATCGTGATCCAAATGACATAACACACATCGTGACCCAAGTGACATAACACACATCGTGACCCACCCAAGTGACATAACACTCATCGTGACCCACCCAAGTGACATAACACTCATCGTGACCCACCCGAGTGATATAACACTCATCGTGACCCAAATGACATAACACACATCGTGACCCACCCAAGTGACATAACACACATCGTGACCCACCCAAGTGACATAACACTCATCGCGACCCACCCAAGTGACATAACACTCATCGTGACCCACCCAAATGACATAACACTCATCGTGACCCAAGTGACATAATACTCATCGTGACCCACCCAAGTGACATAACACTCATCGTGACCCAAATGACATAACACTCATCGTGACCCAAGTGACATAACACTCATCGTGACCCACCCAAGTGACATAACACACATCGTGACCCACCCAAGTGACATAACACTCATCGCTACCCAAGTGACATAACACGCATTGCGACCCAAAGTCGTGTCCTAAACAACAGCACAGTCAGACCTTAATCTCACCTTCAGGATCTTTTGTTGGCAAACATTAAATGAACCAAACACGGGAAAGTTCCATGGCCGGATTGACTGACATGGCCACAACATCATGTCAACTCAGACGAAGAAACAGCCCCATCAGAGATTAAATTTTCACGTATTTCTTCAACAATACAAATAGATTACACGCTGTTTTCATCGACTTGGCGCGCACGTGCTTGTATAAGATCTTTTATGAACCCGTTTTTTAAATTTTTTTTAATTTTTTTTTTTTTAGCTCTCGTGGAAGGGGAAAAAAAAACAAAAACCAAAAAAAAACAAACCCCAAATGACCCGCGTATATGGACAAATGTTCAGTAGAATGACTTTCAAAATGTAACACAGAATCAACAAAACGCTTTAAAGCCTCCATTTTTGGAGGTAAAACAGCATTTAACTCACGTAAATGCAGTGAAGTAAAGTGAAACGAATTATCAAATCAAAAAGATAGCAACAACGAAACGCATTAAAACTTTTTTTTTCTTTCAAATGTATGTATTTTTTTTAAGGAAAGTCGATATTCAACTCACGAATGGAAAAGAAAACGTGAAAGCGGATTGAATTTCCAGAGGAAGATGTAGAAGCAAGAAAAATATAAAAAAAGTCTCTCCTCACTGTTTACTTTTACAATTGTCTGTTAATGGAAACATAGAGTGGGATGAATTTTCAAAGCAAAACCAAGAAGCAGCTAAATACTTAACCCTTTGACTCTCTCACCCTATCCACCATCTTCCTCCAGGGAGAATGGTGAATAGGGCGAGAGTCAAAGGGTTAAGTTTTATGCAGTGGATGGATATTGTGCGGTAGTCAAAGGGTTAAGTTTTTGCAGTCGATGGATATGGTGCGGTAGTTAAAGGGTTAATTTAAAAAGTCGTCGACGGTTTTTATAACGTGGACTTACAAAGTCACGATTCCTTTGTGGCATGGTCCGGGATCCTCCTTACTTTCATGTGATCTTTCCGTCTGTCTCCTACAAACGAGCAGTTAACTATTTTGGTCTCAATGAAATACTCAGGAGTGGCTTTAAAAAGCAAGCGAGCAAGAAAGCGAGCAAGCAACTAAGCAAACTAAATATCAGACTTATTTAAGGAATGTCCGTCTGTAACACCAACTGTACAAGTGTCAGGATATGGGCTAATACTCCTGTTAGACTTGTTGTCACGTCTTGATGTGCCTGTGATCATTCTCCGACTGTGTTCATATATTAATATGGACAAAAGACGATTAACTAAAAAATTTCCCTTGCAGCACGCATTCATTTCATTAGCATATATTTTGCATTAGTCATTATTACCTTATACCACCTACACGTATGTATGCACCAGTGTTTTTGTTGTTTACACTTACTTGCGTCGTAGCGCTGTCGCCGTGACCCGGCCTCACCAGCGACTCTGTGTAAGTGTAAACAACAAAAACAATGGTGAATACATACGTGTAGGTGGTATAAGGTAATAATGACTAATGGATTTAGTAAAACCTACGTGGCGGACTGCTATAATTTGTCAAAATGATATTTTGCACTAAATTCAGTTAAATACGTCTTCAAAGGCCCACTGTAATCATATTCAAGCAGAAGAGGTTTGTTTACATACACTTTTAACCACCTGGTCCAGAGATGGGGCCATCTTGGTCTATATTTATGCTTTTGGGACTCTTCATTAAAAGGGACCTTTAGCCAGTTTGAAAAAAAAAAATCCACCTTCAAACAATTGAGCAATCTTTGTTGACACAATTTATTCATACACAGTCATCACAACATCACCATAAACTATTTATTTTCAATAAAGATAACGCTACTCAACTTTGAAATGATTGAAAAACATTCTGCTAAAAAACTTAAGCGGTATGTTGAAATTTGTTAAAATGCAACATTTGAATGATTAAAGATAAATTTCATATCAACGCAAGTTTAGCAGCTCAGGCAGTATTTTACAACTGAATTGCAGACTAAATTTGAAACTAACACTGATTTCCGTATTAGTTTTGCCACTTATAATAGATGGATATCTTCAAACAATACTTAAGAACAACCAGAATTCAAATGAACTACACGAAGAGTATTTTGAATGCTCCAAGAGCAATAAGGTTAATAATGAGTGTAGAAAAAGGAGGAAAACTTTACTATGAAAAAAATAAAATGGATGATAGCAAACCAAATTGTTGTTCAAGGTTGTCAGAAAAACTAAACATTAATATCTCGTGGGAAAAGGTTTTTCTAAAATTCATAAATTAAATTTCAATTTAAAATGGTTGCAACTAAGAATAGTTCATCGAATTATTGCTGCCGATATAATATTAAACATAATGAGTATAACAACAACAACAAACTATACATGGTATAATAATGCAAGAGACTATTAAACATTTTCCGTGGACTTACTGTGTCCGTAACTTTTGGAACTTAACAAAAAAACTAGTCGACGCAAAATGCGAAAATACCTTAACATCAAAATCACACGAAACCTGGTGTTATTCGGTGTTGATCAAAATGTAAAAAACAGATAAGACTATTTGATGTTACAATAATGCTTGCAAAATCATTTATATGTAAATGCAAAGTAGACAGATGTGTTCTGAATATGCATACTTTCCAAAGCATGCTAAATTAGAAATTCAAAATTGATCAGTATAATGCCAAAATAAACTTTCACTTGTCCATTTTCAGTGCTAAGTAGAACAACTATATGCCACCGTTCTCTCCCCGTAGAAAACAGATTTTCTTCATGATAGGTTTTTGAATGTCGATGTACATAATAAAACCATCATTGATCAGAATATTTTCTTTTTTAAGTTATAGGTTGTTTCTATGCGAACAATGCTTGTCTCCATATAGCATACAGAATATACATAATGATATTTTATACACTGGAAGTTTTAAATTGAACACCAAGATCTACGCGCATGTCAACATTTCCCATATGAGCCCGTTTCACAAACCACATCCCTTTGCTGAACAATAATTAAGCATCAACGAACAATGTGATAACATTTCTTACCCGCTGGACGAGGCGGCAGGGAAGATTTTAGTCCCGTTTTTATTATCCATTGTTTGGTGTTTGTGATCTGTTTGTGACCGTGCGTTCGCGCTTGACAAAGGCTAGTTGGCCGAAAATTTGCGCTTGTTTTGTTTTGTTTTGTTTTGTTTTGTTGGATACGCGCTTATATTGGTTTTTCTGGTTCTTATATGTATAAATTACCATTCCTGTTATCACATTGTTCGTTGATGCTTAATTATTGTTCAGCAAAGGGATGTGGTTTGTGAAACGGGCTCATATGGGAAATGTTGACATGCGCTTAGATCTTAATGTTCATTTTTAAACTTTCCAGTGTATAAAATATCATTATGTATATTCTGTGTGCTTTTTGGAGTTCATACGTCAACAATGTCTTTTCATATGTGTATAATTTTGTTGGGTCATTTTTCGTTGCCTCATTGTGTGGTAGATATCCTTTTTGTTGTGAAGCAAAAATATGAATAAAAAGGTTTTTAAAAGTTATGTAACAAAGGACTCCGGTGCAAAACCAGTGACAGGACCGCCTCATCGGTTTTAAGAGAGAGTCCCGATAAATGACTGGCGAAAAGTAAGAAACATCGGCGTCTCAGTCTTAAGAACTGATAAAGTTTTGTTTTTTTAAAATCTACTCTTGAATACTTTGGATCTGGCTGTTGTATTTTGTTGTTGTTGATTTTTAACAATGTATGATTTAGTCCCACTTTGGCGCGAGATAGATAAATACAACAAAACAACCATAACAAAAAACATCAACAACAAAAAAATCAAAAACAACCAACAAAAACAAACAAACAAAAAACACAAAAAACAACAAACAACAACAACAACAAAAAACAAACAAAACCAACACAACAAACACAACAACACAACACAACACACACAACAACACAACACACACACACACACACACACACACACACACACACACACACACACACACACACACACACACACACACACACACACACACACACACACACACACACACACACACACACACACACACACCACAACACACAACACACACACACACACACAAAACCACACACACACACACACACACACACACACACAAAACACAAAACAAAACAAAACAAACACAACACACACAACACACACACACACACACACACACACACACACACACACACCACACACACACACACACACACACACACACACACACACACACACACACACACACACACACACACACACACCACAAACACAAAACAACAAAAAACCCCAACAAAATACAAAAACAAAAACAAAAATCCCCCAAAACGAAACAAAAACAAAAAGAAAACCGCAAGTGTTTACATATTGTCTTTGCAAACACAGAAATAATCAAGTATTCTTTTTTTCTCTGTGTCTCTCATTCTCAACCCGAACCCCTCAGACAGACTGAACTGAACACAGACAGACAGTATACGTGCATCTACACGGGATAGATACTTCATGTTTCTGTAGAAGTTTCTCGACAGTTATGGTGTGTCTGAGGTTTTTTCACGACTTAGTGTTTATGTCTGGACATATGAATTGATATCCATACTTCATAAATACTAGGATGTGTGTTGCTTGGCTTGTAATGCGAGTGTGGGTGTCCTTGCTCAGTGGAAACAATATAACATTCGTATAAGTCTTTTGATACGGTCATTGATGTATGCCCTGGTTGCAGACGAACTAGCATTATACAGAGAGAAGTAGCTATGTCTCTCTGTCTATCCTCAGTCTCTGCCTTAGGAATTACTTACTGTATTGTATGACACAAGTAGATCACTCATAAGGAAGATTAGGAAAAGGCAGGCAACATTTATAGACCATTTTATGAGGAAGGGGGATTTGGAGCACCTGGTCACAACGGGAAAGCTGGAGGGAAAGAGAGCACCGGTTAGGCCCAGGGAGAAAATGCTGGACGGATTTGCAGAGTGGCTGGGGACGAGGAGGGTGGGGGAGATGCTAGGGGCAACGAGAGATAGAGATGGTTGGAAGTCCATGATCGCCAACGCCATGCGGCAGGGCACCTGATGATGATGATAATTGTATGATCGTTTTTGCCGTGGGACAGTGGACGTAGTGTTAGCCCTGATGTGGCTCTAGTAGTCGGCTGGGCTATAAGCAATATGAACTGAACTGAACCGTGGGACATGACAGCACAGATCAGTCGGTCGTTTATCTAGACATACCTTCTCACTCTATCGCTTTCTGCCCCTCTCTCCGTCTTACAGTCTCGTGACTACTGAGTTCATATTTTTCATGTTCCTTAAGCACAAGCACCAGCAAAACAAAACAAATCATCCGATCCCCCAAAACACGCACACACACACACGCACGCACACGCACACACACACACACACACACACACACACACACACACACACACACACACACACACACACACACACACACACACGCACACACACACACAAACAAAAAAAAACAAAAACAAACAAAAAAAACCACACACACGTCTAACAGCAAATGTGTGGATAGACATTAAAGGAAATAACGAACGAACACACACACACACACACACACACACACACCACACACACACACACACACACACACACACACACACACACACACACACACCACACACACACACAACACACAGAGAGAGAGAGAGAGAGAGAGAGAGAGAGAGAGAGAGAGAGAGAGAGAGAGAGAGAGAGAGAGAGAGAAAATACCCCAAAGATTTAAAGAAGAATGGCATAGAGAGATTCAGTAAATGACAGTTTTTCTTCTTTGGATTTCCAATTTGTATTTGGTATTTGAACGACGTGACAAATAAAATATGAATCTCCCATCAAACTTTAGCAGACATGTACTGGTTGTTAAGCGGGTTTTAATAGCTATGTTACAACAAAACTGTGCCATTTTTAGAAGATGAATCCCATTTTCTGTGTTATTGCCCAGTTTTTAAGGCAACAAAAAATAACTATCCACAAGGATTCTGTGAAAACAACACTGAGCCTTTTCAGAGGAGGGCCAGAGAATTATCGCAAGAAGGAGGGTTTGGGTGGTGTCATGTATAAGAGGAAGGTGAATTGGGGATGTATATGAAGAATTGTTTCTCTACTTAGAAGCCACACACACAACAAGGAAGGAGAGTGACGAGAAGAAATGCACTAACCACACTAGACATGATTCTCATAAGCAGTCCACACATAGATTAATAACTACGACGTATTTATTTAAGCAGTCAACTTCAGCATAAACGTGTTTCACCATTCCTACTGTCCTGGGTCCTAATATTCCTAAAATCCTAAGATGCACTACAAATCATCAGAACTTGCATATCACTAGAATGCCGAACACTTTCTTATGTCCTACTCTACTCTTTGCTTTGTGGAAAATCAAACATACTACCTATTCCTAGCCCTACACTAACTAAAGTATAAAATGAGACGTGGGATTACATACCTCTAAGATAGGTTGGAAGGTCTCTGGCTGGGTGGCAATTGAATGGGTCAATTTTTCTAGTGATTGACTTTCTGGCCTTTATACAGTGCGTTTCTGTTGTTTCTGTCACAAAACCTTCCCATCTGTCTTTCATTGGACATCGAAATTTGAATAACTAACCTGTCTTTCATTGGACATCGAAATTTGAATAACCAAGCAAACTTTGGCACCTGGCGGCCCTGGACTTTTCGCTTGGACGTTGGTATTTGCTGAAACCTTTTGTGTACTAGATAACCTACCCTCTATAGTTGGATAAGACCAATGTGAGCGTTAGATCCTGCTCGGTGGAAAACGCCGAGTAACCAATTAATTCATGGATGGCGTGATCATTACGCAAACCTTACTTACCCGTCTAACAATACGGTCTGAGGGCCGTCTAACAATACGGTCTGAGGGGGACCCTGTGATAATAGGACCCTGTGATAGAATATAAAAATTCAGAATATTTAAGAAAATTTGGCTTTGTTTGTATTTTCATGCTTTAAAGCTTCAATATGACATAAGTTTAACCCTTTGACTCCTGCACCCTATCTACCAACTGCGAAAACTTAATCCTTTGATTCCCTTACTCTATCCATCAGCTTCCTGCAGGAAGCTTGTGATTAGGGTGAAGGAGTCAAAGGGTTAAGTTTTTGCTTTGCTAGCATGGTTGATGATGCAAAAAGACGATGGACAGGGTGCGGGAGTCAAAAAAGGGTTAATGTTTATGACACGTGGTTCTGAGGAAAAAATTCAGATGATTGAGATTGATGTGTAAACTTACAATGTTACCTCATCCTTTCTACCCAACCCCCTGGTTTGGGTATGGGTCTGGGTCGGTGGCCTTCACAACAAACCATACATCAGTGCTTGTGTCAGTGTTTATCTGACTCACACACTGTCTGTCTGTCGCTCTGTCTCTGTTGTGTCTGTCTCTCTCTCTCTCTCTTTCTTTCTCTCTGTCTTTGAGTCACTGTCACATACATGTACTCTCTGTGTCTCTGTCTCTCTTGTCTCTGTCTCTCTTGTCTCTGTCTGTCTGTGACTGTCACACATATGCGCTCTCTGTGTCTCTGTCTGTCCCTCTGTCTCTGTCTGTCTGTGACTGTCACACATATGCGCTCTCTGTGTCTCTGTCTGTCCCTCTGTCTCTGTCTGTCTGTGACTGTCACACATATGCGCTCTCTGTGTCTCTGTCTGTCCCTCTGTCTCTGTCTCTCTCTCTGTTCACTGTCACACATATGCGCTCTCTGTGTCTCGGTCTCTGTCTCTGTCTCTCTGTTTGTCTGTTTCTCTCTCTCTCTCTCTCTCTCTCTCTTTCTCTCTCTCTCTCTATGTCTGTCTGTCTCTCTGTAAAAAGTTTCAACGCCGTTTATTGTGTTTCAGGTGTTCATTGCCGCAACTGACAGCTTTGGCTACGGTTACGGCTACGGCTACGGCTACGGCTACGTGCAAACATCATAGCAACCACGGCTTTATACACTGAAGCTGCCACCTTTGGCAAAACGGCCTGGATTTAAACCTCAAACCTGAAGAGTTACAAGTATTAGCGTCATGTGGAGTAAAATACCGAAGCCACTGTAACGTGCTACGAGACTGCATCGTCTGACATTTCTCATTTGCATCTGACAGTAGAAATAGGGAAGTGAGACTTCAAATAATGGCTGCCAACAACTAGAAACGTATTCATCTGCACATTGTAAAAACAACAACAACAACAACCACAACAACAACAACCACAACAACAACAACAACAACCACAACAACCACAACAACAACAACAACAACAAAAACAACAACAACAGCAACCTCCCGATGTTTTCAAATGGCATCAGGTTTTTGCTAGTCTGCACAGTTATGTAGAAAGAAGGTTGCAGACAAACCGTATGGAATTTGAACCATCTTGTAAAGAAGCGTCTACTGATCGGTATCGACCATTTCAGTTATCGTCGAAGTCATCACAACAATCGTTTTATTATTTTTTTATTTTATTTTTTTAGCGCGGAGTGGTGAAGACAGGTGCGGTTCATTCAGCTCACAACAAGCCTGTGCTCAGCTCATTCACCTGGAACACGAATATCACCTGTTCACTTAAAACCATCTTTGACAGACCCGAGTCGTTCAAAGGATCTTTTTATAGCTCCAATCTTCCTTCGATTTCCTTGATCATTTACAGTCAGTGTAGAATGCAAAGTCATTTGCTTTTACTCGGAACTCCTTTAACTTAACCGGGTGTGAGGTCAAGTGTTGAATGACTCATCCCCCCACCCCACCCCCCCACCCTAACCCTATTTTTCACCTGCCGTGTAGCTTGGAACAGGGTATGTACCTTCCGCTTGCTGATTGAAATCAACGAGCACATAGAGACAGCACAATCAACTTCAGACTCGGAACAATATTCAGCGAGGCCAAAGCCAAAGGACTGAAAATACGACGTTTTGAAAACACTGTGTGACGATATCATTCATTGAAAAAGACATACGCACTTTAGCCTCATAATAACTGGGTGTCTTTTCTGTTTTAATACTGTCTAGATATATGCCGCAAGACTTCTTCCATTATTGTTAGACCAAAGTATAGTAAACGTAACGCCACACGGAGACTGTTTTACTTGTACTTGGTTAGGGGAGAAAACTGACAGCGACCACAGCAGCAAGATCCCTTCACTGTTGTACTTGGTTAGGGGAGAAAACTGACAGCGACCACAGCAGCAAGATTCCTTCACTGTTGTACTTGGTTAGGGGAGAAAACTGACAGCGACCACAGCAGCAAGA
>JAPXFY010000035.1:29901634-29904134 GCA_030674185.1 Monoplex corrugatus
CCCATAAGTTAATGACACCAGAGGATCAAAATTGAATTGGTCTCAAGTATCAGAGTGTTAGAGAAAACTGAAACTGAAGTCATGACGACCTAGGGGATATGACAAATACCATGACAAGAGTGTACTGGAAAATCTTCTCAAATTACAGATGAGAACAGTGTAGTGCTTGGACTGACACAAGTAAACAACCATCTGTTATAATGATGATGATGATGATGATGATAATGATGATAATAAAACCCCAAAGATCATGATGATAATAATATCCCAACACCCAATAAACAATTAAGTCAAAATCAAAACCAAACCAAAACGAAATAAAAAAATTGATGATAGTAAAACCCCAATACCCAAACAACAATTAAACCAAAACAAAAAACCCAAACCAAACCAAAACAAATAATAATGATGATAATGAGACTTCAACATCCAATAAACAATTAAACCAAACCAAAACAAAACAAAACAAAACAAAACAAAACAAAACAAAACAAAACAAAACAAATAATGATGATAATGAGACTTCAACACTCAATAAACAATCAAACCAAAACAAAACAAAACAAAACAAATAATGATGATAATGAGACTTCAACACTCAATAAACAATCAAACCAAACCAAAACAAAACAAAACCAAAACAAATAATGATGATAATGAAACCCCAACACTCAATAAACAATCAAACCAAAACAAAACAAAACCAAAACAAATAACGATGATAAGGAAACCCCAACACTCAATAAACAATCAAACCAAACCAAAACAAAACAAAACCAAAACAAATAATGATGATAATGAAACCCCAACACTCAATAAACAATTAAACCAAAACAAAACAAAACCAAAACAAATAATGATGATAAGGAAACCCCAACACTCAATAAACAATTAAACCAAAACAAAACCAAACCAAAACAAATAATAATGATGATAATGAAACCCCAACACTCAATAAACAATTAAACCAAAACAAAACAAAACCAAAACAAATAATGATGATAAGGAAACCCCAACACTCAATAAACAATTAAACCAAAACCAAACCGAACCAAACCCAAACAAATAATAATGATAATGAAACCTCAACACTCAATAAACAGTTAAACCAAAACCAAAACAAAACAAAACCAATAATGATGATAATAAAACCTCAACACTCAATAAACAGTTAAACCAAAACAAAACCAAAACAAAACAAAACAAATAATGATGATAATGAAACCTCAACACTCAATAAACAATTAAACCAAAACCAAACCAAACAAAACCAAATAATGATGATAATGAAACCTCAACACTCAATAAACATTTAAAACAAAACAAACCAAACAAATAATGATGATAATGAAACCTCAACACTCAATAAACATTTAAAACAAAACAAAACAAAACCAAACAAATAATGATGATAATGAAACCTCAACACTCAGTAAACAATTAAACCAAAACAAAACAAAACCCAAACAAATAATAATTATAATGAAACCTCAACACTCAGTAAACAGTTAAACCAAAACAAAACAAAACAAAACCAAAACAAATAATGATGATAATGAAACCTCAACACTCAGTAAACAATTAAACCAAAGCAAAACCAACCAAAACAAATAATGATGATAATAAAACCTCAACACTCAATAAACAATTAAACCAAACCAAAACAAACCAAAACAAATAATGATGATAATAAAACCTCAACACTCAATAAATAAACAATTAAACCAAAACCGAAACCAAAACAAAAACAAAAATCCCCAAACAGACACACTGCAGCAAATGTTTGATCATGCAATTTAACATTAAACATTAAACTTTAAAGTATTAAAAATCGATACGAAAACAGTACAAATGCAGCCGTTACGTTTTCCGAAATACAGCATCATCCTTTTGGTTGTCCGAAAAACTTTAAAACGAGTTCAAAATGGAAAGACATTCTGTGAATATGCAAGACTGAAAATGAGATCAAAGGGTAAGAGAACATTCATAAACGTGAAAGATTGAAAAATGGGATCGACATGCAGAAAATTCATGAGCACACGAGACCTTGACATTCAGATCAAAACGGACAGAAATTGTATGAACATACAAGATTGTGAAAATAGGATCCAAACAGAAAATTTATGAAATTGCTGTGATGAAAATGGAATCAAATTTGACAGAAAAATCTATGAAATTGCGAAACTAAAAATGGGATCTGAATTGACAGAGAATTTATGAACATGCAGGACTGACGATAGGACCAAAACCGACAGAAAATTTAATTTTGCGAACATGCAGGATTGAAAATAGGATGAAACTGGACAAAAAATGTACGAATATAAAAGACACGAAAAAGGTAAAAAATGAATGGAAACTTTATGAACACGCCATCACCTTAACTTTACTTTTACCTGTAGAAACTGAACACAAAATTTACGTACGAACATACAACACTGAAAAAGGTAAAAAATGAACAGAAACTTTATGAACACACCATCACCATAACGTGACTTTTACC
>JAPXFY010000035.1:29906634-29911634 GCA_030674185.1 Monoplex corrugatus
AATATATCCTGGCGTCAACCAGGCCTGAGAGATACAGACACTGCGGTGCTGGTCAGAAGATTTGAGCAGCACCCTCAATGACGCATCCGTAAAGTGAGTGAGACTCGACTGTGTGGTCCTAGTCTTCCCAATGAGCCCATAGCACGCTCAGCTCTGGGTAGGTGCCGGTTAGAGCTGAAAATCCCACAATGGTTTTTTGAAGGGAATGATGGGGATTCGAACCAACAAACTTCCTGTGGGTAGTCCGTTGCGCTAACTGGTACACCACGGCGGCGACTGGTCACAAATAGTGATGTTGTTTGTGACAAGCTCTTTTATACTGTTTTCATGTTTCTGTGATAATCAATGTATGCACAGGGGATCAGCAATTTCATTAAATCATCCAACACCCGTGGGGATGCCGGGGGCTCTTTCAGTGGAAATAACATCCCACTTCTGGAAAATCTGTGCTAGAAATGTCCTCTTTTCTGTCACTCTCGTTGTTTCTGCCTTGTTCCTTTGCTTTCTGTCATTTCTACTTGTCATTTTCTGCCTTGCTGGTCCATTCATCTGTATGTGTTCGATAAAGTCTTACGTACTTTTTCTTGGAATTGATGATTGGGTACATATGTATTAAGTGCATTTTTTGGGTCTAGGAGGTGAGATATGCGGAAGCAATTTTAGGTAATTCATGCCCGTTTTTATATAATTAT
Source organism: Monoplex corrugatus (assembly GCA_030674185.1). Classification (NCBI taxonomy): domain Eukaryota; kingdom Metazoa; phylum Mollusca; class Gastropoda; order Littorinimorpha; family Ranellidae; genus Monoplex; species Monoplex corrugatus. Next base: position 29,907,327 of record JAPXFY010000035.1, read on the forward strand.
GTTTTGGTGTCCTCAGATATTCTTAAATTTGTATTCAGGTGTGATTTTTAAATTCCCTGTGCGATAAAATAGACGGAGTAGTCAACGTCAGGAGCATTTCCTTAGGTTACGTGCACGAATGCATTGATACGTGTACTTAATTTTCTTTCTTTTTTTCCTGTTGAAGTTTTGTATGTTTTGAATCGGTTGTAGCCCTGCTGTATCTCCACGCAGTCGGCTGGGCTTTAAAAACAATAACCTAACTTAAATTAATTCATCGAGAATTGGAGCATGCATCCATGTTTATGCACACGTGTTCAAGCTGCATAAGCCACTAGTAGCGCATATGGTGCATTATTTGGATCATGTATGACCACCCTTACCCCCCCCCCCCCTCCCACCTACCTCTGTTAGTGGCACACGTTTTTTTCAAAACGTGTACATGAAAGCGATAATTGTCGTGTACCATCTGACACCCCAGCTGACAAAACTTTAAAAAACTTTTTTCGCCTCTTCCCCCCTCTTCTCTTCTATTCTCTTCTCTCTCCACACACCTTTTCCCCAAACCCGCTTCTCAGCTTCATCATCTCGAAGGCGAAGAAGGGTACGTTTCGTTGTAAGGACAGACGGCAGCTCTGGTTTTATTGGTAGAATGTTTGGGCAGACACGACCGTGGACTTGTGAAGATCGTATAAAAATGCACGGGTGACAAAGACGCCCATCCGAAGAGCGCTACGTACGCGGAAGGTTAGGGCTAAGTGGTGTTTTGAGCTGAGCGTATGAATAGACTAGACACGGACCTTATAGTACGCCGGGAGATGTCAGTGACGTTTATTATGGGTCGTTTTTGAATTGTACGTAAGCAAGGGCGAAAGATGTACAAGATAAAAAAAAAAAAAAAAAAAAAGTTTCTCCTCCCCCCCCCCCCCCCTTTGCATTTTCGGTCACTGTTCAGGCCATGCGTGTTTTCCGTGCGTATTATGAAGATGTTCAATGTCGATCGCACGAAAGTTGCGTGTGTCTCTCTGTGTGTACCCTCTCTGTGTCTGTCTCTGTCTCTGTCTCTTGTCTGTCTCTCTCTGTCTCTGTCTCTTGTCTGTCTCTGTCTGTCTGTCTCTTGTCTGTCTCTATCTGTCTGTCTCTTGTCTGTCTCTCTATCTGTCTCTTGTCTGTCTGTCTGTCTGTCTCTGTCTGTCTCTCTCTATCTGTCTTTGTCTCTTGTCTGTCTCTGTCTGTCTCTTCTCTGACTGTCTGTCTCTGTCTCTTGTCTGTCTCTCTCTATCTGTCTCTGTCTCTTGTCTGTCTCTGTCTTTTATCTGTCTCTCTCTATCTGTCTCTGTCTCTTGTCTGTCTCTCTGTCTCTTGTCTGTCTCTCTCTATCTGTCTCTGTCTCTTGTCTGTCTCTGTCTCTTGTCTGTCTCTCTCTATCTGTCTCTGTCTCTTGTCTGTCTCTCTGTCTCTTGTCTGTCTCTCTCTATCTGTCTCTGTCTCTTGTCTGTCTCTATCTGTCTGTCTCTTGTCTGTCTCTGTCTCTTGTCTGTCTCTATCTGTCTCTGTCTCTTGTCTGTCTCTGTCTCTTGTCTGTCTCTCTCTATCTGTCTCTGTCTCTTGTCTGTCTCTGTCTGTCTGTCTCTTGTCTGTCTCTTGTCTGTCTCTGTCTCTTGTCTGTCTCTATCTGTCTCTGTCTCTTGTCTGTCTCTGTCTATCTGTCTGTCTCTGTCTATCTGTCTGTCTCTATCTGTCTCTGTCTCTGTCTATCTGTCTCTGTCTATCTGTCTGTCTCTTGTCTGTCTCTGTCTCTTGTCTGTCTCTTGTCTGTATCTGTCTCTGTCTCTTGTCTGTCTCTGTCTATCTGTCTATCTGTCTCTCTCCGTCTGTCTCTGTCTCTCACTCTGTCTTTCTCTCTGACTCTCTCTGCCTGTCTGTTCCCCATCACCTCCCCCTCTCTCTATGCATATGCATGCGTATGTCTGAACAGAATGTCCCCAGAGTTTCTTCATCCAGGATTTCATAAAGTTTTAATCATAGCACAGAGGGAAGTCACGAACGGGGCAATAACCTAATTCTGGGTCGCTCTGAATAAAAATTTTTGAGGAAGGGTCATCAGGGGATTGTTCACACGCATTGGAATCAAAATGTGGCTAAAGAAAAGATTTGGAACATGATCTCTTTTTCTTTTTTAAATTTTTTTAAGGGGTTTACCACTCAGTAAAACCAAACGTACTCCACCCAAATGTACAAACATTTGGCAGATTCCTTTAACCTTTTGACTCCCGCAACCCTATCCACAAACTGCAAAAACTTAACCTTTTGACTGCCTCACCCTAACCATCAGCTTCCTGCAGGAAGCTGATGGTTACGGTGAGAGTCAAAGGGTTAAGTTTTTGCTTTGATAACATGATTGACAATACAGAATGCTGGTGGACAGGGTGCGGGAGCCAAAGGGTTAGATCTAAATCATATCAAACCCAATGCACATGCTGGGGTTTTAAATGGGAGAGGACAGGGCGGGACCTAAGTTATATATGTAAGAAAACTATGATCATACTTATAAGAATAAATGGCACAATAAATTGTTTTGATGTAAAACAGAGACGAAGGTGGTTTTTGGTTTTTTAGACTGTGACTGAACTGAGATATTATCAAGTCTCGAACACAAGTTGGACTTATTCATGTGAGCCGGTCAACACACCACCAAATCTGAGTTAGATGTGCAAGTTCATCCCTTGGGATGCCAGGGGCTCTTTCAGTATAAATAGTATCTCCACCTTCTGGAAATTCTGTGCTAGAAATTTCCTCTTTTCTGTCACTCTCTTTGTTTCTTTCTTCCTCCTTTGCTTTCTGTCATTTCTTCCTATCATTTTCTGCCTTGCTGGTCCATTCACCTGTATGTGTTTGATAAAAGTCTTCCGTACTTTTTCTTAGGATTGATAATTGGGTACATGTATTAAGTGCATTTTTGGCTCCAGGGGGGTGATTTGCGGAAACAATTTCAGGTAATTTCTGCTCGTAATTATATATGTTTTGGTGTCTTTAGGTATGCTCAAATTTGTATTCAAGTGTGTTTTTTAAATCCCCTGTGCGATAAATTGGACGGAGTGGTCAATGTCCTTAGATTATGTGCGCGAATGCATTGATATGTGTATTTAATTTTTTCGTTTTTTATCCTGTTGAAGTTTTGTATCTTTTGAGGTGGTTGTAGCTCTGATATGGCTCTGTGCAGTCGGCAGGGCTTTAAACAACAATAACAATAACAATAACAATAAGATGTGCAAGGGCATGTGAAAATTGTTGTTATATCACAATGCGGACAAAATTAGCGTTTAATTTTTAAATAAAACGAGATAATACTGGCCAAGTGGGGAAAAAATCATTTCTTTGCTAGTTTTTGTGCATTTGAATCGTTGGGTCATAAATAATAAATGGAAAAATCCGTTCTGAAGTTTTTCAGTATTCGCACAACTATACCATTTCCCAGGAGAAGAAAGGCAAACAGAATAACTGTTTCGTCACAGATTCAGAATGTAGTAGATTTGAGGTTGTAGAACTCATCATCTGGAGGAGAGAGAGAGAGAGAGAGAGAGAGAGAGAGAGAGAGAGAGAGAGAGAGAGAGAGAGAGAGAGAGAGAGAGAGAGAGAGAGAGCGTAGGACATTGACACCGACGCTGATACTAACACGTAGATCAGTTATGAAGGCCACTGACCCATACACAAAATTGTGAAGTCATTCTCGTATCCGGGGTATCGTGTCTGTTTATTTTTGTTTTTCAGTTCATCGAGTTTTGTTGATGGTGGATGCGCGAATTCACTGTGCCCGTCAGACGACACGCAGTTGTCACAGGGGTTAATTATGCACGATGCACGCGCTGTCAAAACGAGGTCGAGTAAATATATGGGCAGGAAAAGTGGGTCGGAGGCCCTGTCAGGAATACAAACATTGTTATTGTTGTTTAAAGCCCAGCCGACTGCGTAGAGCCACATCAGGGCTATAACCGTTTCAAAATATACAAATCTTCAACAGGGGAAAAAAAAAAAAAATTAAGTACACATATCAATGCATTCGCGCACATAATCTAAGGAAATGCCCCTGGTGTTGATTACTCCGTTCAATTTATCGCATGGAGGATTTAAAAAACACCGTTCAATTTATCGCATTGAGGATTTAAAAAAAACACACCTGAAGAGAAACTTAACCATACCTAAGGACACTAAAACATATATAAAAACGGCCGGGCATGAATTATCTAAAATTGCTTCGCATATCTCATTTCCCTAGAGCCAAAAATGTACTTAATACATGTACCCAATTATCAATCATAAGAGAAAGTA
>JAPXFY010000035.1:29916634-29919134 GCA_030674185.1 Monoplex corrugatus
CAAAGATAACCAAGAGACATCAGTCTACCATTAATTAATAATTCCACTCTTTCAGTTTCTCCGAAGAAACTGAGAATTCATTAAAAAAAACACAAAAAAAAAGCCGTTAATAAAGCGCTCTTTGCCAGATCACGAACACATTGTTTAGCTTTCTGCGGGGATATCCCCTGGACAAATACATTTCCACCAATCACAACACTTCTCCTCCTCATCTGCGTGCCGAGCTCGCCCTTAGGGGAGGTAACTTGTGTATTGAACGCGCCAGAGGGAGACAGGGGAGAAAATTGGCCGCCATCATGGGCAAGGACACCACACAAGAGAGAGAGAGAGAGAGAGAGAGAGAGAGAGAGAGAGGAGAGAGAGAGAGAGAGAAGAGAAGAGAGAGAGAGAGAGAGAGAGAAGAAGGTCAGTAAAAGCGAAATAGAGGCAGTGTTTAGCACGCCTGCGTATTTTTTAAGTCAGTTATGTTATGTCGTTGGATATTGCGGCTTCTGGGTTATACTTTGGTGGGGTTTTTTTTTATGTCTGTTTATATTTGTCTGCATTCGCTTACTTTCACATCTATTTGCCTGTCTGTGTGCTGTGTGGTGATGTTTTTCTTTCCCTTGTGTTTACATAAATGTATCATCTTCTCCCAGCACAAAACGTTTCAGTGGAGATAAAGTGAGCTCAGAGTTAAAAAAAAAAAAAGAAAAAAAAAAAGTCAGAGTCAAAAACGCTCAAAGTTCATCTCCATCAACGGTTAACGAGGTGTTGTTGATCGATTGATTTGGTTCAGTTTTTACCTCGACACCCCCACCTCAGATGATAAGGCCAACGGAATAACCATCCCAGGGAAGTGGGATTTATCTAATCTTATACTGACACCACCAGAAACAACTGATGTTAAGATGGGACAGGGGAGACGGCCAGTTTTAAGTGGGGGGACTTATCTAATCATACACTGACACCACCAGAACAACATGATGTTAAGATGGGACAGTGAAAGGCCATCTAGAATGGGGGGACTTATCTAATCCTATACTGACACCACCAGAACAACAATGATGTGAAGATGGGACAGTGAAAAGGCCAGTTTTTAATGTAGCGCACCCCGGGATCAAGGCCTTGTAGAAGCTTCGTTGGTCTTTATTTCAAGACGTCTTCTTCATAATATCAATGTTACGCATCTGCCACGAAGCAAAGTTGGACAAAATAAGTTGGATGACTACTGCATACATCTCCATACTAAGCCTGTCTTTAAAAAAAAAAAAAAAGGAGAGAGCACCATCACAAAGAAACTTAAGACACAAAGCAGGTAGACACTTGACTAGAATGAAATTCTATGACTGGAAAGTACATTTATTGAGAAATTTTCATCGTCTGGACATTAACAACCATACACGGTAGATGGAAATGGACGATTATAAAATCTGAAGAAAAAGCAAAACAACAATAAACACCAACAACAACAACAACATACAACAAAACAACAAAAAAAAGAAAACAAAAGAAATAATGAGCCATCAGAATGTGTCATGTAAAGGCATGAAAACCAGGGATCATTGTAATTATGCCCTATCACCTTAAACTCAGCAGTTGCATCAGTGCTAGCTGTTACTGTTACAGTTATTTGTGTTTAAAGCCCAGCCGCCCTGCGTAGAGCCATATCACGGCTATAACTGTTTCAAAAATACACAATATTTCAACAGAAGAAAAAAGAAAAAAAAAAAGAAATAAATACATATATCAAAGCTTTCGCGCACATAATCTAAGGAGATGCCCCTGGCGTTGACCAGTCTATCCAATTTATCGCACAGGGGATTTAAAAAAAACATACCTGAATACAAATTTAAACATAACCAAGGACACTAAAACATATATAAAAACATGGCCTAAATACCAAAATTGCTCCGCATATCTCACTTACACTCGAGCCAAATAATGCACTCGATACAGTTACCCGATTAAACCTAAGAGAAAGTTCGTAGACTAATACTTTATCGAACACTACAGGTGAATGGACAGCAAGGCAGATATGATAGGAGAAATGACAGAAACAAAGCTAACAAAGCGATAACAGAGTGACAGATAAAGAGGAAATTTCTAGCACAGGAAATCCAAAATGATGGGGATATTATTTAGATGAATGAGCCCGGCATCCCCATAGGGGCTAGCTTAACTAGTTAGTAATTGACACTGTTGCTCTATTCCCATCAGTTCGTGCATATTTACAAGTAGTTACCTGAAGAGGCCATAATAGTGACGATTGAATAATCGAACCTTTGCAAGACAATCAGTTGTGTTCTCAACTTCAGTTTCTCAAATGATTCACCCGCGTTCGGATGGCTATCTACGCAATCGATGGGCTTTAAACAACACACACAATAAGAATAACGCGTTCGGAATGAATTCTATACGCAACTGAACGTCCAGGAATGAGATTTGAGGATTTGCAATTATTGTGCTACTGACCAGCTGTGGGCAAAGTCGCAAGACTGAGATCCTATCGTTTTAGAGG
>JAPXFY010000035.1:29939134-29941634 GCA_030674185.1 Monoplex corrugatus
TCTATCTATCTATCTATATGTCTGTCTGTCTATCTATCTATCTATCTATCTGTCTGTCTATCTATCTATCTACTATCTATCTATCTATCTATCTATCGTCTATCTATCTATCTATTATCTATCTCGTTTATCTGTTTACCTGTCTATGTATGTATGTATGTATGTATGTATGTATGTATGTATGTATGTATGTATGTATGTATGTCTATCTATGTCTGTCTGTCTGTTTATCTAGCTATCTGTCTATCTATCTATCTATCTATCTATCTATCTATCTATCTATCATCTATCTATCTATCTATCTATTATCTATCTATCTATCTATCTATCTATCTGTCTGTCTGTCTGTCTGCCTATCTATTGATCTGTCTGTTTACCGGTCTACCTATTGATCTGTCTGTCTATCTATCTATCTATCTATCTGTCTGTCTGTGTATCTATCTATCTGTCTATCTATCTATCTATTATCTATCTATTTGTCTATTATCCATCTATCTATTTGTCTATCTATTTATCTATCTATTTGTCTATCTGTCTATCTATCTATCTATCTATTTATCTATCTATTTGTCTATCTGTCTATCTATCTATCTATCTATGTATTATTATGTATGTATGTAGTATGTATGTATGTATGTATGTATGTATGATGTATGTATGTATTATCTATCTATCTATCTATCTGTCTATCTGTCTATCTATCTATCTATCTACCTATCTATCTGTCTATCTGTCTATCTATCTGTCTATCTGTCTATCTATCTATCTATCTGTCTATCTGTCTGTCTATCTATCTATCTGTCTATCTGTCTATCTATCTATCTATCTATCTATCTATCTATCTACTATCTATCTATCTGTCTATCTATCTATCTATCTATCTATCTATCTATCTATTTGTCTCTCTATCTATCTATCTATTTATCTATCTATCTATCTATTTGTCTCTCTATCTATCTATCTATCTATCTATCTATCTGTCTGCCCATTAATGACAATGATGGCGGACTCTGTCTTCAATAAGGAATACCGGTCCCGATAGGCTGGTGAGGGTCTTCATGTGGGATACAAGGCCGATCCTGGAGACACATGTGCTTTTGAGGGCACTGCGTGGATATAGGTCCCGTGGCCCTGGGTTCTGCTGCCATAGGTGGGCTGTTTGTTATTCGTAGACTGAAGCATATAGATAAAACAGGGCTTAAAACGTTCCGACGTCTGGGCGGAATTCCGCGATTTCGGTTTGTCAAAACAAAGAAAAAAGAAAGAAGAAAAAAAAAAAAAAACAAACAAAAAAAACGAAAGGAGCAAGGCATCCGTGATCGGCTTGCAAGCGTCCATAGCAACGGCGCGCAAGTTATGGCCCCTGGACCCCCCCTAGTTTCAGTGTTTTTTTTTCCTCCTCCTGTTTTTAAGCCCTGATAAAAATATGAAACCAAGAAGGAGTTTGATGTACTGATGACGATGATGATAATGATGGTGATGATGATAATGATGACATATACACGTGTATGTATATGTATAGATATATATGTATACACACATAATGCCCGTTTTCTTCTCTCTCTCTCTCTCTTCTGTCTCAATGAGCGAGTGTAAGTGAGTGGTGTGTGGTGTGTGTGTGTGGTGTGTGGTGTGTGTGTGTGTGTGTGTGTGTCAGTGTGTGTGTGTGTGTGTGTGTGTGTGTGTGTGTGTGTGAAGACAGAGAGAGAGAAAGGGAGAGAGACACGGGGGGAGAAGGAAGGAGGGAGGCGGGAAAGAGATTACCTGAAAGATTTTGTGGCTCTTCATGTAAGCGTTCGTTTTATTGTACACTATACAGGTACGAGTGGTACTTGTGACTGTACATAACAGAAAAAAAGATTTATATGGCTTGACCATTTCCCCCCACCCCCACTTCCCACTCTCCCCCTCTATGCAAGTACAGCGTGTACAGCTCTCATTACATCGTAGCAGACTTGTTCCAATGATTAATAGTATCTGACCTGCATCATCTTCACCCAGGGTGGTAACATCAGATATGTATGGACATGAAATCCCACTTTGTGCAGTTACAGCTTCGTCCTCTAACCGCGACACAATCTTATGCAGATAAAAAAGAGAGCTGCGGAATGGAACGAAAGAGATTGTGAGGGACTGAGGAGAAGGGGGTCGCAATGGGGGGGGGGGGGGGGAGAGGGAGACAGAGAGAGAAAGAGAGAGAGAGAGAGAGAGAGAGAGAGAGAGAGAGAGAGAGAGAGAGAGAACTGAAACTGAAAATGGTTTATATTGCCATTGACATTTTTTTGTCTTTGTGGCAAGGAGCATAAAACAAAGTCATTAAATTTTACGGCGACATTTCGGCGAAATAAAGATTTATAAATATAGTCATGGCTGACATTACATCCATTTGAATTTTTGTTTCCTAATGATGAAGAAAAAATGGAAGGAAAAAAGTTGAACAAAAAGTTGAACAAAAAGTTGAAGAAACAGTTGACACCCGACATAGTCATATAAGTAAGAG
>JAPXFY010000035.1:29951634-29954134 GCA_030674185.1 Monoplex corrugatus
TTGAACGTGTCGTCGGTAGATAGTTCAGGTCTTGCAGCTGTACAGCAGTGTGCCCGAGACTACTGTGCACAGCAGTCTTTGTGGCGAGCCTGATGTCTTGGTTTTACCACAAACTCTTTTTTCTCAATTTTATTTTTTATTCATCTTTTGTTTTACAACAAACGTCGGACATCTAACATACAATATGGCAACGAAGAATGACAACAACACAAAATTTTACACATACGAAAAGACTATGTTGACATATGAAATCTACATAATATACAGAATATTCATAATGATGTTTTATACATTGGAAATTTAAAAATGGACATTAAGGTTTTAGCACATGTCAACATTTCCCCTAAGAACCCGTTCCACAAACCACATCCTTTTGCTGAAAGACAATGAAGCATCGTCGAACAATGTTGGTAACAGAAATTATATCAGTTTATACATAATGATATTTCACACATTGGAAGTTTAAAAATGAAGATTAAAGATTTAAGCACACGTCAACATTTCCCCTATGAAACCCGTTTCACAAACCACATCCCTTTGCTGAACGACAATGAAGCATCGTCGAACAATGAAGCACCGTCGAACAATGTGGGTAACAGAAATGATATCAATTTATACATATGAGACAAATATTGTCCACATAAAAACAACACATAACTTTTGCCACAACGTCTTAGTCATCCTTCCAAAGACGGAGGAAGCTAACCTTGGAGCGCCATCTCAGCGTCAAGAGATCTATTACTTACCTCCCCCTTCTTTACACTGACAGTTTACATTTCTTCTACTTAGCTAAACAGCTCTTTTGTTTAACAGAGGATTTTCGTTCGTTCGTTTTATCCTTTTTTTTAACCTTTCCTCTACAAGTTAATCCAAACTTCCTAATATCCTTTCGAATTTATTGATTTGTGTTGACAGTGTGGCTGGAGTGGTGAAATCAGGACACTTGGCGACAAAATCGCAAGACGGTCAAGACATATGGATGGTCTTTCTCTGGTGGTGTCTGTACACTCAGATTTGCGTGACCTTGAAATAAATCTTTTAAACTTAGAAACTTGAAACTCTTTCGTAAAACCGAAACGTTAAACGAGACTTTTGAAGAAACGTACGAGAAATACTACAGCATCTGTATTTTTTGTTTTGTAGTGTCTTGAAATGCGTATTATGCCCGTTCAAGGGTTCCTATATAACAGGTTCTACTGTTGAAGGTATGGTAACATTCCATCTGTAAAGAGTGGAACTGTGAATGTGCTAAATACAGTGTACGCTAGTGTTCACGGAGTGGAGTAGAACACAACACAGCTTTATACAGGACACACACACATACACGCACACACGCACGCATGCATACGCACGCATGCACGCACACGCACACACACACACCACTAACACACACACACACACACACACACACACACACACGAACCACATACACACCACGCAACACACACACACACACACACACACACACACACACACACACACACACACGAACACACACACACACACACGCACACGCACACGCACACGCACACGCACACGCACACGCACACGCACACACACACCACACACACACACGCACACACACACCACGAACACACCCACACCACGAATACACACCACGAACACACACACACACACACACACACAACACACACACACACACACACACACACACACACACACACACACATATATATATATATACACACACAAACACACACACACACACACACCACAAACACCCCCTCCCCCCCCCCCACACACACACCACGAACAAACGCACGCACACACACACACACACACATACCATGGACACACACCATGAACACACACACACACACACACAATACACACACACACACACACACACACTCACACACACACACACACACACACACACACACACACACACACACACACACACAATACACACACACACACACACACACACACACACACACCCACGAACACACACACACCACGAACACGAAACACACACACACACACACACACACACACACACACACACACACACACACACACACACACACACACACACACACACACACACACACACACAGAGACTCACACACACACACACAGAGAAACACCCCCCCACATTCACTCTCTCTCTCTCACTCTCCCTCCCTCCCTCCCCCACTCTCTCTAACCCCCCCTCCCCAATCTCTCTCTCTCTTTCTCTCTCTGTCTTTCACTGTATTTCTCTGCCTCTTGTCACAGAAATACACCCTCCATCTTTTGCTGCTTCGCTTCCCTTATCACTGTGAGCTGGTTGTGGTGATTAGGGGACGAACTATGAACTGCAGAAAGTGAGTTTTCGTGTCCATTTACATCTGACGTTCTCAGTGTCAGTAAGATGATGGGGGACAGGTACCACTAATCGTTTCAACACATCGGCCATTACGTAATGAGCTTTGCACGCGCGCATGTACCCCCCCCCCCCCCCCCCCAGTGAACACGCCGGGGGCTCTTTCAGTAT
>JAPXFY010000035.1:29981634-29989134 GCA_030674185.1 Monoplex corrugatus
TGTTGTGACCAGGTGTTCTAATTCCCCTTTCCTCTTATAATGGCCTACCAGTGTTGCTTGTCTTTTGAAAGAAAGAGGGAAAGTGTTTGTGTGTGTGTGGCGCGCGCGCGTGTACATGCGCGCGAGAGGGAAATTTCAGTTAATTGGGATATGAACTGTTCAAAGAAGGTTTAGAACAGAACGGAAATAGCGTCAAAATGGCCTGACGCTCTTGTTTTGTTTTGCTTTGTTTTGCTTTTGTTTTGTTTTGTTTTGTTTTGTTTCTCGTGAGCTTTGTTCCCGTTCTTTGTAAGGCCAACTTTGTTCTCCGTGAACATTGTCACATCGTTTTTGCCGTGTTCGTTTTCTTTCTGTGTTTACTGCCCTTCCACCCCCACCCCATCCCCACCCCACCCCCAAGTGTCTTCCTTTTTGTCGTCTGGTTGTTGAGTCTTTCAAGAATAAGAGATCGTGTTCCAGTCTTTTTCTGTCATCTGAGGGTTGTGTGGCTCATTTGATACAGCCGCTCCCCCCGTGGGGATGCCGGGGGCGTTTTCAGTATAAACAGTATCCCCCACCTTCTGGAAATTCTGTGCTAGATATTTCCTTTTTTCTGTCACTCTCTTTGTTTCTTTCTTCCTCATTTGCTTTCTGTCATTTTTTCTTATCATTTTCTGCCTTGTTGGTCCATTCACCCGTATGTGTTCAGTTTAAGTCTTACGTACTTTTTCTTATGATTGATCATTGGGTTCATGTATTTAGTGCATTTTTGGCTCCAGGGAAATGAGATATGGGGAAGCAATTTTAGGTAATTTAGGCCCGTTTTTAATATACGTTTTGGTGTCCTTAGTTATGCTTAAAATTTGTATTCAGGTGTGTTTTTTAAATCCCCTGTGCGATAAATTGGACGGAATGGTCGACGCCAGGGGGCATGTCCGTAGATTATGCGCGCAAATGTATTGATATGTTACTTAATTTTCTTTTCTTTATTTTTCTGTTGGAAGTTTTGCGTATTTTTTGAAACGGTTATAGCCCTGATATGGCTCTACGTAGTCGGCTGGGCTTGAAACAAACAATAAAAAGTAACAATGATAGAGCCATGGACTCAAGATCTCATGTGTTGAGTTCGATCCCATTCCGGAAAATGAAAATTGACCTGCATGGATCCCCTTGATAAGTGTAAATATCTTTGAACAACCATCGCATCAGACGGCAGATGCACATTAGAAATACCCAGCAAAATTGGCCAAGCTTACACGAAGCATTCGAGAAAGCGGAAAAGCGTTGTTACCAAGAAAAAGCCTATAAATTCTTCAGTGTTATATAGTTGATTTTGTTATTTCCGTTATTTTTGGTGTCGTCATAGGTTTTGTTGATGATGGTGTTTTTGTTGTTGTCGTTGTAATTACTGTAGTGTGTGTGTGTGTGGAGTTGTAACTCGAGTTGATGTTGATGATGTTAAGGTCGTTATCGGTGCGGTATTGTTATTGTTGCTTTTGTTGTGGTTGTTAGTTCTCAAAGGGGTTGTTGTTGGTTGTGTTATTGCAGAGTTGGGTTCTATTGTTGTCATTCATATTGTTGTTGATGTTCTGTCTTTATTCTCCTTTTCCATTGTCCGACTCCTCTTCTTGCTCTGTTTGTTCATGGACGCTGTCTCGTCAGTCCCTTTTCCTCTATCCTTCCTTTTGGCGAGATAAGGGGAACATTGGAGAAGCAGTGACGAAAAGCCAGACTTCACAACTAAGAGCATCAAAAAACGTACATAGACGACGGAGAGAGAGAGAGAGAGAGAGAGAGAGAGAGAGAGAGAGAGAGAGAGAGAGAGAGAGAGAGAGAGAGAGAGAGAGAGAGACAGAGACAGAGACAGAGACAGAGAGACAGAGAGAGACAGAGAGTACAGCAGACATGCCAGAAAGAGAGAAAGACAGAGAGAGAGAGAGAGGAGAAAGAGAGAGAGAGAGAGAGGCAAACGGACAGAGAGACATAGACATGGTGAGAGAGAGAGACAGACAGACAGAGAGACAGACAGACAGACGGAGGAGAGAGAGAGAGACAGAGAGACAAAGACATGGTGTGAGAGAGAGAGAGAGAGAGCGAGAGAGAGACAGACAGACGGAGAGAGAGAGAGAGAGACAGACGGACGGGGAGAGAGAGAGAAAGAGAGAGAGAGAGAGAGAGGCAAACGGACAGAAAGACATAGACATGGTGAGAGAGAGAGAGACAGACAGACAGACAGACGGAGAGACAGACAGAGAGACAAAGACATGGTGAGAGAGGAGAGAGAGAGAGAGAGAGAGACAGAGAGACAGACGGAGAGAGAGACAGGCAGACAGAGAGACAGACGGAGTGAGAGACAGACAGACAGAGAGACAAAGACATGGTGAGACAGACAGACAGACAGACAGACGGAGAAAGAGACGGACAGACAGACGGAGAAAGAGAGAGAGAGACAGACAGACGGAGAAGAGAGAGACAGACAGACAGAGAGACAAAGACATAGTGAGAGAGAGAGACAGACAGACAGACAGAGAGACAAGGACATGGTGAGAGAGAGAGAGACAGACAGACGGAGAGAGAGACAGACAGACAGCCGGGGGAGAGAGACAGACAGACAGAGAGACAAAGACATGGTGAGAGAGAGAGAGAGAGAGAGACAGACAGACAGACGGAGAGACAGACAGACAGACAGACGGGGAGGAGGAGAGAGAGACAGACAGACAGACAGAGAGACAAAGACATGGTGAGAGAGGAGAGAGAGAGAGAGAGAGAGAGACAGACAGACGGAGAGAGAGACAGACAGACAGACGGGAGAGAGAGAGAGAGACAGACAGACAGACAGACAGACGGGAGAGAGAGACGAGACAGACAGAGAGAAGAGGAGAGACAGACAGACAGACAGAGAGAGGAGCAGACAGAGACAGGTGAGAGAGAGGAGAGACAGACAGACAGACAGACAGACGGAGAGAGAGAAGACAGACAGACAGAGAGAGAGAGAGAAGAAGAGGAGAGAGAGGACAGACAGACAGACAGACGGAGAGAGAGAGAAGACAGACAGACAGAGGAGAGAGAGGAGACAGACAGACAGATGGAGAGAGAGACAGACAGACAGAGACAAAGACAGGTGAGAGAGAGAGAAGAGACAGACAGAGGAGGAGAGAGAAGACAGACAGACGGAGAGAGAGAGAGACAGAGCAGAGAGAGAGAGGACAGACAGACGGAGAAAGAGAGAGAGAGAGAGAAGTGAGAGAGAGACAGACAGACAGAGAAAGAAGGGAGAGAGAGAGAGAGAGAGGAGAGGAGAGAGAGAGAGAGGGGAGAGAGAGAGAGAGAGAGAGGAGAGAGAGGATCGGGAAAGTTGTTGAAAAAATATGCAAAAATGTGATTGTGATGGAAAATAACACACGCACTCTTTCCTGCAATTTTTTCTTTTTCTTCTTTCTCCTCTTCCATCGGTCTGTCTTCTGTGTTTCCTTTTTCTCTCTTTCCCCTTCCTCTCCTTCCGTAATTCGTTGGAAGCCAAAAGACGGTTTCCCAAAGAGGCCTGCGATATCATTTTCATCATCATCAGGTGCCCTGCCGCATGGCGTTGGCGATCATGGACTTCCATCTGTCTCTATCTCTCGTTGCCCCTAGCATCTCTCCCACCCTCCTCGTCCCCAGCCACCCCGCAAGTCCGTCCAGCATTTTCTCCCTGGGTCCACCTGGTGCTCTCTTTCCCTCCAGCTTTCCCGTTGTGACCAGGTGCTCCAAATCCCCCTTCCTCATAAAATGGCATATAAATGTTACTTGTCTTTTCCTAATCTTCCTTATGAGTGATCTACTTGTGTCTGCCTCCATCAAGACTGTCTTATTTGTTTTCTTTGCTGTCCATGGAACTCTCAACATTCTTCTGAGAAACCACATCTCGGCTGCCTCAATCTTGTTCTGGCTTTGTTTGTTGACTGTCCACGCCTCACATCCGTACAACAGTATAGGTTCTCTCTTCCTGATGTTAATTGATAGGCATTTGTTGGTAAGAATGCTTGTCAACTTCTTGAATGCTGTTTTGCACTACAAAAACTCTCCACTCAACCACCCAGCTCACCATCCCCCCAAAATGAAAGTTTGAAATTGGTTTCACCGACATACTAATAATGCAAGCGTGTTCGCAGATTTGCTCAATGATTAATCATCCAGCTCTGTTATAGTATAAACTATGCGATTGCGTCATCGTTTGATTCCAGGTTGGTATTGGAGGCAATGAAAAGGCGGACTGCCTGGTCAAGAATGCCACGAGTGGAAAGATGTCTTAATCCGTCATTCCTTACACAGATATGAAATCAAAATTACTCAGCTACGTGAGAAATCAGTGGCAGGAGGATTGGAATGAACAGACTGATAACAAACTTTTCCAAATCCACCCTAACCTGAAAGAAATTCTCCCATCTGCTGCAGGAAACCGTAAGAAAGAGACAGTGTTATGTAGGTTACACACGGGTCACACATCCTACACTCACTCGTATCTTTTTAAAAAATGAAGAAGCACCAGGGTCAGGGTGTATACCGTGTGACAAGCCGTTGAGCATCAGACACCTCCTCCTTGATTGCTGGGACTTGTACGATGTGAGACATAAGCACTTCACGGCGGACTCCTTTAAGAACCTCTTCCGAGATGTCCCTTCTCGCGCAATTTTCCAGTTTTTACAAGAGATGAATAGATTTCACCTGATATGATTTTACGTCTGTTTTTCTTTTCTTGCATTTAAGACTTGCAACGTTGACGGTGAGCATGGTTTTTAAATGTTGTATTCTATTTTCAACTGGTTGTCGTTTTTGACGTGGTGTTGTTAGCCCTGGTATGGCTCTGGTAGTCGGCTGGGTTATAAGCAATATGACCTTGAACTCCATGTGTTGAGTGCATTTTTGGCTCTAGGGAAATGGTGTATGCTGAAGCAGTATTCAGTGATTAAGTGTCGTTTTTATATGTTTTAGTGTCCAGAGTTGAGTGAAGTTTAAATTTGTATTCAGGTATGTTTTTTTTTTAAATCCCCTGTGTGATAAATTGAACGGACTGGTCAGCGCCAGGGACATCTCCTTAGATTATGTGCGGGGAAAGTATTGATATGTGTACTTAAATTTCTGTTTCATTTTCTTTCCTACCTCCATGGAGACCCCCGTGGGGGGCTTCCGGGGGCTCGTTCAGTAAAAATAGCATCCCTACCTTTTGGAAATTCTTTGCTAGAAATTTCCTCTTTTCTGTCGCTCTCTTCCTTTCTGACTTGTTGCTTTGCTTTCTGTCATTTCTTCCTATCATTTTCTGCCTTGCTGGTCCATTCACCTGTATGTGTTCGATAAAGTCTTTCGTACTTTATCTTAGGATTGATAATTGGGTATATACACTAAATGCTTTTTTGGCTGTAGGGAAGTGAGATATGGGGAAGGAATTTGAGGTAATTCAGACGTGTTTTATGTGCTTTAGTGTCCTTTGTCATATTGGAGGTTTGTGTTCCGCTATGCTTTTTAAATCCTCTGTGCAATAAATTGGACGGAGTGGTCAATACCGGGGAGATTTCCTTGGATTATGTGCGTGAGTGTATTGATCCGTGTAGCCAATTTTGTTTTCTTTTGTTTCTGTTGAAGTATTGTGAATGTTTTGAAACGATTGTAGCCCTGATATGGCTCTACACAGTCGGCTGGGCTTTAAACAAAAATAACAGAACAGAATTATTGATTGATGACAGTTTTTTGTGTGTGAACTAGTGAGACAGGAATTGTAGGTATCAGATTGATTCGTTGGCTGTTGGCTTTGCCGTTACAGTGGAATGTCCTGCTGAAACGTCAGAGGGTTTTATTGGTTAGAAATCAGAATACTTGTACGATGTGAGACAAAAGCACTACACAGCGGACTCCTTAAAGAACCTCTTCCAAGACGTCCCTCCTGATGCAATTTTCCAATTTTTACAAGAGATGAATAGATTTCACCTGATATGATTTTATATGCGAGTATGGTTTTCTTTGATTGCATTTTAGACTTGCAAGGTTAACGGTGAGCATGGTTTTTAACTGTTGTCTTTTATTATTTGAACGTAGTTGCCGTTTTTGACTTGGTGTTAGCCCTGATATGGCTGTTGTAGTCGGCTGGGCTATAAGCAATATAAACATGAAGTTCATGTGTTGAGCGCATTTTTGGCTCTAGGGAAATGAGATATGCAGAAGCAATTTTCGGTGATTTAGTCCCGTTTTTACATATGTTTCAAGTGTCCTGAGTTAAGTTTAAATTTGTATTCAGGTATGTTTTTTTTTAAGTCCCCTGTGTGATAAATTGGATGGAGTGGTCTGCGCCAGGGGCATGTCCTTAGAATATAGGCGGGAATGCATTGATATGTGTACTTGATTTTCTGTTTCATTTTCTTTCCTACCTCTGTGGGGGGACCACCGTGGGGGATGCCGGGGGCTCTTTCAGATGTAAACAGTATCTCCATCTTCTGGAAATTTGGTGCTAGCAATTCTTAGTATTGATAATTGGGTACATGTATTAAAGTGCTTTTTTTTTGGCTGTAGGGAACTGAGATATGCGAAAGGAATTTTAGGTAATTTAGGACTGTTTTTATGTATGTTTTCGTGTCCTTGGCTATATTTAGTTTTGTGTTCAGGTATTTTTAAAAAAAATCCCCTGTGCGATAAATTGGACAGAGTCATCGACGTCAGGGGCTTCTCCTTAGATTATGTGCGCGAATGCATTGATGTATTTACCTAATTTTTTCTTTTCTTCCCTGTTGAACTATTGTGTATGTTTTGAAACGAGTATAGCCCTGATGTGGCTGTACGCAGTCGGTTGGGCTTTAAACAAAAGTAACTGATTTTTCTTTCCTGCTGAAGTATAGCGTACGCTTTGAAACGGCTATATCCCTGATATGGCTGTACGCTGTCGGCTGGGCTTTAACTCTTTGACTCCCTCACCCATCCACCGACTGCAAAAACTTAACCCTTTGACTCCCTCACCCTATCTACCAGCTTCCTGCAGGAAACTAGTGGATAGGGTGAGGGAATCGAAAGGGTTAAGTTTTTGTTTTTTGCTTTGCATGGTTCACGATGCAGGATGCTGGTGGACAGGATGCGGGAGTCAAAGGGTTAAACAAAAATAACAGAACACAATTATCGATTGATGACAGTTTTGTGTCTGAACTAGTGAAACAGGAGTTGTAGGTATCAGATTGATTCGTTGGCTGTTGGCTCTGCCGTTACAGTGGGGGGGAGGGAGGGGGGTGTTCTGCTGTGACGTCAGACGGGTTTTATTGATTAGAAATCAATCACCTAAACTGTCATGTATATCTTGGGAATAAAAAGCTCTTGTTGTGAGTTGTGGTGATAAAAATCTCTTGTTCTCAGTTGTAGAAAAAAAACACACACACACGCTATCAGTATTTCATCATTCAATTCCTAGCATAGTGCGCGCACAGAATTTCGCCTTCAGCGAAAAGTCGGATAATTTCAAATTCGGATAACTTCGAAGCATTTGAGTGACTTAATAAGGCATTTATG
>JAPXFY010000035.1:29996634-29999134 GCA_030674185.1 Monoplex corrugatus
TTGATTTTACGTGTTTTTCTTTAATCGCATTTTAGATTGCAAGGTTAACGGTGAGCATGGGTTTTAACTGGTGTCTTTAACTTAACAGGTTGTTCTTTTCTTTTTAACGTGATGTTAGCCCTGATATGGCTCTAGTGGTCGGCTGGGCTATAAGCAATATGCACAGAACTGAACTGAACACACAACACACACACACACACACACCACGCACACACACACACACACGCACGCACGCACGCACGCACGCACGCACGCACGCACACACGACACACACACACACACACACAAGACATTGTGATCAAACCTGAGGATAAAAGGTGGCGCAATCGTTATATGGGAGCAAAATGGATACATACAAGAAGCACAGAAATAGCTAAACGATCAAAACGTTTTACCAGAAACAGGAAAACTTGCCTGTATGACTGATAACGTTAACATATCGGACATTTTTTTGACAACCCGTACCCTCCAAGCAGTTAACAGCGACTGCCAGACTACACATTAAACAACTTCCAAAACAACCATTGAGCATCAGACACCTCCTCCTTAATTGCTGGGACTTGTACGATGTGAGACAAAAAGCACTACACGGCGGACTCCTTAAAGATCCTCTTCCGAGACGTCCCGCCTGATGCAATTTTCCCTTTTTTTTTTTGATACAAGAAATCAATAGATTTCACCTGATATGATTTTACGTTTGTTTTTCTGTAATTGCATTTCAGACTTGTAAGGTTAACAGTGAGCATGGTTTTTAAATGTTATCTTATAGCTTAGCCTGGTTGTCGTTTTTGACGTGGTGTTAGTCCTGATATGGCTCTAGCAGTCGGTCTGGGCTATAAGCAATATGAACTTGACTCGTCTGCGGTCCATCAGCGCAAAGTACAGCCACAAAACTAGGAAGTGAGGATGATAACCTACTCTGCAACACGCAGTCTAAGTCTTCTTTGCTTCATCAGCCCGCAGCCAGTCGCGCACAGCGCTGCAGAGGGCTTGGAACAGTACAACCCAGACATTTTTGTATTTGTGAGACGTACTGCGTACGCACAGATTGGTCGTTAGCGTCGTTCAAAACACGGCTGTTTCTGTCTCTCTCTCCTCATGTCTGTAGAAGTGCTACAGTTAGAAAGGACGGCAGTTGTGACCAACAGATTAACCCTTTCACTCCTGCACCCTATCCACCGACTGCAGAAACTTAATCCTTTGACTCCCTCACCCTATCCACCAGCTTCCTGTTTCCTCCCCCAACTCCTATGAGGTGTTAACTTTGCGACGTATTACGTGTACATATGTTTTCAAGCTGGTGGATAGGGTGAGGGAGTTAAAGGTTAAGTTTTTGCTTCGCTAGCATGGTCAACAGTGCAGAATACTGGTGGACAGGGTGCGAGAGTCAAAAGGGTTAAGAGCCAAGCAAAGAAGAGGGATGGATGAAAAACAGCGTGAAGAAGATCCAGAGCAGAAGGGCACACAGCTTTGAAACAAGGATGTATGCCGCGTGTGCTGGTAGCTGGGGCTTTAGCGTGACGAGGGCAGACAGGGGAAGGGATGGGGACAAATGCGTGACATTATCTCCACCTATGGCGCGGAATCATCAGCCTTCATTTCCCCCTGGTGCACTGTGCGGTGAACCAAGGTCAGACCGTGCTCTCTGAGTCTGGGACCGCCCCTGCCATGTCAGTTGCACATTTAGGTCCGCACTAACAGCAGAAAAGAGCGATGTGATGGAACGGTGGAAAAGGCGTGCGTATAGTGGTGGGGTGGTTGTGTGCTGGGCGAGTGTCGTCGCTAGGAGGGGGGTAATCATCTGAGTGTTTCTGTAGGATGGCTATATATTTTCATGGTTCATTTATCTTTTGTTGATGTTTCAAACTGTTCCCTCATTCTTCTTCTTTTTTTTTTTTTTTTTTTTATATATTTTTTGTTTTTTGTTTTGTTTTTAAGTCCTTTTCTCCCACTGGACGAAACAGCCGAGAAGTTTAAGTCTTTTTGTCATAATTTTTGTATTTGGTATTTATTCATTTGTGATCTTACGTTTATGCTATCTATCTGTCTGTCTGTCTGTCTGTCAGTCTATCTATCTATCTATCTATCTATCTATGTATCTATCTATGTATCTATCTATGTATCTATCTATCTATCTGTCTTCATACTACACTACTACATACATTATACATTATACATTACATACATTACTATACTATGTATACATTAAATATCATACACAGTACTATACTACTACATGTATCTATCTATTATTATGTTCTACTATCTATTTTGTATTATTATCTATCTATTTATCATGTATCACTATCTATCATCTATTATATATGTATCTATATATTATCTATCTATCTATCTATTTGTATATAATATAATCATATAGTAGTATACTAATAGTATATACATAGTATAATAATACTGTTATATATATATAAAATATAGTCTATAGATCTCTCTATATATATTTATATTATATATATATATGTTGTGTTTAGTAATGTTA
>JAPXFY010000035.1:30004134-30014134 GCA_030674185.1 Monoplex corrugatus
CAGCAAAGCATAATGGCACATATACTGTAAGAAAAGAAAATCCCAGTCCGTAGAAAATGTGACCTCCCACCACGAAATCAGTCTTAACTAGCATTTTGGGCATTTTGAGATATACATACCACTGGAAAGTGTACATTCTGCTGATTATTTTGGTACATGTATAAAGCTTGTACTAACAAAAAATGTAGAAGTTATGTATGTTTAAAGTCATTAAGTTGTATGACGGCCATTTTGAGAAAACGGCCTCTAAAGTTGTTGTGTGCTCTCCTAAACATTTTCCTTAAATTACTTTATTTGGTGGCTTTGACCCAGTTTGTTTCTGATTTTCTGTCATTATCTGAAAGGTGTACCAAAGAGCTTTGCGTAAGTATATTACATGTGCAGGTACTGCACAGGTTACGGTTCATAATAACAGACAAAAATAGGTACTTTTGGTAGGAAATTGCGTTCTTTCTGCTGCAATTAGCGCATTAAAATACCATTTTAAGTTGATTAATAATATGTTTTCAAGAAAAAAAATCTGTGAGGGATAGATTATAGTCTGCAGAAATCAATTTTGAGAAAAAGTTAAAACACCCCAGATAGACTCTCAGTCACCTTTTCATCTCCTAGTGCTGTTCGACTGACTGCGAGTTAAGACTGATTTCGTGGTGGGAGGTCACAAATATTCTTATGTTCAGAATACATGTATTTATCCACATGAAGCAAAAACTATAACATGAACGAAAAACAAACTCGTCAGCATACATCGGATATCGTTAATGCGTGAAAACTTGCAAACTTGTTTCATTGGTGTATTGACAGTATGTGTAATAATATATCATTTTAATTAATACACGTTCTTAAAGAATCGTCAAATAATATCACTGGGAACATATTTGCATACTCAGTCTTGGTAATAACCTGTCTTCTTTTTTTTAAACGCACACACACACACAGACACAGACACACAGACACACAGACAGACACACACACAGACACACACACAGAGACACAGACACACAGACACAGACAGACAGACACACAGACAGACACACACACAGACAGACACACACACACACACAGACAGACACATACACACACACACACACATACACACACACATACACTCACTCACTCTCTGCCTCTGTCTCTGTCTCTCTCTGTCTCCTCTCTCTCTGTCTCTCTCTCTCTCTCTCTCTTGAAGTGTGTGATGAATGTGTGAGATACATGTGTGAGAATGTTGAAATGTGTGTTGTGTGTTTGTGTGTGTGTGTTTTGTGATGTGTGTATGTGAGTGTGTGTGTGTGGTGTGTGTGTGTGTGTGTGTGTGTGTGTGTGTGTGTGTGTGTGTGTGTGTGTGTGTGTGTGTGTGACATATGAAATATTTGGACTTATCAAAATGAACTGTGTTTATGCTGCAATGGTGTGTATGTCAACTATGTTTATACTATTTTAATAATGTATTAACACTGCACTCCACCCCTGTCATTTATAGTTTCTGTTGTTTCCTACAGGTACAACGAGAATGCTTTGACATGGATACGCCATACAAATAAAATTACAATTATTTATACAACTTCACACCCATATACATTGTCTACCCATCTTTGTCCGTGACACCTCTTTACGTCTTAGGTCTTATTGTCTCGCTGCAAGCTTTATCTAAAACCTAACAAAGCGTTCCATATTCATTTGCTTTCCGACTTTTCGAGTATCAGGCTTAATGGCTACCTGGTTGAACCTGGCTCTCAGTTACAAAAAAGGCTACTTACTGCGTAGCTTTCATCGGCGATCCAGCCGACTTCTTCAGCGCAACTCCTGGGTTGAGAACTGGCTTCAGTGCGCACCGCCGTGAGCGAACTCACGACAGTGCGACTGAATAAGTGAGGAGTACACCGATGGCAGGTTGTGCCGGCCCTGGTCACGGTTGAGGGTGGGGTTCCTTGCGGCGATGTAAACTGCCTCCTTTACTCCCCTCTGGAACCATCTTGCTTCTTTGTCGAGAACTTGCACATTGTCCTTTTCAAAGTGGTGTTGGGTGTGGGTCAGATGTTCTCCCACTGGACAGGACTCACGTTTGTGTTCTTTTAATCTTTTGTGCGAGTTGTTTCGATAATTTTTGTCTTGAATGTGTCTTTTGTCTACTGCTGAATCTCCTCATCGTGGTCTGAAACAAAACTATGGGGTAAATGTCTGTGTGTGTCTGTGTTTCTCTCTCTTTCTGTCTGTATGTCTGTTTGCCAGCGTGTGTGTCTGTCTGTGTCTCTCTTCTCTCTACTTTCTCTGTGTATCTTTTCCAGCGTGTGTGTCTGTCTGTGTCTCTCTTCTCTCTACTTCTCTGTGTATCTTTTCCAGCGTGGTGTCTGTCTGTGTCTCTCTTCTCTCACTTCTCTGTATATCTTTTTCCGGTGTGTGTCTGTCTGTGCTCTCTCTCTACTTCTCTGTGTATCTTTTTCCCAGCGTGTGTGCCTGTCTGTGTCTCTCTTCTCTCTACTTCTCTGTATCATGTTTGCCAGCGTGTGTGCCTGTCTGTGCCCTCTTTCTCTCTACTTCTCTGTTTCTTTTTCCAGCGTGTGTGCCTGTCTGTGTCTCTCTCTCTTACTTCTCTGTTTATGTTTGCCAGCGTGTGTGTCTGTCTGTGTCTCTCTTCTCTCTACTTCTCTGTACAGTGTTTGCCAGCGTGTGTGTCTGTCTGTGTCTCTCTTCTCTCTATTTCTGTATGTCTGTTTGCCAGCGTGTGTGCCTGTCTGTGTCTCTCTTCTCTCTATTTCTCTGTATCCTGTCTGTTGTAACTGTCTGCCTGTGTGTCATTCCCCGCTTTCCTCGTACTTGCATTTTTTTTTTCAGACTTGCAAGGTTAACGGTGAGCATGGTTTTTAACTGTTGTCTTTTTATCTTAATTTAACCTGGTTGTCGTTTTTGACGTGGTGTTAGCCCTGATATGGCTGTAGTAGTCGGCTGGGTTATAAGCAATATGAACTTGGAAGTTTCTTTGTGCAATTTCCTTTCGCTATCATATTTCAACTTGCTCTTTATATTGTAATTAGTCATATATCTTCTGATGGATCTCACGTGATTCTGCTTTTTCTGGTTTTTTTTTTTTCCTCTTCCTTCTTCATTCGCCTCCTTGTTCGATTTCCTTTCGATATCATGATATTTCTTTCTTTCTTCTTTCTTTCTTTCTTCTTCTTCTCTCTCTCTCTTCTCGTCTTGTAATTACTCATCTCATCTGTCGGCTAGCGGCTATCGGGTGCAGGACAGACTCAGGGTCTGACACTATCGTTATTCTGCACTTGCCGGGCTCCCGCGTCCAGAAGATACATGTCTCCTCCCGTTAACCCCTTCCCCGTTTCTCCTGCACCCGGCCCAAATGAAGAGGAAACGCCTTCAGAGAAAATAGTTCCCTTGCGCGCATTAATTTCACGCTTGGGCGCATGCCCCGTGACAGTGAAACACTGTCATTTAAAGTGAGAAGGCCGGCCGCATCCGCGGGAGCATGTAAAACCCGCCGCTATCTTCAAGTGGGCAAATAGTTTGGGGAGGGCGACGGTTGAGTAATGACAGAGGCGTGTTTAAGGGGTTTAACCTTCGCTTGCCGAGAGAGCATCGATCCCGCGTTTTAATGGACAAGGTGACAGTGAGGATGATTTAAGCTCCCAGCTTTTTCGTTCCGTTACCCCCCCCCCCCACCCCCTCCCCCCCTGTGGGATTTTGTGACGCGTGCCGATTTGAACTTTAAGAGACGTGGTGGAGTCGTTTTTCTTTATCGGTTTATGGGGGCCGTGAGAATGGCTTTTAGGGATGGAGTTTTAACACAATGAAACGTTTATCAGGGCTAATCTGTAGTCACACGAAACCGAACTAACACAGAGAGGCGACACAATAATCAGCGTATATGACACACAAAAGATGAACGAAAGAATACAAAAAAACCAAGAACAAAAAAAAAACCCACAAAAAAAATCCTTTTCTTCCAATGGACAGGGATTATAAAAAATTTTTTTTTAGTCTTTTTCTACCAATTTTTGTATTTGGTGTTTATTTGTTTGTGGCCTTACGCTTACGTTTGACAAAGGCTGGCCAGTTGGCCGAATATTTGCGCCTGTCTTGTCTGGTTGTATTAAAAATACGAGTTCTGATTCTATTTTCTTGTTTTTCCTGGTTCCTGTTTGCTTGAACGCGGGCAGTCACACTTGTAAAAGAAAGCAAATATATTACAAAACTTCTGTTGTAAGCAAAGGGGGAAAAAGCAAAGAAACAAACGAACATAAAAAATAAAAAAAACAATACCAAAGGAAACAAGAGGGAAGCAGGGAGAATTTTAAATATCAACTAAGTAACATAACTCGTGAGAGTCACGGAGTTATCTCCCATGTAGAATTTCTCAAACCCAACACAGTTTGCGCTAACTGTGTTGGGTTTGAGAAATTCTACATGGGAGATAACTCCGTGACTCTCAAGAGTTATGGTACTTAGTTGCGCTAACTGTGCGCTGTGTTGGGTTGATAAATTCTACATGGGAGATAACTCCGTGACTCTCAAGAGTTATGTTTTCTTAGTTGATAAAAAAACAAAAACAATGCAAACATAATGATGTCCGCCCTCCCGTATTCTGATTCAGTTCAGTCATATTGTATTTAAGTCCAGCTGACAGAAAAGCTGACCTCAGGGCTGATCCAAATTGAAGTGGACGTGTTTTGGCATCAGTGCTAATACGTACTTGTCATGTTCCCTTGTGCTTATTGAGTATTGTGTGTATTTCGACCGTCCGTCGTAGTCTGTTTACTGTTACTGTTATTGTTGTTTAAAGCCCAGCCGACTGCGCAGGGCCACATTAGGGCTATAACCGCTTCAAAACACACAAAACTTCAACAGGAAAAAAAAAAAAGAAAAGAAAATTAAGTACACTTATCAATGCATTCGCGCACATAATCTAAGGACATGCCCCGGGCGTAGGACCATTCCGTCCGATTTATTGCACACGGGAGATTTAAAAACACACCTGAATACAAATATAAGCATACGTAAGGACACCAAAACATATATAAAAACAGGCATAAATTACCTAAAATTGCTTCCGCATATCTCACTCTTTAGAGCCAAAAATGCACTTAATACATGTACCCAATTATCAATCCGGAGAAAAAAGTAAGACTACGAAAAATACAGGTGAATGGACATTAGGCAGAATAAGTGAAATGCGAAACAGAACAGCAGAACAAAGAAGTGACAGAAAGAGAATTCCAGACAGAATTCCAGAGTGGAGCTACTATTAATGAGCCCGACAGGGGGGGGGGGGGGGGGGGGAGGGCGTAGTTGTTAGACATTCTGTTTAGTGAAGATGCGGAACTAGCACGAATTTCTGAAACAACCTTTATCTGTCTTTCAGCCATCGAAAGTCCGTTGTTGGACTTGGGCCTTCCCCAGCTGCTTCCGTTCACTTCGTTCCAGCGCTTTTTTCTCTCCAGTTCTTGTAAATCCATCTTGGGTCATCTCTCTCTCTGTGTCTCTGTCTGTCTGTCTGTCTGTCTGTCTGTCTTCCTCCTCTGTCTTCTGTTTCTGTCTGTCTGTCTGTCTCTGCTTCCTTTGACAGACGCTCTCGACATTTAACTTACTTGTGGAAATTTCAGAATTGTCGTCAGTCTTGTATAGTTCTGTCGTATCATTCTGACCATTCTCTACGAAATGACGTGTAGTCTTACGTCAGATCTATCTGTTTGTCTGTCTATTTATCAGGGTGGGGGAGGGGGGGTTGGAGGGTGTGTGTCAACTTATCATACCAGATTTTCCTACACGTCCTACGTCAGATCACAGTGTTGAGGGTATCCACCTTGGTCGATCTTTTTTTTTTTTTTGGGGGGGGGGGGGGGGGGAGGAGAAGGAGGTGTGTCAACTTATTACACTAAATATTTCCTGCTCGTTCTCCTTATTGTAAAATTTAAATATTTTGATGACTTTCACGGGAAGAGAAAAAATCAAGCAAAGTCTGGCAGAATTTAAATTAATAGAAACTGTTCTACTTCATATCCCGATTTTCTTTCCCATTCGTTCCCGCGCTTTCTCTCTCCAGTTCTTGTCAAATCCATCTAGGTCGTCTCTCCGTCTAGTTTTTTTGTCTTCCTCTATTGCCAGTGCCGTCTCTTGGTATCCAGAACGTGGTTTTTGTTGTCCAACGATTGTCCATTCTTCGGGTGACATGTCCTGCCCAGTTCCATTTCAGTTAAGTTGATGGTTTCCAGGATGTCTCGCACTTTTGATCTTTCTCTATCCACTGAGCCGTTTTGCGATCTTTCCAGGTGATGAACCAAGCATGATTCTTTCATGTGCTTGTGCATGGTTGTTAGTTTCAAAGCGAGTTTTTAAAAAATTTTTTCGTTAGATTCCACGTTTTTGCACCGTAGGTGACTGTGGGCAGAATGTATTGGTCGTAGACTTTTCGTTTCTTGTTTTGTGATACCGGTACATGTTCTGTTTGGTTCGTTTGCTTGGCCGGAGTCACATTGTTTGGTTTGTTCGGACAGTTGAGTTGTATTTTTGAATACCGAACTTGCTTTCAAACTCTTGCCAGCTAAGGGTTATTATCCTACGTTTTATTTCTTCCTCTTCAGAGGAGGATGAAACAACCTTTCCAATTAGATGAGGTAGTTGTATACTACAGAATGCAGGGGGAGAAGGACGAGAGAGACACAGACAGGACAACAATTGCTCTTGAGATTCCGATTTGTTTTGTTGTTATTGATACTAACTTATAGCTGACGTGGACGTTCGGAGAAGTCCATACCACAGCGTGTTGTACCCCGTTAAACGGCTTCTTGGAGACTGCAGACTGTAGTATGTCCTGTGTTGATGTTTCTGGCTTTTTTTTACGTAGACTTCTGATTTTACCCATACCGTGCTTTTCTCCTTTATGAAAGAAATGGATTTCACCTGTTGGCAACGGTGTTTTTCGGCTGCATTTAACGTTGGTAGTTTGGGAACAAAACAGAAGATGAGGCGCCGGATGTTGTTTAAGAGATGTAGAGTTCCAGGACAGCAAGAAACAAACGAACGTCTGATGGAGGCAGACGCAGTGATCACATAGAAATTAGGAAAGACAGAACATTAAGGCATTTAGGAAGGGATTGGAGCACTGGACAACGAAGCGAGGAAGAGAGCACGGTAGACCAGGGAGAAAATGCGAGACTGCAGAGTGCTGGGACGAGGAGGGGGAGAGCTAGGGCAACGATATAGAGACGATGAAGTCCCTGACGCAACGCATGCGCAGGCACTGATGATGATGAGTTTGGGAAAAAACACGACAATAAGAAACTAGATAAACAAAAACAACAACAAAAACGACTCAACAAACATAAAAAAACAAGAGCATGGCTTGGTCATAACAATGTTTTTTTTGGTCATCATAGGTTGGCCTGTTCTCGGTAATATGAAAAAAAAATCACAGGATCATTCACTCTGTTTTATGCCAGATCTTATATGGCTCTAGTAGTCGGCTGGGCTATACGCAATATGAACTTAAACATGCCAGATCTTGATGCGACAAGGATCATAATAAAAAATCATCTTTAACCCTTTGACTCCCGCACTCTGCCCACCAGCATCTCGCATTGCTAACCATGCTAACAAAGCAAAAACTGAACCCTTGATTCCCTCACCCTATCTACCAGCTTCCTGCAGGAAGCTGGTGGATAGGGTGAGAGAATCAAGAGGTTAAGTTTTTCGCATTTGGTAGATAGGGTGCGGGAGTCAAAGGGTTAAGCCTGGATTTAGTTTTACGGTTGTGACATTTTCTATTTGATAAATCCTTTTCGAAGTTGTTATTAAAAAAAATCGATGTTGTCATTACTGCAGTCATTATTTTGTTGTTGTTAGCGGTGCTTCTGTTGTTCTTGTTGTTTGCTTCTGTTGAAGAGTATGATACGACATCCACACGTCAGATTTCCCCCGAGGGGGGGGGGGGTGCCGGGGGCTCTTTCAATATAAATAGTAACCCCACCTTCTGGAAATTCTATGCTAGAAATTTCCTCTTTTCCGTCACTTTTCGTTCCTGCCTTGTTCCTTTGCTTTCTGTCATTTCTTCCTGTCGTTTTCTGCCTTGCTGGTTCATTTACCTGTACGTGTTCGATAAAGTCTTACGTACTTAGGATTGATAATTGGTTGTGTGTGTATTAAGTGCATTTTTGGCTCTATGGAAGTGAGATACGCAGAAGCAATTTATGTTTGTTTTTATATATATATATATTGGTGTCCTTAGGTATGCTTAGATTTGTAATCAGGTATGTTTTTTTTAAATCCCTTGTGCGATAAATTGGACGGAGTGGTCAACGCCAGGGACATCTCCTCAGATTATGTGCGCGAATGCATTGATATGTGTACTTGATTTACTTTTCTTTTTTTCTTTCTTTCCTTTTGAAGTTTTGTATGTTTCGAAACGGTTGTAGCCCTGATATGGCTCTTCGCAGTCGGCTGGGATTTAATTTAAACAAACAATAATAACAGTAACGTCAGATTTAAAACGAATAGTAGAACGAGGCTCTTGTTATTGATTTGAAAGGATTCGAACACGAGCATACTACTGGTGGACCTTGGCCGACAAACCTCTTTGCAAAGGGTCTGGCCGTTCCACACTGTACCCCAGGGTGACAGCTTAACCACCCTCACGTCAATCACAGACACCCTCCTCTTACCACCACCACATAAACCACCAACCAGCCCCTCCTCCCACTTTCTCTCCCACCCCCTCCCCCCCCCCACGTGTTTCTGTCTGTAAGCAGTCAACGTGAGGTCTATTTTTGCTCTATGAATCTTACAGGGAATCAATTCCATACTACGAGTCTGTATCCGTATCAGAGATGGATTAATTCTTATGAATAGGGAGATGTTTCTGAAGGATGGTCGGGTGGGGGCAGGGGTGGATCGGCGGAGGTGTGATTATTTTATGTGTGGGTTGGAGTGGATGGTTGGGGGCTAGTGGGAAATGTCTCGTTTAGCAGTGCTTTAAAAGAATCGTAATCATATTTTTTGACATGAGCGAGTTTTGTCATTTTAAAAAAAAAAGTCTCCCCTCCCCCCTCCTTTTTTTTTTTAAAACCCTGAAGCCGACATAGTTTGGTGCATGCGCTTGCTTACGCACGAGCGCACGCGCGCGCGCGCGCACACACACACACACAAACACGCGCGCGTGCACAACACAACACACACACACACACACCACACACACCACACACACACACACACACACGCTTGCTCTCACGCGCGCACGCGCACACACACACACAACAAACACTCACACAGACACACACACGCACGGGGACACACACGGACACACACACACACAACACACACACACACACACACACACACACACACACACACACAACAACACACACACAACACACACACACACAAACACACACACACACACACACACAACACACACACACAACACACACACACACACACAACACACACACACAAACACACAACACACACACACAACACAAACACACACAACACACACACACACACACACACACACAACACAAACACACACACACACACAACACACACAAACACACACACAACACACCACACAAACACACACACACACACACACACAACACAACACACACACACACACACACACACACACACACACCACACACACACACACACACACACACAGAAGACAAAATATTTTCAAGTGCAACAACAGATAAGCATGTTTTCCATCCGGACCCCTCCCTGTAAAAACCACAGCATCAAACCGAAGACTTCGATCAGTTAAAAAAAAAGAATGCAAGAGAACCAAATAATGAGGAATGGACGAAGGGAGAGAGGACGGCTGATGGTGGTACATGTAGGGACCCATAAATATACATTGAATGTGTGAAAATAAAACACGAACATATCTGGCTTGTCTGATCGATCTTGCCTTCACGAGCGTGCTCGCGCGCGGGCGCGGGCGCGGACGCGGATGCACGCACGCACGCGCACACACACACATGCATACACAGACACA
>JAPXFY010000035.1:30019134-30021634 GCA_030674185.1 Monoplex corrugatus
GTCTTGATGGAGGCAGACACAAGTAGATCACTCACAAGATTGAGGCAGCCGAGATGTGGTTTTCTGAGAAGAATGTTGAGAGTTCCATGGACAGCAAAGAAAACAACGAGACAGTCTTGTGGAGGCAGACACAAGTAGATCACTCACAAGATTGAGGCAGCCGAGATGTGGTTTCTAAGAAGAATGTTGAGGGTTCCATGGACAGCAAAGAAAACAAACGAGACAGTCTTGATGGAGGCAGACACAAGTAGATCACTCACAAGATTGAGGCAGCCGAGATGTGGTTTCTAAGAAGAATGTTGAGAGTTCCATGGACAGCAAAGAAAACAAACGAGACAGTCTTGATGGAGGCAGACACAAGTAGATCACTCATAAGGAAGATTAGGAAAAGACAGGCAACATTTATAGGCCATTTTATGAGTAAGGGGGGGGGGATTTGGAGCACCTGGTCACAACGGGAAAGCTGGAGGGAAAGAGAGCACCGGGTAGACCCAGGGAGAAAATGCTGGACGGACTTGCAGAGTGGCTGGGGACGAGGAGGGTGGGGGAGATGCTAGGGGCAACGAGAGATAGAGACAGATGGAGTCCATGATCGCCAACGCCATGCGGCAGGGCACCTGATGATGATGATGATGATGATGAGTGTGAAACACCACGTAGTTTCTGTCTACGAACAGATGTGTTGTATCTTGCAACATGTCCCTGCTGCTTTGCTGTCGCTCGTGTTCTGTTTTGTTTTCCGATGAACCGCAGTATTTTGTTTGTTTGTTATCGCTCGCCATTGATCTCCATTAATCGATCAACACATTTTTTTGACAATTAGGCTTACACTAAGCGAGTGCGCAGACAAGCAAGGGCGCGTGCACACACGCACACTCACGCACCGCACACCACGCAGAACACGTACACACGCACGCACGCACACACACGTACACACGCACGCACGCACGCACACACACACACACACACACACACACACTCTCTCTTTTTCTCTCTTTCTCTTCTCTCTCTTCTCTCTCTCTCTCACACACACACACACCACTACTGCATTGTTCTGTCTATCTGTCTGTCTGTCTGTCTCTCTCTCTTACACGCGGGGGGGGGGGGGGGTTGAAAGTTAGACAAAACTGGTTGATTTTTGTAATTATTTTCTGTTTGAATTATTACTGAACAATTGCTTTGCGCCATTCATCTTTTTCTGTTTAATTTTATCTGGAAGAAGAAAAGAGTTGGGAGGTGTCATAGGTAAATTGTATGCTAGTGTGGTAAATATTGGAACAGTAGGAAGAGATACAGGAGAGGTACAGGAAACACAGGAGCGGGGAGAGAGAGAGAAAGGGGAGGGAGAGAGAGAAAAGAGGAGAGAGAGGAGAGGGAGGGAGAGAGAGGGAGGGAGAGATAGGGAGGGATGGAGAAGAGGGAGAGAGAACAGAGAGAGAGGATACAGAGAGATACAAGAGAGGAGGGAGAGAGAGAGAAAGGGGAGGGAGAGAGAGAAAAGGGGGAGGAGAGAGAGAGAACGAGGAGAGAGAGAGAAGGAAAAGAGGGGAGAGAGAAACAGGAGAGAGAGGGAGGGAGGGAGAGAGAGGGAGGGAGAGAGAAAGAGGG
The DNA here is from genome assembly GCA_030674185.1 of Monoplex corrugatus. Taxonomy (NCBI): domain Eukaryota; kingdom Metazoa; phylum Mollusca; class Gastropoda; order Littorinimorpha; family Ranellidae; genus Monoplex; species Monoplex corrugatus. The sequence continues at coordinate 30,020,743 of JAPXFY010000035.1, forward strand.
AGGGAGAGAGAAGAGAAGAGGGAGGGAGAGAGAAAGAGAAACAGAGATACAGAGAGAGAGAGAAAGAGAGAGATACGAGAGAGGGGAGAGAGGAGAGAGAGAGGAGGGGGGAAGAGTGGGAGGAGAAGAGAGACAGAGTGAGAGAGAGATACAACAACAAGTACAATGAATCTAGTAATAATAGACTTCTCTCTCTCGTCTCTCTCTCTCTCATATAAAAGATATAGATAAATAAGACTAATAAGATATATACACACACACACACACAGAGGGAGGGAGGGACGTTCGAAGGAAAGCCAAAGAAACAAAGAAAGCAAGAAAAAGTGTATGGGTGAGTGTGAATGAAAACAGGGAGGAAGACGGAGCGAACGAACACAGATCAGACGATCAGAACCAGTTCAAGAATTGAGGTTATAATATATATGTGGCTGTGTCCATAACGAATATAACGGCGTGCAAGCTAAAGCCCTGAAGCTTCATTCCCACTGTTGACGTGGCCATGTTTATTTTGCAGAACCGGGCGACTCCTAGCGGCCGTCGCCCAAGGGCAACTATCCGTCTGGCGAAAATGTCTCAGCAGTCACCTCCCTTACGTAATTGTCGCAGGCGTTTATTTTGACAGCTAAATGAAACATGGCGTCTCGCGGCGCGAAAGGAAATCCAATAAAACAAATGAACAAACAAATAAAGAAAAGTTCATAGAAGGAAAACTCAGGGTGGAAAAAAACAACACACACAGTATGAACAAATAAATAAACTGCTAGATAATTTGATGCAGAAATAAACGTCCAGAGATTTTTCCCGTAGGTGGAAAACAACACAATTAAAAGAAGGTGGAAGATGTATGGAAATGGCCAAATTGGTCACGGAAGAACGGCAAAATGAAGCAGTT
>JAPXFY010000035.1:30034134-30044134 GCA_030674185.1 Monoplex corrugatus
GCGTGGACAGTCAGCACACAGAATCAGAACAAAACTGAGGCAACTGAAATGTGGCTTCTAAGAAAAACGTTGAGACTGTGAGAGTTCCATGGACAGCAAAGGAAACAAACGAGACGGTCTCGAAGGAGGCAGATACAAGAAGATGATTAATAATGAAGATTAGGAAAAGACAGGCAACATTTATAGGGCATTTTACGAGGAAAGGGGAATTAGACCCCCTGGTCCCAAGAAGAAAGCTGGAGGGAAAGAGAACACCAGGTAGACCCAGGGAGAGAATATTGGACGGACTTGCAGGATGGCTGAAGACAGAGAGGGTGGGAGATGTACTTGTAGTGACAGGGGATAGATTCGTATGGAGGGCCATGATCGCCAACGCCATGCGGCAGGGCACATGATAATGATGATAAACTCCGTTGCCGTGGAATGTTTTAGTTTATCTGGTTTTTTTTTTAATATATATGTTTATGCGGTAAGTATAGAGTAGCAAGGGCTTGCAGTAAAACAGATCCTGTGGGACCTGATGCCACTATCCTTGAGTAATAAAGTGTTTTGAGGTTTAAACTTTGAAGTCTTTGGACGTTTGTTTTGTGGTGGATGACGAAACCGAACCAAGCAAGCTTGAGCCGCTTCACTCTCTGTAGAAACGGTTTCTGGAGGAGAAGGAAGAGGAGGAGGAAGAAGAAGACAAAGAGATGAATGACAAAAGAGAGCAGGAGTACGTCTCACGTAAGCGGTTTCTCCCGTAAGGCGATATCGTGTACGCGCTCATTGGTCGTATGTTCGAAGTTGGAAAGGGCGGTATGGGTCGATCCATAGATTCTTGGTATTGAATCTGTTCCTTGTCTGTTTGTGATACGGTGTTATTTACTGTGAAGTACTCGTATTGATCATGTGTTTTTTCGTTGTTTTTTCGCTCTTCTTGAGAAAGATCGAAGATCGTGGTTCATTCGTTGTCGTTAGGAAATCAAGTTTGAGTAATTTCGAACCTGAGACGTAAGATTGACTGTGATTATCGGAATGGGCCGTGATGCATTGTTAGTATTATCTGTTGTTTGTATTGTGCACGGTATGTCTGTCTCTGTCTCTCTCTGTGTCTCTCTGTCTCTGTGTCTCTGTCTGTCTGTCTCTCTCTCTCTGTCTCTGTCTCTTTCTCTGTCTGTCTCTGTCTGTCTCTCTCTCTCTGTGTCTCTCTCTGTCTCTCTGTCTGTCTCTGTCTGTCTGTCTGTCTCTCTGTCTCTCTCTGTCTGTCTCTCTGTCTCTCTCTGTGTCTCTCTGTCTCTGTCTGTCTGTCTCTCTGTCTCTCTCTGTGTCTCTCTGTCTCTGTGTCTCTGTCTGTCTGTCTGTCTGTCTGTCTCTCTCTGTGTCTCTCTGTCTCTGTGTCTCTGTCTGTCTGTCTGTCTGTCTCTCTGTCTCTCTCTGTGTCTCTGTCTCTGTGTCTCTGTCTGTCTGTCTGTCTCTCTCTCTCTGTCTGTCTGTCTCTCTGTCTCTCTCTGTGTGTCTCTCTCTGTCTGTCTCTGTCTCTCTCTGTGTCTCTGTCTCTCTGTGTCTCTGTCTATCTCTCTCTTTTGTCTCTGTCTGTCTCTGTCTCTCTCTGTCTCTATCTCTGTCTGTCTCTGTCTCTCTCTGTCTGTCTCTGTCTGTCTGTCTCTCTCTCTCTCTCTTTGTTTGTATGTGTGTATAGTACATATGTGTGTGTACAAAAGAATTGTTTGAAAAAAAAGGAGAAATTATATCTGTAAAATGTCATCATGTTAGTGAACAGTTGTTAAGTCAAATAAATTACCAGAGAACGAAAGAACACAACTACTGACACATGGTTTATCCATATGGGACAGAAACCCCAACACCAACATCAATAGCAGAAGCGATAATGATAATCATAAGATTAACCCTTTGACTCCCGCACACTATCCATCAACTACAAAAACTTAATCCTTTCACTCCCTCACTCGGTCCATGAGCTTTCTGTATGAAGCTGGTGGATAGGGTGAGGGAGGCAAAGGGTTAGATTTTTGCTTTGCTAGCATGGTTGACAATGCAGGGTGCTGATGGATAAAGTGCTGGAGTCAAAGAGGGCAATAAAAATGTATGCTGTGTCAGAGTTTGTATACTGGCTTTTGCATGTTCTTAGTTCATACATCATTGTCTACAGCCTCAACATAATTATTGCACCGGAAGTGTATCAGGTCAGGAACATTAACTCCTCCAGTCCTGACCAGTTCAAGTGGAAACGAACATAAAGGGGGAGATAAACCCCCCTCCCCCCCCACCCTTTAAATCGCGGCCCTCCAATCTCCCATCCTCCCTTCCCTATATCCTTCCAGGATCAGAGAGACCCACATACAAAACTGTCAGCTAGATTTTGTTGTTTATTTACGGGTGTGTTTTGTAAAGGTGCGCACGGCGTGATGTTGTTGTGGGACTGACCTGCTGTTTAAGATGTAGTGACCCACGTGGACATGGCCGGGTCAGCTAGAGATCGACGGCTGTTTTGTGGACATATTTATTGCAGACGCGCGGGCCGGCGAGTTTTCGCTGAGTCTTAGCGCAGATGCAAGCGGGCTGGGTGGCTCTTCTAACCAGAGCCGTGGACTCAACATCTGACATCTCAAGTTCAACCCAGCCCGCAACATTAAAAACTGGCCTGTTCGCTGCCCATCTTTCTGGGTGGTGTCAGCTTACTGGTTTTCCATCATTCTGGTGGTGTCAGCTTGGTGGTGTCAGCTTACTGTTTCCATCATTCTGGTGGTGTCGGCTTACTGTTTCCATCATTTCTGGTGGTGTCGCAGCTTGGTGGTGTCAGTTTACTGTTTCCATCATTCTGGTGGTGTCAGCTTACTGTTTCCATCATTCTGGTGGTGTCAGCTTACTGTTTCCATCATTCTGGTGGTGTCAGCTTACTGTTTCCATCATTCTGGTGGTGTCAGCTTGGTGGTGTCAGCTTACTGTTTCCATCATTGTAGTGGTGTCAGCTTACTGTTTCCATCATTCTGGTGGTGTCAGCTTACTGTTTCCATCATTCTGGTGGTGTCAGCTTACTGTTTCCATCATTCTGGTGGTGTCAGCTTGGTGGTGTCAGCTTACTGTTTCCATCATTCTGGTGGTGTCGGCATACTGCTTCCATCATTCTGGTGGTGTCGGCGTACTGCTTCCATCATTCTGGTGGTGTCAGCTTACTGTTTCCATCATTCTGATGGTGTCAGCTTACTGTTTCCATCATTCTGGTGGTGTCGGCTTACTGTTTCCATCATTCTGGTGGTGTCAACTTTGTGTTTCAAAAAGTCCCTCCCACCTCTTCCCCGAATTTCAAGACCTTGCCAGCGCATAGGGTTTTGCGCAGGCTCAGCGAGTCTGCCAGATAATTGCTGGCAGATTTGGGTGGAGCGCATATGGCATTATCCGAGTGCGATGAATCCCTCTTGAACAAACACTAAACTAGGTTAACTAACCTAGCGTTGAACTGACACGTGGAGCAGATGTACGTACATGGAAGAAGCGTGGGGGGGGGGGGGGGGAGACGGAGAAAGGGGTGGGGGGTGGGGTGGGGGTGGGGGTTGAAAGAGGGATTTGACGTAAGGCGAATTGTGATGTTCGTTGCGGAATCGTTCATCCCAGAATGTGGAAACGACCCCACAGGACAAGGACATGGAGGAGCAATTGTTTATGATGATTGAACTTTAGAGCCCTCCATCGTTTTTTTGGTGCATCGAAGCCGGGTTGTCTTTATTCCCTAATAGGTTTAGAATCACCTTTACGATCTTCCTATGATGGGGATTCAGAATTGTCGTTAAAAGGTTTATTGTCTTTTTGTGGGATCATCACCACGTAAGTTTTTGATTTTATTTGTGTTCATATATTTTATTCATTTTAATTTTTTAAAAATTTCATTTCTATATATATATATTTTTTTTTATCCCCTGTAGGGATGCTGGGGGGTTTTGCATTATAAATAGTATCCCCGCCTTCTGGAAATTCTGTGCTAGAAATTTCCTCTTTTCTGTCACTGTCTTTGTTTCTGCCTTGTTCCTTTGCTTTATGTCATTTCTTCCTATCATTTTCTGCCTTGCTGGTCCATTCACCTGTATGTATTCTATAAAGTCTGAGGTATTTTCTCTTTTGGAGTAGTAATTGGGTACACGTATTATGTGCGTTTTTGGCTTTGGGTAGGTGAGATATAAGGAAGGAATTTTCGGTAATTTAGGCCCTTTTTTATGTTTGTTTTAGTGCCCTTGTATTCAGATTTATTTTTTAAATCCCCTGTGTGATAAATTGGACGGTGTGGTCAACATTAGGAGCATCTCCGTATATTATGAGCTCGAATGCATTGATGTATGTACTTAATTTTCTTTTTCTTTTTTTTTTTCCTGTTGAAGTATAGTGTATGTTTTGAAAGGGTTATAGCTCTGCTGTGGCCCTACGCAGTCGGCTGGGCTTTAAACAACAATGACAATTTTTCCCTTGGTTCGTCATATGTCCTTTAAGTTATTTTTTCCCCTCTTTTCTTAAGACAGTAATAGACATTGACAAAACACATGATGAAATTTTTTTAAAACCACTAGTAACAAAGAACGTGAAGAGCGAAATAACATGAATGCATGAAATATTCACACACACAACACACACACACACACACACACACACACACACACACACACACACACACACACACACACACACACACACACACACACACACACACACCACATACACACACACACACACACACACACACAACACATACACACACTCACACACACACACTCAAACACACACACACACACACAACACACACACACACAACACACACACACACACACACCACACACACACACTCACACACACACACACACTCACACACACCACATCACACCCCACTCACTCACTCACGCACACACACACAGGCACACACCTTGCTGTGTAAGGACATCTTCAGTGGGTAATATACCCCCATTTGTACCCGAGACGGCTCGATTCACAATTTTAGTCGGTTTTATTGGATGTGTTGGACAGTGGGAAAGTGAAAGATGCAGAATGCATGTCCACAAGAATAGGTACAGTAAAGAATGGACAAAACATTCAACAGTCATCTTACAGTAAAGAATGACGAAAACATTCAACACAGTCATCGATGACAAAACATTCAACAGTCATCTTACAGTAAAGAATGACAAAACATTCAACACAGTCATCTTACAGTAAAGATGACAAAACATTCACACAGTCATCTTACAGTAAAGAATGACAAAACATTCAACAGTCAGTCATCTTACAGTAAAGAATGACAAAACATTCAACACAGTCATCTTACAGTAAAGAATGACAAAACATTCAACACAGTCAGTCATCTTACAGTAAAGAAATGACAAAACATTCAACACAGTCATCTTACAGTAAAGAATGACAAAACATTCAACACAGTCATCTTACAGTAAAGAATGACAAAACATTCAACACAGTCATCTTACAGTAAAGAATGACAAAACATTCAGCACAGTCATCTTACAGTAAAGAATGACAAAACATTCAACACAGTCATCTTACAGTAAAGAATGACAAAACATTCAACACAGTCATCTTACAGTAAAGAATGACAAAACATTCAACACAGTCATCTTACAGTAAAGAATGACAAAACATTCAACACAGTCATCTTACAGTAAAGAATGACAAAACATTCAACACAGTCATCTTACAGTAAAGAATGACAAAACATTCAACACAGTCAGTCATCTTACAGTAAAGAATGACAAAACATTCAACACAGTCATTTTACAGTACAGAATGACAAAACATTCAACACAGTCATCTTACAGTGAAGAATGACAAAACATTTAACAGTCATCTTACAGTAAAGATGACAAAACATTCAGCACAGTCATTTTACAGTAAAGAATGACAAAACATTCAACACAGTCATCTTACAGTAAAGAATGACAAAACATTCAACACAGTCATCTTACAGTACAGAATGACAAAACATTGAACACAGTCATCTTACAGTAAAGAATGACAAAACATTCAACACAGTCATCTTACAGTAAAGAATGACAAAACATTCAACAGTCATCTTACAGTAAAGAATGACAAAACATTCAACAGTCATCTTACAGTAAAGAATGACAAAACATTCAGCACAGTTAGTCATCTTACAGTAAAGAATGACAAAACATTGAACACAGTCATCTTACAGTAAAGAATGACAAAACATTCAACACAGTCATCTTACAGTAAAGAATGACAAAACATTCAACACAGTCATCTTACAGTAAAGAATGACAAAACATTCAACAGTCATCTTACAGTAAAGAATGACAAAACATTCAACACAGTCCTCTTACAGTAAAGAATGACAAAACATTCAGCACAGTCATCTTACAGTAAAGAATGACAAAACATTCAGCACAGTCATCTTACAGTAAAGAATGACAAAACATTCAGCACAGTCATCTTACAGTACAGAATGACAAAACATTGAACACAGTCATCTTACAGTAAAGAATGACAAAACATTCAACACAGTCAGTCATCTTACAGTAAAGAATGACAAAACATTCAACACAGTCATCTTACAGTAAAGAATGACAAAACATTCAGCACAGTCATCTTACAGTAAAGAATGACAAAACATTCAACACAGTCATCTTACAGTACAGAATGACAAAACATTCAACACAGTCATCTTACAGTAAAGAATGACAAAACATTCAACACAGTCATCTTACAGTAAAGAATGACAAAACATTCAACACAGTCATCTTACAGTAAAGAATGACAAAACATTCAACACAGTCATCTTACAGTAAAGAATGACAAAACATTCAACACAGTCATCTTACAGTAAACAATGACAAAACATTCAACACAGTCATCTTACAGTAAAGAATGACAAAACATTCAGCACAGTCATCTTACAGTAAAGAATGACAAAACATTCAGCACAGTCATCTTACAGTGAGGAATGACGAAACATTCAACAGTCATCTTACAGTAAAGAATGACAAAACATTCAACAGTCATCTTACAGTAAAGAATGACAAAACATTCAACACAGTCATCTTACAGTAAAGAATGACAAAACATTCAACACAGTCATCTTACAGTAAAGAATGACAAAACATTCAACACAGTCAGTCATCTTACAGTAAAGAATGACAAAACATTCAACAGTCATCTTACAGTAAAGAATGACAAAACATTCAACACAGTCATTTTACAGTAAAGAATGACAAAACATTCAACACAGTCATCTTACAGTAAAGAATGACAAAACATTCAACACAGTCATCTTACAGTAAAGAATGACAAAACATTCAACAGTCATCTTACAGTAAAGAATGACAAAACATTCAACACAGTCATCTTACAGTAAAGAATGACAAAACATTCAACACAGTCAGTCATCTTACAGTAAAGAATGACAAAACATTCAACAGTCATCTTACAGTAAAGAATGACAAAACATTCAACACAGTCATTTTACAGTAAAGAATGACAAAACATTCAACACAGTCATCTTACAGTAAAGAATGACAAAACATTCAACACAGTCATCTTACAGTAAAGAATGACAAAACATTCAACAGTCATCTTACAGTAAAGAATGACAAAACATTCAACAGTCATCTTACAGTAAAGAATGACAAAACATTCAGCACAGTCATCTTAAAGAATTAGACGGAGTGGTCAACGCCAGGGGCATGTCCTTAGATTATGTGTGCGAATGCATTGATATGTTTACTTAAATTTTCTTTTTCAAAGAAATAAGAGGGAAGCAGGGAGAATGTTTATAATATAACCAAAGGACATAACTCTTGAGAATTATCTCCCATGTTGTATAGAACTTCTCAAATCTAACACAGTTTGCGCTACCCATTCAGCTGGCATAGAAGCAGATACAAAGTACAAAAACAGTAAGCTCAGAACACTCCTTTCCTTTTCATTTTTTTTATCCTATTGTGTGTGATTTGAAATAGATATAGCCCTGATATGGCTCTATGCAGTCGGCTGGGCTTCAGACAACAACAACAATAACAATAACACATTTGCAGCTGAGTGAACTGGACGCCGAACCTACGAAATTGTTCTAGGGCATAATTCGGAGAGAGAGGGGGAGAGAGAGAGAGAGAGAGAGAGAGAGAGAGAGAGAGAGAGAGAGAGAGAGAGAGAGAGAGAGAGACAGAGAGAGACAGAGAGAGACAGAGAGAGAGAAAGAGAGAGAGAGAGAAAGAGAGAGACAAAGAGAGAGAAAGAGAGAGAGAGACAGAGAGAGTGAAAGAGACAGAGAGAGAGAAACTGAAACTGAAACTGAAACTGTTTATTGTCATTACCCGAAAAGGTCTTTTGACAAGGGGGATAACAATTTTCCAGTAGTGCGACACATAATCCACTCTTTGTATGTGCGCAAATTCTTCACACATAATCAAAAAAAAATATCGAACATCCATTCCTTGAACAGTCGAACATATTCAAATCATATATAATGAACAATCATCCATTTTACCACTACTACATAATACAAAGAAAACAACAACAAAAAATATCAGAACAGTGTTCCCACATTCAGGCCAATAATTTGTCTAGGTTTAGACAAACCAAAATCTTTTTCACACACCCACACCCACACACACTCACACGCATCCATATACGCTCACACGCGGGCGCGCGCTCGTGCGCGCACACACACACATCAAAACTGTAATATGACAGAGAGAGAGAGAGAGATAGAGACACAGAGAGAGCAATTCTGTTTATTTAAACACACGTTAATCATTGCGTTTGGCAAAGATTTCTCTACTGTTTGTGTGTGGATTGAAATCCAGTTGCTTGCTAAATTTAACCCCCCCCCCCAAAAAAAAAGAAGCTTGAATTGCCTAATTAGTGTAATGGTCCTGGCTCGTGTTTCAAGGCAATCATCACCCTCTGTAAAATTAACCTGCAGTGGGATTCCCTTGATAGTCCAGGCCAATGCATTCTACTATTTCAAATCTACTCAACATAATCATATTTGAAAAATATATATTTCATTTTAATACAAAAGCGTACAAAAAAACAAAACATAATTAGTGCAATGGGATTTCTTATATTGTCACAGGCTAATGCATTCTACTATTTCAGATCTATTCAACATAATCATGTTGAAAAAAATGTATTTCATTTTGAATAGAAAAGCATACAGAACACAACAAAACATAATGATTGTGTAATCTAGATGTTTTGAAACAAATAGGCTATGTTAGATTTAAGGAGTTCAACAACATGGGAGATAATTTCTACGTGACTCTCAAGAGTTATGTCCTTTGGTTGAAATAGGCTACTCAAAACAAGTGCGACTGCCCGCGCCCAAGCAAACAGGAACCAGAAGAACAAGCAAACCAAAGCAAGCGCGTATTCAACACAACAAGACAAGACAAGCGCAAATTTTCGGCCAACCGGCCTTTATCAAGCGCGAATGCACGGTCACAAACAGACCACAAACAACACCAAACAACGGATAATAAAAAAGAGGACTAAAAACTTCCCTGCCGCCTCGTCCAGTGGATAAAAAGGGACCAAACAGGTTACTGTTGAACAGTGCAAACATCTTTGTGAAAAGGCAACTGACCACGTGAACTGGATTCCAACCCATGAAAGTGTCTCTGAGACCTCAGCACGTGCCACACGAGTTCGGCTGTGTATTTTTGACAGTTGTATACGTCACTTGTTTGTTTTTTGTTTGTTTGTTAGACATCTGTAGCAAGTGTAGGTAAAATAATAGCTGTGACTATCTGTAATTGTCAGCTCATCTCTCCCGACTCTTCCCCCCCCCCCCCTTTTTTTTTTTGCTGGTTGCTTTAACCAGTGTGAATCATCGAAATATCTTTGTTCTTTGAAATAGCACGTGATCTCGTGCACACGAGTGAATAAGACGATTGATTTGTGCTATGGTATCACCTGGGAAGATTTTTTAAGACTTCCACAGATTATTGCACACATTTTTAAGACTTCCACAGATTATTGCACA
>JAPXFY010000035.1:30049134-30056634 GCA_030674185.1 Monoplex corrugatus
ACCCTCGTAAGACAGGAGTATTTCATTCCACTCTCTGAAAAGATATGTTCCGCTTCCAGTCTGTCTGTCTGTCTTGTCTTTATGTGTGTGCGTCTGTCTCTTCTTGCCTGCAAACGGCTGTTTGTCATATATTGTCTGTCTCAATTTTACCTGCAAACAGCTGTTCTTTTTACCTGCAAACAGCTGTTTGTCATACATTGTCTCTTTTTTACCTGCAAACAGCTGTTTGTCATATATTGTCTGTCTCTTTTTACCTGCAAACAGCTGTTTGTCATACATTGTCTCTTTTTTACCTGCAAACAGCTGTTTGTCATATATTGTCTGTCTCTTTTTACCTGCAAACAGCTGTTTGTCATACATTGTCTGTCTCTTTTTACCTGCAAACAGCTGTTTGTCATACATTGTCTGTCTCTTTTTACCTGCAAACAGCTGTTTGTCGTACATTGTCTGTCTCTTTTTACCTGCAAACAGCTGTTTGTCATACATTGTCTGTCTCTTTTTACCTGCAAACAGCTGTTTGTCGTACATTGTCTCTTTTTACCTACAAACAGCTGTTTGTCATACATTGTCCGTCTCTTTTTACCTGCAAACAGCTGTTTGTCATACATTGTCTGTCTCTTTTTACCTGCAAACAGCTGTTTGTCATACATTGTCTGTCTCTTTTTACCTGCAAACAGCTGTTTGTCATACATTGTCTGTTGTCTCTTTTTACCTGCAAACAGCTGTTTGTCATACATTGTCTGTCTCTTTTTACCTGCAAACAGCTGTTTGTCATATATTGTCTGTCTCTTTTTACCTGCAAACAGCTGTTTGTCGTACATTTTCTGTCTCTTTTTACCTGCAAACAGCTGTTTGTCGTACATTTTCTGTCTCATTTTACCTGCAAACAGCTGTTTGTCATATATTGTCTGTCTCATTTTACCTGCAAACAGCTGTTTGTCATATATTGTCTGTCTCTTTTTACCTGCAAACAGCTGTTTGTCGTACATTTTCTGTCTCTTTTTACCTGCAAACAGCTGTTTGTCGTACATTTTCTGTCTCTTTTTACCTGCAAACAGCTGTTTGTCATACATTGTCTCTTTTTGCCGGCAAACGGCTGTTTGTCATACATTGTCTGTCTCAGTTTTACCTGCAAACAGCTGTGTGTCATGCATTGTCTGTCTGTTTTTACCTGCAAACAGCTGTTTGTCATACATTTTCTGTCTCTTTTTACCTGCAAACAGCTGTTTGTCATACATTGTCTGTCTCTTTTTACCTGCAAACAGCTGTTTGTCATACATTGTCTGTCTCTTTTTACCTGCAAACAGCTGTTTGTCATACATTGTCTCTCTTTTTACCTGCAAACAGCTGTTTGTCATACATTGTCTGTCTCTTTTTACCTGCAAACAGCTGTTTGTCATACATTGACTGTCTCTTTTTACCTGCAAACAGCTGTTTGTCATACATTGACTGTCTCTTTTCACCTGCAAAACAGCTGTTTGTCATACATTGTCTCTCTTTTTACCTGCAAACAGCTGTTTGTCGTATATTTTCTGTCTCTTTTTACCTGCAAACAGCTGTTTGTCGTACATTTTCTGTCTCTTTTTACCTGCAAACAGCTGTTTGTCGTATATTTTCTCTCTTTTTACCTGCAAACAGCTGTTTGTCGTACATTTTCTGTCTCTTTTTACCTGCAAACGGCTGTTTGTCATACATTGTCTGGCCCGTTTTTGCATATGTTTTTGTGGCCTTATTTATGTTTAAATTTGTATTCGTTTTTTAAAAAAAATCCCCTGTGTTATGAATTGGACAAAGTGGTCAACGCCAGGAGCATATCTTTAGATTAAATGCGCTAATGCATTGATATGTATGCTTGATTTTCTTTTCCATTTTTTACCCTGTTGTTGAAGTGTTGTCTATGTTTTTGAGGTGGTTGTAGTCCTGATATGGATCTGCACAGTCGGCTGGGCTTTAAACAAAAAATGACAGTAACAATAACCCCGGTGTGGATCGGTGAAATGCAGTACGGTGTACCATGATTGCATTCTTTGGACTGCCATTCATCATCATCACCATCATCATCAGGTGCCCTGCCGCATGGCGTTGGCAATCATGGACTTCCAACCATCTCTATCTCTCGTTGCCCCCAGCATCTCCCCCACCCTCCTCGTCCCCAGCCACTCTGCAAGTCCGTCCACCATTTTCTCCCTGGGTCTACCCGGTGCTCTCTTTCCCTCCAGCTTTCCCGTTGTGACCAGGTGCTCCAAATCCCCCTTCCTCATAAAATGGCCTATAAATGTTGCCTGTCTTTTCCTAATCTTCTTTATGAGTGATCTACTTGTGTCTGCCTCCATCAAGACTGTCTCGTTTGTTTTCTTTGCTGTCCATGGAACTCTCAACATTCTTCTTAGAAACCACATCTCGGCTGCCTCAATCTTGTTCTGGCATTGTTTGTTGACTGTCCACGCCTCGCATCTGTACAACAGTATTGGTTCTATATAACATTCAAGAACTCTCTTCCTGATGTTGATTGACAGCCATTTGTTGGTAAGAATGCTTGTCATCTTCTTGGATGCTGTTTTGGTTAGTGTTAAATTGTTCTGGTTTGTGTTGTTTACTTCGTCAGGAAAAAAGATGAGTTTGTTGGTGTGGTCTGACTGCCTTTTCTAAACCATCACTAGTCCTCGCTCTCTGTGTCTGTGTGTCTGTTTGTCTGTCTGTCTGTCTCTTTGTCTGTCTGTCTCTGTCTGTCTGTCTCTCTCTGATCTCTGATCTCTCTCTCCGATCTCTTCTCTATCTGTCTGCCTCTCTGATCTCTTATCTCTCTCTCTCTGATCTCTTCTCTGTCTGTCTGTCTCTCTCTTTGTCTGTCTGTCCCTCTGTCTCTCTCTCTGTGTCTCTGTCTCTCTCTGTCTCTGTGTGTGTCTGGTCTTTTCTCTGTGTCTCTCTCTGTGTCTGTCTCTCTGTCTCTGTCTCTGCCCCCCCCCCCTCTCTCTCTCTCTCCTTTGTTCGCCTTGATTTTCATTTCTTTACTTTTGCTTTCTGGCAGAAATCATTCATGTAAAGGGTTTCATTACAGAATTCCTTGTATGGCATCAATTACAAGCAGAATGAGAGTCTGAACTTTTGTTTGATCAACGTCCATTTATTCCAGACGATTAATTGTGAAATAATGGTACATCAAGGCAAAGCCTGCATTTGTGATGTTCACTGTATTTGAGAGCTCTGATGTCTTACAGAACAAGATTGAGGCAAGCGAGATGTGGTTTCTCAGAAGAATGTTGAGAGTTCCATAGACAGCAAAGAAAACAAACGAGACAGTCTTGATGGAGGCAGACACAAGTAGATCAGTCATAAGGAAGATTAGGAAAAGACAGGCAACATTTACAGGCCATTTTATGAGGAAGGGGGATTTGGAGCACCTGGTCACAACAGGAAAGCTGGAGGGAAAGAGAGCACCGGGTAGAAAATGCTGGACGGACTTGCAGAGTGGCTGGGGACGAGGGGGGTGGGAGAGATGCTGGGGGCAACGAGAGATAGAGACAGATGGAAGTCCATGATCTCCAACGCCATGCGGCAGGGCACCTGATGATGATGATGATGATGTCCTACTTGGTCATCGGCCGTTGCTCCGAGCAGCGCGCGCGGGGACCAGAACGATATTCACCCCATGCGCCGTGGCGGCCATGACTGGTATCTGTTTGTTGTCTTTGAACAATCCCAGCAACGGTTTGCGGTCTGTGTGGATCTCGAAGGTATGGCCAAACAAATACTGACGGAATTTCTTCACTCCAAATATAATAGCCAAAGCTTTCTTCTCCACCTGGCTGTAATTTCTTTTCAGCGTTGTTCAGGGTGCGAGAGGCAAACGCCACTGGACGCTCACTACCATCTTCCATCTTGTGAGAAATCACCGCACCCACACCATAGTTGGAAGCATCGCAGGACGTGCCTTTTGCAGAGTCAAAGTGAACCAGCAGCAGGGGTGATTGCAAAAGTTTATTCGGCTCGATCCATGCTTTCTCTTGCACATCCGTCCATGGCCACGTGTTCTCCTTCTTCAGTAACGCATACAGGGGTGACAGCACTGTGGCCAGATTTGGCAGAAACTGGGAGTAGTAGTTGCCACTCCCAAGTATGCTTGTAACTGCTTGACATCCACAGAGTGAGGCATGTCTTGAATTGCTTGCTCTTTTTTCAGGTACTGGCTTGAGTCCAGTTTGGTCAATCTTCAGGCCAAGATAGACGAGTTCGGTGGCCAAGAACACACATTTCTGCCTCTTCAGCCTTGCCCCTGCTGTGTTCAGTCGTTGCAGCGCTGCCCGTAAAGTCTCTAGGTGTTCCTGGCGGGTCCTGCCTGCCACCAGAATGTCATCAATGCGAACATGCAGATGAGCAACGGCTTTCAGCAGATTTTCCATGGTCCGCTGAAAAATACCTGGGGCCAAGGAGATTCCAAAAGGCAACTTGCGGGGAGTGGCTGAAGACGAGGAGGGTGGAGGAGATGCTTGGGGCAACAAGAAATAGAGACAGATGGGAAGTCCATGATCGCCAACGCCACGCGGCAGGGCACCTATGATGATGATGAATCGATTGTAGCGCGGTACAGACTCTGATGCGTACGCGTTGATGGTGGTGAATTCCTTCGATGTGTCATCCAACTCCAACTGTTGGTAGGCTTGTGTCAGGGTCATGAGATAGAGACAGATGGAAGTCCATGATCGCCAACGCCATGCGGCAAGGCACCTGATGATGATGATGATGATGATGATGATGATGATGATGATGATGATGATGATGATGATGATGATGATGGTGATTATGATGATGATGGTGATTATGATGATGATTATGATGATGGTGATGATGATGATGATGATGATGATGGTGGTGGTGATGATGATGATGATGATGATGGTGATTATGATGATGATGGTGATGATGATGATGGTGATTATGATGATGATGATGATGATGATGATGATGATGGTGATTATGATGATGATGGTGATGATGATGATGACGGTGATGATGATGATTATGATGGTGATTATGATTATGATGATGATGATGATGATGATGATGATGATGATGATAGTGATGATGATGATGATGACGATGACGATGATGGTGATGATGATGGTGATTATGATGATGATGATGATGGTGATTATGGTGATGGTGATTATGATGATTATGATGATGATGATGGTGATGATGATGATGATGATGGTGGTGGTGATTATGATGATGGTGATTATGATGATTATGATGGTGATGATGGTGATGATGATGGTGATTATGATGATGATGATGATGATGGTGGTGGTGATTATGATGATGATGATGGTGGTGATTATGATGATGATGATGGTGGTGATGATGATGATAGTGATGATGATGATAGTGATGATGATGATAGTGGTGATAATGATGATGATGATGATGGTGATGATGATGATGTCTTACGCAAAGTTCAGTTTGTCAAGATAACGTCTCCTCGATTTGAATGAACTCCACTGACGCCAAAATGAACATGGCACACGACTTGGCAATGTCTTGGGGTTCTGTCTAGCAGATGAGTCTAACGCCAGTAGCCTAGAAGGGTCATAGGACTTTGAACTAAGTTACCAGCACCACAGTTTTGTTTTGTTCCCATAAATTATATCGTGCAGTCTCCCCTTGTGGGGATGCCGGGGGCTCTTTCAGTATAAATGATATCCCCACCTTCTGGAAATTCTGTGCTAGAAATTTCCTGTTTTCTCTCAGTCTCTTTGTTTCTTTCTTCCTCCTTTCCTTTGTCATGTTTTGTTTAATCGCATTTTAGATTTGCGAGGTTAACGATGAGCATGGTTTTTAACTGTTCTTTTATCTTAATTTAAAAAAAAATTATTTAACTTTTTTTCCTATTTTTAATTTTTTAAAATATATTTTACGTTGTGTTAGCCCTGATATGGCTCTCGTAGTCGACTGGGCTATAAGCAATATGAACTGAACTACAGTTTGTAAACATAAGCTTATTCGTATGTTATTATTCATATTCATATCTTTTTGACACAATGGGTTTACCATATGAAACTCCCGTCATGGCAGTGCAACACCACCAATTTTTTTTGCCAAGAATTTAGAAAGGCAAGAAGACTAATTATCTTTCAAGGAGAGGGAACTGGGAAATGAATCTCTCTCCAATGTATTATATACCAGGGCAGCGAGACGAATGCCTTGCTCTTCACGGTTTTCAACTGCCGTGGGATCTTTAGCGTGCGCAGCCAGAAGACAGTGGGAAATGAACCTCTTTCTCCAATGTATTATTCCAGGACAGCCAAACGAATGCCCTGCTCTTCACGATTTTCAACTGCCGTGGGATCTTTAGCATGCGCAGCCAGAAGACGCTCGGGTCTGACTTGGTTTTTGTCCACTTCCGAAGGACTAGACGTTCAGTTCGATTTTCTGATCAAATTGAGGAGAAAAGTCGAGGTCTCCACGGGAAACGAACCCTGGAACCTCGAGTTAGGCATAACCTCCTCCCGAGGAGCACTTAGCACTGGCAACCGGGTCTGTTACATGTATCTCATCACTGGCATCCGTGGTCAGCCAGCGCATATCATCATCATCAGGTGCCCTGCCGCATGGCGTTGGCGATCATGGACTTCCATCTGTCTCTATCTCTCGTTGCCCCTAGCATCTCTCCCATCCCCCTCGTTCCCAGCCACTCTGCAAGTCCGTCCAGCATTCTCTCCCTGGGTCTACCTGGTGCTCTCTTTCCCTCCAGCTTTCCCGTTGTGACCAGGTGCTCCAAATCCCCCTTCCTCATAAAATGGCTTCTAAATGTTGTCTGTCTTTTACTAATCTTCCTTATGAGTGATCTACTTGTGTCTGCTTCCATCAAGACTGTCTCGTTTGTTTTCTTTGCTGTCCGTGGAACTCTCAGCGCACATAGCCATGCAAAAATGAATATATGCCACTTCATGGTGTATGTACATTGCTTCCGTTTTAGAAACACAAACCTGTTCATGTAGACTGAAGTGAAAAAAAGGTGTTTTCTTCAGTGCACATTAAATCGAAATAGTTCTGTCTATCGAAATGATAAAATGGCTTTGAATAATTTGTTGGGGGTGTAAAAAAATTGTATCATTGTTCGCTATAAAAGCAGACGAAACCAAAATAGGTCGGGATATGGAGGCCAAATTGTACCAAGGAATTTTAAATAAAAAGTGCATTTCTTACGAAGCGATATGTTGAAATGTTAACCTTTAGATTTCATAGATATTGTTTTTGTATGCTGTTTTTGAACGAAATATATCGATAGGGCGTTAACAAACGTCGTCATGTCGTCCAAAACATGAAGAATATCAAGCTGGTGTGTCCATTTCAGTTTCCCCATCCGGTCCCCCTCTTGGGATGAGAACCAAGACGTTTGACACGGTTTTCATACTGCCATGTGCGCGTGCCGTGCGTGCATTGCACGTGCTATTCCGAGTCGTGCCGTGCCGTGCCGTACGTGCCGTCCGTGGCGCAGCG
>JAPXFY010000035.1:30061634-30064134 GCA_030674185.1 Monoplex corrugatus
GTAGTCTTTGCAATGTCATATTCAAATTCAACCTGTACTGAATTTTCAGGTGTTGTAAGTCAAAGTCGGTTTTATCAGGATGTATGATACGTTTACGTTTTTTTACAAGTCTTTTTATCCAAGATATCGTCACCACAATAATTACCTTTACGGTCGGTATGGCAGTAGTATAATCAACTTCTCTCTGTCAATTAACCTCTCTCTCTCTCTCTTTCTCTCTCTCTCTGTCTCTCTCTCTCTCTCTCTCTCTCTCTCTCTCTCCCCTCTCTGAGTCACTTTCTCTGCCTCCCTGTCCTTTTTTTTCTTCTTTTTCTTTCTGTCTTGATCTCTGACTCTGTCACCCTCTTTCTGCTTGTCTCCATGTCCATGTCTCTCTTTACTGCCTGCCTACCTTTTTGTTGCACATTCTCTCTCTGCCTCTCTGTCCTTTCTCTCGATTGAAATTCTGACGTGGTTGATACATCATCATCATCATCATCATCATCATCATCATCATCATCACCATCATCATCATCATCATCATCGGGTGCCCTGCCGCATGGCGTTGGCGACCATATACTTCCATCTGTCTCTATCTCTCGTTGCCCCTAGCATCTCCCCCACCCTCCTCGTCCCCAGCTACTCTGCAAGTCCGTCCTGCATTCTCTCCCTGGGTCTACCTGGTGCTCTCTTTCCCTCCAGCTTTCCCGTTGTGACCAGGTGCTCCAAATCTCCCTTCCTCATAAAATGGCCTATGAATGTTGCCTGTCTTTTCCTAATCTTCCTTATGAGTGATCTACTTGATTGTCTGCCTCCATCAAGACTGTCTCGTTTGTTTTCTTTGCTGTACATTGGAACTCTCAACATTCTTCTTGGAAACCACATCTCGGCTGCCTCAATCTTGCTCTGGCTTTGCTTGCTGACTGTCCACGCCTCGCATCCGTACAACAGTATTGGTTCTATATAACATTCAAGGACTCTCTTTCTGATGTTAATTGATAGGCATTTGTTGATACATGTACAAGTATAATTTCATGTGTAGTTTAGACCCTCTTCAGGTTAGGACGTAAAAGAAAGTATGTTTAGAGAGATATACATTTGACTTATTTCATACAGTGTAAACAAAATTTGTTCTCCCTCTCTCTGTCTATCTCTGTCTATGTCTCTGTCTATGTCTCTGTCTGTCTCTGTCTGTCTATCTCTGTCTGTCTCTATCTCTGTCTGTCTCTATCTCTGTCTGTGTCTCTGTCTGTCTCTATATCTCTCTGTCTGTCTCTATCTCTGTCTGTGTCTCTGTCTATCTCTATATCTCTCTGTCTGTCTCTGTCTCTGTCTGTCTCTATCTCTGTCTGTGTCTCTGTCTATCTCTATATCTCTCTGTCTGTCTCTATCTCTGTCTGTCTCTATCTCTGTCTGTGTCTCTGTCTATCTCTGTCTGTCTCTATCTCTATTTCTGTCTGTCTCTATCTCTATTTCTGTCTGTCTCTATCTCTATTTCTGTCTGTCTCTATCTCTATTTTCTTTCTGTCTCTATCTCTGTCTGTCTCTATCTCTGTCTGTCTCTATCTCTGTCTGTCTCTATCTCTGTCTGTCTCTATCTCTGTCTGTCTCTATCTCTGTCTGTCTCTATCTCTGTCGTCTCTATCTCTGTCCGTCTCTATCTCTGTCCGTCTCTATCTCTGTCCGTCTCTATCTCTGTCCGTCTCTATCTCTGTCCGTCTCTATCTCTGTCCGTCTCTATCTCTGTCTGTCTCTATCTCTGTCCGTCTCTATCTCTGTCCGTCTCTATCTCTGTCCGTCTCTATCTCTGTCCGTCTCTATCTCTGTCCGTCTCTATCTCTGTCCGTCTCTATCTCTGTCCGTCTCTATCTCTGTCTGTCTCTATCTTTTGTCTGTCTCTGTCTCTATCTCTGTCTGTCTCTATCTCTGTCTGTTTCTATCTCTGTCTGTCTCTGTCTCTATCTCTGTCTGTCTCTGTCTGTCTCTATCTCTGTCTGTCTCTGTCTCTATCTCTGTCCGTCTCTATCTCTGTCTGTCTCTATCTCTGTCTATCTCTGTCCGTCTCTATCTCTGTCCGTCTCTATCTCTGTCCGTCTCTATCTCTGTCCGTCTCTATCTCTGTCCGTCTCTATCTCTGTCCGTCTCTATCTCTCTCCGTCTCTATCTCTGTCCGTCTCTATCTCTGTCCGTCTCTATCTCTGTCCGTCTCTATCTCTGTCCGTCTCTATCTCTGTCCGTCTCTATCTCTGTCTGTCTCTATCTCTGTCTGTCTCTGTCTCTATCTCTGTCTGTCTCTGTCTCTGTCTGTTTCTGTATCTATCTCTGTCTCTATCTCTGTCTCTGTCTCTGTCTGTCTCTATCTCTGTCTCTATCTCTGTCTGTCTCTGTCTCTGTCTGTCTCTGTCTGTCTCTGTCTCTGTCTCTGTCTGTCTCTGTCTGTCTCTGTCTCTATCTCTGTCTCTATCTCTGTCTCTATCTCTGTCTGTCTCTGTCTCTGTCTGTCTCTATCTCTGTCTCTATC
>JAPXFY010000035.1:30069134-30076634 GCA_030674185.1 Monoplex corrugatus
AATTCCAGAACTTAAAGCGTCAAAAACAGGAAAACATCATGGAAAAGTCTGGTGGAATAAAGATTGTGAAAAGGCAGTCAACGAAAAGAAAGAAAAATACAAACAATATATAGCTAATAGGTCACCTGAAAATCATAGGCAATGAAAAGTGCAACATAAACTGTAACAGAGTCATAGAACAAGCTAAAGAACAATATTGGACATCTTTTTGTACATATGAAGTAAGATGACCATAAAGATATGCAAAAGATTTGGGAAAAACTGAAAACAATGAAAAATGGGATCAAGTTGCCATCAATTCCAGTAAAGCTAGAAAACAACCCTTTACCTAGCTCACAGGAGAAAGCAGAAGCTTTTGCAGACATGTTTGCTGAGGTTTGTCGAGTAGAAGGACTTCCTGCCTCTAGTAGAAATTAGTAGGGTACAGGAAGAAAAGACCGACGCATACAAGGATCCTGTCCCAGATAATACGCACTAGTAAATACACCAATCACGCTCCAAGAATTAAAAGATGCCATTAAATCAATTCCAAATAAAAAGACATCAGTAGGATTTGATGCAATTTCCAATGAGATGTTGAAAAATTTACCAGAAAATTTTTTAACCTTGCTACATAATATGTTTAAAAAATGCTGGAATAGCGGCAAACTGCCCGACTATTGGAAACAATCAATAGTGGTTCCTGTACTAAAAGCAGGTAAATGCAATATTGACTTGAAAAACTATAGGCCAATTGCATTAACACTTGTTCATCTCTGTAAATCGCTTATTAGATCTAAATTAACCTAGCCCAAGAAATATTCTTCAGCGCACCAAAACGCTTACTAACAAAACTGCAGAGCATAGATTGTAAAGGTTTCAAACTTGCGCTGGGTCTTCCAATGCATGCCTGTTGCCATCGTACATACAATGCAATCAAATTGTTGCCACTTGATGAACAAAGGAAAGTCGCTTCTACTAAATTTCTGTTAAGAAACACTACCATAGAAAACAGCATCAAAACAGAGAAAAAGTAAGATCAGACACCGACTTTCCAAAAAGAGCTAAATCAATATCCTCACAGGTCACGCTTGCAACATTTACAGCTGATGTTATGAAAGGCTCTGGAATTGATTTAGACACAGCTCCTGTAACTTTAAGACCTTCGTTTTCACCAGTACCCAGTTGGGAACTTCAAAGAGCACGATTTGACATACACCACACTGACTTAAAAAAAGAAGATAATATCAACTTACTGGCAAGTCACGTTTAATGTCATATAGAAGACTTTTATTCCGATCACTTGAAAGTTTACACTGATGGTTCAATAATTGAAAGACAAGCAGGCTCAGCGTTTTTAATACCTGCTCTCAAAATTGAGAAATCTTTCTATATAGGACTTTATAAATCTATCTTTACTGCAGAACTCTTTGCAATCTTAATGGCTTTGAATTGTATGATAAATCTTCCTAGGACAATTCCCAGATACTTTTTTGCGTTGATTCAAAATCTGTACTTCAAGCTCTTGAATTATCAAAATTACAAACAAGATCTGAAATGATATTGGAAATTACTCACTTGATTAATAGTTTATCCTTAAGAGGCACTGATATTACTTTCTGCTGGATACCATCTCATAGTTCTTTTCATTACAATGATATGGTTGACAGGGCTGCCAAACGGGGGGCAAAGAGCTCACCAGATTCAAATCATATACAACTTTCCCTCTCATTGTATGAGTGTTATACCTTAGTGGACGCCTACGTATGGAAGCAGTTTCAAGATAAATAGAAAAAGTATGAAAAATGTTACATGAATTTTGAAATTAGCAAAACACCTAAGCGGTTCCCTGCCAGCAGAAGTATACAATCCCTTATGTATAGGTGGAAACTTGATGCATTCAAAACAAAATACACCAGGAATGTAGTGTGCCTGTGTGGAAAGAAGATAACACATAGTCATATTCTTTCATGCGTTCGGGTAAAACGACATATACCTCCGTTATCAACGAAGAAAGTTTCTGACATACTTGCCTCATCATCCTTAACATATGAATTTTTTGTTAGCCTGTCAAAAAGTCCTATAGCGAAATATCTTTAACGTTCTGTTACTTCTCATGTTCAGTGTTATGGTTAGCTAATTTTACTGTTTCAATCGTTAATTATGATAACGTCATTTGTGAATTTTTCTTTCTTGTCTTGTTTTTCTGGTTCATTTCTTTTTCCTGAAGATTAACCTTTTGCAAGTTTTTTTGTTTTTGTGTGTGTGTCTAAAATCACTTTAGTGAATAGACATTAAATCAAAGACCACCACACACACACTATATTTCTCACCTATCTGCCGTAACCTAACTCCCTTCTCTCAGTTCCTGTCTTCTTAAAAACCCACCACCACCACCACCATCACCACCACCTCCCACCTCCCAATCAAAGCCTCCCAAGCAGGGTTTCGTGCTGACAATAATTATCTTGAACAGCACACGCCAAGTAAGAAAAGTCTGGTTTTAAAAACAAACAAACAAAGAAACAAACAAACAAAAAACGGAAGGGGGTGGGATGGGGTTGGACATCGTTTAGCTTTGATAGAAGGCACAGAAGGTTTGGAGAGAGAGAGAGAGAGAGGGAGGTAAGGCCAACCTTTAGTGGGTGGATGGGGAAAAACTGGGGATTTCCCCACGTGGGGATGCCGAGGGTTCTTTCAGTATAAATAGCATCCCCACCTTCTGGAAATTCTGTACTAGAAATTTCCTTTTTTCTGTCACTCTCTTTGTTTCTGTCTTGTTCCTTTGCTTTCTGTCATTTCTTCCTGTCATTTTCTGCCTTGCTGGTCCATTCACCTGTATGTGTTCGATTAAGTCTTACGTACTTTTTCTTAGTATTGATAACTGGATACATGTATTGAGTGCATTTTTGGCTCTAGGGAGATGAGATATGCGGAAGCAATTTTGAGTCTTACGTACTTTCTCTTAGTATTGCTAATTGGATACATGTAGTAAGTGCATTTTTGGCTCTAGGGAGATGAGATATGCGGAAGCAATTTTGAGTCTTACGTACTTTCTTTTAGTATTGCTAATGGATACATGTAGTAGAGCATTTTTGGCTCTAGGAGTGAGATATGCGGAAGCAATTTTGGTCTTACGTACTTTCTCTTAGTATTGCTAATTGGATACATGTAGTAAGTGCATTTTTGGCTCTAGGGAGATGAGATATGCGGAAGCAATTTTGAGTCTTACGTACTTTCTCTTAGTGTTGCTAATTGGATACATGTAGTAAGAGCATTTTTGGCTCTAGGGAGATGAGATATGCGGAAGCAATTTTGGGTAATTTATACCTGTGTTTATACGTTTTGGGGGTATGCTTAAGTTTGTATTCAGGTGTTTTTTTTAAAAAAATCTCTTTAGCGGTAAATTGGACGGAGTGGTCAACGCGAGGAGCATGTCCTTAGATTATGTGCGCGAATGCATTGATATGTGTACTTAGTTTTCTTTTCTTTTCTTTTTCCTTTTGGTTTGTGTTTTTAAACGATTATAGCCCTGATATGGCTCTACACAGTCGGCTGGGATTTAAACAAAAATAACGGTAAAATAACAGCTGAGGGTGTTTTTCCTTTATAAGGGGCAGTGATCATTGAAAAGGAAATCTTTTAATTCCTTCTTACCACCTTGTACCACAAGTAAAACACGGAACAGTGATACACCATGCAGTAGAGTGAGAGGGGGAGGGGGGGGGGCGGGTTACAAGAAAGGAGGGTGGGAAACACAAGCAGAGAAAGAGGATGCAAAGAGGAAGACAGACGCACGACGTAGAAAAGAGGATGGAAAAAGAAATATAGATGATGGTGGTGGGTGGGGGGGGGGGGGTAGAAGAAAGAGAAAGTGAGTGTGTGTGTGTGTGTGTGTTTGTGTGTGTGTGTGTGTGTGTGTGTGTGTGTGTGTGTGTGTGTGTGTGTGTGTGTGTGTGTGTGTGTGTGTGTGAGAGAGAGAGAGAGAGCTCAGAACTCAGGAATTTTTTTAATGTATATCGGCCGTAGGTCACACACACACGCGCGCGCGGGCGCGCGCGCGCACACACACACACACACACACACACACACACACACACACACACACACACACACACACACACACACACACACCACACACACACACACACACACACACACACACACACACACACAACACACCCACACACACACAGAGCAGACAGACAAAAACGGACATCACAGAGCAGACGAGATCAGAGACTAGAGACAGAATAGAGAGAGCCAGAGAGAGAGAGAGAGAGAGAGAGAGAGAGAGAGAGAGAGAGGAGAGAGAGAGAGAGAGAGAGAGAGAGAGAGAGAGGAGAGAGAGAGGAAGAGAGAGAGAGAGATGAGAGAGGAGAGAGAGAGAGAGAGAGAGAGAGAGGAGAGAGAGAGCCTGGGTGATCAATCGTACCGAGTGATAAAACATATCATTCAAGGCACAACTTTTACTCGGAAAGAAATCGTACCGCGAGAGCAACACTGTTGATACGCTAATTGAGAATTCTTGTCGGGTGAGAAATCGTGTCGTAACGCAAGATCCCTTAGTATCGCATACTTTGTCCTTCCAGCGACGGAGGTGCACTAACATCGGATGTGGGGTGGGGGTGGGGGGTTAGGGGGTAGGGGGTATGGCCGCTGTAGCCTGGACTGCCAGATCGATGTGGGACACTTGCCATGTCTCTTGTTTTTGTAGAAAAATGACCAAGAACTTCTACTATTTGTTCCCACGTCAGAATAGTCTTCCCCTCGTGAGAACAATATATCGTTTTTCCTCGTCAGATTTCTTAATCGAGTAAAATGTCAGGTTAAATCTTTTGGTTGTGTCTTCTGTGGCGTCCTGTTTGCTTTCAAGCTGTTAAGACAATCTTCATCTTTCTGTAGGTAAAACAAAATGTCACTGCTGGATCTTGAGGGTAAAGGCAAAATATTAAAAAAATACATTGTTTGTAAAAGATTCTTGGGAGTATAAAACCACAACGTTTCGAGTCCAGGCCAGTGAGAGAGGAGTGAAAGAGAGAGTGAGAGAGAGTAAGAGTATGTGTGTACATGTGTTTATGCGTTCTTGTGCCTATATGTATTTTAATGCGAATGCCAAAACAATTTCCCATTGTGATGCTTTGGGCTAAATACAATTCTTGTATCTTGTATCTTGTATCTTTGTCAAGTGAAAAAGGGTCTGGGCTCGAAACGTTGTGTTTTATACTCCCAAGGATCTTTGGAAACACGGTATTTTTTTAATATTTTGTTTTCATCTTTCTGTGTTTCTTGAATTTCTTCTCTCCACACTTTTTCTTCAGTTTAATTGTTTCAGCAGTGACATGACGAAAGTTTTCATCCATCTGGTTGTATTTTGTCGCTCCCCCGTGGGGGATGCCAGGGGCTCTTTCAGTATAAATAGTATCCCCACCTTCTGGAAATTCTGTGCTAGAAATTTCCTCTTTTCTGTCACCCTCTTTGTTTCTTTCTTTCGTCATTGCTTTCTGTCATTTCTTCCTGTCAGTTTCTGCTTTGCTGGTCCATTCACCTGTATGTGTTCGATAAAGTCTTACGTACTTTTTCTTAGGATTGATAACTTGGTACATGTATTAAGTGCATTTTTGGCTTTAGAGAAATGAGATGTGCGAAAGCAATTTTAGGTAATTTAGGTCCGTACATATATATATATATATATATATATATATATATATATATATATATATATATATATATATATATATATATATATGTTTCTGTGTCCTTAGTTATGTTTAAATTTGTATTCAGGTACGTTTTTTTAAATCCCCAGTATGATAGGTTGGACGAAGTGGTCAACGCCAGGGCCATCTCCTTAAATTATATGCGCGAATGCATTGATATGTGTACTTAATTTTCTTTTCTTTCTTTTTTCCTGTTGAAGTATTGTGTATGTTTTGAAAGGGTTATAGCCCTGATATTGCTCTACGCAGTCGGCTGGACTTTAACGAAATATATCAGTAACAATATTTTGTCCCCAATCAGTTTATGTACGTTTGATGTGTAAAGATGGAAACTGTTAACAGTCTGAGAAAACTTCTAGTGAATAGACTGAACAATAATATCCTCATGCCCAAGGTTAGAATCAAATATCGGTACTAGCTCTGAGAAAACTAGTCAACAAACTGTATAATAATATCCTCATGCCCAAGGTTAGAATCAAATATCGGTATTAGCTCTGAGAAAACTAGTCAACAAACTGTATAATAATATCCTCATGCCCAAGGTTAGAATCAAATATCGATACTAGCTCTGAGAAAACTTCTAGTCAACAAACTGTATAATAATATCTTCATGCCCAAGGTCAGAATCAAATATCGATACTAGCTCTGAGAAAACTTCTAGTCAACAAACTGTATAATCTCTGAGAAAACTTCTAGTCAACAAACTGTATAATCTCTGAGAAAACTTCTAGTCAACAAACTGTATAATCTCTGAGAAAACTTCTAGTCAACAAACTGTATAATCTCTGAGAAAACTTCTAGTCAACAAACTGTATAATCTCTGAGAAAACTTCAAGTCAACACACTGTATAATAATATCCTCATGCCCAAGGTTAGAATCAAATATCGATACTAGCTCTGAGAAGACTTCTAGTCAACAAACTGTATAATAATATCCTCACTCCCAAGGTTAGAATCAAATATCGATACTAGCTCTGAGAAAACTTCTAGTCAACAAACTGTACAATAATAACCTCATGCCCAAGGTTAGAATCAAGTATCGATACTAGCTCTGAAAAAACTTCTAGTCAACAAACTGTATAATATTATCCTCACGCCCAAGGTTAGAATCAAATATCGATACTAGCTCTGAGAAAACTTCTAGTCAACAAACTGTATAATCTCTGAGAAAACTTCTAGTCAACAAACTGTATAATCTCTGAGAAAACTTCTAGTCAACAAACTGTATAATCTCTGAGAAACCTTCTAGTCAACAAACTGTATAATATTATCCTCACGCCCAAGTTAGAATCAAATATCGATACTAGCTCTGAGAAAACTTCTAGTCAACAAACTGTATAATCTCTGAGAAAACTTCTAGTCAACAAACTGTATAATAATATCCTCATGCCCAAGGTTAGAATCAAATATCGACACTAGCTCTGAGAAAACTTCTAGTCAACAAACTGTACAATAATATCCTCACGCCCGAGGTTAGAATCAAATATCGATATACTAGCCACGAACAAAACAGTGAGCAAGCCTCTGTAACACGAGAAGTATCCAGAACATATGATCATATTCCTCACACAGTCTTTGACCAATGTTCGGTAGACGTGGCGAGTAATGGCTTCTTGGTAATTTTGATTGAAGTAAAGCCAACGAAAACTTGTCTGTTCAAATATCTCGAAGAGTGCGGCAACCAAATGTAGACCCACCATTCTCTCACCCTTCCTGCGCGGACCTCGCCTGTCCTGACTATTTTCATGTCGATCAGCACTGTTGATACCATGGTGATTTCACCACGACGCAGACTGACGTG
>JAPXFY010000035.1:30081634-30089134 GCA_030674185.1 Monoplex corrugatus
ACGAGACAATCTTGATGGAGGCAGACACAAATAGATCACTCATAAGGAAGATTAGGAAAAGACAGACAACATCTATAGGCCATTTTATGAGGAAGGGGGATTTGGAGCACCTGGTCACAACGGGAAATGTTGGAGGAAAGAGAGCACCGGGTAGACCCAGGGAGAAAATGGTGGACGGACTTGCAGAGTGGCTGGGGACGAGGGTGGTGGGAGAGATGTTGGGTGCAACGAGAGATAGAGACAGATGGAAGTCCATGGTTGCCAACGCCATGCGGCAGGGCACCTGATGATGATGATGTGATGATGATGATGAGTGATGATGATGATGATGATGATGATGATGATGATGATTGAGGACGTTTCTTCCGTCTGCTGTCTTTACTTCCATCTGCCCGTGAAAATTTGGCGAAGAGAGATGATCCCGCGTTTGTCTTCGGTCTTTTGTACCTCACTGTTGTAGGATTTGTGTGGAGAAATCCAAACCAAATCTTTTATTATTAACGAGAGTGTGAAACGAGTAATGGGTATGCTTTTTCACGTCCACAGAGAAGGCCCACACTACTAATAAATTCCACGTAAATCAATGTTAGCATCAACATTTCAAATCAAATACTCATGTCTACGCTTACTCAGGAATTTTACCTAATTCAACATCAGCACCAGCATCTCAAATTAAGTACATGTATGCGGTTAATGAGAGAGAGAGAGAGAGAGAGAGAGAGAGAGAGAGAGAGAGAGAGAGGACAGAGAGAGACAGGAGAGAGAGCACAGAGAGGAGAGAGGACAAATGATTCAGGAGAGAGAGAGAGAGAGGGACAAATGATTCAGGGGAGAGAGAGAGAGAGAGGACAAATGATTCAGGGGGGAAAGAGAGAGAGAGAGAGGACAAATGATTTAGGGAGAGAGAGAGAGAGGACAAATAATTTAGGGGGAGAGAGAGAGAGAGGACAAAATAATTTAGGGGAGAGAGAGAGAGGGAGAGAGAGAGAGAGAGAACAAATAAATCAGGAGAGAGAGAGAGAGAGAGGAAAGAGAGAGAGAGGACAAATAATTTAGGAGAAAGAGAGAGAACAAATAATTCAGGAGAGAGAGAAAGAGGACAAATAATTCAGGAGAGAGAGAGAGAGGACAAATAATTTAGGGGAGAGAGACAGAGAGAGAGGACAAATAATTCAGGAGCGAGAGAGAGAGAGAGAGGGACAAATAATTTAGGGAGAGGAGAGAGAGAGAGAGAGAGAGAGAGAGAGAGAGGATAAATAATTCAGGGGAGAGAGGGAGAGAGAGGACAAATAATTTAGGGGAGAGAGAGAGAGAGAGAGAGGACAAATAATTTAGGGGGAGAGAGAGAGAGAGCGAGGACAAATAATTCAGGGGAGAGAGGGAGAGAGAGGACAAATGATTTAGGGGAAAGAGAGAGAGCGAGGACAAATAATTCAGGGGAGAGAGAGAGAGAGAGAAAGAGAGGACAAATAATTCAGGGGGGGGGGGTGGGGAGAGAGAGAGGACAAATAATTTAGGGGAGAGAGAGTTAGAGAGAGAGAGAGAGAGTGAGTGAGTGAGAGAGAGAGGACAAATAATTCAGGGGAGAGAGAGAGAGAGAGAGGACAAATAATTAGGGGAGAGAGAGAGAGAGAGAGAGAGAGAGAGAGAGAGAGAGGAGAGAGAGAAATCATCAATCAGGATAGAGAGAGAGAGAGAGGACAAATAATTTAGGGGAGAGAGAGAGAGAGAGAGAGAGAGAGAGAGAGAGAGAGAGAGAGAGAACT
This sequence comes from Monoplex corrugatus, assembly GCA_030674185.1. Taxonomy (NCBI): domain Eukaryota; kingdom Metazoa; phylum Mollusca; class Gastropoda; order Littorinimorpha; family Ranellidae; genus Monoplex; species Monoplex corrugatus. The sequence goes on from JAPXFY010000035.1 coordinate 30,083,401, forward strand.
CATCAATCAGGATAGAGAGAGAGAGGGGGGGGGGGGAGAAGGGGAGAGGGAAGGGTGGCTGGGACGGACAAAAAGAGCGTCTCCTCCGTTTAATGTCTTTTCTTGCGTTCTCCACCAGACAGTTTGTTTGGAGAAAGACTCGGAGACAGATTACTGATTGGTTAGGTAGCGGCTGTCGTGAATAGAAGAGATTGTAAGTGATGTACAGTCGTAACTGTGAATGGGATACTGATCACCTCACCAGGAGAGACAGTAGCGTAGGTAGAGAGTAGATGGACAGAGAGAGAGAGAGAGAGAGAGACAGGGAAGGAGGGAGAGGGAGAGAGGAAGACAGAGTGAGGGAGGGAGAGAGGGAGGGAGAGAGGGAGGGAGAGAGAAAGACGGATAGATGAAGACAAGAGTGAGAGCGAGAGAAAGAGGGAGCGAGAAAAAGAGGGAAAGAACGAGAGGGAGGGAGAGAGAGGGAGGGAGAGAGGGAAAGGGAGGGAGAGGGGGATAGGGAGGGGGAAAGAAGGAGAGAAAAAGGGAGGGGGAGGGAAGAGGGAGAAAGAGGGAGGGAGGGATAGAGAGGGAAGGAGAGAGAGGGAGTGAGGGAGAGAGAGAGAGAGGGAGGGAGAGAGAGGGAGGGGAGAAAGAGGGAGAGAGGGGAGGGAGAGAGGGAGGGAGACAGACAGAAGGAGAGAGAGAGAGAGAGAGACAGAAGGAAAGGGAGGGAGGGAGGGAGGGAGGGTGGGAATGCGGTTGCGAATGATTTACTTCGTTTTGGTGTCCTTAATTATGTTTAAATTTTTTATTCAGGTATGTTGTTTTTTTTTTAAATCCCCTGTGTGATAAATTGGGACGGAGTGGTCAATGCCGGGGGCATGAATGTCCTTAGATTATGTGCGCGAATATATTGATATGTGTACTTAACTTTCTTTTCCATTTTTTTTTTCTCTGTCGAAGCTTTGTATGCGTTTTGAAACGGTAATGATTCTGATATGGCTCTACGCAGTCGGTTGGGCTTTAAATTTAAAGAACAATAACGATAACTATTCCACTTGTTGCGCGGTCTCTGTCTGTCTGTCTGTCTGTCTGTCTGTCTGCCTGCCTGTCTGTCTGCCTGCCTATCTGTCTGTCTGTCTGTCTGTCTCTCTCCGCCTTCATCCTTTTCCTTCTCCTCCTTCTCTTCTCTCTCTCGCTCCTTACTCTGTATCTGTCCCTGTCTGTCTGTATCTCTCTCTCTCTCTCTCCCTCTCTCTCTCGTTACTCTGTATCTGTCCCTGTCTGTCTGTCTCTCTCTTTCTCTCTCTCCCTCTCTCTCTCTCTCTCTCTCCTTACTCTGTATCTGTCCCTGTCTGTCTCTCTGTCTCTCTCTCTCTCTCCTTACTCTGTATCTGTCCCTGTCTGTCTGTCTGTCTGTCTCTTTCTCTCTCTCCCTCTCTCTCTCTCCTTACTCTGTATCTGTCCCTGTCTGTCTCTCTGTCTCTCTCTCTCTCTCTCTCGTTACTCTGTATCTGTCCCTGTCTGTCTGTCTCTCTCTCTCCTTACTCTGTATCTGTCCCTGTCTGTTTGTCTGTCTCTCTCTCTCTCTCGTTACTCTGTATCTGTCCCTGTCTGTCTGTCTGTCTGTCTCTCTCTCTCTCTCCTTATTCTGTATCTGTCCCTGTCTGTCTGTCTGTATCTCTCTCTCTCTCTCTCCTTACTCTGTATCTGTCCCTGTCTGTCTGTATTTCTCTCTCTCTCTCTCTCTCTCTCTCTCTCTCTCTCTCCTTACTCTGTATCTGTCCTGTCTGTCTGTCTGTATCTCTCTCTCTCTCTGACCGGTGTCGTGTGAATTAAAACTTTTTTGTGTGTGTGTGTGAGACTGTAGTCGTGTACTAGTTAAAACGTCTCCAGCTAATGTACTTGTATTTGTGTTTGTGTTTAGTTGTATTGAAATCAGCCTCCTCTGTCTTGATAGGTCTGAAAGCTAAAAACGAAATTGAACGATCAGACAGACAATTGTCTCCCTTTACCTCCTTCTCTCAGTCTCTCACCCCCCCTCTCTCTCTCTCCCTTTTCTCTGTATCTCATCCGCCTTTCCTATCTCTCACCTCCCAGTGCAATCTACCTGAAAGTAATTGTATGGTGGCTGCAGGGGGGGTGGGGTGGGGGAGGTATGGATGGCTACGTTGCGTTGTGAGGAGAAAGACTGGAAATTATCTTCTGTGGCCATCTTGATTTTAACCCACTCACGTCTAACACGCTTCTCTCTCTCTCGATAGCCATGAATAAAACATTCTTCATGGGGGCTTAATAGGGAAGATGGGGTTAAATAAAACAGAGGACACACATATTCGATTCTGTCAACGTGTTTTTTTTTTTTTTTACTCTCCATGGGGAATTCCCAGTTTAGGCTGTTTTCTTTCATAAAAGTAAATATACACATGGGTTTTCCCATGACGTCAGTGTTCGTTGGCGAGCGATGGTCCCAGTATTACGAGGTCGGTATTCTTTTTTCTTCCAACTCGTAAAGACAGATGGGTATACCCATTACGCTGGTAAAGACAGATGGGTATACCCATTACGCTCGTAAAGACAGATGGGTATACCTATTACGCTCGTAAAGACAGATGGGTATACCCATTACGCTCGTAAAGACAGATGGGTATACCTATTACGTTCGTAAAGACATGGGTATACCTATTACGCTCGTAAAGACATGGGTATACCTATTACGCTCGTAAAGACAGATGGGTATACCTATTGCGCTGGTAAAGACAGATCGGTATACCCGTTACGCTCGTAAAGACAGATGGGTATACCATTACGCTGGTAAAGACAGATGGGTATACCTATTACACTCATAAAGACAGATGGGTATACCTATTACGCTCGTAAAGACAGATGGGTATACCTATTACGCTGGTAAAGACAGATGGGTATACCCATTACGCTCGTAAAGACAGATGGGTATACCCATTACGCTCGTAAAGACAGATGGGTATACCTATTACGCTCATAAAGACAGATGGGTATACCCATTACGCTGTTAAAGACAGATGGGTATACCCATTACGTTCGTAAAGACAGATGGGTATACCTATTACGCTCGGAAGGACAGATGGGTATACCTATTACGCTCGTAAAGACAGATGGGTGTACCTATTACGTTCGTAAAGACAGATGGGTATACCCATTACGCTCGTAAAGACAGATGGGTATAGCTATTACGCTCGTAAAGACAGATGGGTATACCCATTACGCTCGTAAAGACAGATGGGTATACCTATTACGCTCGTAAAGACAGATGGGTATACCTATTACGCTCGTAAAGACAGATGGGTATACCTATTACGCTCGTAGAGACAGATGGGTATACCTATTACGCTCGTAAAGACATATGGTATACCCATTACGCTCGTAAAGGCAGATGGGTATACCTATTACGTGGTAAAGACAGATGGGTATACCTATTACGCTCGTAAAGACAGATAGCTATACCTATTACGCTCGTAAAGACAGATGGGTATACCCATTACGCTCGTAAAGACAGATGGGTATACCCATTACGCTCGTAAAGACAGATGGGTATACCTATTACGCTTGTAAAGACAGATGGGTAAACCTATTACACTCTAAAGACAGATGGGTATACCTATTACGCTCGGTAAGGACAGATGGGTATACCTATTACACTCGTAAAGACAGATGGGTATACCTATTACGCTCGTAAAGACAGATGGGTATACGTATTACGCTCGTAAAGACAGATGGGTATACCATTACGCTCGTAAAGACAGATGGGTATACCTATTACGCTCGTAAAGACAGATGGGTATACCCATTACGCTCGTAAAGACAGATGGGTATACCTATTACGCTCGTACCTATTTGCAGATGAGTAACTGGTGCATGTGTGCTGAAGTCGGGACAGAAATGTTGTCTCTTCTCCGTTTAGCAAACACGTTGGATTATGTTCAACTTCTGCTTTCAGGAGCAAATGATCTAATCACTCCGCTGTCGCGTACAGCAGTTTTTTTCTTTTCAAATGACTAATTCATTCGTGAAAACATTATACTACGCGCGCGTGCACACACACACACACACACACACATGTGCATAATAACAATAACAATAATTACAATATTTATATAGCGGAAAATCTTGATAGAAATCAAATCTAAGCGCTGAACAGACACATAAATAATAATAATAATTACAATATTTATATAGCGCAAAATCTTGATAAAATCAAATCTAAGCGCTGAAACAGACACACACGCACGCACGCACGTATGCACGCACACACGCCCACACACGCACACACAAACAAACACACACACACACACGCATGGCTATAAATGGGAGAAAGAATAAAAGCAATAAAAGCAAGAATAAAAGCACACGCACACACACACACACACACACACACACACACACACACACACACACACACACACACACACACACACATGTGCACACACACACACACACTCTCTCTCTCTCTTTCTCTCTCTCTGTCTCTGTCTCTGTCTCTCTCTCTCTGTCTGTGGCTCTGTCTCTGTCTGTCTCGGTCTCGATCTCTAAGTCAGTAAGTCAGTAAGTCTGTCTGTCTGTCTGTCTGTCTGTCTGTCTCTCTCTCTCTCTCTCTCTCTCTCTCTCTCTCTGTCATACGCACACACAAAGACACACAACAATGACAGTCTCTATGACACACTTATCGCCAAAGAACGTCATCACAATAATATCGTCATAAGCAGAGCTGTGACGGGGGACGCATTCGAAGCAAAGCCAGTGTTCTTCCTTTGCTGTCCATACAGTGGAAGTAAACTTCTAACACAACCCTGAAGAGCAAGAAACAGATCTGAAAAGGAGATCCAGACAACAAAAGAAAACGGTCTTAAAACCTAATGAGACAAAACGAAAAAAACAAGACAAAACAAAAAAGAAAAAGAAAAGAAAAAACCAAAAACAAATATCGATCGGATTCCACGACACTTCCGGCTATACGCTATCTTTCTCTCGTCCACTTCTGAGAGTTTGCATGGGGAAAGGTTGCGTCACTTTCTAAAATCTTTCTGTCTGTCTGTCTGTCTCTGTCTGTCTTTGTCTGTCTGTATGTCTTTCTCTCTCTGTCTTCCTTTCTCTGTCTCCCTCTGTCTCTCTGTTCTTACGTCTCTCTCTCTTCCCCTCTCTCTTTGTCCGCTCTCTCTCTCTCTTTTCGCGCGCCTCTCTCTCTGTCGCTCTCTTTCTTTCTGCGCCCTCTCTCTCTGTGCTCTCTCTTTCTCTGTCTCTCTCTGTCTCTCTGTCTCTCACTGTCTTCTCTCTCTCTTCTCTGTCTCTCTCTCTGTCTCTCCTGACTCTCTGTCTCTTCTCTCTCTGTCTGTCCTCTGTTCTGTCTCTGACTCTCTCTCTGTCTCTGTCTCTCGCTGTCTCTCTGTCTCTGACTCTCACTGTCTCTCTCTGTCTCTGTTCTCTCTCTTGACTCTCTCGAACTTCTCTGACTCTCTCTGTCTCTCTCTGTTCTCTGCCTCTCTGACTCTCTCTGTCTCTTTCTCTCTCTCTGTCTCTTCTGTCTGTCTTCTCTCTTCTGCTCTCTCTGTCTCTGTCTCTCTCTGTCTCTGACCCTCTCTCTCTCTCTTTGATTCTCTCTGTCTCTGTCTGTCTGTCTCTTTCTGTCTCTGTCTCTGTCTGTCTTTCTCACTCTCTCTGTCCAACACTGGAGAATTTGCGTGGAGAGGGAATCTGATAAAAGAGTATTGACTGGTTG
>JAPXFY010000035.1:30091634-30094134 GCA_030674185.1 Monoplex corrugatus
GCAAAAGAAAAAAGAAAAACACAAAGCAAAAGAAAAAAGAAAAACACAAAGGAAAAGAAAAAAGAAAAACACAAAGTAAAAGAAAAACATAAAGCAAAAGAAAAAAGAAAAACACAAAGGAAAAGAAAAAAGAAAAACACAAAGGAAAAGAAAAAAGAAAAACACAAAGCAAAAGAAAAACATAAAGCAAAAGAAAAAAGAAAAACATAAAGTAAAAGAAAAAAGAAAAACACAAAGCAAAAGAAAAAAGAAAAACACAAAGAAAAAGAAAAAAGAAAAACACAAAGGAAAAGAAAAAAGAAAAACACAAAGTAAAAGAAAACATTAAGCAAAAGAAAAAAGAAAAACACAAAGCAAAAGAAAAAAGAAAAACACAAAGGAAAAGAAAAAACACAAAGCAAAAGAAAAAAGAAAAACATAAAGCAAAAGAAAAAAGAAAAAAAATAAAGCAAAAGAAAAAGAAAAACACAAAGCAAAAGAAAAAAGAAAAACACAAAGCAAAAGAAAAAAGAAAAACATAAAGTAAAAGAAAAAAGAAAAACACAAAGGAAAAGAAAAAGAAAAACAAAGCAAAAGAAAAACATAAAGCAAAAGAAAAAAGAAAAACATAAAGCAAAAGAAAAAAGAAAAACATAAAGCGAAAGAAAAAAGAAAAACATAAAGCGAAAGAAAAAAGAAAAACATAAAGCAAAAGAAAAAAGAAAAACATAAAGCAAAAGAAAAAAAGAAAAACATAAAGCAAAAGAAAAAAGAAAAACATAAAGCAAAAGAAAAAAGAAAAAACATAAAGCGAAAGAAAAAAGAAAAACATAAAGCGAAAGAAAAAGAAAAAACACAAAGCAAAAGAAAAAAGAAAAACACAAAGCAAAAGAAAAACATAAAGCAAAAGAAAAAAGAAAAACACAAAGCAAAAGAAAAAACATAAAGCAAAAGAAAAAAGAAAAACATAAAGCAAAAGAAAAAAGAAAAACATAAAGCAAAAGAAAAAAGAAAAACATAAAGCAAAAGAAAAAAGAAAAACATAAAGCAAAAAGAAAAAAGAAAAACACTAAAGCAAAAGAAAAAAGAAAAACATAAAGCAAAAGAAAAAAGAAAAACATAAAGCAAAAGAAAAAAGAAAAACATAAAGCAAAAGAAAAAGAAAAACATAAAGCAAAGAAAAAAGAAAAACATAAAGCAAAAAGAAAAAAGAAAAACATAAAGCAAAAGAAAAAAGAAAAAACACAAAGCAAAAGAAAAAAGAAAAACACAGAAAAAGAAAAAACAAAGCAACAAAGCAAAAGAAAAAACAGAAAGCAAAAGAAAAAAGAAAAACACAGAAAAAGAAAAAAACACAAAGCAACAAAGCAAAAAAAAAACAGAAAGCAAAAGAAAAAAGAAAAAACACAAAGCAAAAGAAAAAAAAAAACACAAAGCAAAAGAAAAAAAAAAAGAAAAAGAAAAAACACAAAGCAAAAGAAAAACACAAAGCAAAAGAAAAAGAAAAGACAAAGCAAAAGAAAAAAACACAAAGCAAAAGAAAAAAGAAAAACACAAAGCAAAAGAAAAAAAACACAAAGCAAAAGAAAAAGAAAAAAAACACAAATCAAAAGAAAAAAGAAAAACACAAAGCAAAAGAAAAAAAGAAAAAACACAAAGAAAAAGAAAAAAAAAAACAAAAGCGAAAAAAAAAAAGAAAAACACAAAGCAAAAGAAAAAAGAAAAACACAAAGCAAAAGAAAAAAGAAAAAACACAAAGCAAAAGAAAAAACAAAAACACAAAGAAAAAGAAAAAACACAAAGCAAAAGAAAAAAGATAAACAAAGCAAAAGAAAAAAGATAAACAAAGCGAAAAGAAAAAAGAAAAACACAAAGCAAAAGAAAAAAGATAAAACAAAGCGAAAAGAAAAAAGAAAAACACAAAGCAAAAGAAAAAAGAAAAACACAAAGCAAAAGAAAAAAGAAAAACACAAAGAAAAAGAAAAAAAACACAAAGCAAAAGAAAAAAGAAAAAACACAAAGTAAAAGAAAAAAGAAAAACACAAAGCAAAAGAAAAAAAACAAAAAACACAAAGCAAAAGAAAAAGAAAAAACAAAATCAAAAGAAAAAAAAAAACACAAAGAAAAGAAAAAAGAAAAACACAAACCAAAGAAAAAAAAACAAAAACACAAAGCAAAAGAAAAAAAAGAAAAACACAAAGAAAAAGAAAAAAGAAAAAACACAAAGCAAAAGAAAAAAGAGAAAAACACAAAGCAAAAAACACAAAGCAAAAGAAAAAAAAAAGCAAAAGAAAAAAGAAAAAACACAAAGCAAAAGAAAAAAACAAAAACACAAAGCAAAAAGAAAAAAAAAAAGCCAAAGCAAAAAAAAACAAAAACACAAAGCAAAAGAAAAAACAAAAACACAAAGCAAAAGAAAAAAAGAAAAACACAAAGCAAAGAAAAAAGAAAAAGCAAAAGAAAAAAAGAAAAAACACAAAGCAAAAGAAAAAAGAAAAACACAAAGCAAAAGAAAAAAAAA
>JAPXFY010000035.1:30101634-30106634 GCA_030674185.1 Monoplex corrugatus
AGACTGGTATTTTATCAGCCTACCACTGGAATATTAATCTTGGTAAAATGTAAATGACATGTGTATGTGTGTATCTTACCTTCAAAAAGGAACATTATATAAAGGAAATAAATAAATAATTGAAGGTCTGAATCACAACAGAACTAGCTGCATAAATTTCGTCTCACATGCACAGCTATGAACTAGGTGAAGACATATATTCTTAAAAATCGAGGGCTCGTCCGGGATTCGAACCTGGGACCTCTCGCAGGCTCTGAACTGTGGCACATTACCCTATCTGACAAAACGATTTCTGTACAGGCTTTCTGCTACTACAACAACGCGGACACCCACCGAAAACACAGCGAGTACTTCACAAAGAAAGCAGGTGGATTTACCGGTAAAATCGAACCTCCGCGGAGACAAGTATGGAGAAAATGGCCAAGTTCCTCAATAACTAAGATACGAAACAGGAAGACGTGTGCAACTGACCGGATGTCAAAGTAGAACTTCCGGGAGATGAAAACTTATCTATAAGGAGACCATGGTATATTTGCGTGATTGATACGCAAGAAGTGGTGGTGTGTGTGTGTGTGTGTGTGTGTGTGTGTGTGTGTGTGTGTGTGTGTGTGTGTGTGTGTGTGTGTGTGTGTTTGTGTTGTTGTTGTGTTTGTGTTGTGTGTGTGTGTGTGTGTGTGTTGTTGTTTACATTATTTACGGTTTTAGCAGCGTCGTGTGTGTGTGTGTGTTTTGTGAGTATTGTATTGGTTAGTGTTGTCTGTTTGGGTTGTGTACGTGGGTGCGGTGGTTTAGTTGTTCATTTGTTGTCGTTGCTCTCGTCCTCTCGTCTTTCGTCGTCTTTTGCTTGTTGTCTTTCTACTACATTTCTATTTTACACTGAAATAGTGTTATAAACTGCTCTGGATTGAATGTATGTTAGTGCATTTTTGGTGCTGGGTTTAGTGCACATGTATTTAGGTAATATATGTTTTAGTCTTAGCTTGTCAATTTGTTTCATTTGATTTTTAATTTGTAAAAGGACAGTGGAACCATTTAATTTTACGATGGAATTACACACCACCGTGTGGAACGTCGGGCAGGTCTCTTTCCAGTACAAATTAGTACCTCCGACCATTCTTTGGAGAATATCTTGGGGGCTTGAATAAATTGACAATTATTATTCATTACTGTGATTTCTTCCTTTGTTTCGTAATATTTCTTCTTTTTCATTTTTTGCCCTTAGCTGGTCCTATAGCCGTGTATTGTTCGATTAAAACATTTTTTGATTGAAAGTTGGATTAATGTATTTAATGCATTTTCTATTGGTGAATATTAAAGAAACGGAAGAGCAATTTTACTACGCATAATTTAGTGGACCGTTTATGATATGTGTATTTAATGTCCTTAGTACTATGTTCATGGAGATTTTTATTCATATTTTGTATTTTTATAAATCCCCTAAGTCGATAAATTGTGACGGAGTTCTTCAAAGCCAGGGGATTACTTAGATACTGAAACTGAATAGAATTTGGTAAATTGGGTAGCTCCCTAATTTTCTTTTCTTTTTTTTCCTGTTGAAGTATTGTGTGTGTTTTGAACGGTTATATCCCTGATATGGATAGTGCAGTCGGCTGGGCTTAAAACAAAAATAGCAGTAACGATCGCAGAATGACGTTTTCCTCAGTTGTTGATAGACGTATCCGAGATTAATGTAAACACTTCGGAGACTGAATATGAAACGAGTAGATTTGTATAAAACGATTGTGTTTCATGTACAGCGTAATATTTTACCTTGTTTGTATATCATAGTTATCTAGAAATAGAATAAAATCAACCAAAATAAAATATTTACAAAACAAATGTCAATAACCTCTTTTTAAAAAAACACGTGTTAGATTCAAAGGAAAACGTAATGCCGAAATTCAAGTATTATATCTATCATAGGATCACAACGAATACTCCTCTCCCTTCTTAAAACAAACAATACACCAAAAGAAAACAAAACAAAACAAAAAATCCTTGTTCAGGGATGTCTCGGCTGTTTGTCAACAATATTTGCTAAATTTGATTTTTTGGGATTATTAAAAAAACGTTTAGTCGTGTATTTCAGAAAATACATTGAAGAATATTTATGAATTTACGTAAACTGTAAATAGATATAATTATTTTTAAAGTCTAGACACTGATTTCATTTTTCGTCACTTGGTTTCATTTTACATTACAGACATCGGTTTTCCGTAAACAGATCTATCTGTCTTTTTTTTCTGCCCAACGCCGCGTTCAATATTTAAGATAAACAATTGATTGACTCCTGTTGAGATGTGGACATATTTTGAAAGCTCTGCAGTTCAAACCAAGACCGCACCATCGAAACTAGTCTGTTCATTATTTGTTAAAGTCCTTTTCTCCTCCACTGGACGAGCAGCAGGGAAGTTTCTGTCTTTTTTCGCCTAATATTTGTAATTGGTGTTTGTTCGTTTGTGATCGATCTGACGTCTACGCGTGATAAAGACCAGTTGGGCGAAAATTTGGGCCTGTCTTGTCTGGTTTTGTTAACTATGCGTTCTGATCTTTTTTTTTTTTTTTTTTTTTTTTTTTCGTGTTTTTTGTTTCTGGTTCCTGTTTGCTTGAACGCGGGCGGTCATTTGTTTTGGATGGTCAGCTTATTGCAGAGGAATGGTCACCCGCTTGCTTCAAGTATCTGCCAAAGAAACGACAAGTCCCGTGTTCGGACAGGGACCTTCCCTCTCCGTCCTCCCGCCTCCCCCCCCCCCCCCCCACTTTCAACAGCTGGACTTGGGTGGTGGTCGGTGTTGCCAAGGACAATTCTTGTTCTCGTACTGCCATGGGATCTTAAACGTGCACTGACTGCATGCTGCACACGGGAACTTAGTTTATCGCCTCATTCCGAAAGACTGTTAAGCCTTTGACTCTTGCGCCCTATCCAGTAACTGCAAAAACTTAACCCTTTGGCATCCCCACCCTATCCACCAGCTTCCTGCAGGAGGGAAAAAGAACACCAGGTAGACCCAGGGAGACGGACTTGCAGGGTGGCTGAGGACAGAGAGGGTGGAAGACGTGCTTGCGGCGACGAGGGATAGATTGCATATGGAGGGCCATGATCGCCATCGCCATGCGGCAGGGCACATGATGATGATAATGGGTGTACATGGTTGACAATGCAGGATGCTGGTGGACAGGTGAGGGAATCTAATGGTTAAGTCTTTCAGATGAGACGATAAACTAAGGTTCCATGTGCAGCACGCGCTCTCTGCACGTTGAAGATCCCATGACAGTACGGGTACATGAGTTGTCCTTGGCAAATTCTGTCGGTTACTAAGGTCTACTTTCATAGGTAAAGATTAACACTCGCATACAGGAATACAGCAAAAACTGTCGGCGCCGTACTATGGCGACATGGAACAACTTGTATTTCACGTTGAAAAATTCCGGGTGGATCATTTTACGAAAAATTTGGTCAAAGACGTGGATTCGTTGTGGATTCGCGAAAGGGCAAGTTTGAAAAGTTACACGGACCAAGACATTGTCTAAAAATCAGCACGTTTTGATGAAGGTGTACGACCAACACTTTTTGTCAGGAGCTGCTGAGAATATTTCAAATCTGTTTTCGCTGTTGTGACAATTTATCATTGACCTTAATGCATGTCAGTAATTTATGATATACAGGGGGGGGTGCAAAAGTAGGTATACAGTTATGAAAAAGTAAACACGTACGATACTCATTGCATTTATTATACAAACAAATGAATATTGCATATACATGTAATAACAAGCACAGCCTTAATCCTTCAGATACTCAAGGTGCTTGCCGTCGGTATTCACACACTCCTCTAATCGAGAGCGGAATTAAGCATTACAATAATGATGTGATACTTACTGTATACCTACTTTTGCACCCCTCTGTATAGTGTAATTGTTAGGGGTTGACATGTCCTTGCTTTGCACGTATCTTTATATCTTTATCTCACGCTTTTGTAAAGCACTTGATCGACTGACTTATATACGGAAATCGATATTTTATTAGAACTTTTTTATATACTGTCTGTCGTCTTCTCCTTCTTCTTGGCGTACGCTGCTACACAATCATCTGAGTCCGGGCGATGAATGCAGCCGTCTTTTTCAACTCCTGTCTGCAGCCATGGAGTCTGGTTGTCAGCGGAGTGTCTGTCGACACACGTCTGTCTTGCCACCTGGTGAAGGGGACACTTTGGAGTATATGCTCGTGGTTTGGTCTTCTTGACCGCATGGACAGTTGGGAGGGCGCCAGCTTCAGTTTGCGGTACATGTGGTCTGTCAGCCTATTGTGACCAGTGCGCATACTCACCAGGGCAACTATGCTGCTCTCTAGGACAACAAGGTGGTAGTCATACCTGTGTCGTCTAATGTCTGTCGTGGATGTATGTTACAGTTAAATTATTTTCATCATTGATTACATGACATTTCTCTCCTTCCCCTTCTTTGTTCTCGATGCTTTTCTTTTTTCTTCTTCTTTTAATTCGATTTTTCCTTTTTTTTTCATAGAATTTATTACAGCTACTACTGATGTTGTTACGTTATTTTTGTTGTTATTGTTGTTATTGTTATGGATTGACATGTATTTTGTTAACGTGTGTCTGCTTTTTGTCTATCATGCTTTTGTAAAACATATGAGCCATTGGTGTGTACATGAAATAGTATTTTATCAGAACTCATTTTTAAAACTTGTTTCATATTTATGTGTTACAGTTTTTCTCCCGTGGGGACGCTGGGGCTCTTTTCAGTATAAATAATATCCCCACCTTCTGGAAATTCTGTGCTAGAAATTTCCTCTTTTCTGTCACTCTCTTTGTTTCTGCCTTGTTCCTTTGCTTTCTGTTATTTCTTCCTATCATTTTCTGCCTTGATGGTCCATTCACCTGTATGTGTTCGATAAAGTCTTACATACTTTTTCCTAGAATTGATAACTGGGATATGTATTAAGTGCATGTTGAGGTAAATATGCAGACAATTTGGGTAATTCA
>JAPXFY010000035.1:30116634-30126634 GCA_030674185.1 Monoplex corrugatus
CTCTGTCCATCTGTCTGTCTGTCTTTCTGTCTGTCTCACCTCCCCCCCCTCTCTCCCCGTCTCTCTCTCTGTCCGTCTCTCTCTCTGTCCATCTGTCTGTCTGTCTTTCTGTCTGTCTTACCCCCCTCTCTCTCCCCGTCTGTCACTCTGTCAGTATTTCTGTCCGTCTCTTTCTCTGTCCATCTGTCTGTCTTTCTGTCTTACCCCCCCCCCCCTGTCTCTCCCCGTGTCTCTCTCTGTCCGTCTCTCTTTCTGTCCATCTCTCTGTCCATCTGTCTGTCTCTGTCTCTCTCCCTCTCTCTGTCTCTCTTCTCTCTCTCTTACTCCAGTTTTATTTTCTTTGCTTATTAACAAGCTAGCGGCTGAGGACATCACATAAGAAGACATGGTGTCAGATTCACACATCATTATTCTGAGTCACTGATATGGCTCCTGGCAGCTGATATTGCTTTTCTCTCTGAAACTATTGTGGGATTGCAGGCAGACACGACTGAAAAGTGAACACGAGTAAAACTAATAGAACTGTACTTAGAAGTTGGGTTTATGTGATCTTCGATAGAGAGAAAAAATGGCTTTTAAATGGAACCTTAAATGAAACGGTTATGCCTGTGTTGAAAGGGTTATGAATGTTTAGGAATTTCGTTTCTCAACAACACTTTCATTTTGATGAGAAGTAATTTGTTCAAGCGGGTTTTCGATCCTTTGGCAAAAGTTTTTGTGGCGTGAAGTTTTCCAAATAAGAATTTCTTTTCTTGAAGTGCTCTGCTTTTTGTCTGCAATTTATTTAATCGATGGAGAAAAATGGCCTTTAAATGGATCAGTTATTCCTACAGTGAATGGTTGTACATGTTTAGGAATTCTACTCTTCAACAACACTTAAGTTTCGTTGCTGCATGTCAGAATCTTGCTAACAGAGATAGAAACGATTCATTATGTATATTAGAAAAAAAATAAATAGTAATTTAATAATTGAATAGTTTCGTTGAGCACTGCATGTCACAATCTTGCTAGCAGTCATAGGAACGCTTCATTATGTGTACTAAAAATGTAATTTAAACGTTGAATAGTTTCGTTGCTGCCTGTCAGAATCTTGCTGGCAGAGATAGAAACGCTTCACTACGTATGTTCATCATCATCATCATCATCATCATCATCATCATCAGGTGCCCTGCCGCATGGCGTTAGCGATCATGGACTTCCATCTGTCTCTATCTCTCGTTGCCCCTAGCATCTCCCCCACCCTCCTCGTCCCCAGCCACTCTGCAAGTCCGTCCAGCATTTTCTCCCTAGGTCTATCCGGTGCTCTCTTTCCCTCCAGCTTTCCTGTTGTGACCAGGTGCTCCAAATCCCCCTTCCTCATAAAATGGCCTATAAATGCTGCCTGTCTTTTCCTAATCTTCCTTATGAGTGATCTACTTGTGTCTGCCTCCATCAAGGCTGTCCCGTTTGTTTTCTTTGCTGTCCATGGAACTGTCAACATTCTTCTTAGAAACCACATCTCGGCTGCCTCAATCTTGTTCTGGCTTTGCTTGCTGACTGTCCACGCCTCACATCCGTATAACAGTATTGGTTCTATATAACATTCAAGAACTCTCTTCCTGATGTTAATTGATAGGCACGTGTTGATAAGAATGCTTGTCATCTTCTTGAATGCTGTTTTGGCTTGGCCGATTCTGCCGGCTATTTCTGATGTGCATCTGCCGTCTGATGAAATGATCGTTCCCAGGTATTTGAATTTATCAACCTGTGTCAAGGTTGTGCCATTTGCTGTTATTTTGCATGAGGGGATTTCATGTTTTTTACTGATCACCATGACTTCAGTCTTCCTGCTGTTGATATACATACTTGAGATTATTTGACGCACAAATCGAGACCATCATTCAGTCGCGGTGCATAGTTATTGGGTGTTTAATTTAATGGTGCAGCTCTTCAGTACGAAACATGACGTTAACTTGCACTGAAAAAATATTTAAGAGTCCAAAGGTCGACACTAAATACTCTGTGTTTGGGCAAACAGGCAGGTACCCATTTCATATCAAATCAAAAGTGTGTACGTGTCAGTTTCTGGTTGGGGTTAACGAAAAGAATTAACCTAATTTACCAAGAAACCCTCGTAGAATGGTGTATAATTTAGATGTCATGTGATAAAAGATACTATGCATGAAATGTACGATGTAAACTGTACCACTTTGTTGTTGTTGCTGCTGCTGCTGTTGTTGTCGTTCTCGTTGTTGTTGTCATCATCGTCGTCGTTGTTATTGTTTTGTTTGTTTTTGATAAATCAATATGAACAGTGAATTAAGCAGGGTTTTTGTTTTTTGTTTGGTTGGTTGATTGTTTTTGTGCGCGAATTTAAAAGACAGACTCATAGGTTTTCATGTCAAAACCAGTGATAGATTTAATATGTATAGAACATTTTTTACAAAACCTGATGGTTAAACATTACCTGGTGTGAAAATGTTTGCACAAGGTATTTAAGATGAGATCTATTGCTGCACAATTTTCAACAAAAATCAAACACCAAGACATTACATTGTGATGGTTTGACCTATAGTCACTGTATTATAATGGTTATGCTGATAATGCATTTATACGCCTTGCGCCTTCATGAGGGGCAATGGCCTTTGCATGAATAAACTCTCTCTCTCTCCCTCCCTCCCTCCCTCCCTCTCTTTCTCTCCCTCCGTCCCTCTTTCTCTGTCTCTTCCCTCTGTTCGACCCCTTCAGAAAGGCACGAAGGCTAATTCCACTTCAAGGGGAGGGACTATGGAAATCAACCTATTCTCCAATTTCAATGCCAGAGGAAACGGGCGAATGCCCTGGTCTTCACGATTTTCAACTGCCGTGGGATCTTATGCGTGCGCAGGCCTGAAAACAAACGGATCCGACTCGTTTTTCCGTCCCTTCCCGAAGGACTAGACGTTCAGTTCGATATTCCGGTCAAACTGAGGAGAAAAATCGAAGCTTCAACAGGAAACGAACTCTGGATCCTCGAGTTTATTTATTTAGAGGTGTACATCTGAACCATCTGCCACCTGTTAAGATATATTACAGAAAGCAAAAATAAAACTGTCGTAGCTTTTTGTTTGTTTGTTTGTTTGTCCGGCAGCGTTTTCTTCTTCATTTGACATTTAAAAAAACTAATTAATTTTTCTTTAGAAATTGTAAAAAAACAGTACAGACTTCAGCTTGGTTTTAATTCGGTGGAACATTGGGGGTGGGGGTGGGGGGGGGGGATGGTCAGAGTGACCCAAAACATAGAATACAATGACATCCATTTCTTGGATTTAGTATAGAAGACTTTTGCGGCTGAAAAGACAAAACCGCGTGAAAAATTTAGTCATTATGAAGGAGACGGGCTTTTTACAAATATTGTTAGAAAACAAACAAGCAAACAAAGAAACAAGCAAGCAAACAAAGAAACAAAGAAGCAAGCAAACAAACAAAACAAACTGTTTAACAAACAAACAAGGAAGGAAAGAAGGAAGGAAGGAAGGAAGGAAGGAAGGACGGAAGGAAAGAAGGAAGGAAGGAAGGAAGGAATGAAGGAAGGAAAGAAGGAAGGAAGGAAGAAAGGAAGGAAAGAAGGAAGGAAGGAAGGAAGGAAGGAAGGAAGGAAGGAAGGAAGGAAGGAAGGAAGGAAGGAAGAACCCTAGCTTCCGTGGGTTTCTGGGATTGCTTGTAACGTAAAATACTCGTTCAGTTTTTTTCAGGATGGCATTGCAGCGCTCGGTACGTTCCATAGGCACTCATCATCATCATCATCAGGTGCCCTGCCGCATGGCGTTGGCGATCATGGACTTCCAACCATCTCTATCTCTCGTTGCCCCCAGCATCTCCCCCACCCTCTTCATCCCCAGCCACTCTGCAAGTCCGTCCAGCATTCTGTCCCTGGGTCTACCTGGTGCTCTCTTTCCCTCCAGCTTTCCCGTTGTGACCAGGTGCTCCAAATCCCCCTTCCTCATAAAATGGCCTATAAATGTTGCTTGTCTTTGCCTAATCTTCCTTATGAGTGATCTACTTGTGTCTGCCTCCCATCAAGACTGTCTCGTTTGTTTTCTTTGCTGTCCATGGAACTGTCAACATTCTTCTGAGAAACCACATCTCGGCTGCCTCGATCCTGCTCTGGCTTTGCTTGTTGACTGTCCACGTCCATAGGCACTAACACCCACAATACCGTGTGATGCAAGGATCGATATTGACCAGAGCGTCTATCATAAGTCTCTGCATATATCGTACACGTTAGAGAGGTCTTTGGGCTTTCACCGAATTCACAGGTTCTATAGTTTATTTGTTTCTTTGATTTTTCTTTCTTTCTTTTCTTTCTTTCTTTTCTTTCATTCATTCATTCATTCATTCATTCATTCATTCATTCATTCATTCATTCATTTCTATTATCTATCTATCTATCTATCTATCTATCTATCTATCTACTGTCTGTCTGTCTGTGCCTATCTATCTATCTATCTATCTATCTATCTGTCTGTCTGTCTGTCTGACTATCTGTCTATCTATCTATCTATCCTGTCTGTCTGTCTATCTATCTATCTATCCGTCTGTCTGTCTATCTTTCTGTCTGTCTGTTGTCTATCTATCTCTGTCTATCTATCCTATCTATCTATATCTATCTATCTATCTATCTATCTATCTATCTATATCCATCCATCTATCTATCTATCTATCTATCTATCTATCTATCTATCTCTATCTATCTATCTATCTATCATCGATCTCATCCATCTATCCATATCCATCTATCTATCTCATCATCATCTATCATCTATCATCTATCTATCCTATCTATCTATCTATCTCATCATCCATCTATCTGTCTGTCTGTCTGTCTCTGTCTGTCTGTCTGTCTGTCTGTCTATCTATCTATCTATCTATCTATTATGTCTATCTATCTATCTATCTATCTATCTCTATCTATCTATCTATCTATCTATTATCTATCTATCTATCTATCTATCTATCTATCTATCTATCTATCTATCTATCTGTCTTCTGTCTGTCTGTCTATCTATCTATCTATCTATCTGTCTGTCTGCTGTCTCTTTCTATCTTTCTTTCTTTTTCTTTCTTTCGTTCTGTCTTTGTTGTTTGTTTGTATGTTTTTTTTTGTTTGTTTGTTTCTGTCTTTCTTTTTTCCTTCTTCTCATCAAAACACTTTTTACCGGCCATTTTTCTGCATGTGTTTTTCTTTACTTAAATCCTTTTTCCTGCAGAATTTTGGCAGGGTCATTTGTGTTGTTGTACACCAATCACACTATATCGCACACGCACAGCACACGCACTACGCACGGCCACACACACACACACACACAACACACACACACACACACCACGCACAATCACAGACACACATAACACACACCACACACACACACCAACACACACACGCACAACACAGCACACACACACACACGCACAAACACAGACACACACACACGCACAATCACAGCACACACAACACACACAACACACACACACACACACAAACACACACACACACACACACACACACACACACACACACACACACACACAACACACACACACACACACACACACACACACACACACACACACACACACACACACACACACACACACACACACACACACAAGTATAATGTACTAAATCCGTATTCGGGAAGTCTGCAAATGAAACGAGGCATCGAAACATTTAAATTTTATGACGCACTCTCTCTTTAACAGGGATATAGGACACACACAGAAACTCGGATCATCACCTGTTGTTTACTTTCCTTTTCATCTGAATGTGAATTTTCTTTCTTTCTTTTTTTTGTTTTTTTTTTTTGCGTTAGTTTCATTTCACCATTAATTTTAGAAATGAAACTGGCTTCTAGAATCTGTCCAAAGTGATAACAGCTTAGGTCACGTTTGAAACCTAGACACTTTACACAACTTCAGTTAACAGGAATCTCCTTCATCTGTCTTGACTTCAGAAGTATCGGTTTTAAATTCAGGACTCAAGGACATATGTGTTGTCATGACTTTTTGACTCTGTCGCTCTGTCTGTCTGTCTGT
This sequence comes from Monoplex corrugatus, assembly GCA_030674185.1. Taxonomy (NCBI): domain Eukaryota; kingdom Metazoa; phylum Mollusca; class Gastropoda; order Littorinimorpha; family Ranellidae; genus Monoplex; species Monoplex corrugatus. Next base: position 30,122,689 of record JAPXFY010000035.1, read on the forward strand.
CTCTTGCTCTCTTGCTCTCTCTGTCGCTCTGTCTGTCTGTCTGTCTCTTGCTCTCTCTCTCTCTCTGTCGCTCACTCTCTGTCTCTCTGTCTCTGTCTGTCTGTCTCTGTCTCTCTCTGTTGCTCTCTCTGTGTCGCCCTCTGTCTCTGTCTGTCTGTCTCTTGCTCTCTCTCTCTCTCTGTCGCTCACTCTCTGTCTCTCTGTCTCTCTCTGTTGCTCTCTCTGTGTCGCCCTCTGTCTCTGTCTGTCTGTCTGTCGTTCTCTCCCCTCTCTGTCGTGTCTTCTCGTCTATTTCTCTCTATGTCGCTCTCTCTCTCTCCTCTGTCGCTCGCTCTGTCTTTCTCTGTCGCTCTCTATGTCTCTCTGTCTCTGTCTCTCTTGTCGTCTTCTCTCTCTCTATCCCTCCCCTCTCCCCTTCTCTCTGTCTCCCTGTTCTCTCTCTGGTCCCTCTGTCTCCCTGTCTTCTGTCTCTCCTCCCCCCTCTCTCTGTCTCCTGTCTCTCTATCTCTCTGTCCTCTCCTCCCTTCTCCTCTGTCTCCCTGTCTCTGTCTGTCTCCTGTCTCTCTCCCTCTCCCTTCCCCTCTCTCTCTTTCCGTCTCTCTGTCTCTCTCCCTCTCTCCTCCCCTCTCTCTCTGTCTCTCTGTCTCTCTCCTCTCCCCCCCTCTGTCTCTGTCTTCTCTCTTCCTCTCCCTCCCCCTCTCTTCTGTCTCCCTGTCTCTCTGTCCCTCTCCCTCCCCCCTCTGTCTTCTGTCTCTCTGTCTCTCTCCCTCCCCCTTCTCTCTGTCTTCTCTGTCTCTCTGTCTCTCCTCCCCTCTCCCCCCCCTCCTCTCGTCTGTCTCTGTCTCTCTGTCTCTCTCCCTCTCCTCCCCCTCTCTCGTCTTTTGTCTCTCTGTCTCTCTTCTCCCCTCTCTCTCTGTCTCCTTCTCTCTCTCTCACGTGATAGCGCGACCTTGTGCGGAATGAAATCCATCATATCAGCATTAACGCCACAGATGTCATGTGACGCACAAGGTCCCTCAAATAATTACGGCGAACATCGTAAACCCGCTCAGAAGCGCTACGCACTCGCATTGTCTTCAGGTTCTGCTTAGCTTACAGTTTCTTTGTCTGTCCTTGTATCAGTCTGTCGCTGGTAAAAAAAACAAAAAAAACAACAACAACAAAAACCAAAAACAAACGTAGATTACATTGTTGTAGTGAAATGTATATCACTCCGCTCCCCCCATCGGATTCGTTCGCTGTATCCTGAAATAAAAAAAAAAAACAATAAAAAAAAAAAAAAAACGAGCCACATACGTGTAACGCATCGCCCTTTTCTTCTAACACAGTCTATAATTTCTATCACTATTCCTTTAGCCCATCCCGACCCTGATCCACAAAAAACCAAAAAAAAACATACGCACGCGCGCGCGCACAACACACACACACCACACACACACCACCACACACACACACACACACACACACACACACCACACACACACACACACAAGCACGCGTGCGCGGGCGCGCACACACGCACACATACACACATGCATGCGCGCGGGGCACACACACACACACACACACACACACACACACACACACACACACACCACACACATATAAGTACGCGCGCGCAGGCACACACACAAACACAAACATGCACAAGCACGGGCGCGCGCACGAGGGCACGCATACACACACATACACGTGCACGCACACACGCACACACACACACACACACACACACACACACACACACACACACACCTGCGCGTGCGCGTGCGCACAAGTTGTGTTGTTACTTCGTTAATCTGTTGGAACAGAAACTAGCTAAGGGACTTAACTCTCTCTCTCTTTCTCTCTCTCTCTCTCTCTCTCTCTCCTCTGTCATATCTGTCTGTCTCTCTCTTTCTCTGTCTGTCCGTCTGTTCCTCTGTTCTCTCTCCTCTCTCTCTCCTTCTCTCTCTCTGTCACCTTCTTTGTCTGTCTGTACTGTCTGTCTGTCTGTCTCTCTCCTTCTCTCTCTCTCTCTCTCCTTCTCTCTCTCTGTCACTTTTGTCTGTCTGTGCTGTCTGTCTGTCTCTGTCTGTCTGTCTGTCTCTGTCTGTCTGTTTGTCTGTCTCTCTCTCTCTGCCTCTTTCTTTCTCTCTCTCTCTCTCCTTCTCTCGTGGAAAAATGCTTATTTGCGTCCTGCATCACCAAGGGAATGCAAGCCTCATTCTCACGACTGACTGTCACCCAATTGCTGTCTGGTCGTGGTGATGAAGTGTCTTGAAAATTTTCTACTTAAATTGCTTCCATTCTGTACCAAAAGAGCATCTCGATCCATGCCAGTCTGCTTACAAACGAAACAGGTCTGAAGAAGATGTTGCACTTACACTTTAACACAGTAGTCGACATATTCACACCTGGGGAAACCTCTACTCATCTTCTGCGTTTTTATTTTATTTTTGTTTTATTTTATTTTATTTTATTTTATTTTATTTTATTTTGTTTTGTTTTGTTTTGTTTTATTTTATTTCATTTCTTTTGCACTCAGGGGGATTACCTTTGTGCTCACCTTTTATCGTCCCATTTTCTACGCCACCTTAATGGCCATAGAAGCTGGCACAGATATTTTTTACAATGCGATGATGATGATGTCGATGAAGTTGATAGCCATGATGCTATGGAATTCCATCTAGGATTGAGACTGCATGACAGGTCGGTACTCTACGCTAACTATCATATATATATCCTGGCGTCAAGCAGGCCGAGAGATACAGACACCTGCGATTCTGGGCAGAAGATTTGAGCAACACCCTCAATGACGCATCGGTGAAGTGGTTGAGACTCGACTGTGTGGTCCCAGTTTCCAATAAGCCTATAGCACGCCCAACTCTGTGTAGGAGCCGGGAAAAAAAATATTCTGAAGGGGCTGGTGGGGATTCGAACCCACGACCTTCCGGTCGGTAGTCCGTTGCGTTAACCACTTAGCCACGGCGACTTGGTCTATTTTCTGCGAATTGTTTTGATTGATTTCTCCTCTTCATTCAACACGGCACAACCGTTTCTTCCGTGTGTCATTGATTTTCTGAGTAAACGGTCTCGTGTGTTTTCAGTGGTAGGTCAGTTTCTACTGGTTTTACACAAGGTCCCGTCCTGTCCCCTGCTCTGTTCACCCTCTGTGCAGTCAGGACTGTGGCCAAAATAATTCCTTTTTATTTGTGAAACGCTGAGGTGACTCTGCTTTTGCAGACTTGTCCAACTCATGACATCACTCACCTGAGGCTCTTTATCCCCCGGATCCGCACGCTATCTCATCATCATCGTCGTCCGTCGTCGTCGTCGTCATCATCTCATCATCATCATCATCTCATCATCATCATCATCATCATCATCATCATCATCATCATCATCATCATCATCATCATCATCATCATCATCAGGTGCCCTGCCGCATGGCGTTGGCGATCATGGACTTCCATCTGTCTCTATCTCTCGTTGCCCCTAGCATCTCTCCCACCCCCCTCGTCCCCAGCCACTCTGCAAGTCCGTCCAGCATTTTCTCCCTGGGTCTACCCGGTGCTCTCTTTCCCTCCAGCTTTCCCGTTGTGACCAGGTGCTCCAATCCCCCTTCCTCATAAAATGGGTCTATAAATGTTGCCTGTCTTTTCCTAATCTTCCTTATGAGTGATCTACTTGTGTCTGCCTCCATCAAGACTGTCTCATTTGTTTTATTTTGCTGCCATGGAACTCTCAACATTCTTCTCAGAAACCTCAACATCTTCAGAAACCACATATCGGCTGCCTCAATCTTGTTCTGGCTTTGTTTGTTGACTGTCCACGCCTCACATCCGTACAACAGTATTGGTTCTATATAACATTCAAGAACTCTTTTCCTGATGTTAATAGATACGCATTTGTTGGTAAGAATGTCTGTCATCTTCCCGAATGCTGTTTTGGCCTGGCCGATTCTGCT
>JAPXFY010000035.1:30129134-30134134 GCA_030674185.1 Monoplex corrugatus
TGCTTCTTGGTTTTCTGCCATTGTCTGCCTTGCTGGTTCATTCACCTGTATGTGTTCTATAAAGTTCTGCTAAGCCTTACACATTTTCTACCAGGAATGATAATTAAGTATATGTGATAATTAAGTATATGCATAAACTGCCTTTTTGGTTCTAAGGAAGTGTGATGTACAGCAGTAAATTTTAGGTAATTTGGGCCAGTTTTTTTTTTATATATATGTTTCAGAGTACTTAGTTCTGTTGACACATTTGTATTCAATTTTTAACCCCTTCCTCCTCTTTCCCCTCCCCCTCCTCCCCCCCCCCCTTCCTGGTAATAAATTCGGTGAATGGTCAAGCCAGGGATAATCCTTACAGTAATATGCGCGGATGCCTTAATTTGTGCACTTGATTTTGTTTTCCAAGGTTTTATTTATTTATTTGTTTGTTTTTATCAGGGACAAAAAAAAAGTGTTGTGTGTGTTCTTAGTGTGTCGTTCGAGTTTTAAATACTTGCCTTGTTAAATTAGTGCATAGGTAAGTCGATAAACGAACGAGTGAATATATATGAACGACGAACGAACAAACGAAAGAATGAACGAATGCGTGAACAAAGAGGATGAAAAAAATATCTTTCTGTCATTTCAGTCAAAACGACAATATATGAATCATTTATGATTTTAGTTCAAGTTGTGCGTACTGTACTATACAGCATAATCCTGGCTTCTATAATTTAAAGGAAAAAGAAAAGGGAGGGGGGGGGGGGTTGGGGATGGGTAGTTTGCGTGGCCAATCATTTGCACGTGTTTTATCACGTCATTTAAGCCTCATTATTGTCAAGCGTGTCGTGGTTTCCATTTTCACACATTGTTGTTGGCATCGTCTGCTCTCTGATTCTTATGCCACAGAGGCTGCGACTCTCCGAGCATGACTTTATTGCTTTTTAGAACCGCGCCGAATGTATGAATATTTTATCAGGAGAACTGCCACTAACTTTTGGAACTAGATTAACTGTGAAATTTTTTTTTTTTTTTTTTTTTTTTGAAAATAGTTATAATGCGTGTTGAGCATTTTGATTTAGCTGAAGTTAAGAAAAAGATCTATTATGTCTGGTTTTTTTTTTTTTACAAAGAAAGTAATGGAATTGTTTGAACAAAACGGGAATACAAGTTGCTGACAGCTATGCGAACTGGTGGCAGGACGGGTTGCCCGAAAGAGAGATGAAGACCAGAGTGGGGCGAGAGAGGGGTCTTCCATTTTTTCTTGGTCCGGATGTGGCTATGTCCCGGGAACCTTGCCATTCAGTTTGTGGACTAGGTGGCTGATGGCTGGGTCCGGGTGGGTCATGCAGCGCATGGACAGCCCCCCCCCCCCCTTTTGCTTGGGGGTGGGGTGTGGGAATGGCTGTCGGTTGACGTCGGGAGCTTGGGAGGTGAGTGTCCCGGGGGTGGCGGGGCATTGGTGCTCCAGGTCCCATCGGCACCCTTGTGGTGCTTCTTGTTGTTGATGGCTACACATTCCGTGTCTTAGAAACAGTTTGCGGTAACATTTTATCACTTTTTTTTAGCTAGTATCCCAGTCCAGAGGAACAAGAAAATCAATGTAAGCGCATCTCCAACAAGACAACACAAAACAAAACAAAACAAGCGCAAATTTTCGGCCAACTAGCCTTTGTCAAGCGCGAACGCACGGTCACAGACAAATCACAGACACCAAACAATGGATAATAAAAACGGGACTAAAAACTTCCCTGCCGCCTCGTCCAGTGGGTAAGAGATGGAGATTCCATCGTTTTTATTATCCATTGTTTGGTGTCTGTGATTTGTCTGTGACCGTGCGTTCGCGCTTGACAAAGGCTAGTTGGCCGAAAATTTGCGCTTGTTTTGTTTTGTTTTGATGCGCTTACATTGATTTTCTTGTTCTTCTGGTTTGTGTTTGCTTGGGCGCAGGCAGTCACTCTTGTTTTGGATCTAGTATCCCAGTGTAAGTTTATCGAATATTATGAAAAAAATATGACACTTTTAATCCAATTATATATTTTAATAAGTTCACATCAAGGAAACTCATCAAATTCAGGCTTGCACAAAATGTACTGAAGGTAATAATAAATGACGATACGTTCAAGGCTTAGTGAATTTACTACTAGTACATAATTTTTTATGTTTTTTTTTAAATCAGATGTAACAGTCATTTGCATCCAGACTGTTTATCCTGGTTGAGTCTTTTTATCACTTCATAGATAAAGATCAGAAGATATGGTTCATACATACTTGGTGAAGAGAATTTGGTCATTTTTCACGGACTGGAAAAACCTGGTATCTTCATTTTTCTGTTATATTATTTGCTTGTTGTGTCACCGTTTATTCATGATATAACGGTGCTGTTTACGAATTTTCGTAAACCATATTTCTACAAGAGCTGTATGTTTGTGTATCAGGGCATGTTTAAGAAAATTTGGATTAAAACAACAACAACAACAACAAGAACAAGAAGAAATAACTACATTTTCTTTCAGTATTTAGCCCTAACGGTCTCTTGGGGGGGGGGGGGGGGATAAAAAAAAATCGCATCGAATGGTGTACGCATAATGATGTGTATGTATCAGACAACAAACATATTCACGCAAGAACTTACACGTATGTAAAGCGACGGTGGGGGGAGGAGAGGGTGGGGTGGGGGTGAGGGGTGGCAGGCAGGCATACATGGAGATACGGACAGAGAAACAGCAAACAAACAAGTGTCCTTTCTGAATCAATCTCAATCAATCGGCTACCTTTGCTTTATATAACTTGATGGAATGGAAGAGTATTGAACCTACAGACCCCCATCGCTGTGGGGGTGAGAGAAATCACAGACATAAACAGTAAAATAGATTTGCAACGTGGCGAACTGTACGCCCAGTAAATAGCCTCTGCAGTGATTCCTGTTTGATTTGTCGGATTGCTGCCATTCTATACCCTCTATAAATGTCGCGTGTCTTTTTCTTAAGTTGTCTTTTCCTAATGTCAAATAACACTCAGACAAAATAAAGATTGTTGCTTGGTAAACGATACTGTGTTTATGTGGCGATAATTGATTTCTGTTTGTGAAAGTATCATTTGACAAAGAAGCAAGCTTTTTCTCAAGTCTCACTCGTTTCCTGTTTCAATCTTTTTTTCTTTTTTTTTAAATCACGAACTTCTCCGTTAGAATACTTTTATGTTTACTGTTCGCCATTCTTCTGTCGTACTAATAAGGAAATATCGCCACTAAATTTGTTTGAAGCTAGTTGACTGACACAGCAACTTTATTGAGTTAACAAGAAACACCCGAGGGTGCTGGATGGGACCCACAACCGCAATGCCTCACCGCTAGCCAGACCGTCACTCCTCCCAACTTCCCGACGCCACACGGTAGCCATGTCTCCAGAAGAACTGTATATCTACACATCAGGGCATAGTTAAGAAAACTTGGATAAAAAAACAAACAAACAAACAAACAAACAAACAAACAAATGAATGAAACAAACAACCCAACAACAACAAATAACTACGTTTTCTTTCAGGGGCTGTGACGAAATGGCTACTTCTGTATGCTTGCAAGCCCAATGTCACTGCGAGACCCAATGTCATAGTGAGACCCAATGTCATAGTGAGACCCAGTGTCATAGTGAGACCCAATGTCATAGTGAGACCCAATGTCATAGTGAGACCCAATGTCATAGTGAGACCCAATGTCATAGTGAGACCCAATGTCATAGTGAGACCCAATGTCATGGTGAGACCCAGTGTCATGGTGAGACCCAATGTCATAGTAAGACCCAATGTCATAGTGAGACCCAATGTCATGGTGAGACCAGTGTCATGGTGAGACCCAATGTCATAGTAAGACCCAATGTCATAGTGAGACCCAATGTCATGGTGAGACCCAGTGTCATGGTGAGACCCAATGTCATAGTGAGACCCAATGTCATAGTGAGACCAATGTCATAGTTAGACCAGTGTCATAGTGAGACCCAATGTCATAGTAAGACCCAATGTCATAGTGAGACCCAAAGTCATAGTTAGACCCAATATCATAGTGAGACCCAATGTCATAGTGAGACCCAATGTCATAGTGAGACCCAATGTCATAGTGAGACCCAATGTCATAGTTAGACCCATGTCATAGTGAGACCCAATGTCATAGTAAGACCCAATGTCATAGTGAGACCCAAAGTCATAGTAAGACCCAATATCATAGTGAGACCCAATGTCATAGTGAGACCCAATGTCATAGTGAGACCCAATGTCATGGTGAGACCCAGTGTCATGGTGAGACCCAATGTCATAGTGAGACCCAATGTCATAGTGAGACCCAAAGTCATAGTGAGACCCAATGTCATAGTGAGACCCAATGTCATAGTGAGACCCAATATCATAGTGAGACCCAATGTTGTAGTGAGACCCAATGTCATAGTGAGACCCAGTGTCATAGTGAGACCCAATGTCATAGTGAGACCCAGTGTCATGGTGAGACCCAATGTCATAGTGAGACCCAATGTCATAGTGAGACCCAATATCATAGTGAGACCCAATGTCATAGTGAGACCCAGTGTCATAGTGAACCCAGTGTCATGGTGAGACCCAGTGTCATGGTGAGACCCAATGTCATAGTGAGACCCAATGTCATAGTGAGACCAATGTCATAGTGAGACCCAATGTCATAGTGAGACCCAGTGTCATAGTGAGACCAATGTCATAGTAAGACCCAGTATCATAGTGAGACCCAATGTCATAGTGAGACCCAATATCATAGTGAGACCCAATGTCGTAGTAAGACCAATGTCATAGTAAGACCCAATGTCATAGTGAGACCCAATGTCATAGTGAGACCCAAAGTCAAAGTAAGACCAATGTCGTAGTGAAACCCAATTTCATAGTGAGACGATTATATCCGATTGCTACAAAGCTAGTTGTCTGTCTGTCTGTCTGTCTGTCTGTCTGTCTGTCTGTCTGTCCATGTCTGGGGGGAAATTGATGTCCGCCCTGCCTATCCACTGGCC
>JAPXFY010000035.1:30139134-30141634 GCA_030674185.1 Monoplex corrugatus
ATGTTAGTGAGGGGAGTGTGACATAAGTGTTTTACCCTTGGAGTCCAATTGGTTTTTGATAAGATTATAAAGTTTCAAGACATCAATAGACGTATCTGTCAGTACGCTTTTCCAGGGGTTTCGACAGAATAGACAGATGTGGGTCTGTAGTGTGAACAATATGCAATATCCAGATTTTAAAATCCTGACCTCACTCAATCCCCTGTGCAGCCTGTCTCCACTCGGAGGGGAATCACATTGTAATATATAATTGTATATAATATGCTCTCTATTCTATAATTTTCCATTGCTTTTATTCTTTCTCCCCATTTATAGCCGTGTGCGTGTGCGTGAGTGTGTGTGTGTGTGTGTGTGTGTGTGTGTGTGTGTGTGTGTGTGTGTGTGTGTGTGTGGGGTGTGTGTGCGCGTGCGTGCGTGTGTGTGCGTGCGTGCGTGTGTGTCTGTTTTAGCGCTTAGATTTGATTTTATCAAGATTTTGCGCTATACAAATAAAATATTGTATTGTATTGTATTGTATTTTGGCTGGGATGGAAAGTGGCACTTGTCAAGACACGAGTTGTAGAAGTAGGTAAGAGTTTGGCTCATGAACGGAACTGATGATTAACCCTTTGACTCCCTCACCCTATCCACCAGCTTCCTGCAGGAAGTTGATGGATAGGGTGAGTGAGTCAAAGGGTTACGTTTTTGCTTTGCTAGCATGGTTGCGATACATGATGCTGGTTGACAGGGTGCGGGAGTCAAAGGGTTAAGTTTTTGCTTTGCTAGCATGGTTGACAATACAGGATGCTGGTGGACAGGGTGCGGGAGTCAAAGGGTTAAGTTTTTGCTTTGCTAGCACGGTTGACGATACAGTTTGCTGGTGGACAGGGTGCTGGAGCCAAAGGGTTAAGTTTTTGCTTTGCTAGCATGGTTGACGATACATGATGCTGGTGGACAGGGTGCTGGAGCCAAAGGGTTAAGTTTTTGCTTTGCTAGCATGGTTGGCGATACAGAATGCTGGTGTACAAGTGCGGGAGTCAAAGGGTTAAGTTTTTGCTTTGCTAGCATGGTTGACGATACAGGATGCTGGTTGACAGGGTGCGGGAGTCAAAGGGTTAAGACAGTTGCCTTTAAGACCTCGGGTTCCTCTCTGTTTTAAGTGACACAGGATTGGAATGTCTAACTTTCACTCATACATGTAAGTGGAACTTCTGGGACGGAAGTTTTGCTTTTTGAACTGCTGAAACTTTTTTTTTTCATATTGTTTAATTCTGTTGGTTTTGTGAAATGATTTAGTCTGCTGTTGTAGCAAAATGCTTATTCAGTTTGGTGAAATATTTATTCAGGAAAAGATCTGAGATTGAAACTGTTCCTTTGTTCGTTGGTTTATCGTCGTCCATAAATATTTTGAAATTTGTTTGAAGGAGACAAGGTTTTGAAAGTATTTCTTTCTTTCTTCTTCTTCTGCTTTTTTAAATAATTTTTTTAGTAGTGCGCTTTTGTAGAGTTTGCGTTATTTCGATTTTGTAAGGATCGAATTCCCCCGTTGGGTTGCCGGGGGCTCTTTCAGTATGAATGGTATCCCCACCTTCTGGAAATTCTGTGCTAGATATTTCCTCTTTTCTGTCACTCTCTTTGTTTATGCTTTGTTGCCTTGCTTTCTGTCATTTCTACTTATTTCTGCCTTAATGGTCCATTCACCTGTATTTTTTCGATAAAGTCTTGCGTGCTTTTTCTTCGGATTGATAATTGGGTACATGTATTAAGTGCATTTTTTGGCTCTAAGGAGGTGAGATATGCGGAAGCAATTTTAGGTAATTTATGCCTGTTTTTTAAAAATATGTTTTGGTGTCCTTATGTATGCTTATATTTGTATTCAGGTGTGTTTTTTAAATCTCGCTTGAGCGATAAATCGGACGGAATGGTCCTACGCCGAGGGGCGTGTCCTTAGATTATGTACGCGAATGCATTGATATGTGTACTTAATTTTCTTTTTTTTTTTTCCTGTTGAAGTTTTGTGTTTTGAAGCAGTTTTAGCCCTGATATGGCTCTGCGCAGTCGGCTGGGCCTTAAACAACGATGAAAGAAAGAAAGAAAAGAAGCATCGAATTCTCCTCTGCACAGGAGAATATCACTCTCATGAATAGCAGCCTAGACCTCGTCAGTCATCTGTCTGGACTGGGTGGTGGTGTGTTTTGCTCTATGTCTTGTATGGTGCGTTACTGTCATGAACTGAATTAGATATGCTGAGCCAACCAGTCGCCGTAGTGTAGTGGTTAACACAACAGACTACCGACTGGAAGGTTGTGGGTTCAAATCCCCATCAGTACATTCAAAAATCATTGTGGGATTTTTCGGCTCTAACCGGCTCTACCCAGAGTTGGGCGTGCTATGGGCTCATTGGGAAGACTGGAACCACACAGTCGAGTCTCATCCACTTCACGGATGCATCATTGAGGGTGTTGCTCAAATCTTCTGACCAACACCGCAGGTGTTTTTGTATCTCTCGGACCTGGTTGAC
>JAPXFY010000035.1:30146634-30149134 GCA_030674185.1 Monoplex corrugatus
CTTTGTTCTTGCTGTCTGTCTCTCTTCTCTTTCTGTCTGTCCTCTCTTCTCTCTCTCCTCTGTCTCCTTTGTCTCTTCTTCTCTTCTTCTCTTCTCTCTCTCTCTCTCCTTTCTCTCTCTCTGTCTCCTCTCTGCTCTGTCTGTCTGTCTCTCTCGTCTCTCTCTCTCTCTCTGTTCTTCTGTCTGTCTGTCTGTCTCTTCTCTCTTCTCTCTCTTCTGTCTCCTCTCTGTTCTGTCTGTCTGCTCTTCTCTCTTTCTCTCCTTCTGTTCTCTCTTTGTCTCTCTTCTGTCCTCTCTGTTGTCTCTCTCCTCTCCTCTTTGTCTCTCTCTTCTTCTCTGTCTTTCTGTCTCCTCTCTGTTCTTTTCTGTCTGTCTCTCCTGTCTCTGTCTTCTCTCTCTGTCTCTGTCTCTTCTCTCTCTCTCTTCTCTCTCTCTCTCTTTCTTCCCTTCTGTCTCTTGTCTGTCTTGTCTGTCTCCTCTCTTCTTTCTGTCTATATGTCTGTCTGTCTGTCTCTCTCTCTGTCTCTGTCTCTGTCTCTCTGTGTCCCTCTCTCTCACCCCTCTTTCTGTACCCCTTTTCTTCTAACTTGTCTTTCATTTCCGCATTTTTCAAACGCACACAGTCTCTTGTTACCACCACCCCTCTTCTCTCTCTTCCATCTTAAAAAACAACAACAACCTATTTCTGTTCTTACAAGAAATTGCTTGATATCAACCTGGAGTGACATCTGTCTATCTGTCTGTCTGTCAGTCTGTCTGTCTGTCTGTCTGTCTGTCCGTTACAGAGATGGGGCTGAATCAGTTCCCACGCGTGCCGAAATAGGTAGATCAAACGCCGTTGACAAGTACACGTGGAGTTGAATCTCCCCTATAACAGAATAAAAAATAAAAAAAAGAAAATTCTTCGGAAGAATCGCCGTTTTTAAGTGGAAGCTTGGGGATGAATATTGCCAGCTGGAGGGTGTACTTCATTCTCACTCTTAAATTGTATCTTGAGAGCTTGGGAGTTTCGGGTTTAACCCTTTGACCCCCCCCCCCCTCCCGATCCACCAACTGCGAAAGCTTAACCCTTTGATTCCCTCACCCTATCCACCAGCTTCCTGCAGGAAGCTGGTGAATATTGCAGGAAGCTGGTGGATAGGGTGAGGGAATCTAAAGGGTTGTTTTGCAGGAACCTGATGGATAGGGTGAGGAATCTAAGGGTTAAGTTTTTGCAGGAAGCTGATGGATAGGATGACGGAATCAAAGGGTTAAGTTTTTGCTTCGCTAGCATGGTTGATAATGCAGGAAGCTGGTGGGCAGGTGCGGGAATCAAAGGGTTAAGTTTTTGCTTCGCTAGCATGGTTGATAATGCAGGATGCTGGTGGACAGGATGAGGGAATCAAAGGGTTAAGTTTTTGCTTCGCTAGCATAGTTGATAATGCAGGAAGCTGGTGGACAGGGTGCTGGAGTCAAAGGGTTAAGATTTTGCTTCGCTAGCATGGTTGATAATGCAGGATGCTGGTGGGCAGGGTGAGGGAGTCAAAGGGTTAAGTTTTTGCTTAGCTAGCATAGTTGATAATGCAGGAAGCTGGTGGCAGGGTGCGGGAGTCCAAGGGTTAAGTTTTTGCTTCGCTAGCATGGTTGATAATGCAGGAGCTGGTGGACAGGATGAGGGAATCAAAGGGTTAAGTTTTTGCTTCGCTAGCATGGTTGATAATGCAGGAAGCTGGTGGACAGGGTGCTGGAGTCAAAGGGTTAAATTTTTGCTTCGCTAGCATGGTTGATAATGCAGGATGCTGGTGGGCAGGGTGAGGGAGTCAAAGGGTTAAGTTTTTGCTTCGCTAGCATAGTTGATAATGCAGGAAGCTGGTGGGCAGGGTGCGGGAATCAAAGGGTTAAGTTTTTGCTTCGCTAGCATGGTTGATAATGCAGGATGCTGGTGGGCAGGGTGAGGGAGTCAAAGGGTTAAGTTTTTGCTTCGCTAGCATAGTTGATAATGCAGAAAGCTGGTGGCAGGGTGCGGGAGTCAAGGGTTAAGTTTTTGCTTCGCTAGCATGGTTGATAATGCAGGATGCTGGTGGACAGGATGAGGGAATCAAAGGGTTAAGTTTTTGCTTCGCTAGCATGGTTGATAATGCAGGAAGCTGGTGGACAGGGTGCTGGAGTCAAAGGGTTAAGTTTTTGCTTCGCTAGCATGGTTGATAATGCAGGAAGCTGGTGAGCAGGGTGCGGGAATCAAAGGGTTAAGTTTTTGCTTCGCTAGCATGGTTGACAATGCAGGATGCTGGTGGGCAGGGTGCGGGAATCAAAGGGTTAAGTTTTTGCTTCGCTAGCATGGTTGACAATGCAGGATGCTGGTGGGCAGGGTGCGGGAATCAAAGGGTTAAGTTTTTGCTTTGCTAGCATGGTTGATAATGCAGGAAGCTGGTGGGCAGGGTGCGGGAATCAAAGGGTTAAGTTTTTGCTTTGCTAGCATGGTTGATAATGCAGGAAGCTGGTGGACAGGGTGAGGTAATCA
>JAPXFY010000035.1:30151634-30164134 GCA_030674185.1 Monoplex corrugatus
CATACACTGAGTCTTCAGTCACATCTTGCAGACATGTCTGTTGTATATCTTGTGTGACCATCTACCATACAATGAGTCTTCAGTCATATCTTGCAGACATGTCTGTTGTATATCTTATGTGACCATCTACCACACACTGAGTCTTCAGTCACATCTTGCAGACATGTCTGTTGTATAACACATGTGACCATCTACCACACACTGAGTCTTCAGTCACATCTTGCAGACATGTCTGTTGTATATCATGTGACCATCTACCATACACTGAGTCTTCAGTCACATCTTGCAGACATCTGTTGTATATCTTATATCTTTTGTGACCATCTACCATACACTGAGTCTTCAGTCACATCTTGCAGACATGTCTGTTGTATATCTTATGTGACCATCTACCATACACTGAGTCTTCAGTCACATCTTGCAGACATGTCTGTTGTATATCACATGTGACCATCTACCATACACTGAGTCTTCAGTCACATCTTGCAGACATGTCTGTTGTATATCACATGTGACCATCCACCATACACTGAGTCTTCAGTCACATCTTGCAGACATGTCTGTTGTATATCACATGTGACCATCTACCACACACTGAGTCTTCAGTCACATCAGGATGTTGTCGCCGTGTTCATACTGGCACTCACGACTATCGTGCGGACGGACAAAAATCGTGCGGGTGGGAAAAACTCCGCTTTATTTTTACTCGCTAAGCGAAGATGTTCATACTGCCACAGACACGCACGCACGACCACGCCCGCAAAAAAAAGTCGTGCGTGCTTGCTACACTTCTTTCGTGCGTGCGGACGGACAGAAGTCGTGAGTTCGAGGCCAACCCTTCTTTTTTATCACTGGCCATCCTCTGCGCGTTCATACTGAAACGCTTCTGTACGTGTGTGCGGATCAAGAGACTGTACTGTACTGAAATTTACAGTCATTTTTAACACAAGATGGAAGACGAGAAACTGATTTCCGAAGTCAGGAATCGACCTTTCCTTTAGAACATTCTGGATATTTTGCAAATTTCTGTTTATCTGACAGTAGTTCAGGCATTAAATGATAATACTCTCCATGCACCTTTCATGATCTGAGAAAAACGGCGAATTGTTCGATGCTTCATGTTTCTTCTCTTCCACTACCACCACCACCACTACCACCACAAAATCAGTTCCTGTCGCCCCATCAGTGCCATGTTTACCAGAAAATAAGCAGCGCTAGCTTCCCTTCTTCCTCAAGGACGGAGAGCGTGCTGATAAGTATGAACACCTTTTCTCACGCGTATACGTTTTTTTCCGTCTGCACTACAGTCGTGAGTGCCAGTATGAACGTAGCCTAATTGTTTGACCTTTGATACGTTTTGTTTTTTAACCTTTTCACTCCCGCACCCTTGTCATGCTCGAGTCCTGCATTGCCATCCGTGCTAGCAAAGTAAAAAGTTGACCTTTCGATTCCTTCACCCTATCTACCAGCTTCCTGCTGGAAGATATATAAAACATCTTTCACGAACTTGAGGTTTAGTAGCCTTTTTCTGAAGGTTGTTCTTCTGTCGTAATTATTTTTATAGGACTCCGAAGCACGTGGCTAGTTTTTCTGTTTTCTCGACATTTTTGTTTTGTTTTTGTTGGTTTCATCAGAATTTTACATGCACGCACGCACGTACGCACGCACGGACACACAGACACACATGCACGCATGCACTACAGACACACACACACACACACGCAAGCACGCATAGACACACACACCCCACACGCACACACACACACACACACACACACACACACACACACACACACCCACACACACACACACACACACACATATATTGGACTAGCTGTCTGTCATATATATCCTGCGTGTTTCAGTCACATGAGGTTGAAATATGGCTTGTTACATAGAAGTTGATATCTAGATAATAATCTTTTTCCAGAGTCCATTTTCTTATAATATTGTCTTTAATAAGCTGCTGGTTTTTACCTTTCAGCATTCTTTATCTGAATGTGACTTTGCCATGACATCCAGGTGACATTTAATTAGAGGTCTGCGATGTCTGTGATTGAGTCATGACGTAGGTAATATTAAGTTGGCAAGGTAAGAGGTCTGTCTAGTCAGCGTTTTGATACCACCTTTAATTTTTACCTTCCTCCCCCCCCCCCTACACATTAGTGGATAGGGTGGAGGAGTCAAAGAGTTAAGTTTTTGCTTCGCTTGCATGGTTGACAATGCAGGATGTTTGGTGGAGAGGGTGCAGGAATCAAAGGGTTAAGTTTTTGCTTTGCTAACATGGTTGACAATGCAGGATGTTGGTGGTGAGGGTGCGGGAGTCAAAGGGTTAAAATTTTGCTTTTGCTGAGCATGTTGACAATGGCAGGATGTTGGTGGAGAGTGCGGGAATCAAAGGGTTTATGTTTTTGCTTTGCTAACATGGTCGACAATGCAGTATGTTGGTGGAGAGGTGTGGGAGTCAAAGGGTTAAGTTTTTGCTTTGCTAGCATGGTTGACAATGCAGGATATTGGTGGACAGGGTGTGAGAGTCAAAGGGTTAAGCTACCTGAAAATAAACCCTGATTTTGATCATACGCACCGAGAGCAGATATAGGGTTGGAGTGTTTTTGAGGGTGGAGTAGTCAAAGGGTTAAGTTTTTGTTCTGCTAGCATGGTTGACAATGCAGGATGCTGGTGGACAGGGTGTGGGAGTCAAAGGGTTAATAAAGCTACCTGAAAATAAACCCGGATTTTGATCATACGCACCGAGAGCAGATATAGGGTTGGAGTGATTTTGATGACTGGTCAGCTTTTTACTGTTTTGCAATTGAACGAGTAAGCCTTGATGGAGGCAGACACAAGAAAAGATCATTGATACAGAAGGTTAGGAAAAGACAAGCAACATTTATAGGACATTTTATGAGAAAGGGGGAATTAGAGCACCTGGTCACAACAGGAAAGCTGGAGGGGAGGAGAGCACCAGGTAGACCCAGGAAGAAAATATTCGACGGATTTGCAGGGTGGCTGAAGACATAGAGAGTGGAAGACGTAATTGCAGCGACAAGGGATAAGATTCGTGTGGAGGGCCATGATCGCCAACGCCACGCGGCAGGGCACATGATGATGATGACGATGATGATGATGTATGTTTGGACTTCTTCCAGTAGTGTTGTCTTAGGGGTGTTCTCAGGTCAAAATCAATCAGCCTGTGAAAGGCACTTAGGGGTGTTCTTCATGTCAAAATCAGACACTTAGGGGCGTTTTTCACGTCAAAATCAGACACTTAGGGGCGTTTTTCTCGTCAAAATTAGACACTTACGGGCGTTTTTCTCGTCAAATATTAGACACTTAGGGGCGTTTTTCTCGTCAAAATTAGACACTTAGGGGCGTTTTTCTCGTCAAAATCAGACACTTAGGGGCGTTTTTCTCGTCAAAATTAGACACTTAGGGGCGTTTTTCTCGTCAAAATTAGACACATAGGGGCGTTTTTCACGTCAAAATCAGACACTTAGGGGCGTTTTTCTCGTCAAAATCAGACACTCAGGGGCGTTTTTCACGTCAAAATCAATCAGCCTATGAAAGACACTTAGGGGTGTTCTTCATGTCAAAATCAGACACTTAGGGGTGTTCTTCACGTCAAAATCAGACACTTAGGGAGGGTGTTCTTCACGTCAAAATCAGACACTTAGGGGTGTTCTTCACGTCAGAATCAGACACTTAGGGGTGTTCTTCACGTCAGAATCAGACACTTAGGGGTGTTCTTCACGTCAGAATCAGACACTAAGGGGTGTTCTTCACGTCAGAAACAGACACCTAGGGGTGTTCTTCACGTCAGAATCAGACCCTTAGGGGTGTTCTTCACGTCAGAATCAGACACCTAGGGGTGTTCTTCACGTCAGAATCAGACACTTAGGGGTGTTCTTCACGTCAGAATCAGACACTTAGGAGTGTTCTTCACGTCAGAATCAGACACTTAGGGGTGTTCTTCACGTCAGAATCACACACTAAGGGGTGTTCTTCACGTCAAAATCAGACACTTTGGGGGTGTTCTTCACGTCAAAATCAGACACTAAGGGGTGTTCTTCACGTCAAAATCAGCCTATGACAGACACTTAGGGGTGTTCTTCACGTCAAAATCAGATATTTAGGGGTGTTCTTCACGTCAAAATAAGACACTTTGGGGTGTTCTTCTCGTCAAAATTAGACACTAAGGGGTGTTTTTCACGTCAAAATCAGACACTTAGGGGTGTTCTTCACGTCAAAATCAGCCTATGACAGACACTTAGGGTGTTCTTCACGTCAAAATCAGATATTTAGGGGTGTTCTTCACGTCAAAATAGGACACTTTGGGGTGTTCTTCTCGTCAAAATCAGACACTTAGGGGTGTTCTTCACATCAAAATCAGACACTTAGGGGCGTTTTTCTCGTCAAAATTAGACACATAGGGGCGTTTTTCACGTCAAAATCAGACACTTAGGGGCGTTTTTCTCGTCAAAATCAGACACTCAGGGGCGTTTTTCACGTCAAAATCAATCAGCCTATGAAAGACACTTAGGGGTGTTCTTCATGTCAAAATCAGACACTTAGGGGTGTTCTTCACGTCAAAATCAGACACTTAGGGAGGGTGTTCTTCACGTCAAAATCAGACACTTAGGGGTGTTCTTCACGTCAGAATCAGACACTTAGGGGTGTTCTTCACGTCAGAATCAGACACTTAGGGGTGTTCTTCACGTCAGAATCAGACACTAAGGGGTGTTCTTCACGTCAGAAACAGACACCTAGGGGTGTTCTTCACGTCAGAATCAGACCCTTAGGGGTGTTCTTCACGTCAGAATCAGACACCTAGGGGTGTTCTTCACGTCAGAATCAGACACTTAGGGGTGTTCTTCACGTCAGAATCAGACACTTAGGAGTGTTCTTCACGTCAGAATCAGACACTTAGGGGTGTTCTTTCACGTCAGAATCACACACTAAGGGGTGTTCTTCACGTCAAAATCAGACACTTTGGGGGTGTTCTTCACGTCAAAATCAGACACTAAGGGGTGTTCTTCACGTCAAAATCAGCCTATGACAGACACTTAGGGGTGTTCTTCACGTCAAAATCAGATATTTAGGGGTGTTCTTCACGTCAAAATAAGACACTTTGGGGGTGTTCTTCTCGTCAAAATTAGACACTAAGGGGTGTTTTTCACGTCAAAATCAGACACTTAGGGGTGTTCTTCACGTCAAAATCAGCCTATGACAGACACTTAGGGTGTTCTTCACGTCAAAATCAGATATTTAGGGGTGTTCTTCACGTCAAAATAGGACACTTTGGGGTGTTCTTCTCGTCAAAATCAGACACTTAGGGGTGTTCTTCACATCAAAATCAGACACTTAGGGGTGTTCTTCACGTCAAAATCAGACACTTTGGGTGTTCTTCTCGTCAAAATCAGACACTTAGGGATGTTCTTCACGTCAAAATCAATCAGGCTATGAAAGACACTTAGGGGTGTTCTTCACGTCAAAATCAGACACTTAGGGGTGTTCTTCACGTCAAAATCAATCAGCCTATGAAAGACACTTAGGGGTGTTCTTCAAGTCAAAATCAGACACTTAGGGGTGTTCTTCACGTCAAAATCAATCAGAATACGAAATACACTAGGGGTGTTCATCAAGTCAAAATCATTCAGCCTATGAAAGACACTGTGAACACAGACACGTAGAGCCGAGAGAATCTGTGACCTGTGGTCTGTTCCCAGTCTGTAGGATCAGTAGTCACACCACTCACAGTCTGCCCCAGGAAGCCAGATCGTGTGTGGCACGAAGGGGTTCCAAGATCACAGCAGATAATTATGAGAGGTGTGGATGGAGAAGAGCCATCGGGAAAGCGAGGATTGTTGAAAGCTGAAGCAGGGTTGAGTTGCGACTTGTTCTGTCTGGTGTAGTATGTATGTTAATGCTGGGTGTAATTGCAACATCGTGGACTCTGTGTGGTTGGTTGGTTTGTTGTTGGTGGTGGTGATGATGGCGGCGGTGGTGGTGGTGGTGGTGGTGGTAGTGTGTGTTGTGTGTGTGTGTTTGTGTATGTGTGTGTGTGTGTGTGTGTGTGTTATGTGTTCTCTCTCTCTCTCTCTCTCTCTCTCTCTCTCTCTCTCTCTCTCTGTGTGTGTGTGTGTGTGTGTGTGTGTGTGTATGTGTGTGTGTGTGTGTGTGTGTGTGTGTGTGTGTGTGTGTGTGTGTGTGTGTGTGTGTGTGTGTGTGTGTGTGTGTGTGTTCTTGACAAAACTGTATAAAGAACATTTCCTCAAACCATTTCAGCAGATTTTACCAAGCTTTGGTTAAGGGGGCAGACCTACCCAGATTTGGGTACCAAGATTGTGATGTTCAGTGTTTCAGTTCCAATTAACCAATCACCATGATATTTGGCAAGAAGATACCTCAGACAGTATTCTTTGGATTGAATATCTTTGTTGGGGTCTGTGAATTATGAAAAATTGACAACAATTAATTAATTCAAAAATGTTCTCGCGAAAATGGAAAAAATATAGTACATACTGTGACATTTATAACTACACATGTATTCATGTTAGGAATTTGATATTTAGTGAGCAAACACATCTGTATAGTATGTATGGCATGTAGTAAAATCTTAGCTCTACTATCATTATTTTCTGTACAATCATCACAACAATTTTTAGAATAATTTTATTTAAGAAAAATATAATACAACTTTTGATAAAAATGTTTCTTTCAAGCAGAACTGCAAGATTTTACTACCGGCTATAGGTACCTGTCCCTGTTATATATGTGCCAAATATCAAGGAAATCGGACGAAAACTCTTGAACATATTATGTCTGATGTATACATCAGGGTAGGTCTGGGTAGGTCTGCCCCCTTAAAAGCTGTGGCTATTGAACAATCGTGAAAGCGAAAGTTTGGGAGGTAGAGTTCCATCCAGAGTGAAGATCAGACCACACACACACACACACACACACACACACACACATACACACACACACACACACACACCACACACACACACACACACACACACATACACGCACACACACACACAACACACACACACACACACACACACACACCACCACCACCACCACCACCACCACCACACCACCATCACACACCACACCACACCACACACACACACACACACACACACACACACACACACACACACACACACACACACACACACACACACACACACACACACACAACACACACACAACACACACACACACACACACACACACACACACCACACACACACACTGCATGAAATCAACACATTTTTCTGCGAGGTTTGTTGACTTTAGACAACATTTAACCCTTTGGCTCCCGCACCCCGTCTACTAGCATCGTGCATTGTCAACCATGCTAGCAAAGCAAAAACTTAACCGTTTGATTCCCTCACCCTATCCACCAGCTTCCTGCAGGAAGCTGGTGGATAGGGTGAGGGAGTCAAAAGGTTAAGTTTTTGCAGTTGGTGGATGAGGTGCGGGAATCAAAGGGTTAATATCAGTTTCGCCGTTGTAACAATCTACCGCTGTCCACGATTCGGATCAAGTCTCATTTGAACTTAACCCTTTGCGGGCTCAGAGTGTTATTGAGAAACATAAAATCGCAATTGTCTGTAATAACATCTCTATGAATGTTTGTTCACCAGGCATTGCCGGGGATATTCAGAAAGCTGTTCCGAGCTAACAAAGTTTTCTAAAAACATCTTCTGTAATATTGATACTGTTTTGCGTTCTCTGACATTTGTAGACTTAGACAAAGAAGTACAGCATGATTTTTTTTATCTCTGCTCTAAATGGAAAAAGTGAAGTGTGTGTGTGTGTGTGTGTGTGTGTGTGTGTGTGTGTGTGTGTGTGTGTGTGTGTGTGTGTGTGTGTCTGTGTGTGTGTGTCTGTGTGTGTGTAAGAGAGAGAGAGAGAGAGAGAGAGAGAGAGAGAGAGAGAGAGAGAGAGAGAGAGAGAGAGAGAGAGAGAGAGAGAGAGAGAGAGAGAGAGAGAGAGAGCGAGCGAGCGGCATGTGTACAGAAAACACAACAAAGCGACGTGTTTTTCGCCTTAATTTTCGGCCGTATACCCCCATTCCTCATGAGTACTTGATTAACTGACTATGATAATCTAAAATACATGTGTTAATTTTTTATATTTTTTTTTTTACTAAATTTAAATGCGATGATGATGATGTCGATGAGGATGATAACCACGATGTTATGGAGTTCCATCTAGGATTGAGACTGCGTGAGAGGGCTGTACCCCACGCTTACTATCATAATGTATCCTGGCGTCAACCAGGTCCGAGAATGCTGAACACTTTCTTATGTCCTACTCTATTCCCTCTCTCTTTGCTTCATGGAAAATCAAACATACTACCTATTTCTATCCCTACCCTAACAAAAGTATAAAATGAGACGTGGGATTACATACCTCTAAGATAGGTTGGAAGGTCTCTGGCTGGGTGGCAATCGAATGGGTGAATTCTATAGTGATTGAATTTCTGGCTTTTATACAGTGCGTTTCTGTTGTTTCTGTCACAAAACCTTCCCATCT
The DNA here is from genome assembly GCA_030674185.1 of Monoplex corrugatus. Taxonomy (NCBI): domain Eukaryota; kingdom Metazoa; phylum Mollusca; class Gastropoda; order Littorinimorpha; family Ranellidae; genus Monoplex; species Monoplex corrugatus. The sequence continues at coordinate 30,160,185 of JAPXFY010000035.1, forward strand.
GTCTTTCATTGGACATCGAAATTTGAATAACTAACCTGTCTTTCATTGGACATCGAAATTTGAATAACCAAGCAAACTTTGGCACCTGGCGGCCCTGGACTTTTCGCTTGGACGTTGGTATTTGCTGAAATCTTTTGTGTACTAGATAACCTACCCTCTACAGTTGGATAAGACCAATGTGAGCGTTAGATCCTGCTCGGTGGAAAACGCCGAGTAACCAATTAATTCATGGATGGCGTGATCATTACGCAAACCTTACTTACCCGACTAACAATACGGTCTGAGGGCCTTCTAACAATACGGTCTGAGGGCCGTCTAACAATACAGTCTGAGGGGGACCCTGTGATAATAGGACCCTGTGATAGTACGCTCAACTCTGGGTAGGAGCCGATTAGAGCCGAAAAATCCCACAATAATTTTTGAAGGGTCTGGTGGGGATTCGAACCCACAGCCTTCCAGTCGGTAGTCCTTTACTTTAACCACTACACCACAGCGACTGGTTTATTGTGATATTTAGTTACACCAGTCACATTTCTGTTTGTAGACTATTGGATACCGAGAGTCTTAAAGATCGCTAGAGCCTACCAGAAGTTCTGTTCTCATATATCTAATCAAGGCTATCTATCCAAAGTGTCTGTGTTCTCTCATATATCTAATCAAGGCTATCTATCCAAAGTGTCTATGTTCTCTCATATATCTAATCAAGGCTATCTATCCAAAGTGTCTGTGTTCTCTCATATATCTAATCAAGGCTGTCTATCCAAAGTGTCTGTGTTCTCTCATATATCTAATCAAGGCTGTCTATCCAAAGTGTGTGTGTTCTCTCATATATCTAATCAATGCTATCTATCCAAAGTGTCTATGTTCTCTCATATATCTAATCAAGGCTATCTATCCAGTGTCTGTGTTCTCTCATATATCTAATCAAGGCTATCTATCCAGTGTCTATGTTCTCTCATATATCTAATCAAGGCTATCTATCCAGTGTGTGTGTTCTCTCATATATCTAATCAATGCTATCTATCCAAAGTGTCTGTTCTCTCATATATCTAATCAAGGCTGTCTATCCAAAGTGTCTGTTCTCTCATATATCTAATCAATGCTATCTATCCAGTGTCTGCGTTCTCTCATATATCTAATCAAGGCTATCTATCCAAAGTGTGTTCTCTCATATATCTAATCAATGCTATCTATCCAAAGTGTGTTCTCTCATATATCTAATCAATGCTATCTATCCAAAGTGTGTTCTCTCATATATCTAATCAATGCTATCTATCCAAAGTGTGTTCTCTCATATATCTAATCAAGGCTATCTATCCAAAGTGTGTTCTCTCATATATCTAATCAATGCTATCTATCCAAAGTGTGTTCTCTCATATATCTAATCAATGCTATCTATCCAAAGTGTGTTCTCTCATATATCTAATCAATGCTATCTATCCAAAGTGTGTTCTCTCATATATCTAATCAAGGCTATCTATCCAAAGTGTGTTCTCTCATATATCTAATCAATGCTATCTATCCAAAGTGTGTTCTCTCATATATCTAATCAATGCTATCTATCCAAAGTCTGTTCTCTCATATATCTAATCAATGCTATCTATCCAAAGTGTGTTCTCTCATATATCTAATCAATGCTATCTATCCAAAGTGTGTTCTCTCATATATCTAATCAATGCTATCTATCCAAAGTGTGTGTGTTCTCTTATATATCTAATCAATGCTATCTATCCAAAGTGTCTGTGTTCTCTCATATATCTAATCAATGCTATCTATCCAAAGTGTCTGTGTTCTCTCATATATCTAATCAAGGCTATCTATCCAAAGTGTGTTCTCTCATATATCTAATCAAGGCTATCTATCCAAAGTGTGTTCTCTCATATATCTAATCAAGGCTATCTATCCAAAGTGTGTTCTCTCATATATCTAATCAAGGCTGTCTATCCAAAGTGTGTTCTCTCATATATCTAATCAATGCTATCTATCCAAAGTGTGTTCTCTCATATATCTAATCAATGCTATCTATCCAAAGTGTGTTCTCTCATATATCTAATCAATGCTATCTATCCAAAGTGTGTTCTCTCATATATCTAATCAATGCTATCTATCCAAAGTGTGTTCTCTCATATATCTAATCAATGCTATCTATCCAAAGTGTCTGTGTTCTCTCATATATCTAATCAATGCTATCTATCCAAAGTGTCTGTGTTCTCTCATATATCTAATCAAGGCTGTCTATCCAAAGTGTGTGTGTTCTCTCATATATCTAATCAAGGCTATCTATCCAAAGTGTCTGTGTTCTCTCATATATCTAATCAAGGCTGTCTATCCAAAGTGTCTGTGTTCTCTCATATATCTAATCAATGCTATCTATCCAAAGTGTCTGTGTTCTCTCATATATCTAATCAAGGCTGTCTATCCAAAGTGTCTGTGTTCTCTCATATATCTAATCAATGCTATCTATCCAAAGTGTCTGTGTTCTCTGATATATCTAATCAATGCTATCTATCCAAAGTGTCTGTGTTCTCTCATATATCTAATCAATGCTATCTATCCAAAGTGTCTATGTTCTCTCATATATCTAATCAAGGCTATCTATCCAAAGTGTCTGTGTTCTCTCATATATCTAATCAATGCTATCTATCCAAAGTGTGTGTGTTCTCTCATATATCTAATCAAGGTTATCTATCCAAAGTGTCTGTTCTCTCATATATCTAATCAATGCTATCTATCCAAAGTGTCTGTGTTCTCTCATATATCTAATCAAGGCTGTCTATCCAAAATGTCTGTGTTCTCGGTGTTAATTTTCAGTCCAGGGAATCTAGACAATTTCTGTAGGGTTCTTGCTTCGCACCATTAACCCTTTGACTCCCGCACCCTGTCCACCAGCATCCTGTATTGTCAGCCATGCTAGCAAAGCAAAAATTTAACCCTTTGACTCCCTCACCCTTTCCACCAGCTTCTGCATTTGTCTGAAGAGGGTGTGGGAGTCAAAGGGTTAAGTGTTCTCAAGCTGTCGTCTAAAAAGAGTGTTGTGTCGTCGGTAAACTGGGATAAAGGCTGTTCGTTATTGATATTCTTGATTCCTTTTATGGTCTTATTCTGCCAAATCATTGATGTCCGTATTTGTGAGGAAATGAGATAACGGTAAGCTGATCATGGTTTCTCTCGTCTGACACCTTTACCTACTACTACCAAACCATTCAGTACAGTGTCTCTTCACAGCGACGTATGTAGGTATACTGGTCTAAAAGTTCTTTATCCATTTTCTTTTCTGCCCGGGCCAAACTGAAAAAAATTAGACGTCTTTGATGGACGATCACGAGACTGTCAGATGACTATTTTTTTTTTTTTTTTTGAAGTTGAAAGTTTATCGGAAACAAAGGCGTGGTAGGATCGCATTTCTCTAACGCTGATCCGTCATGAAGCATTCTTCCAGTTTTCACCGAAAAGTGTACCTATTTTCTTTTCTTTCTTTTTTTTTTTTTTTTTTTTCCTCTTAAAGTGTGGTGTATGTTTTGGAACGGTTATAGCCCTGATAGGGCTCTACGCAGTCGGCTGGGCTTTAAACAGGAATAACAATAACAGTGTAACTTTTCAAATCCTTTTTTTGGTCTTTATTTAACGATACCACAAAGAACAGGGAGAGAATGCTGGACGGACTTGCAGAGTGGCTGGGGATGAGGAGGGTGGGGGAGATGCTGGGGGCAACGAGAGATAGAGATGTTTGGAAGTCCATGGTCGCCAACGCCATGCGGCAGGGCACCTGATGATGATGATGATGACCACAAAGAACTGTTTTTAGTTGCTTAGATGCCATTTTATAGGCAATGTTAAGAAGAGTGATAGATCCCCCAAGTTTTCGTATACTTTTTAATTAAGGGTTTTTCTTATTGCCTTGCTCCTGCGTAATAGGTATTTCATGTGCAAAACCATAGTTTACAGACCAT
>JAPXFY010000035.1:30169134-30174134 GCA_030674185.1 Monoplex corrugatus
TGGGAACCGTCTGTTCGTTGGGTTTTTATTTGTTTGTTTTTTGTTTTTTTGTTTTTTTCGCTCTCAAGCTTCAAGTTTTACAGCATGCTGAAATTTTTCACAGCACGTCTAAGTTATCTCCCTTGGCAATGAAAGCACACGCGAAGAAAAGACAAGATGGTAGAGACAGATGTAAAGCGCAGCTTTGAGCTGTAAAAACGCCTAATACGGGTTTCTTATGCGTCATGCGGTGTTGTCACAGTAATAATTTACTTTTTTGTGTGTGTAAAAAACAGCGATTTTTGTTGTCCATATGACTTCAGATTTTACGAGTCGGGTTCCTGTTTGAAACGAGGCTTGGATCAATATTAACCCTTTGACTCACGCACCCTATCCACCAACTGCAAAAACTTAACCTTTTGACTCCCTTAACCTTTTGACTCCCCCACCTTAGAGGGAGAGAGAATCAAAGGGTTAATTGTTTGCTTTGCTAGCATGGTTGGCAATGCAGGATGCTGGTGGATAGGGTGCTAGGGTGGAAGGGTCAATTGACTTTTTCGTAAAAGCAGCGATTCTTGTTGTCCATATGACTTTAGATTTTACGAGTCGGGTTCCTGTTTGAAACGGGCCTCAGATCAATATTAATCCTTTGAACCCCGCACCCCGCTGGTGGAGAGGGTGAGGGAGTCAAAAGGCTAATTGTTTGCTTTGCTAGCATGGTTGGCAATGCAGGATGCTGATGGACAGGGTGAGGGAGCCAAAGGGTTCATTTACTTTTTTTTAATTTTTTTAATAAAAACAGCGATTTTTGTTGTCCATACGACTTTAGATGTTAGGAGTTAGGTTCCTGTTTGGAATGGGGCTTGGATCAATTTCAAAACCCTAGTCCTGCTTCTGTTCCTGATCTAAGCCCCACCCCACCCCTTTTTAAAAAAAAATCTCTAACCGTTAATTTTTTCTTCATTTCGTATTCAAAGTGAACAAGTATCACCAACTACTAGTATAAACTTTACCCAAATAAATTAAGATGCAAATTCAAAACAAGTGCCACTGCCCACGTTCAAGCAAACAGGAACCAGGAAAAAAAACAACAAAAACAAAAAACAAAAAAAACCCAGGAAAATTGATTGATTTGGTTCAGTTTTTACGTCGACATTCACCTCAGGTGATATGGCCGACGGGGATAACCATCCCAGGGAACACGAAAATAGAATCAGAACGCGTATTTAAATTCATACAACCAAATTATAAGACAGGCACAAATTTTCGGCCAACTGGTCTTTGTCAAGCGTAAACGTAAGATCACAAAGAAACACACACACACACACACACACACACACACCACACACACACACACCACAACACACACACACGCACGCACGCACGCACACACACACACACACACACACACACACACACACACAACAAACACACAACACACACACACACACACAAAACACAAACACACACACACACACAAACACACACACACACACACACACACACCCCACACCACACACAACACGCGCACAATTTTTTTTTTTTTTTTTAAAGGAGAAAAAGACTGAAACTTTCCTTCTGCGTCGTCCAGTGGGAGAAAAGGACTAAAATCAGATTACAAGCGAATGTTTAACGCTTTTTAATTAAAAAGCCTCTGGCTTATAGGAATATAAAATGACCGAATTTCTTCTACATACACACAGCATGGGTACACATTGTTTTATTTAACAAACTGCCTAATGTATAATTATAATCTATTGCCGCTGAAATTTTTTTTTTTTTTAATCATGTTAGCATTTGCCCATGCCAGGGAGAAATGAAGCTTGAACATTGGTGGATGCGTGTGATATTTCAATGATATAAATCCATGTTGTATATCCTTATATTTTGGGCGTTTGATCAGATAAGCACCTTGGTTAAAAGAGGAGAGAGAGGGGGGAAGGAGGCGGAAAGAGAGGAGAGAGAGAGAGAGAGAGAAGAGAGAGAGAGAGAAAAAAGAGAGAGAGAGAAGAGAAAAGAGAGAGAAAGAGAGAGAAAGAAAGAGAGAAAAAAAAGAGAGAAAAAAAAAGAAGACAAAGAGAGAAAAAAGAAAGAGAAAAAAGAGAGAAAGAAAAGAAAGAGAGAGAAAAGAGAGAAAGAAAAAGAAAAAGAGAAATAGAAGAACAAAAAAAAGAGAGAGAAAGAGAGAGAAAGAGGAGAGAAAGAGAAGAGAGATAGAGAAGAGAGAAAAGAGAGAAAAGAAAGAGAGAAGACGAGAAAGAGAGAGAAAAGAGGAGAAAGAGGAGAAAGAGAAGAGAGAAGAAAAGAGAGAGAAAAGAGAGAGAAAAAGAGAAGAGAAAGAAAAGAGAAAAGAGAGAGAAAGAGAAGAGAAAAAGAGAGAAAGAAGAGAGTGAAAAGAGAGAAAAGAGAGAAAAGAGAAGATAAGAAGAGAGAGAAGAGAGAGAGAAAGAGAAGAGAGAGAGAGAAAGAGAGAAGAAAAGAGAGAAGAGAAAGAGAGAGAGAAAAGAGAGAGAAAGAGAGAGAAAGAGAGAGAAAGAGAAGAAGAGAGAGAGAGAGAAGAGAGAGAGAAGAAAGAGAGAGAGAAGAGAGAGAAAGAAGAAGAGAGAGAAAGAAGAAAAGAAAAGAGAAGAAAGAAGAGAGAGAGAAAGAGAAGAAGAAAGAGAGAGAAGAAGAAAGAAGAAGAAAATGAGAGAAGAAAGAGAGAGAGAAGAAGAAGAGAGAAAAAGAGAGAGAAAGAGAGAGAGAAAAGAGAGAGAGAAGAGAGAGAGAAAGAGAAGAGAAAAAGAGAGAGAAAAGAGAGAGAGAAAGAGAGAGAAAAAGAGAGAGAAAGAGAGAGAGAGAGAGAGCCAAGCAGGCACTCCAAAACAACTTTAAAGAAAACTATTTTAAAAAAATGCACACACACACACACACACACACACACACACACACACACACACACACACACACACACACACACACATACACACACACATATGCACACACTCACACATAAGCACACACGAACACACACACACACGCACACACACACACACACGCACACACACACACACACATATATACATAAACAGAATCTACGTTTCAGTGTGAATACAGTGGATGTGTTCAACCAAAGTTTAACTGTACATCAGCTATCAACAATAAACCATCCAAACACAGCCACACGACCGTTGTTTATGTCCGTTGCCCTTATCCTGACGTAAATAACGGCATGCACCACAGACCCACGGTCGGGAGACCGGGAACAACAACAACCACGACAACAATCAAACAAACAAACAAAACCATCAACAATAACAACAACAATAACAATAACAAAACAAAACAAAATAACAAACAAAAAAGTGTAAGCACAGTGACACATAGGCACACATATCTTTGCATTTCAAAATGAAATAATCTCCCTGTCATTATATTGGGAGGGGAGATCAGCAGGAATAATAATAATAATAATAATAATAATAATAATAATAATAAGAAGAAGAAGAAGAAGAAGAAGAAGAAGAAACAAGAAGAAGAAGAAAGAAGAAAGAAGAAAGAAGGAAGAAGAAGAAACAAGAAGAAAGAAGAAGAAGAAGAAGAAGAAGAAGAAGAAGAAGAAGAAGAAGAAACAATAAGAAGAAGAAAGAAGAAAGAAGAAAGAAGGAAGAAGAAGAAAAAAGAAGAAAGAAGAAGGAAGAAGAAGGAAGAAGAAAGAAGAAGAAAGAAGAAAGAAGAAGAAGAAGAAGAAGAAGGAAGAAGAAAGAAGAAAGAAGAAGAAGAGAAGAAGAAGAAGAAGAAAGAAGAAGAAAGAAGAAGAAAGAAGAAAGAAGAAAGAAGAAGAAGAAGAAGAAGAAGAAAAGAAGAAGAAAGAAGAAGAAGAAGAAGAAGAAGAAGAAGAAGAAGGAAGAAGAAAGAAGAAGAAAGAAGAAGGAAGAAGAAAGAAGAAGAAAGAAGAAGAAGAAGAATGCAAAGAAGAAGAAGAAGAAGAAGAATGCAAAGAAGAAGAAGAAGAAGAAGAATGCAAAGAAGAAGAAAAGAAGAAGAAGAAAGAATGCAAAGAAGAAGAAGAAGAAGAAGAATGCAAAGAAGAAGAAGAATGCAAAGAAGAAGAAGAAGAAGAAGAATGCAAAGAAGAAGAAGAATGCAAAGAAGAAGAAGAATGCAAAGAAGAAGAAGAAGCAAGAAGAAGAATGCAAAGAAGAAGAATGCAAAGAAGAAGAAAGAAGAAAGAAGAAGAATGCAAAGAAGAAGAATGCAAAGAAGAATGCAAAGAAGAAGAATGCAAAGAAGAAGAATGCAAGAAGAAAGAGAGAATGCAAAGAAGAAGAAGAAGAAGAAGAAGAATGCAAGAAGAAGAATGCAAAGAAGAAGAAGAAGAAGAAAGAATGCAAAGAAGAAGAATGCAAGAAGAAGAAGAAGAATGAAAGAAGAAGAATGCAAAGAAGAAGAATGCAAAGAAGAAGAATGCAAAGAAGAAGAAGAAGAGAAGAAGAATGCAAAGAAGAAGAATGCAAAAGAAGAATGCAAAGAAGAAGAAGGAAGAAGAATGCAAAGAAGAAGAATGCAAAGAAGAAGAATGCAGAAGAAGAAGAATGCAAAGAAGAAGAATGCAAAGAAGAAGAATGCAAGAAGAAAGAATGCAAGAAGAAGAAGAATGCGAAGAAGAAGAAGAATGCAAGAAGAAGAATGCGAAGAAGAAGAATGCGAAGAAGAAGAAGAAGAATGCAAAGAAGAAATGCAGAAGAAGAATGCAGAAGAAGAAGAATGCGAAGAAGAAGAAGAATGCGAAGAAGAAGAAAGAAGAAGAAGAAGAAGAATGCAAAGAAGAAGAGAAGAAGAAGAAGAAGAAGAAGAAGAAGAAGAAGCAAAGAAGAAGAAGAAGAAGAATGCAAAGAAGAAGAATGCAAAGAAGAAGAAGAAGCAAGAATGAAAGAAGCAAAGAAGAAGAATGCAAAGAAGAAGAATGCAAAGAAAAAGAAGAAGAATGAAGAATGAAGAGAAGAATGCAAAGAAGAAAGAAGAATGCAAAGAAGAAGAAT
>JAPXFY010000035.1:30179134-30186634 GCA_030674185.1 Monoplex corrugatus
GACAATTTAATATAATTGTACAAAGAGTCATTGCTGACATATTTATTGTACAAAGAGTCCTTGCTGACATTAATTTACAAAGAGTCCTTGCTGACATATGTATAGTACAAAGTCCTTGCTGACATATTAATTGTACAAAGAGTCCTTGCTGACATATGTATAGTACAGAGTCCTTGCTGACATATTAATTGTACAAAGAGTCCTTGCTGACATATTTATTGTACAAAGAGTCCTTGCTGACATTAATTGTACAGAGTCCTTGCTGACATATTTATTGTACAGTCCTTGCTGACATATTTATTGTACAAAGAGTCCTTGCTGACATATTAATTGTACAAAGAGTCCTTGCTGACATTTATTGTACAAAGAATCCTTGCTGACATTGATTGTACAAAGAGTCCTTGCTGACATTTATTCTACAAAGAGTCCTTGCTGACATATTAATTGTACAAAGAGTCCTTGCTGACGAATGTATTGTACAAAGAGTCCTTGCTGACCTATTGTACAAAGAGTCCTTGCTGACATAGTTATTGTACAAAGAGTCCTTACTGACCTATTGTACAAAGAGTCCTTGCTGACCTATTGTACAAAGAGTCCTTGCTGACATTATTTTACAAAGAGTCCTTGCTAACATATTTATTGTACAGTGAAGTCCTTGCTGACGTATGCATTGTAGAGAGAGTTCTTTCTGACATATTTATTGCACACGGAGTCCTGATGACATATTTATTGTACAGAATCATAGACAGACAGACTCCTGTGGATAATTATTGATCCGGTTTTATGTTCGGAGAAGATAAGAAAGACGTAGTTTCTTATGGAAGGAGAATTTACAGGACGCGCAACACAACGAGACCCGAAGCTGTGCAGAAGTAAATAGGAGTAACAATAGATTAAAACAAAATGTCAGAGTATGTTGCGATGTTCATTGAAACGCTGAAGCATGTTTTTTTTTTGGGCTCTGATGGCAAAAATGCTGATTGTAAATCGCGACCCATCATCATCCCTTCCACCACCACACCCCCACTCGTCTCTCTGTGTCTCTCTTTCTCCCTCTCTGTCTGTTTGTCTGTCTGTCTGCCCCTTTCTCTCTCTCTCTCTGTCTTTCTCTCTGTGCCTCCGTCTCCGTCTCCGTCACTATCTATCTAGCTATCTCTGTGTCTCCGTCTCTATATCTCTCTCCCCTTCTCTGTCTGTCTCTGTCTTTCTCTCTCTGTCTCCGTCTCTGTCTATTTCTCTCTGTGTCTCCGTCTCTCTCTCTCTCCCCCTTCTCTCTCTCTCTCCTCTCTCTGTCTGTCTGTCTCTCTCTCTCTGTCCGTCTGTCCCTGTCTCTCTATCTCTGTCTTTCTCTGTCTGTCTCTCTAACAAGATCAGTCAGTGATATTGTTTAGTGATTAAGCTAGGTAGTGTCTTTTACTTTTCTCTGCCCGCTTGTACTGCCGCCATTGTATCGCGGTAAGGAAGAGTTGAGGTTAGCGATCTGGAAAGCTTGACGTAAAAAATGCGTGTGACGTCAAATTCTCTTTGATGTCATCATTTGAATCCAGATAATTTCTTCTTGTTGTATGCTTGTATAGTCAGGGGGGTGTGCCTTCTGGTCAGATGACCAGACTACTTAATTCTCCTACTGTACTGCTGTGTACTATGCTTGGTATCGTTAGAAGACTTTCTCCCCTGACCCTAAGTCGGGGGACGAATAAAGACGAAGAAACCTGTCCCTAAAGGAAATTGTGAATAAATCAGTATGAATTGGATATGATCGTCTGATATCGCTTACAGTGAAAGACGTTATATGAAAAAAAAGAACGAAAAAAAGAACGAACGAAATAGGACATGATTCTCGACGAGAAACTAAAAAAGAAATAAAAAAGACTTCAAATAGAAAATAAAAAATTGTGAGGGGTGGGAGTGAGTGGTGGGTGGCGGCTTGAAATGGGAATAATTCCCAAACAGAAGGCCGAAAAAAATCCGTTTCATTTAAATATGACTTCCTGATAGAAAATCAGGAAATAGCAGTTTAAAATGGTCAATGACTTAAAAACAAACAAACAAACAAACAAACAAACAAACAAAAAATTGTGAAAATAATTTGAACATAAGATTGACTTCAAACTAAAAATGGTAAAAGAATCGATTTAGAACGGAAAACTACACACACACACACACAAATACAAAATAACAGTTGCAATTGGACATAATTTCGTCATACCAGCTTGAAAAAATTTAAGTTTGAAGTTGAGTATAACGACTCCTAAATTGAAAAAAAAAAAAGTTTGGAATAGGTGTGAGCGATTGTCAGTGTTTTTTTTTTTTATCACCCGCAAAGATCTCAGATCAGGACCAGACAAGAAAAATAACGAAATGTTGGAATTGTCGGAGTCAGTTTCAAAATCGTTCCTTCAGCCGGTCGTTTTGCGCTTGTTTATTTCCCTAAGCTCTCTCGAAAGTGAATGTAACGATTTTGTATCGTTATCAGATATTTGTTTGCTTGCCTCGCGTTTTCTCAAAAAATTAACTCGGCGATTTCATATCGTTATGGGATTTTGAATGTTTCGCTTTACGTGTGCTTGGGTCTTTTTGCCTGGTCCAGTCCATTAGCTTAATGACTGGGCAAGCTGTTTGAGACACACACACACAGACACACAGAGACACACATTCCTACGCCAAGATGGCGGCTTTCTAACAGAACGTTTTCAGAGAGGAATCGTCTAGGCTGAAAATGACACGGTCCAAACGTTGTGTCATCAAAGAAAAAGTAAAGAAAACCACCCGTGGGACAGACAACACCAGGGCAGAGACATCACCACCTTCAGAGACCCCAGAACTCGAAGAACATCAAAAAGAACAGACCTCCGGTCGCACCCTTTCACCATCCAGGAGTCAGCCACACATCGCACAGCTACAATCAAGATCACCATGTGGCTGCCGCTGTCAAGAGGCGGTAAGGGAGATAGACATTTTAAACAACACCATTCAAGAAATGTCTAAACAAATCCACATTCTCACAACCATGCTACATTCAGACAGAAAACTTTTATTGGAAAACAATACAACGTTAAAAGAGCTGCGCGACGTCAACAAGTGCACCAAACTTACGACCACCGTTGCGTGCCAGACGGATTCCGCAGTCCACGGTGACTTCACCACCATGTCACCGATGGACAAATTCTCCACCTACGCGGAATGCGCAGCTCAACCCCCCAAACTGGAAGATCGGGCGAGGACACAAAATGGCAGGAGAAATGTCGTCAAACATAGACCAGACGTCTCCACAAAACCTAACCGTGACGTCAAAACTGCGCTATCGTCAACACGTTCCAGACCACAATCAAATGTTCTTCCCCGTGTCCTTATCGTTCACGACTCAGTCCTCAATAAGGTGGATGGAAAAAGACTGGGCTCTTCATACGGTTTTCAGGTGGCCACGAGAAAGATCCATACCATCGAGGACTGTAAGATTGCAATTGAAAAATCAAAAGAAGAGCTGACACCTGAACCTGACTGTGTAGTTTTACATGTGGGGATCACAGATTTAAAACAAAGGAGCCCACTGAATGTAGCACAACTCTTGACACCTGTGTGAAAACTATCAACACCCAATTTCCAAAAGCCAGGGTAGTTTTAAGTCAGGTAGCTCCTGTGAGGGACAAACACCTAAACGCTAAAAGAGAGCTCCTAAATGCCCTAACAAAAGTGCGACTTCTTAAAGCAGCGAGTGTCGAATACGTCAACAATGACAATCTTCAAACTATCAGTCACACTCAAGTCAGCCAGGACGACGTCCATCCAACCATCAGAGGGCGAGCGTTCTGGCCAGAAACTTAGGGAGGCAAATCCATCAGCTTTTCTGGGAAAAACCGAGGAGGAGATCAAACCGACAACGACATCAACAAAGACCCGGCTTTCAATCTCCGTTTTTCTTCTCTCCTTGGTCATTTTAGATTCAGCCCAGATTCAGTTTCTCTTCGTTCAGTTCTCAGCTATATTGTTTTACTTAATTATTTTCTTGTTCACATACTTCATTTTTATCCTATTTGTACCTTTTAATTCAAAGTTAAATATTGTTCTAAAGTTATTCAACCGTTCCTCATGAAGACGTGTGTAGTAAGTGATATCAACATTTTTCAGTGGAACGCACGTTCCATTGTTAAAAACATCTCATATTTGAGTAACTATCTCTCTTCTAAAAACGTCCATGTCATGCTCCTACAATCGCTGAATACCATCAAAACCAAATTACCTAAAATATCCGGTTTTTATTATCCACCAATATGTGACTCTGTAAATGACGGTGGCCGTATACAAACAGCTATATACATTCGTGAAGGACTGAACTATTGTGAACGATCATCGCCAGTACCTAAATCTACCGCATTTATTTCATCATGTGCAATCATTATAAAATTTTCCTCATCGTTAGTTGTGAATATGGCCTCTGTATACTTACCAAGAGGCCCAGACTCTGTGAACACTGAATGGTTAAAACACTTTCAAGATCAGGACGACAAGTGGATAATTGGAGGTGATTTTAATGCACATGCCCCATTTTGGGAAAAGTATTGTACAAACATAACAAGCAACAGGTTGATTGAAAATATTGTAGATTCCAATTTATATTTACTTAACAACGGACACGTTACCCGGATCCCCGATATACCAACCCACAGACCCACAGCTATCGACCTTACTTTAATCTCACCATCCTAGCCCCAAACGCCACATGGCAAACAGAGGATGACTTGTTGGGATCAGATCACATCCCCATACGTCTTACCCTAAACCATACTACAGAAATAGAAGCCATACCACAAGATAGTTTACCCAAGTTTAATTATAAAAACGCTGACTGGATCAGTTTTAAGGCAATCCTTGAAAAGACAAGAACAGATCTATCTGAAGCAATGAACATAAACGAAACGTACGAAGTTTTCTGTAACTCACTCTTAAGGGCTGCTAACATTTCAATTCCAAAACTTACAGTGTCAAAAATAGGAAAACATCATGGAAATGTCTGGTGGAATGAGGACTGTCAAAAGGCAGTGAACGAAAAGAAAGAAAAATACAAAATTTATTTAGCAAACAGGTCACCTGAAAATCATACAGCGATGAAAAGTGCCAACATTAAGTGTAACAGAATCATAGAGCAAGCCAAAGAACAACACTGGACATCTTTTTGTACATGTGAAGTAAATAACCACAAAGACACGATAAAGATTTGGGAAAAACTAAAATTAATGAAAAACGGGATTAAGTTGCCATCAATTCCAATAAAGCTAGAAAATAACCCTATTCCTAGCTCATTGGAAAAAGCAGAAGCTTTTGCAGACGTGTTTGCTGAGGCCTGTCGTGTAGAAGGACTCCCTGTCTCTGATAGAAATTATAGGGAACGAGATGAAAAGAAAGATGTATATAAGGACCCTGCCTCTGACAATACTCACTACATAAATGCATCACTCACACTTCAAGAATTAAAAGATGCCATTCAGTCCCTTCCAAGTAAAAAAACGTCAGTTGGACTAGATGCAATTTCCAATGAGATGCTGAAAAATTTACCAGAAAATTTTATAATCTTGCTACATGACATATTTCAAAAATGCTGGAATAGTGGGATAATGCCTAACAACTGGAAAGAAACAATAGTGGTTCCTGTATTAAAACCAGGTAAATGTAATACCGATTTGAAAAACTACAGGCCAATTGCATTAACATCACATGTATGTAAACTAATGGAGAAAATAATCTTAAAGAGACTGATGCACTATTGTGAAAAGAATAAAATAATACCAGTAAATCAGGCAGGATTTCGAAAAGGCAGGTCACCAGTAGAGATCCTAACAAAGCTAACTACTAATATAAAACAACAATTTGCAAGACGTCAATGTGTTTTAGCTACATTTTTTGATATAACGAAAGCATACGATCAAGTGTGGCACTCCCGATTGTTATTCAAATTTAAAAGTATTGGGCTGACAGGTCACATTTTTGGCTATGTTAAGTGTTTCTTAGAAAACAGAGTATTTCAAACGAGGATTGAAAATGTATATTCCACGAAACGAATTCTTCAAATGGGTATCCCTCAGGGATCCGTTATAGCTCCCCTTCTTTTCATGATATTAATGCATGACTTACCCAGTAAAGTATCTAAGCATGTAGTTTTAGCTCAATATGCTGACGATTTATGCATGTGGATGCAGGTAAATATGAAAAAGAAAACTCCTTTGCGCTGTATCAATTATACACGCAAATGCTACCAATTAGAACTTGATAAAATAGCGCGATACATGGTAGAAAATGGGTTACATCTATCCCTGGAAAAAACAAAAATAGTTTTATTTAATAATGGAGCTAACCCAGTAAATATTCCCACTTTCAAACTGGGAGATACTCTTCTTCAGTTTAACGAGTCGATTAAATTCTTAGGAGTTTTCCTTACAGCAAAATTATCTTGGAATCAGCATATTGAATACTTATTAACCAAAGCTCAAAAAAGTTTAAATTTCATAAAAATAGTTCGCAAACAGACATGGGGTCAAGATTCATCAACACTTGTTCATCTTTGTAAATCGCTTGTTAGATCTAAATTAACCTATGCTCAAGAAATCTTCTTCAGTGCACCGAAACACTTACTAAAAAAACTGCAGAGCATAGATTGTAAAGGTTTCAAACTTGCACTGGGTCTTCCAATGCATGCTTCCTGTCTTCGGACATATAATGAAATCAAACTGTTGCCACTTGATGAGCAAAGGAAAGTCGCTTCTACTAAATTTTTGTTAAGAAACACTACCGTAGAAAACATCTCAGAAACAGAAATTAAACTGAGATCAGATACCGACTTTCCAAAACGAGCTAAATCAATATCTTCACAGGTCACACTTGCAACATACACATCTGACGTCATGAAAGGCTCAGGAATTGATCTAGACGTAGATCCTGTATCTATACGACCTTCCTTTTCGCCAGTACCCAGTTGGGAACTCCAAAGAGCACGATTTGACGTACACCACACTAATTTAAAAAAAGGAGACAATATAAACTTACTGGCAAGTCAGGTTAAATGTCATATAAACGACGTATATTCTGATCATTTGAAAATTTACACTGATGGGTCAGTAATTGAAAGAAAAGCAGGCTCAGCGTTTTTAATACCTGCTCTCAAAATTGAAAAATCTTTCTACATAGGACTTGATAAATCTATCTTTACAGCTGAACTCTTTGCAATATTAATGGCTTTAAACTTTCTGATAAGTCTTCCTAGGACAATTTTTCAGATACTTCTTTGCGTTGATTCAAAATCAGTACTTCAGGCTCTTGAATTATCAAAATTACAAACAAGATCAGAAATGATTCTGGAAATAAGTCACTTGATTCATAATTTATCTTTAAGAGGCACTGATATTACTTTCTGCTGGATACCTTCTCATAGTTCTTTTAGTTATAATAATAAAGTTGACAGGGCTGCCAAACGGGGAGCTAATAACTCACCAGATTCAAACAATATCC
>JAPXFY010000035.1:30191634-30196634 GCA_030674185.1 Monoplex corrugatus
GTAGGGGATTTCTCGGCTTGTTAACTGTGCAATTCACTACCTCACTGCCAGAGGTCAGCTTGGCTTGCCTCACGCGTGTGCTTAAACTGGAAATCCTTCTACTCGACACATATAAAACATGGACATGAAAGAGCAGATATCAGATACACCAAACCGCCATCCAGGTGAATGAAAACATCGACATGAAAGAGCAGATATTGGACACAAAACGGCCATCCAGATGAATGAAAACATCGGCATGAAAGAGCAGATATTGGACACAAAACGGCCATCGAGGTGAATGAAAGCATGACATGAAAGAGCAGATATCGGACATAAAACCACCATCCAGATGAATGAAAACATCGACATGAACGAGCAGATATTGGATACACCAAACCGCCATCCAGGTGACTGAAAACATCGACATGAAAGAGCAGATATTGGATACTAACCGCCATCTAGGTGACTGAAAACATGGACATGAAAGAGCAGATATCAGATACACCAAACCGCCATCCAGGTGACTGAAAACATCGACATGAAAGAGCAGATATCAGATACACCAAACCGCCATCCAGGTGACTGAAAACATCGACATGAAAGAGCAGATATTGGATACTAACCGCCATCTAGGTGACTGAAAACATGGACATGAAAGAGCAGATATCAGATACACCAAACCGCCATCCAGGTGACTGAAAACATGACATGAAAGAGCAGATATCAGATACACCAAACCGCCATCCAGGTGACTGAAAACATCGACATGAAAGAGCAGATATCAGATACACCAAACCGCCATCCAGGTGACTGAAAACATCGACATGAAAGAGCAGATATCAGATACACCAAACCGCCATCCAGGTGAATGAAAGCATCGACATGAAAGAGCAGATATCAGATACACCAAACCGCCATCCAGGTGACTGAAAACATCGACATGAAAGAGCAGATATCAGATACACCAAACCGCCATCCAGGTGACTGAAAACATCGACATGAAAGAGCAGATATCAGATACACCAAACCGCCATCCAGGTGAATGAAAACATCGACATGAAAGAGCAGATATTGGATACTAACTGCCATTTAGATGAATGAAAACATGGACATGAAAGAGCAGATATTGGACACAAAACGGCCATCCAGGTGAATGAAAACATGACATGAAAGAGCAGATATTGGACACAAAACGGCCATCCAGATGAATGAAAACATGGACATGAAAGAGCAGATATTGGACACAAAACGGCCATCGAGGTGAATGAAAGCATGACATGAAAGAGCAGATATTGGATACTAACCGCCATTTAGATGAATGAAAACATCGACATGAACGAGCAGATATTGGATACTAACCGCCATTTAGATGAATGAAAACATGGACATGAAAGAGCAGATATTGGATACTAACCGCCATTTAGATGAATGAAAACATCGACATGAAAGAGCAGATATTGGATACTAACCGCCATTTAGATGAATGAAAACATCGACATGAAAGAGCAGATATTGGGTACTAACCGCCATTTAGATGAATGAAAACATGGACATGAAAGAGCAGATATTGGATACTAACCGCCATTTAGATGAATGAAAACATCGACATGAAAGAGCAGATATTGGATACTAACCGCCATCCAGATGAATGAAAACATCGACATGAAAGAGCAGATATTGGATACTAATCGCCATCCAGATGAATGAAAACATCGACATGAAAGAGCAGATATTGGATACTAACCGCCATTTAGATGAATGAAAACATCGACATGAAAGAGCAGATATTGGATACTAACCGCCATTTAGATGAATGAAAGCATGACATGAAAGAGTAGATATTGGATACTAACCGCCATTTAGATGAATGAAAACATCGACATGAAAGAGCAGATATTGGATACTAACCGCCATTTAGATGAATGAAAACATCGACATGAAAGAGCAGATATTGGATACTAACCGCCATTTAGATGAATGAAAACATCGACATGAAAGAGCAGATATTGGATACTAACCGCCATTTAGATGAATGAAAGCATGACATGAAAGAGTAGATATTGGATACTAACCGCCATTTAGATGAATGAAAACATCGACATGAAAGAGCAGATATTGGATACTAACCGCCATTTAGATGAATGAAAGCATGACATGAAAGAGCAGATAATGGATACTAACCGCCATTTAGATGAATGAAAGCATGACATGAAAGAGCAGATATCGGACACAAAACGGCCATTTAGATGAATGAAAACATCGACATGAAAGAGCAGATATCGGACACAAAACGGCCATCCAGGTGAATTAAAACATCGACACTAAAGGGCACATATCAACACAAAACGGCCATCCAGATGAGTGAAACGGCCAGGCAGTGGTCAGATTTGTCCTTTTTGTCCGGCTGGAGTTTGAAATGGCACCAGAACTGTCAAGTGAGCTGGCACGTACGTTTGTGTACGCCTTATCGGTGTACTTAGCCGTATCGGTATACAGTGGAAACCTGATATAACAGGGATGATGGGACCAAATCAAAATCCCTGTTATATCAGATCCCTGTTATATCAGATATCAAGGGAAATAAGGACTGATCAACTAACTCTTGATAAACAGTAGATCTAGGCCTAGATCTGGTCTGGTGTAAGTGTGCAGTAAGCTTACAAACTGAATGATGGCGCAGTCAGTCACTGACTCAGTGGCCTCAGGCCTACACGCTTGCGCGCGCATCACGCTCGCATTGTTCTTTCAGTGTACAGTACACAGTATACCAAGGCTAGCCTAGATCTAGATCTAGGCCTACTGCGTGGCGTGCTGAGTCTAGGCCTAGGCCTTTCTGCTGCAGAGCCCGTCTCGGCATCCCTGCTATAACCGATCGAGCCCTCTTGTCTCCCTGTTATTGCCGATAAGTTTTAATAGAGACAAAGAGGAAGAAAAAATGGGGATTGAAAAAAGCCCTGTTATATCCGGATTCCTGTTATAACCGGTCCTGTTATAAATGGTTTCCACTGTATTTCGTTGAAAACAGCATATACAATAATACCTACGAAGTCTAAAGCTGAACGTTTCAACACGTTACTTCGTAAGACTGTAAATATTACACAGTGATAAGTTAAAGGTCACGATTAAGTTATGAAATATACTTTTTGAAAAATCCTTGGTACAATTTGGCCTCCCAATCTTGGCTTACTTTTGGTTTCGTTTTCTTTTACAGTGGACAGAGATAGATTTTTCTGCATCCCCGAAAATTATTTACAGCCATTTCATCATTTCGGTTCAGCATCATCATCATCATCATCATCAGGTGCCCTGCTGCATGGCGTTGGCGACCATGGACTTCCAACCATCTCTATCTCTCGTTGCCCCCAGCATCTCCCCCACCCTCCTCATCCTCAGCCACTCTGCAAGTCCGTCCAGCATTCTCTCCCTTGGTCTACCTGGTGCTCCCTTTCCCTCCAGCTTTCCCGTTGTGACCAGGTGCTCCAAATTTCGGTTAACAGTCCTATTTCAATCTAATGTGCATTAAGAAAAAAAGATCTTTTTGATTCATTCCATACAAATCAATTTGTGACGTTTCTAAATCGGAAGGAATGTACATGAAGTATTAAGTGGAATGTATTGATTTTTGCATGTCTGTGCGCGCTGACTGACCACCTGTGCTAGTGATGAAATACTTGTAACGGATCCAGTCCGCGCTCTTCTTCGTTAGCCCTTCTTGTCAAGAATTCACACATGTGGCTCCAAGAATGCACTAGGCCAACGCTAAGTGCTCCCGGGGAGGAGTTGTAAGTCGAGATGTGAGGGCTGGAAAACATCTGCTTCAATACCGATACAGATAGAAAACAGACTTTTCCAAATCCGCCCCAGCCAGAAAGGGATTCTCCCATCTGCTTCAGGGAACCGTAAGAAAGAGACAAGTGTTATACAGGTTACACACTGGTCACATATCCTACACTCATTTCTACCTTTTACAAAAATTATGAAGAAGCACCGTGGTGTGTACCGTTTGACGAGCCTTGAGCAACAGTCACCTTGAAGTCTAATATCACTTATAGTGAAAAGACGTTAAATCAAAGAACGAACATTCTTGGATTTGCATGATTTTTAGACATAAAGACTACACGGCGGACTCCTTACGGAACCTCTTCCGAGACGTCCCTCCGCATGCAGTTTTCCAGTTTTTACGAGATCAATAGATTTCATCTGATATGATTTTACGTATATGCTTTTCATTAGTTACATTTTAAACTTGCAAGGATAACGGTGAGCATGGTTTTTTAACTGTTGTCATTTTACTTAAACTTGGGTATCGTTTTTAACGTGGTGTTAACCGTAAAACGTCTCCTCTAGTAGTCGGCTGGACTATTAGCAATCATCATCACCAAGTGCCTTGCCACATGGCGTTGGCGATCATGGCCTTCCATCTGTTTCTATCCCTTGTTGCCGCAAGCACAGCTTCTACCCTCTCTGTCTTCAGCCACTCTGCAAGTCCGTCCAATATTTTCTCCCTGGGTCTACCTGGTGCTCTCTTTCCCTCCAGCTTTCCTGTTGTGACCAGATGCTCGTATAAGCAGTATGAACATCAAATCCATACATATCGATATGGCTAAGTATACGGATAAGGCGTTAGTTAACACGACGTTTAGAAGAGAGAGGCAGTTCAGTTGGCGCATGAGTTTCAGTTTCAGTTTCTCAAGACGGCGTCTCCGCGCTCGGAACGAATTCCATATGCACTACTAACGTCACAGGTACCATGAGTATGGGATCGTGGCACAAGCCTTAAGCCTGCGCATAAACCCATGAGCTAACCAGGTCCTGAGCAAGAAGCGCAAGCGATACGACCAAGATCGGTACAGAGACGGACAACATATTTACATGTAGTGTCAGTGTCAGTTTCAGGTCAGGGTCGTTTCGTGTTGTATAGATTAACCCTTTGACTCCTGCACTCAATCCACCAACTGCAAAATCTTAACCCTTTGATTCCCTCACCATATCCACCAGCTTTCTGCAAGAAGCTGGTA
>JAPXFY010000035.1:30201634-30204134 GCA_030674185.1 Monoplex corrugatus
AAGCCTTAAGTGGTGTGTGTGTGTTGTGTGTGTGTGGTGTGTGTGTGTTGTGTTGTTTGTGTGTGTGTTGTGTGTGTGGAGAGAGAAGAGAGAGAGTTTTTTTCTTTGCCCCCCCCCCCTCCCCATCCTCCCTGGTCCTGTCACAAGGGATCGATTATGTGAAAGTCGAGCTGCCGTCCTCCGGCACACCGCGTCTTGACAGTGAAACACCACTCCCCTGTTCTCATTCTTTTGTTTTCCTATGAAAAAGACAACTTTTTCAGGCACCCCCGTGGTGCCAGGAGCTCTTTCAGTATAAACAGTATCCCCACCTTCCCGGAAATTCTGTGCTGGAACTTTCCTCTTTTCCGTCACTCTCTTTGTTTCTTTCTTCCCTCCTTTGCTTTCTGTCATTTCTTCCTATCATTTTCTGCCTTAATGGTCTATTTACCTGTATGTGTTCGATAAAGTCTTAGATACTTTTTTCTAAGGATTGATAATTGGGTACATGTATAAAGTGCATTTTTGGCTCTAGGGGGAGTGAGATGTGCGGAAGCGATTTTCGGTAATTCTGATTGGGGATTGGTTAACCCTTTGACTCCCGCACCCTGTCTACTAGCATCCTGGAGTTTCAACCATGCTGACAAAAAACAAAAAACAAAAAAAAAACCTCCCCCCACCTTAATCTTTTGACTCCAGGTCAAAGGTTTAGTTTTTGCACTTGGTGGATAGGATGCGGGAGTCAAAGGGTTAATGTTTGGGTTTTTCCGGAGTTCTGGCTTCTTAGTGCAGGTGCACGTAACTACTCGTCCACCACGAAGGAAGGGACGGGGTGATGGTGAGAGGTAGATGGATGTCGTTTCAAACCACAGGTCCCCGAAGGAGGGGGGGGGGGGATGGGGGGATGAGTCAGGTGACAACGATTTCAACTTGTCCATGGGGCGGGGTTAGCAAACGCCCCAATCATTGTGTGGTGTGTCAGCTTAGTGTTTAGTTGTCCGTCTGAATGTAAATACCCCAATCATTGTGTGGTGTCAGCTTAGTGTTTCATTGTCCGTCTGAATGTAAACGCCCCAATCATTGTGTGGTGTTCGTGTTTCATTGTCCGTCTGAATGTAAACGCCCCAATCATTGTGTGATGTTAGCTTAGTGTTTCACTGTCCGTCTGAATGTAAACGCCCCAATCATTGTGTGGTGTCAGCTTAGTGTTTCATTGTTCGTCTGAATGTAAACGCCCCAATCATTGTGTGATGTCAGCTTAGTGTTTCACTGTCCGTCTGAATGTAAACGCCCCAATCATTGTGTGGTGGTCAGCTTAGTGTTTCACTGTCCGTCTGAATGTAAACGCCCCAATCATTGTGTGGTGTGAGCTTAGTGTTTCATTGTCCGTCTGAATGTAAACGCCCCAATCATTGTGTGATGTCAGCTTAGTGTTTCACTGTCCGTCTGAATGTAAACGCCCCAATCATTGTGTGGTGTGTTAGCTTAGTGTTTCACTGTCCGTCTGAATGTAAACACCCCAATCATTGTGTGGTGTGAGCTTAGTGTTTCACTGTCCGTCTGAATGTAAACGCCCCAATCATTGTGTGATGTCAGCTTAGTGTTTCACTGTCCGCCTGAATGTAAACGCCCCAATCATTGTGTGATGTCAGTTTAGTGTTTAGTTGTCTGTCTGAATGTAAACGCCCCAATCATTGTGTGATGTTAGTGTTTCACTGTCCGTCTGAATGTAAACGCCCCAATCATTGTGTGATGTCAGCTTAGTGTTTAGTTGTCTGTCTGAATGTAAACGCCCCAAACATCAGGAAGAGAGTTCCTGAATGTTATATAGAACCAGTACTATTATACGGTTGTGAGGCGTGGACAGTCAACAAGCAAAACCAGAACAAGATTGAGGTAGCCGAGATGTGGTTTCTAAGAAGAATGTTGAGAGTTCCATGGACAGCAAAGAAAACAAACGAGACAAGTCTTGTTGGAGGGAGACACAAGAAGATCAGTCATAAGGAAGATTAGGAAAAGACAAGCAACTTTATAGGCCATTTTATGAGGAAAGGAGTATTAGAGCACCTGGTCACAACAGGAAAGGTGGAGGGAAAAAACATCAGATAGACCCAGGGAAAGAATATTGGGCGGACTTGCAGAGTGGCTGAGGACAGAGGGTGGAAGATGTGCTTGCGGAGGCAGGGGAAACATGGATATGGAGGGCCATGATCGCCAACGTCATGTGGCAGGGCACTTGATGATGATGAATCAGTGTGTGGTGTCAGCTTAGTGTTTCACAGGCCCAGTGTTGTAGAATCTCAATGATTCTTGCCAGACAAATTGCTCGTAGATTTGGTTGACGCATATATGGAACTGTCTTGAATGTAATGAATACGTCTTTGAACAAATTCCAAATTTAGTCTTAAAATGAAAATGTTAACATTAATGTCGCGAGGCGCGTCATCGTCAGTCGATAAAGGCACGAGACTTCACTTGTGGAAGTAGATGTTGCAAAACGAAGTCCTTTTTTTTTGGTTTT
>JAPXFY010000035.1:30209134-30211634 GCA_030674185.1 Monoplex corrugatus
TGAAGCCATGCTGGGCTGTCTGAAGTCGAGCTGGGCTGTCTGAAGTCATGCTAAATCATTCTGGGCTGTCTGAAGTGATGGTGGGCTGTCTAAGTCATTCTGGGCTGTTTGAAGTCATGCTGGGTTTGTTTGAAGTCATGCTGGGCTGTTTGAAGTCATGCTAAGTCATTCTGGGCTGTCTGAAGCCATGCTGGGCTGTCTGAAGTCATGCTAAGTCATTCTGGGCTGTCTGAAGTGATGGTGGGCTGTCTAAGTCATTCTGGGCTGTTTGAAGTCATTCTGGGCTGTCTGAAGCCATGCTGGGCTGTCTGAAGTCATGCTGGGCTTCTGAAGTCATGCTGGGCTGTCTGAAGTCATGCTAAGTCATTCTGGGCTGTCTGAAGTCATGGTGGGCTAAGTCATTCTGGGCTGTTTGAAGTCATGCTGGGCTGTTTGAAGTCATGCTGGGCTGTCTGAAGTCATGGTGGGATTCTGAAGTCATGCTGGGCTGTCTGAAGTCATGTTGGGCTGTCTGAAGTCGTACAGGGCTGTCTGAAGTCATGTTGGGCTTTAAGTCACGTTGGGATGTCTGAAGTCATGGTGGGCTGTCTGAAGTCATGGTGGGCTGTCTGAAGTCATGCTGGACTGTCTGAAGTCATGCTGAGCTGTCTGAAGTCATGGTGGGCTGCCTGAAGTAACGATGGGCTGTCTAAAGTCATGCTGGGCTGTCTGAAGTCGTGCTGGGCTGCCTAAAGTCTTGCTGGGCTGTCTGAAGTCATGCTGGGCTGTCTGAAGTCATGCTGGGCTGTCTGAAATCATGCTGAGCTGTCTGAAGTCATGCTGGGCTGTCTGAAATAACGCTGGCGTCTGAAGTCATGCGGGTGTCTAAGTCATGCTGGGCTGTCTGAAGTCATGCTGGGCTGTTTGAAGTCATGCTGGGCTGTCTGAAGTCTTGCTGGGCTGTCTCAAGTCTCGCTGGGCTGTCTGAAGTCATGCTGGGCTGTCTGAAGTCATGCTGTCTGTTAAGTCTGCGGCTGTATGAAGTCATGCTGGGCTGTCTGAAGTCATGCTAGGCTGTTTGAAGTCATGCTGGGCTGTTTGAAGTCATGCTAGGTTGTTTGAAGTTATGCTGGGCTGTCTGAAGTCATGCTGGGCTGTTTGAAGTCATGCTGGGGTGTCTAAGTCATGCTGGGCTGTCTAAGTCATGCTGGGCTGTCTGAAGTCATGCTGGGCTGTCTGGAGTCTTGCTGGGCTGTTTGAAGTCATGCTGGGCTGTCTGAAGTCTTGCTGGGCTGTCTGAAGTCTTGGTGGGCTGTCTGAAGTCTTGCTGGGCTGTCTGAAGTCATGCTGGGCTGTCTAAAGTTATACTGGGCTGTCTGAAGTCTTGCTAGGCTGTCTAAGTCATGCTGGGCAGTCTGAAGTCATACTGGGCTGTCTGAAGTCATGCTGGGCTGTATAAGTCTTGCTAGGCTGTCTGAAGTCATGCTAGGCTGTCTGAAGTCATGATGGGCTGTCTGAAGTCATGATGGGCTAAGTCATGCTAGGCTGTCTGAAGTCATGATGGGCTAAGTCATGCTAGGCTGTCTGAAGTCATGCTAGGCTGTCTAAGTCATGATTGGCTAAGTCATGCTAGGCTGTCTGAAGTCATGATGGGCTAAGTCATGCTGGGCTGTCTGAAGTCATGATGGGCTGTCTGAAGTCATGATGGGCTGTCTGAAGTCATGATGGGCTAAGTCATGCTAGGCTGTCTGAAGTCATACTAGGCTGTCTAAGTCATGATGGGCTGTCTGAAGTCATGCTAGGCTGTCTAAGTCATGATGGGCTGTCTGGTCATGCTAGGCTGTCTAAGTCATGCTAGGCTGTCTGGTCATGCTAGGCTGTCTGGTCATGCTAGGCTGTCTGAAGTCATGCTAGGCTGTCTGGTCATGCTAGGCTGTCTAAGTCATGCTATGCTGTCTGAAGTCATGATGGGCTGTCTGAAGTCATGCTAGGCTGTCTAAGTCATGATGGGCTGTCTGGTCATGCTAGGCTGTCTGAAGTCATGATGGGCTGTCTGGTCATGCGAGGCTGTCTAAGTCATGATGGGCTGTCTGGTCATGCTTGGCCATAAGCAATGTGAACTTGAGACACGCGTTGTTATGTCTTTTTGTTTTTACTGTCCTTTTGTTTCCTTTTAATCCCCTTCTATTAAAAATAAATATGGGAGATCCTTTTAATGGTCCTACGACGTGTGTGTGTGTGTGTGTGTGTGTGTGTGTGTGTTGTGTGTGTGTGTGTGTGTGTGTGTGTGTGTGTGTGTGTGTGTGTGTGTGTGTATGCGCGCGCGCGCGCCCCGAAGGTATCCTAAAAGAATTCTCAGCTGTTTTTGGATTCTTCTTTCTTTCTTTTTCTTTTTTTTTCTTTTTCTTTTTCTTTTCTTTCTTTTTCTCTTTCTTTCTTTTCTTTCTTTCTTTCTTTCTTTTTTCTTTCTTTCTTTTTCTTTCTTTCTTCTTTCTTTCTTTCTTCTTTCTTTCTTTCTTTT
>JAPXFY010000035.1:30216634-30221634 GCA_030674185.1 Monoplex corrugatus
AGATACGCGTATGCGGAACTACGTTGTACGTTGGCTTTTCGCATTCGTAACTTGATCATCCATCACCATCATCAAGTGCCCTGCTGCATGGCGTTGGCGATCATGGCCCTGCATATGTATCTATCCCTTGTTGCCGCAAGCACATCTTCCACCCTGTCTGTCCTCCGCCACCCTGCAAGTCCTTCCAATATTTTCTCCCTGGGTCTACCTGGTGCTCTCTTTCCCTCCAGCTTTCCTGTTGTGACCAGGTGCTCTATCTCCGCTTTCCTCATAGAATGGCATGTAGATGTTGCCTGTCTTTTCCTTATCTTCCTTATGAACGATCTTCTTGTGTCTGCGTCCATCAAGACTGTTTCGTTTGTTTTCTTTGCTGTCCATGGAACTCTCAACATTCTTTGAGAAACCACATCTCGGCTGCCTCAATCTTGTTCTGGCTTTGCTTGTTGACTGTTAACTTGATGCAAAACCGTCTTCATTTCCACATTCGACAAGACCTCCGCCCAGGTCGAACTCGGATCTTACGATTGAAAATCGCATGTCTTTACCGCTTGGCCATCGCCCAAGTCTTCTTCATATATTTTGTCATTGGAAATGGGTGTACAGAGGGATGGAGAGGGGAGGGAGAGAGGGGGGAGGGAGAGGAGTTTCTGACAGGACACGTGTCACTTTTCCTACCCTCCCGTACATCTTATTGATTTCCCATTTTTGTGGCCACTTACACAGTGCTGTCGTCATCGTTGGCTTGGGGGGTGAGGGGTGAAGGGTGAGGGGTGACGGGTGGGGGAGGTGGGTTAGCGTGGTGCGGTAGGTCGGTGCCCTTGTGCTAGTAGAGCCCACCCTGAGAGGGAAGGGTCCTGGGTCTCTGGTTCGAGTCCAGTTTTGGGTAACGAATCTTTTCTCTTGCCTCCCCTTCAATCTAAAATGATCTAGTTTCGTTTCCTTTGATTTTCATTTAGTCCTCTTCTCCCACTGGACGAACAGCAGCGAAGTTTCAAGTCTTTTTCTCCTAAGTTTTGTCTTTGGTGTTTGTTTGTCTGTTTGTCTGTTTGTGATTGTACGTTTACGTGTGACAAAGGCCAGTTGGCCGAAAATTTGCGCCTGTCTTGTCTGGTTGTATTGCATACACGTTCTGATTCTGTTTTCTTGTTTTTCTGGTTCCTTTGATTTTTTTATGTTTGTTTGAGTGAGGGTATGGGCACAGCCAACCAAACTAGCAAACAGGTCATGCTCGTCAGGTGGCAATGCAGTAGTGTATTAGCTATGTTTCAATTTGTATTTTTACTGTATCCAGGTATGTTTTTTTAAATTCATTGTGCGATAAATTGGAGTAGTCAACGCCGGAGGCATGTCCTTAGATTATGTGCGCGAATGCATTGATATGTGTATGTGATTTTCTTTTCTTTTCTTTTTTATTTGTTGTTGTTAAATTTTGCATGCTTTGAAGCGGTTCTAGCCCTGATATGGCTCTACGCAGTCGGCTGGGCTTTAAAAAAATAATAACAATAACAATAACAATAACCCACTGCTACTAATCATACTGTTGACCATGGCGTTGCTTTCTTCATACTACTTCCGTTACGTACGCGCATGCGCCGTCGACGAGTCTGTTGTGGAGTTCTTGCAGTTCGGTGTTGGTGTCCACCATGAGAACAATGTTGTCAGCAAAGCGTAGGGTAGCGGAGACGGAGGAGTGGTGGTTGTGAAAGATTTTGTGCGTTAGGCAGGCTGGATGTGTTTCTTAACAGGCCCATGATCTCAAGATCTGATATCTTGAGTTCAATCCCAAACTTCAACATGAAATCTGGCCTGTTGGCCCGCTCATCTTAATGTTCCAATCATTCTGATGGTGTCGGCTTAAGGTTTCATAGCTCTCGTTCTCTCCCCTCCCCTCCCCTCCCCTCCGCCTATTTCAGTTTCAGTTTCAGTTTCTCAAGATGACGCTCCGCCCTCGGAAATGAATTTCTACATGCACTAACGTCACAGGTGTCATGTGATGGAGCATATCCAGAATGATCGTGGCGCAAGCCTTAAGCCTGCACATAAACCCACGAGCTGGCCAGGTCCTGAGGTCCTACCTAGATAGTTCCATAACCCTGGGGTCGTAGGGGGAATGAGGTGACAGAGACCTAAACTTTTCCTGGGGCTTATTTCAAGACCTTACCAGCGCATAGTACTTTGTGCGGGCTCAAGGAGTCTGCCAGGTAATTACTGACATATTTGGGTGGAGCGCGTATGGAGTGATCCGAGTGCGATGAATCCTTCTTGAACAAACTCCAAACTCCTTTTCTTCAAACTTTCTGCATGATCCTTCCCAGGAAAATATCACAGAATTCTTGTAATATCTGACACCCTTGGGATATTCTCTCTCTCTCTCTCTCTCTCTCACTATTGTTGTTTTAACCCTTTGACTCCCGCACCCTGTCCACCAGCATCCTGCATTGTCAGCCATGCTAGCAATTGTTGTTTTAACCCTTTGACTCCGCACCTGTCCACCAACATCCTGCATTGTCAGCCATGCTAGCAAAGCAAACATTTAACCCTTTGATTCACTCACCCTATCCATTAGCTTCCTGCAGGAAGCTGGTGGATAGGGTGAGGGAGTCAAAGGGTTAAGGTTTTGCAGTTGGTGGATAGTGTGTGGGAGTCAAAGGGTTAAATAACTGTTGAAGTTGATCGTTCATAAGCACAGCGTTAACTCTTTGACTCCTGCACCTTATCCTCCAGGAAGTGGTAGATACGGTGAGGGAGTCAAAGGGTTAAGTTTTCGCGGTTGGTGGATAAGGCGCGAGACTCAAAGGGTTAATTAATGCACATGTTCAGCCTGGGTCACACAAACATATACTTAACCCTTTGACTCCTGCACCCTGTCCAACAGCATTCTTCAGGAAGCTGGTGGATAGGGTGAGGGAGTCAAGGGTTAAAGTTTTTGCAGTTGGTAGATAGGATGAAGGAGTCAAAGGGTTAACGTGCATGTTCATGAGTGGTCATACAGACGTGTACGAAATGTACATGTTTAGCACTTAATGCATATGTTCAACCTTGGTCTTACAGAAATATACTTAACGTGCATATTCACCAGTGGTCGTAGATACGTGTTGTACGTGCATGTGTATGGTGGAGAGGATGGTAGAAATCCAATCCAGCTGGAGGAGTAGGGGGGGGGGGGGGGGGGGGATGAAGGAAGGAAAGAAGAAGAAGAAGAAGAAAAAAAAAAAAGGGGGTACAGGGGAAAAACGTATGATCAATAAACATGCTTGAGCTTTGCTACTCATATCGTCAGATCACGGCGGAAGTAAACGGGTCTCGCGAGACTTGTTTGCTAGGCGATGACGTGAAGACAGTCACCACACAGACTGAACGTAAGGGAAAATGGCCACTGTGTTTTGTGAAAGTGGCAGTAATCATACTTACCATAAGTGCTCCCCACTTGCAGAGAAGTCCTTTTTGTACTTGCAGAAAAGCTTGTACTTCAGAAAGTCCTTTTTGTACTTGCAGAGAAGTCCTTTTTGTACTTGCAAAAGTCTTTTTGACTGCAGAAAGTCCTTTTTGTACTTGCAGAAGTCTTTTGACTTGTGAGAAGTCATGTCCTTTTTGTACTTAGAGAATCCTTTGACTGTAAGAAGTCCTTTTGTACTGTAGAAACTTTTTGACTTGTAGAGAAGTCCTTTTTGTACTTGTAGAGAATCCTTTGATGTAGAGAGTCCTTTTTGTACTTGCAGAGAAGTCCTTTTTGTACTTGCGGAGAAGTCTTTGTACTGCACAAATCCTTTTTCTACTTGGAATCCTTTCTAATCAAGAAGTCCTTTTACTTCGGAATCCTTTTGACATGCGGAAAGTCCTTTGACTTGCACAAAAGTCCTTTTTCTACTTGCAGAGAAGTCCTTTTTGCTAATTGCAGAGAAGTCCTTTTTGTACTTGCGGAGAAGTCCTTTTGTACATGCGGAGAAGTCCTTTTTGTACTTGCCAAAATCCTTTTCTACTTGCAGAGAAGTCCTTTTCTAATTGCAGAGAAGTCCTTTGTACTGCGGAATCCTTTGTCAGCGAGATCTTTTGTACTTGCAAAGTCTTTTACTTGACAAAGTCCTTTTTGTCTTCACAAAATCCTTTTTCTTGCAGAGAAGTCCTTTCTA
Organism: Monoplex corrugatus; assembly: GCA_030674185.1. NCBI lineage: Eukaryota > Metazoa > Mollusca > Gastropoda > Littorinimorpha > Ranellidae > Monoplex > Monoplex corrugatus. The sequence goes on from JAPXFY010000035.1 coordinate 30,220,765, forward strand.
CTTGTACTTGCAGAGAAGTCCTTCTTCTACTTGCAGAGAAGTCCTTTTTGTACTGTACTTGCAAGAAGTCCTTTTTGTACTTGTACTTGCAAAGAAGTCCTTTTTGTACTTGCAGAGAAGTCCTTTTTTACTTGCAGAGAAGTCCTTTTTCTAGAGAAGTCTTTGTACTTGTAGAGAAGTCCTTTTTCTACTTGCAGAGAAGTCCTTTTCTACTTGCAGAGAAGTCTTCTACTAGAGAGTCCTTTTTCTACTTGCAGAGAAGTCTTTTTCTACTAGAGAAGTCCTTTTTGTACTTGTAGAGAAGTCTTTTTCTACTAGAGAAGTCTTTTTTTACTAGAGAAGTCCTTTCTACTAGAAGTCCTTTTTCTACTAGAGAAGTCCTTTTTCTATGGTTTTTACAGAGAAGTCCTTTGTACTTGCAAAAAGTCCTTTGTACTTGCGAGAATCCTTTTTCTAATTGCAGAGAAGTCCTTTTTGTACTTGTAGAGAAGTCCTTTTTGTACTTGTAGAGAAGTCCTTTTGTACTTGTAGAAGTCTTTTGTACTTGCAGAGAAGTCCTTTTTGTACTTGCAGAGAAGTCCTTTTGTACTTGCAGAATCCTTTGTACTTGCAGAGAAGTCCTTTTTGTACTTGCAGAGAAGTCTTTTTTACTAACCTTTTTGTACTGTGAGAAGTCTTTTGTACTTGCAGAGAAGTCCTTTTTGTACTTGCGAAAAGTCATTTGTACTTAGAGAAGTCCTTTTTGTACTTGCAGAGAAGTCCTTTTTGTACTTGCAGAGAAGTCCTTTGTACTTGCAGAGAGTCCTTTTGTACTTGCAGGAAGTCCTTTTACTAAAAGTCTTTTTGTACTTGTGAAGTCCTTTTGTACTT
>JAPXFY010000035.1:30236634-30246634 GCA_030674185.1 Monoplex corrugatus
GTGACTAGGTGCTCCAAATCCCCTTTCCTCATAAAATGGCCTATGAATGTTGCGTGTCTTTTCCTAATCTTCCTTCTGAGTGATCTACTTGTGTCTGCCTCCATCAAGACTGTCTCGTTTGTTTTCTTTGCAGTCCATGGAACTCTCAACATTCTTCTGAGAAATCCACATATCGGCTGCCTCGATCCTGCTCTGGCTTTGCTTGCTGACTGTCCACGCCTCGCATCCGTACAACAGTATTGGTTCTATATAACATTCAAGGGAATACCGAAAAGATAGGATTTGTTGGTAAAAGATATTTGTCCACTCTCTGAATGCGTTTTGGTTGGTTAGTTTTGATGAGCACTGCCGTTTGAAATGACCGTTACCTAGGTATTTGAATTATTTACTGTGAAGGGTGCAATTGAGTTATTTGAGAGTGGGATCACTGTTTTTTTGAAAGGTATTTTTTTTTTAGTAAAATGAAACATTCATGTAAAGTACTTTTTGTGTACGGAGACTATTATATGAGGGTTGTGTTCGTGCCGTGCGCGTGTCAGTTTGTCGTGTTGTGTGTTTGTAGATGCTGTTTTTATGGAAGTAGAGTGCAGATGTGCTTCGATGGCAAAAAACTCGATCCAATTCTTTCCAGTTTCGACTTTCCCTGTTCCGAAAACTGCTTCCAACGAACGAGTTGGACCTGTTGCCTTGGACCTCGCAAGCTAAGAAATGGCGTTGAAATCGTGAAGGTCTATCCCACCACAACACACAGACCAGCGCGCACTACCACTCAGACGCCATACAAACAAAAACACATCCCCATACGCAACACTCACCTACACAACCGCAACACACACATGAAGAAAAGAGGTTGACGAGAGCTATTGAGACTCCACATACAACACAGACACTACACAGGGCACGACAACACCACCAACACTATATTTTCTATATCATTATATAACAAATTTATATAACCCACAACTGCACATTACATAACACAACCTAGACCACACACACACAACCCGCACCTCAAGGTACCCTCCCCACACCTACACTACTACCCACACCAATGACGCTCACACAATCTCAACTCTTTATAAAATTTTTCAGATGACCATAGCGTCCAAGACCTCTCCAACTCAGACACAACATTCAACCAAGAAGTAGTTAAGTTCACTACCTGGTGTACAGACAACTTTTTAGATCTAAATGTTTAGAAAGACCAAGGAGATGATCGTGGATTTCCGGAGAGAGCCCGGTGTGATCCCTGACCTTTTTATCAATGGTGTGAAAGTTGAGCGTGTGAATGAGTATAAGTATCTCGGAACGATTCTTGACAGCAAACTCACCTTTGATACAAACACGCAAATAATACACAAAAAATGTCAGTCACGCCTTTTCTGTCTTCAAAAACTTAGGTCTCTGCGTATGAATGAGTCCATTCTTGGTAATTTCTATCGTTGTTTTATTGAATCTGTCTTAACTTTTGGATTTTTGTGCTGGTTTGCTGGTCTGAGTGTGAAGAATAAGAGAGTGTTGGACAGGGTGGTGAAGGTGTAGTGGCAAAGTAGTGGGAGTACAACAGAGGAGCATTAATGAACTATATGAGTGTCGTATTGTGAGCAAGGCGAGAATGATCTTAGGTGAATCCACTCACGTGCTAGCTAAGCATTATGAGCTCTTGCCATCATCAAAAAGGTACAGAACTCTGAAATGTTCCACCAACAGAGCAAGAATGTCTTTTGTAAATAGGTCAGTTGAGTATCTGAACAAGATTGGAGTGTGAGTGACTAAAGGAGTGTGAGAGAGCGGGAGTTATGTAATTGTTTGTCTATTGCAGAATTTTACGCTGAACATGTACTGAATTTCTCTAAAGAGACATTAAAGTGATCTTGAATCTTGAATCTTGAAGGACTCTCTTTCTGATGTTAATTGATAGGCATTTGTTGGTAAGAATATTTGTCATCTTCTTGAATGCTGTTTTGGCTTGGCCGATTCTGCCAGCTATTTCCGATGTGCATCTGCCGTCTGATGAAATGACCGTTCCCAGGTATTTGAACTTATTAACCTGTGTCAAGGTTGTGCAATTTGCTGTTATTTCACATGAGGGGATTTCATGTTTTTTACTGATCATATGGTATTGTGTAATCATTTGTTAGGTATGCGTTATAATGAACATCGGTATTATGTGTAACCCAGTACATATTCATTTGTGTACGTGTATGACTGTATTGTGATATATGTGTGTGTGTGTGTGCGTGCGTGCGTGCGTGCGTGCGTGCGTGTGTGTGTGTGTGTGTGTGTGTGTGTGTGTGTGTGTTGTATATATATATTATAGGAAGAAGAGTGGCAGAATGTTAAGACGTTCGATGGCCAGTAACTAAACTCGAGGTTCCAAGGTTCGTTTCCCGTTGAGGTTTCGACTTTTCTCCTGTTTTGGCCGGAAAATCTGTTCTAGTCCTTCCGAAGGGGACGAAAAAACGAGTTGGACGTGTGTGCCTGCTGGCCTGCGCACGCTAAAGATCCCACGGCAGTTGAAAATCGTAAAGAGCAGGGCATCCCCCCCCACACACACACAGACGCCGCGCGCGCACACACACACAGACGCACACACACACACACACACACACACACACACACACACACACACAACACACACGCACACAGATGCGCGCACAAACCACACACACACACAGAGGAGAAAAAGAGAGAGAGAGAGAGAACACACACATAAGCAAGACACACACAGACACAGACACACACACACACACACATATATATATATATATATATATATACACACACAACTATATATACACACACACACACACAGAATATACATAGACACAGACACAGACGCACACACACACAGACACACCGCACACACACACACACACACACACACACACACACACACACACACACACACACACACGCACCCCACACACACACACACACACACGTTTCTATCAGAAGATGGCTATTCAGTAGTCCATAGGGTGCCGTTAAGGTGTTGGTCAATAGAGTCAATGCGCCTAATCGCATGTGTGACTGAGAAGGTTCCTCACAGTTTGTTCAGCTTGTTAAGTGTCGTCTGCTGTTCATTTTTTTTCTCCCGCTTGTCGGAACGTCAGGGAAGTCTTGCTTACCCCCACCAACACCCCCGTTCCTGAATTTCGTGGTGTATTCGGTTTTTTTGTTGTTTTTTTGTGTTTTTTCTAACTCTTGACGAAGGCCAGTTGGAAGAAAATGTGCGCCTGTTTTTGTTTTTTTTTATATTTTATTTTTAATTTCTATTTTTTATTATTATTATTTTTTTTTTAGGATCATCGCACTCAGGGAGGTTACTTTTGTGCTTTTTTCTTCGTCCCATTGTATTCATCACCATCGTCATCATAATCATCGTCGTCGTCATCATCGTCATCATCATCATCGTCGTCGTCATCATCATCATCGTCGTCGTCACGTCATCTCTCATCATCATCATCATCATCATCATCATCATCATCATCATCATCATCATCATCATCATCATATCATCATCATCATCATCATCATCATCATCATCATCATCATCATCAAGTGCCCTGCCGCACGTCGTTGGCGATAATGGCCCTCCATATGCATGTATCCCTCGTTGCTCCAAGACACATCTTCCACCCTCTCTGTCCTCAGCCACCCTGCAAGTCCGTCCAATATTTTTTCCCTGGGTCTATCAGGTGCTCTCTTTCCCTCCAGCTTCCCTGTTCTGACCAGGTGCTCTAATTCCCCTTTCCTATATAATTATACTCTTTGGTAGAGTCGCATTCTACTGACCCTCTGCTCGCGCGTGACTTTTGAGTGAAAGGGGACGCGTTTCCTTCAGTTCAGCGTTGAGCATACTTCCAAGTAGACGGGAGTCCTTCAACAGACGTGTTGTGATTTCTGTATATTCAGCACAGTGTTGTTGGTGTATCCGATCAACGATATCCTTTTAGCAGAGACAGTGACAGTATCGTAATGGAGTGTCTGTTGTGGCGGTGGATCCCAATGATATTTCCCCTTGTCGACATCACTTGTGTTGCAGCTGGCATCGATACAAGCTCTGAGAATTCCGTCTGTGCATCTCTAGCTGTTTCCACACCTTCCCTAGGCCCTGTATCAATTTATCACCATAAATATATTTAGTCGGTCGCTGTGTTTTCCTTGAGATCACATTGGATGTTAACAATACTGTCCCTGCTTTGTTCAACACGTTTGTCTAAAGCTGTCTGTCTGTTTGTCCGTCGGTCTGTCTGTCTGTCTCTCTCTCACATGCACGCACGCTTGCGCGATAAAAATACGCGACACACACCACACACACACACACACGCACACACACACACACACACACACACAAACACACGCACGCACACACACACACACACACACACACACACTCACACACACACACACACACACACACACACACACACACACACACACACACACACACACACACACACACACACACACACACACACACACGCACACACACAAAAGAGACTTTTTGGATCTGGGACGTATCGAACCTGGGACGTATCGAAACTGGGACGCAACGAACTGAGACGCATCGAACCTGGGACGTATCGAACGTCCCATGTTCGATACGTCCAAGGTTCGATGCGTCCCACGTTCGTTGCGCCCCAGTTTCGTCGCATCCCAGATTTGTTGCGTCTCAGGCTCGATGCATCCCAGGTTCGATATGTCCCAGGTGCAAAACGTACTTTTTTTTTGCGTGCGTGTGTCGCGTATTTTTATCGTGCGAGCGGCGCGCGTGCATGTGTGAAAGAGAGAGAGAGAGAGAGAGAGGAGAGAGAGAGAGGAGAGAGAGAGAGAGAGAGAGAGACAGAGAGACAGAGAGAGAGAGACAGAGAGGACAGAGAGAGAGAGAGAGAGAGACACAGACAGAGAGAGAGAGGAGAGAGAGAGATGAAGACGAGAGAGAGAGAGAGAGATTGAGAGAGAGAGAGAGTGAGATATGAACACAGAAAGAATGCTCATGTTCTTCATCTTTTTGCACCGAACATCTCTCGTGTCATACTACCACCTGTTCCCACACAATGTTTCCTGAGTGTGTGTTCCCCTGGACTCGCACCCAGTGACATGGTGTGTGTGTGTGTGTGTGTGTGTGTGTGTGTGTGTGTGTGTGTGTGTGTGTGTGTGTGTGTGTTGTGTGTGTGTTGTGTGTGTGTGTGTGTGTGTGCGCGCGACACACAGACAGAGAGAGAAGAGACACAGACAGAGAGAGAAAGAGTGAGTGAGTGGTGTGTGTGTGAGAGAGAGAGAGAGAGAGAGAGAGAGAGTGTTGTGTGTTGTGTGTGTGTGTGTGTGTGTGTGTGGTGTGGGGGTCTTTGATTTAATGTCTATTCACTAAAGTGATTTTAGACAAAAAAGAAAAAAAAAAAAAAAGAAGGGGGGGAGGAGGTGAAGAGGATATTTGAAAATTGTCAATTTTGGTTTTGAGAAAAGATGATCCAGAAAACAACTGTTTCGAGGAGGGGAAGGTAAAACTAACAAATAACGTTACCATAATTAACGATTTAAATAAACTAATAATAATAATAATTAATAATGATTACAATATTTATATAGCGCAAAATCTTGATAAAATCAAATCTAAGCGCTGAAGCAGACACGCACGCACGTACGCACGTACGCACACACACGCACGCACGCACACACACGCACGCACACACACGCGCGCGCACACACACACACACACACACACACACACACACACACACACACACACACACACACACACAACGCATGGCTATAAATGGGGAGAAAGAATAAAAGCAATAAAAGCAAGAATAAAAGCAATGGAAAATTATAGAGAGCATAGCATATACAATTATATATTATAACCATGTGATTCCCCTCCGAGCGGAGACAGGGTGCAGAGGGGAGGGGGGGGGGGTTGAGTGAGGTTAGGATTTTATGCGGAGGAGAAAAGGTGAGTTTTGAGAGCGGACTTGAAGGAGACAAAAGTAGGTTGCTGACGGACTGAGAGAGGAAGTTTGTTCCAGGAGAGTGGACCAGAAACAGAGAAGGCTCGTGGACCATAGCTTAGTGCGTGGAAAGCGAAAAGTCAGAGGATCGGAGGCAGAGCGGAGGGTATGTGAGGGAAGATAGATCTCAAGTAGGCTTGACAGGTAATCGGGGGCTGCGTTACTGAGGCTTTTGTAGCACATGGTGTCTAGTTTGTACTGTATGCGCTTTGATACAGGGAGCCAGTGAAGTTGTGCCAGGAGAGGAGATATGTGGTCAGCTTTTTTCTTTTTGAGTACAAGGCGTACAGCATTGTTTTGAATGCGCTGTAGGATGTGAATGGTGGAGGCAGGAAGACCAGACAGGAGTGAATTGCAATAGTCAATGCGAGACATTATGAAGGAGAGAACGAGTTTTGCAGTTGTTTCGACAGAGAGATACTTCCTAATCAGCCTTATACGATGGAGATGATAGTAGCAAGATCTGGCAGTTTGAGAAACAAAGTTGTTCATGGAGAGGGTAGAGTCAATGCAGACACCAAGGTTTTTAGCTGAATCAGAAATTGGGACTGATGTGTTACATAATGGGAGAGAAAGAGGAGGCAGCTGAGAAAGTTTCTGACGGGTGCCAATGAGGATAGCTTCTGTCTTGTCGTCATTAAGCTGAAGTTTGTGAACGTCATCCAGTTCTTAATGTCCGAGTAACACTCAGTGGTGCGAGTCAACAGGCGCTGTATATTATCAGGTGAGTCACTGTCTTGAAGTTGGGTGTTATCAGCATAGAAGTGGTGTTTTATAGAGTGGGAGTTGATGATGATGGACGGGGGAGGTGTAAAGAGTGAAAAGAACAGGGCCAAGGACAGATCCTTGTGGAACACCACAGGTCAGGTATGCAGGTTGAGAGTAAGTGCCATTGATGAGAACAGTTTGTTTTCTGTTTGATAAATACGAAGTGAAAAAGAAGAGAGCAATGTCAGAGATGCCAAAAGTATGATGAAGTCTAGAAAGGAGAATACCATGGTCAATGGTATCGAAGGCTGCAGACAGATCAAGGAGTGTGAGGAGAGAGACTTTGCCAGTATCAGTTGCAAGGAGGAGATTGTTGAGAATGTGTAGTAGGGCAGTTTCAGTGCTATGGCACTGGCGGTAGGCTGACTGGAAAGGATTGAGGAGATTGTTGGCAGACAGGTGAGAGTTCAGCTGGTTGAGGACGACTTTTTCAAGGAGTTTTGACAAGAAAGAGTGATTAGAGATAGGCCGGTAATTTTTCAGTTCATTTGGGTCTAAATTGTGTTTCTTGAGGAGAGGGTGAACAATAGCAGACTTGAAAGAATCTGGGACAGTTCCAGTTTGAAGAGAAGTGTTGATGATGTCAGTGATGAATGGGAGGAGAGTAGGGAGACAGTCGGCGTAGAGAGAACCTGGAAGAGGATCCAGTTCGCAGGTTTTGAACGACATGGATCTGATTGTGTTGAGAATTTCTTCTTGTGAGACTGGGGTAAAAGTAGTAAGAGGTGTGCCAGAGAAGGAAGGGTCAGGTGGGCATGGTTGACAGGGTGTCCTGTCAAGCCTGTCACGAAGAGTTTGTATTTTGGTGGTGAAATACTTGGAGAATACAGATGGGAGTTCTTCATTTGTATATTTTGTTGGGAGAGGTAAATCTTTTCGTGTGCCAAGGAGATGATTCATGGTTGTAAAGAGTTCTTTTGAAGAAGAGGCATTCAGGATTTTGGTTTGTAAATAGTTTGTTTTTGCTGATGCAATGAGGGTGGATACTTTTGTTTTAGAGGCTTGGAAAAGTTGCCTGTGTACAGTGAGTTTGGATTTGCGCCAACGGCGCTCTGCTCTGCGGCGGGCACGTTTTGCACAGGCAATCTCATGAGTGAGCCAGGAGGTAGGGGGGCGGTCAGGTAAAAGACGGGTTGTGGCTGGAGCATGAGTGTCCAGAAGATGGTGGAGAGTAGTATAGAATTCATCGGCAAGGTTATGTGACTTTTCAGAAAGGAGACGGGAGGCATCAGATGAAAATGTGGAGAGGTCGATAGATTTGAGATTGCGTCGAGTCACTGTGCGCATGGTACGGGAAGGAGGAGAAATGTCGAGAGAACAGAGAATTGCAGAGTGGTCAGATGGAAGGGCTGAAGTTAGAGGGTAGAAAGAACTAAGCAACAAACAAACAAAATTGATAAATTTCAGAAGAAATGAATAAAAAATAAAACCAAGAATTGACTAACTATAACAGTGAACAAGTGAAATAGCATTTTAAATGTAATTCGCTATAGGACTTTTTGACAGGCTAACAAAAAAATCATATAGTAATGATGATGAGGCAAATATGTCAGAAACTGTACTCATAAATAGTGTAGGAATATGTCGTTTTACCCTAACGCAAGAAAGAATATGACTATGTGTTATCTTCTTTCTACACAAACGCACTATGTTCTTGGTGTATTTTGTTTTGAATGCATCAAGTTTCCATCTGTACATAAGAGATTGTATAAGTCTGTTGGCAGGAAGCTGCTTAAGTATTTTGCTGACTTCAAAGTTCATGTGACATTTATCATACTTTTTCTGTTTTAATTGGAACTGCTTCCAGACGTAGTTGTCCACTAAAGTGTAAGTCTCGTGCAATGAGAGAGAAAGCTGGATATTGTTTGAATCTGGTGAGTTTTTAGCTCCCCGTTTGGCAGCCGTATCAACTTTATCATTATAATAAAAAATTACGCACTTGCTTAATTTTAATCACATCCACTCTTCTTTTTGGTCTTTGAATAAGCTTACTTACCCAACCCCGGAAGGGCAGACGAGAAGCTGAGCATGGAGACCAACTTTGCAATTCGTAGCTTTCTCTTTTCGGTAGGTAGGCTAATCCTGGTAACGAAGATGGTCACGCCAGCCGGGAGACTGGTAGGCTCTAGTCCACTTGTGTGTGTGTGTGTGTGTGTGTGTGTGTGTGTGTGTGTTGTGGTGTGTGTTTAGGGTTTCAGTTCGAAATGTTTTGCGTGAGGGAACTATGTGATATGTAAACCACACAGGGTTTTTGAAAATACAACTATCGGTTTCGTTACCGCGTAAGTGTAAATAGGATATTAACATAGTCATTGTGATATAATATAATAACAACACGAGATGAGAGGAGAGGTGTGCTTACATTGCGTGCGCGTGTCTTGGTATCTTTTTTTCTTTCTTGTTTTTCTTTTTTCCCCCTTCTGTCCATCTTTTCTCTTCTGTTGTTTTCATGTATTTTTCTAAGTGGATGTTATTAAAATTAAGCAAGTGCGTAATTTTCGCGAACAAAACGATGTCCTACTCTTCTTTTTTGGTCTTTGAATAAGCTTACTTACCAACCCCGGAAGGGCAGACAAGAAGCTGAGCATGGAGACCATCTTTGCAATTCATAGCTTTCTCCTTTCGGTAGATAGGCTAATCCTGGTAACGAAGCTGGTCACGCCAGCCGGGGAGACTGGTAGGCTTAGTCCACTAAATGAATGCGACAGGTTTGGTCAGGTTTACTTTATGGTAGCTATTTAGACCAGACCTCGCAAATATGTGGGCTGACGGGCAAAGTGATCGTGATTGTCTGGTTGCTATATGGTCCAGTTTCTGCCAGTTAGGAGATAGCTGATGTCAGCGTCTGTCTCTCTTCCCCCCCCCCACCCCCCGTGGGGATGCCGGGGGGGGGGGGGGGGGCTCTTTCAGTATAAATAGCATCCCCACCTTTTTGGAAATTCTGTGATAGAAATTTCCTCTTTTCTGTCACTCTCTTTGTTTCTGCCTTGTTCCTTTGTTTTCTGTCGTTTCTTTATGTCTTTTTTTTTTTTGCCTTGTTGGTCCGTTTACGTGTATATGTTCGATAAAGTCTTACGTACTTTTTCTTAGGCTTGATAATTGGGTTACATGTATTATGTGCATTTTTGGCTCTACGGAGGTGAGGTATGTGAAAGCATTTTTTTTGGTAATTTATGCCTGTTTTTATATATGTTTTGGTGTCCTTAGGTATGCTTAAA
>JAPXFY010000035.1:30249134-30254134 GCA_030674185.1 Monoplex corrugatus
TTTTCAATACTTATTTATGTCGTTTGTCTTTTCAATACTTATTTATGTCCTTTATCTGTCTTTTCAATACTTATTTATGTCCTTTGTCTTTTCAATACTTATTTATGTCCTTTGTCTGTCTTTTCAATACTTATTTATGTCCTTTGTCTGTCTTTTCAATACTTATTTATGTCCTTTGTCTTTTCAATACTTATTTATGTCCTTTGTCTTTTCAATACTTATTTATGTCCTTTGTCTTTTCAATACTTATTTATGTCCTTTGTCTTTTCAATACTTATTTATGTCCTTTGTCTTTTCAATACTTATTTATGTCCTTTGTCTTTTCAATACTTATTTATGTCCTTTGTCTGTCTTTTCAATACTTATTTATGTCCTTTGTCTGTCTTTTCGATACTTATTTATGTCCTTTGTCTTTTCAATACTTATTTATGTCCTTTGTCTTTTCAATACTTATTTATGTCGTTTTTCTTTTCATTCTGATTAATGTAGCGATATGAAAAAAAAAATGTTAAGGAATGTATTCATTTCAGTGTGCGTTTAATCATTTTCTTTCCTTAAATCTCTGCCCAGTCCTTCAGTGTATCCAATCATATCTTCTCTTCTGTCCACGGTTATAAATCTTAGATGTGTGCGATCATTATAATTTTCTAGGCTGTTCAAATGTCAGCATTCTGTTGATATACAATATATGGTTTAATGGAGTTTTTGGTGAAGGCCGGATGTGAAAAATGTTTATTCTATTATCTATGCATTCTGATTTTCCCATTGTAGCCACTGCATCTGATTCAGTTATTTCCTTGTGTGGATTTTTCGTTACTTCCTTGTCTGTATAGGCTATTTTGTCGCTGACTTGCTTAGCTTCTAACGTACCTACTTGCTCAATGTATCTACTTGTTACATAAGAATATATTTTGTTACTTGTTACATAAGAATATATTTTGTTACTTGTTTACATACGAATATATTTTGTTACTTGTTTACATACTAATATATTTTGTTACTTGTTTACATACTAATATATTTTGTTACTTGTTTACATACTAATATATTTTGTTACTTGCTTACATAAGAATATATTTTGTTACTTGTTTACATACTAATATATTTTGTTACTTGCTTACATAAGAATATATTTTGTTACTTGTTTACATACTAATATATTTTGTTACTTGTTACATAAATTTTTACTAAATATTTTATTTTTGTTATTGTTTACATACTAATATATTTTGTTACTTGTTTACATAAATATATTTTGTTACTTGTTTACATACTAATATATTTGTTGTTACTTTGTTACATACAAATATATATTTTGTTACTTGCTTACATACAAATATATATATTTTGCTACTTGTTTTCATACAAAAATATTTTGTTACTTGTTTACATACAAATATATTTTGTTACTTGTTTACATACTAATATATTTTGTTACTTGTTTACATAAATAATATATTTTGTTACTTGTTACATAAAATATATTTTATTACTTGCTTACATAAGAATATATTTTGTTACTTGTTACATAAGAATATATTTTGTTACTTGCTTACATAAAATATATTTTGTTGCTGCTTACATACTAATATATTTTGTTACTTGCTTACATAAGAATATATTTTGTTACTTGCTTACATAAGAATATATTTTGTTACTTGCTTACATAAGAATATATTTGTTACCTGTTACATAGAATATATTTTGTTACTTGCTTACATACTAATATATTTTGTTACTTGTTTGCTTAAGTTTTGTTAAGATTTAAATACAAATTCACGCGTAGGGTGGGTTTTTTTTTTGCACACGCTTTTCAGCAAAAAGTTATGTTAGTATTCTCTCTATCATTTTGTATCTGTCTCTCTGATCTGATCTTCTGTTGTCCTCTGTGTGTCCCCTCTATCTCTCTTTCTGTTGTCTGTCTCTGTTTTTGTTCTCTTGTCTACTGTTTCTGTTTTTCTCTCTCTCTCTTCTCTCGTGTACTCTGTCTGTCTGTCTGACTTCTCTCTTCTTGTCTTCTCTCCTCTAATCTCTCGTGTCTTGTCTGTCTTGTTTGTCTGCTGTCTCTCTCTCTCTCTCTCTCTCTTCTTCTCATAGTTGTTCTCTCTCTAGTCTCTCTGTTCTCTGATCTCTCTCGTGTCTTTCTCTCCTTCTTAATATTATAATATTCTCTTTTTTCTATCTGTCCCGTGTCTCTTTTCTGTTGTCTGTTTCTCTCTCTTCTCTTATCTGTCCGTGTCTGTCTGTCTGTCTCTCTCTCTTCCCTCCTCCCTCTTTCTCTCCTTTTATCTGTCCGTGTCTCTTTCTGTCTGTCTGCTTGTCTCTCTCTCTCTCTCTCTCTCTTCTGTCCGTGTCTGTCTGTCTGCTTCTCTTCTGCTCTGTCTGTCTCTCTCTATCTGTCCGTGTCTCTGTCTGTCTGTCTGTCTGCTTGTCTCTCTCTCTCTCTCTCCGTGTCCTCTTCCTCTGTCTTCTGTTCTGTCTCTCTCTGTCTGTTCTGTCTGCTTCTTCTTCTCTATCTGTCCGTGTCTCTGTCTGTCTGTCTGTTTGTCTCTCTCTATCTGTCCGTGTCTCTGTCTGCTTGTCTTCTCTCTCTCTCTTTTATCTGTCCTGTCTCTGTCTGTCTGTCTGCTGTCTCTTCTTCTTCTTCTGTCTGTCTCTGTCTTCTGTCTTTTCTCTCTCTATCTGTCCGTGTCTCTGTCTGCTTGTCTCTCTCTCTCTCTATCTGTTGTCTGTCTGTCTGTCTCGTCTGTCTGTCTCTCTCCGTTTCTCTCTCCTCTGGTCTCTCTGTCTCTGTCTCTCTCATCTGTCCCTGTCCTGTCTGCTTGTCTCTCTCTCTCTCTCTTTCTGCTCTGTCTTCTTCTGCTGTCCTCTCGTGTCTCTTTCCCTCTATCTCTTGTTCGTCTTCTCGATCTGTCTGTCTGTCTCTCTCTCCTTGTTTCTCATTTCCCGTCTCTTTCTAGATTCTCTGTCGTTGAGGATATCTGTTTCTCCTGTTTCTCATTCAGTCTCTGTCTTCCTGCTTGTCCGCTCTTCCATCCTCCCCTTCTAGCACCGTGTGTGTGTGTGTGTGTGTGTGTGTGTGTGTGTGTGTGTGTGTGTGTGTGGTGTGTGTGTGTGTGTGTGTGTGTGTGTGTGTGTGTGTGTGGTGAGTGTGTTTGTGTGTGTGTGTGTGTGTGTGTGTTTCGTTCGTTCGTTTGTTCGTTCTTTTTTCTTTTAACGTCTATTACTATATGTTTTTGGAAGGAAGAATGTGTTAAAATAACATAAAATATAATATATAAGTAAATAAATGAATAAAAAAAAAAGAGGTTCTAGACTATAGGGTGGATGAATCTATGAAATCATTAAAGGCAGTGTGTCATATAAGATAACATTAAACAGTTTAACGATAAGGGAAAATCAGAACATTAGAACGATCAGGCTTCTTCAGTTTATGCAGAGGTGTGTGTGTGTGTGTGTGTGTGTGTGTGTGTGTGTGTGTGTGTGTGTGTGTGTGTGTGTGTGTCGTGTGTGGTGTTTTGTGTGTGTGAGTGTGTGTGTGTGTTGTGTGTGGTGTGTGTGTGTGTGAGTGTGTGTGTTGTGTGAGTGTGTGTCTGTGATGTGTCTGTGTGTGTGTGTGTGTGTGTGTGTGTGGTGTGTGTGTTGTGTTGAGTGAGTGTGAGTGTGTGTGTGTGTGTGGTGTGTGTGTGTGTTGTGAGTGAGTGAGTGTGAGTGTGTGTGTGTGTGTGTGTGAGTGAGTGAGGTAGTGAGTGTGTGTGTGTGTGAGTGTGTGTGTATGTGTGTGTGTGTGTGTGTGTGTGTGTGTGTGTGTGTGTGTGTGTGTGTGTGTGTGTGTGTGTGTGTGTGTGTGTTTTAACAATAAATCGTTTTCTGTAATATAGAAACCTGTCAGGTTTGTATGGAAAAAAAATTTATTAAACGCAAGACATCTAAATTCGAATGCATAAATTTACGATGGTAAAAAGATGCACAGTATCGATGCGAAAACAAAACCAAAACAACTGCTCATCCAAGCAGTCAACCAGCCAGCGCCCCCTTCCCCCCCCCCCCCCCCGCACACGGCCTCCTGTGGGGGTGTGCTGGGGGCTCTTTCAGAATAAACAGTATCCCCACCTTCTGGAAATTCTGTGCTAGAAATTTCCTCTTTTCTGTCACTCTCTTTGTTTCTGCCTTGTTCCTTTTGCTTTCTGTCATTTCTTCCTGTCATATTTCTGCCTTGCTGGTCCATTCACCTGTATGTGCTCTTCTGTGTGTGTTTCTGTAAAGCCTTATATACTTTCTCTGAGGATTGACACTTGTGGGTAAAGTAGTAAGTGCATATTGGCTCTAACGAAATGTGATATATATGCGAAAGCAATTTTAGGTAATTCAGACCCGTTTTTATATATGTTTTAGTGTCCATAGTTATGTTATGTTTATATTTGTATTCAGGTTTGATTGTTTTAACCCCCAGTGTGATAATAAATTGGACGGAGTGGTCGATGCCAGGTGCATCTTCTTAGACTATCATCATCATCATCATCATCATCATCAGGTGCCCTGCCGCATGGCGTTGGCGATCATGGATTTCCATCTGTCTCTATCTCTCGTTGCCCCTAGCATCTCCTCCACCCTCCTCGTCCCCAGCCGCTCTGTAAGTCCGTCCAGCATTTTCTCCCTGGGTCTACCTGGTGCTCTCTTTCCCTCCAGCTTTCCCGTTGTGACCAGGTGCTCCAAATAATAATAATAATAATAATTACAATATTTATATAGCGCAAAATCTTGATAAAATCAAATCTAAGCGCTGAAGTAGACACACACGCACGCACGCACGCACGCACGCACGCACGCACGCACGCACGCACGCACGCACGCACACACACACACACACACACACACACACACACACACACGCATGGCTATAAATGGGGAGAAAGAATAAAAGCAATAAAAGCAAGAATAAAAGCAATGGAAAATTATAGAGAGCATAGCATATACAATTATATATTATAACCATGTGA
>JAPXFY010000035.1:30259134-30264134 GCA_030674185.1 Monoplex corrugatus
AAGGGTCAAGCCCTGCAATAAGCTGATGAAAGGATGAGATAATCAAGGGTCAAGCCCTGCAAGAAGCTGTGGAACAGGATGAGATAATCAAAGGGTCGAGCCCTGCAAGAAGCTGATGGAAAGGATGAGATAATCAAAGGGTCAAGCCCTGCAATAAGCTGATGGAAAGGGTGAGATAATCAAAGGGTCAAGCCCTGCAATAAGCTGATGGAAAGGGTGAGATAATGAAAGGGTCAAGCCCTGCAATAAGCTGATGGAAAGGGTGAGATAATGAAAGGGTCAAGCCCTGCAATAAGCTGATGGAAAGGATGAGATAATCAAAGGGTCAAGCCCTGCAAGAAGCTGATGGAAAGGATGAGATAATCAAAGGGTCGAGCCCTGCAAGAAGCTGATGGAAAGGATGAGATAATCAAAGGGTCAAGCCCTGCAAGAAGCTGATGGAAAGGGTGAGATAATCAAAGGGTCAAGCCCTGCAAGAAGCTGATGGAAAGGATGAGATAATCAAAGGGTCAAGCCCTGCAAGAAGCTGATGGAAAGGATGAGATAATCAAAGGGTCAAGCCCTGCAAGAAGCTGATGGAAAGGATGAGTAATCAAAGGGTCGAGCCCTGCAAGAAGCTGATGGAAAGGATGAGATAATCAAAGGGTCGAGCCCTGCAAGAAGCTGATGGAAAGGATGAGTAATCAAAGGGTTACGTTTTTTGCAGTTGGTAGAGTAGATAGGGTGGGGAGTCAAAAGGTTTAAAGTCGTGTCCATGTCTGTATCGTTTTGTTCAAACCTCAGCTGCACGTTCTTCTGTTCTTAGTGACCATGGTTATGGTAACAGAGTACACTGTACAGCTAAAAAGACAATGACTGGCGGTGGGGTGACTTAGGTAAGCATTTTTTGTTTATTTGGTCAGTTTTTACGTCAACACCCATTTCAGGTGACATGACCGACGGGGATAACCATCCCAGGGAAGTGGGGGAAGGGAGACTTATCTAATCCTATACTGACACCACCAGAACAACAATGGTGTTAGATGGACAGTGAGAGGCCAGTTTTATGTAGTAGTGGGGGAAGGGGGACTTATCTAATCCTATACTGACACCACCAGAACAACAATGATGTTAAGATGGGACAGTGAGAAGGCCAGTTTAAATGTAGTAGTGGGGGAAGGGGGGAACTTATCTAATCCTATACTGACACCACCAGAACAACAATGATGTTAAGATGGGACAGTGAGAAGGCCAGTTTTAATGTAGCCACTCCGGGATTCGAACCCACAACCATCAGCATGTGAATCCGACGGTCAAACGAGCTGAGCTACGGGACCCGCCCGGTAAGCAATTAGCTGCATGTGTCTGCTTTTAAACACTGTCGTTGTCATTGATTGGCTTGTTCGTGACCAAGTTTCTCAGCGTGGATCACTGTGCACAGCACGTGAAACCTGAGAAGACTCTCCGCCTTTTAACCGTTTGACTCCCACACCCTATCCACCAACTGCAAAAAACTTAACCGTTTGATTCCCTCACCGTATCGCCAGCTTCCTGCTAGTAGTTGGTAGATAGGTTAATGGAGTCAAAGGGTTAATTTTTTGCTTTGCTAGCATGGTTTACAATGCAGGCTGCCGGTGGATAGGTTGCGGGAGTCAAAGCGTTAATAAAACAACTAGGCTGCTTGTTATGCTGTTGTGTGAAACTCCTCCGCTCTTGCCACCACCAGATGAACATGTTAGAGACTTGATTACTCAGCCAGTTGATAATTATGTAGTGCACGGTGCTGATCATATGAGACTCATGATACTGTATATCTCCATCTCGCTGTCTTTTTAAAAAATTTTTTTTATCGTCGTCGTTGTAGAACATGAGATGAACATGGTTTGTTTTAAAAAAAAAATTCTCCTGTTTTTTTTTATTTTATTTTTTTTTATCATCGTTCTAGAACTTTCAGTTCCCCGTGGGGATGCCGGGGGCTGTTTCGGTATAAATTGTGTCCCCACCTTCTCAAATCTGTGCTAGAATAATGGCTACCGCTGAACCTGGCTCTCAGTTATAAAAAAGTACTAACTGCGTAGCTTTCATCGGTGCTAGAAATGTCCTCTTTTCTGTCACTCTCTTTGTTTCTGCCTTATTCCTTTGCTTTCTGTCATTTCTACCTGTCATTTTCTGCTTACTGGTCCATTCACCTGTATGTGTTCGATAAAGTCTTTCGTACTTTTCTTAGGATCGATAATCAGTACATCATAAGTGATTTTGGTCCCTTCTTACCACTGGACGAGGCGCAGGAGATTTAGTCCGTTTTATTATCATTGTTTGGTGTCTGTGATCTGTCTGTGACCGTGCGTTCGCGTGACAAAGGCTGTTGCCGAAATTTGCGCTTGTTTTGTTTTGTTTGTTGGATACGGCTTACATTGGTTTTCTTGTTCTTCGGCGCTAGGGAATGAGATATGCGGAAGCAATTTTAGGTAATTTATGTCCCATCCAGCACCTGGAGTGTTTCTTGTTAACTGTTACGTTGTTAAACATCCACGAGGTGATTTTTTTACAGGTGACAGACGTTCAACTTAACCCTTTGATTCCTGCAGCGTATCCACCGACTGCAGAGATTTTAACCCTTGACTTCCTCACCCTATCCACCAACTTCCTGCAGGAACCTGGTGGATAGGGTGAGGGAGTCAAAGGGTTAAGTTTTTGCGTTGTGGATTGGGTGGGGAGTCTAAGGATCAAAATATTAACGTGGCTTGATTACAAGTTTTTGCTTTGCTGTCATGTTGACAATGCAGGAAGTGGTGGATAGGGTGAGGGAGTCAAAGAGTTAAGTTTTCTGCTTTGCTGTCATGGTTGACATGCACGATGCTGTGGACAGGTACAGAGTCAAAAGGGTTAACTGAACTGAATACAAGATATTAATCTCACTATTGACATTGCGCTTTTTATAGAGCGCAGTATAGACGGCATTTTTACTATTGAGCTGTAGGAACTGGAGTTCAGTTACCCAAAGGGGAGATAATGATAGAGTAAGCTGCTCTTGCAACAACCAGCACGTTTGCAGATCAGTTCAGCCCCCTTGAAGAAAGTGTGCCGTCAGCTCACTTCGTTCTTTGGGAAAACTTTCTCCAGTCTGTTGGTGTGTGTGAGCTGAAGGTGTGTTATTAGTTGCCCCCCCCCCCCCCATTACCTCCCTTGATTACAGAAAAGGGGCCAGTGGGTGAAGCGATCGTCGTTAATCGGTCCATAGCCATGGAGAGGGAGGGGGGGAGGGGGGGAGGGAGACAGGGTACTAGCTCTGTAGTACTGGGATATGATCGCCTTGTTATGCTACATGGTCAGCGACCATGTATAAGTACATAACCCCTGATGCTATGTATAACTAGTTTTGTTCCCCCCCCCCCCCCTTAAATACGGAAGCTGGAGGGAAAGAGAGCACCGGTAGACCGGGAGAAATGCTGACGGACTTGCAGAGTGGTGTGGACGAGGGGGTGGGGAGATGCTGGGACGAGGACAGAGACAGATGGAGTCCATGGTTGCAACGCCATGCGGTCAGTGCACCTGATGTGATGATGAGTATCCCCCACCTTCTGGAATTTTGTGTTGAAGTTTCCTCTTTTCTGTCACTCCCTTTGTTTCTGCTTGCTTCTTGTTTCTGTATTTCTTCTTATCATTTCTGCTAGTGGTCCATTCACCTGTATGTGTTTGATAAGTCTTACGTACTTTTTCTTAGGATGATAATGGGTACATGTATTAGTGCATTTTGGTCTAGGGAGGTGAGATATGGGATGCAGTTTGGTACTTATGCTGTTCTGTTTCTGTTTTGGTGTCTGGTGTGTTTATGTTATATTCAGGTGTGTTTTTAAACCTGTGTGATAATTGGACGGAGTGGTCAACGCTAGGGCATGTCTTAGTATTGCGCAATGCATTGATATGTGTACTTAATTTTGTTCTTTTTTTTTTTCTGTTGAAGTTTTGTATGTTGACCGTCATGGATGTACTGAACTTGATAAGTGAGAGAGAGGAGAGAGAGTGAGAGAGAGAGAGGTGTGGTGGTGTGTGTGTGTGTGTGTGTGTACGTGCGTGCCTGCGTGTGTGTACTCGTGGGCATGCGTATATGTGAGCGTGTGTGTGTGCGTGCGTATCGGCCGGAAATTCAGTTTATTCATTTATGACTTGAGATTTTTTAATCACATTTTCTAGCGGCCAGATTTATAGCACACCAATACTCTCTCCGACTTTTATGGAATAGTCCGTACTAAGATTCGCTTGGGAAGGTGGTAAATTGAGAGGGATGCCAGGCGCCTCGTGCGACGCCTAATTCGTACGTGTTTTGGGGTGTACTAATATACCTTGAATGTTATATAGAACCAATACTGTTGTACGGATGCGAGGCGTGGACAGTCAGCAAGCAAAGCCAGAGCAAGATTGAGGCAGCCGAGATGTGGTTTCTCAGAAGAATGTTGAGAGTTCCATGGACAGCAAAGAAAACAGACGAGACAGTCTTGATGGAGGCAGACACAAGTAGATCACTCATAAGGAAGATTAGGAAAAGACAAGCAACATTTATAGGCCATTTTATGAGGAAGGGGGATTTGGAGCACCTGGTCACAACGGGAAAGCTGGAGGGAAAGAGAGCACCAGGTAGACCCAGGGAGAGAATGCTGGACGGACTTGCAGAGTGGCTGGGGATGAGGAGGGTGGGAGAGATGCTAGGGGCAACGAGAGATAGAGATGGTTGGAAGTCCATGGTCTCCAACGCTATGCGGCAGGGCACCTGATGATTGATGATGAATATACCTGACTGTCCTGTTGATGGGTAGGTATTTCTTGTTGAAGTTTGAGGGTAAACATGTGCAAACCTGTGTTCGAGAGAACAGGGGTAGTTTAGGGAGAGTTTGTTCAAAATGTATAACATCTGTCAAGTGACTGACTACAGCTGTCTACTGTGGCGTCTAAAATCCATTGTCAGTACAAAGGGGCGTAAGCGTGCATGCATCTATCCACCCGTTCCTTCATCCTTTGTCATA
>JAPXFY010000035.1:30269134-30279134 GCA_030674185.1 Monoplex corrugatus
CCCCCCCCCCCCACACTGGGGATGCCAGGTCTTTTCAGTATAAATAGTATCCCACCTTCTGGAAATTCTGTGCAAGAAATTTCCTCTTTTCTGTCATTCTTTTTTTTTTCTTTCCTCCTTTGCTTTCTGTCATTTCTTCCTATCATTTTCTGCCTTGCTGGTCCGTTCACCTGTATGTGTTCGATAAAGTTTTACGTACTTCTCATTAGGATTGATAAATGGGTACATGTATTAAGTGCATTTTTTGGCTCTAGGGATATGAGATATGCGGAAGCAATTTTAGGTAATTTAGAGTCCGTTTATAATATATATATAATATTTTGTTTATATGTATTTATTGATTTTATGTTATTATATAATTTTGGTGTCCTAGTGATGTTAAAAATTGTATTCAGGTATGTGTTTTGAAGTCCCCTGTGCGATAAAATTGGACGGAATGGTCAACGCTAAGGGCATCTTCTTAGATTATATGCGCGAATGCATTGATATGTGTACTTAAGATTATATAAGACGCGCAAATGAATAATTATAATCTCATTCAACCTTTGTCAGTCCCCCTCCTTCTCTCTCTCTCCTCTCTCTCTCGCTCTCTTTTTTCTTTGTCTCTTCTCTCTCTTCTCTTTGACTCCCTCTCCCTTTCTAACTATCTCAGTCTACCCTCTGCTCACACCTCTGCCTCCCACACTGTCCTTCCTGTAGCAGCTTCATGGAAATCATGCATAAGAAATGTCCTCTTTTCTGTCACTGTCGTTGTTTCTGCCTTGCTTTTTTACATTTCATCTTCCCTATCTCATTTTCTGCCTTGACGATTTAATGTCTCTAAAGCGTTCAGCCCAAAACAAGATGGGGGTTGTTTCAAAATATACAAAAATAACATCGAAAAAAACAAATCCAAAACCGCAAGCAAACAGGAACCAGACCCCCCCAAAAAAAACAACAACAACAACAACAACAACAACAACAAACAAACAAACAAAAAACACGAAAAAAGAATAAGAACGCGTATTTAATACACAAGAGAAGACAGGCGCAAATTTTCGGTCAACTGGCTTTGTTAAGCGTAAGATCACAACAACAAACAAACAAAAACACCGTTACAAAAAATTAGGAGAGAAAGACTGAAACTTCCATGCTGCTTCGTCCAGTGTGAGAAAATTTAGTCACAGATAGTTGACAAAGACATAACTCATCATCATCATCATCAATCATCATCAGGTGCCCTGCCCATGGCGTTGGCGACCATGGACTTCCAACCATCTCTATCTCTCGTTGCCCCTAGCATCTCCCCCACCCTCCTCAGTCCCCAGCCACTCTGCAATAGAATGAAAGAAAGAGGAAGAAGAAAGACATAACTAGTCGCACTATAACATCGTCAACCAATGATCATGCTTCTTGTTTAGATGTTCAAATCCGTTATTATTCTAACGCAACTAAACAGACATGCAGTTTACCTAAATAGGTCACAGGTGCTTGCATGCACACCTTTCTTGCAGGCCAGTAACTGAACTCCAGCTGTGATTGTAGCCAGTAGTTAGTCCATTTCGTCTAAGTCTGTGACAGAACTATAAGTGTGACTATGGTCAGTAGTCATTAGCTTTATCTGAGTCTGTGACAGAACTATAAGTGTGACTATGGTCAGTAGTCATTAGCTTTATCTGAGTCTGTGACAGAACTATAAGTGTGACTATGGTCAGTAGTCATTAGCTTTATCTGAGTCTGTGACAGAACTATAAGTGTGACTATGGTCAGTAGTCATTAGCTTTATCTGAGTCTGTGACAGAACTATAAGTGTGACTATGGTCAGTAGTCATTAGCTTTATCTGAGTCTGTGACAGAACTATAAGTGTGACTATGGTCAGTAGTCATTAGCTTTACCGAGTCTTGGACAGAACGCTGATGATGGGAACGGTGATGATAGGAGTCCTTTCCTTTCATGTCTGTGAGATAAGGAACTGTGGTTTTGACCAGTGGTTATTTCCTTTTGGTTGTTTTTTTTGTGTTTTTTTTTGACGTTCCCCAGATGATGGGCAGCAAGTTAATCTTTTTGTTCCAGGTCTGTGACAGAACCTCAGCTGTGATAATGGGCAGTGGGCAGTCCCTTCCTTCCAGATCCGTAGCTGAAATGCACTCAGTTGTTATCGTTGGCAGCAGTTAGTCCCTGTTTGCTATGTCCGTGTCAGAGCCGCGAGTATCAACAATGGTCAGTCCCTTTCTTCTACGTCTGTGACGGAACTCTAGCTCTAATTAGACTCAGTGGTTAGTTTCATCCTTCCCGTCTGATTTGTTACATAATTCCGACTTTGATTATGAGGAGTAGGTAGTCCCTTTTCCTTCCAAATCCATGAGAGAACTCTTAATTTTATTTACTGGAATGAATAGTTCTGTCCTAGCAGATCCGTAACATGATTTCAACCGTGGTTAACCCTTTGACCCCCGCACCCTGTCCACCAGCATCCTGCATAGTCAAACATGCTAGCAAAGCAAAAACTTAACCCTTTGACTCCCTCACCCTATCCACCAGCTTCCTGCAGGAAGCTGGTGGATAGGGTGAGGGAGTCGAAGGGTTAAGTTTTTGCAGTTGATGGAGAGGGTGCGGGAATCAAAGGGTTAAAGTCCACTCATCTCAGGTCGGTGGCAGAACTGCCAGTTTAATTGTGGGCGGTACCCTGTCCCTTCTTAATCAATGGCGTAACCCCCAAGTGTGAATAGGAGCAGGGGTTTGTCCTTACCATAACCCTTTCAGTTCCTCACCCTGTCCTCCAGCTTCCCCTTCTGCAGATGGGTAATCGCTTTCTTCTGCAGATGGGTAATCGCTTTCTTCTGCATATCAGTAATCGCTTTCTTCTGCATATCAGTAATCCCTATCTTCTGCATATCAGTAAT
This sequence comes from Monoplex corrugatus, assembly GCA_030674185.1. NCBI lineage: Eukaryota > Metazoa > Mollusca > Gastropoda > Littorinimorpha > Ranellidae > Monoplex > Monoplex corrugatus. The sequence continues at coordinate 30,272,018 of JAPXFY010000035.1, forward strand.
CCCTTTCTTCTGCATACCAGTAATCCCTTTCTTCTGCATATCAGTAATCCCTATCTTCTGCATATCAGTAATCCCTTCTGCATATCAGTAATCCCTTTCTTCAGCATATCAGTAATCGCTTTTCTTCTGCATATCAGTAATCCCTATCTTCTGCATATCAGTAATCCCTATCTTCTGCATATCAGTAATCCCTATCTTCTGCATATCAGTAATCCCTATCTTCTGCATATCGGTAATCCCTTTCTTCTGCATATCAGTAATCCCTTTCTTCTGCATATCAGTAATCCCTACCTTCTGCAGATCAATGGCAAGCTCCGGCTGGTTTATGGGCAGTGGCGAGTCCCTTCTTTCTATGTCCATGACGGCACTCCAACGTCGAATATAGTAGTATAGATAGATTGGGCAACTCGGGGAACTTTTGGTGTATGATAACTTCAGCATTGATTTCTTTTATTTGTTTTGTCCGATTACCACTTTTATACCTCAAAATAACACTGTGACAAGTTTAACAGTGTTGCATAGTAAATAATACTTGTTTATATGGTACAAGTTTAACAGTGTTGCATAGTAAATAATACTTGTTTATATGGTACAAGTTTAACAGTGTTTAGCATGTAAATAATCTGTTTATATGGTTTTAGCTTGCTTCCATTGACTGAGGTGGGAGCAGGGTTTTGTTTGTTTGTTTGTTTGAATTTTCAGATCTTATTCCGTGTTTTGTTTTAGTCTGTTTTTCTTTATCGTAAACTTGCGGGGTGGCTGAAGATAGAGAGGGTGGGAGATGTACTTGCAGCGACAGGAGATAGATTCGTGTGGAGGGCCATGGTCGCCAACGCCATGCTGCAGGGCGTATGATGATGATGATGAAACTTCTCCGTTCAAAATAATGTGTATGTCTGATAACTTATCGGCTTTTGTTTGTTTGTTTCTAATAAGAATTTGCCACAAAATTGAATTGAAGCTATTTCGATGACACAGCATCGTTATATAGCACTGTATGCTGGCGGTCCCTGTGGCGTAACCAGGCGATTACATCATAGCGTATGACAGAACTAGTTGCCTGCCCTCTTATTCATGTCTTGAAGGAGGCAGACACAAGAAGATCATTAGCAAAGAAGATTAGGAAAAGACAGACAACATTTATAGGACATTTTATGAGGAAAGGGGAATTAAAACACCTCCTCTCAGCAGCAAAGCTGGAGGGAAAGAGAACTCCAGGTAGACAAAGGGAGAAAATATTGGAGAGACTTGCAGGGTGACTGAAGACAGAGAGGGTGGGAGATGTACTTTGCAGCGACAGGGGATGGATTCGTGTGGAGGGCCATGATCGCCAACGCCATTCTGCAGGGCACATGATGATGATGATATTGATCATATCAGAGTGCATCAGATGTAGTTGCCTATCTGCATATTCATGTCTGTCATCTTATCTCAATGTGCAACAGAGCTGGTTACTGTTTCTCTGTTCATGTCTGTGATAACAGCACAGAGTACAACAGAGTTAGTTGCCCCTCTCCCTGTTACATATCTGTGATAACAGCACAGAGTACAACAGAGTTAGTTGCTCCTCTCCCCCTCTCCCTGTTACATGTCTGTGATAACAGCACAGAGTACAACAGAGTTAGTTGCTCCTCTCCCCCTCTCCCTGTTACATGTCTGTGATAACAGCACAGAGTACAACAGAGTTAGTTGCTCCTCTCCCCCTCTCCCTGTTACATGTCTGTGATAACAGCACAGAGTACAACAGAGTTAGTTGCTCCTCTCCCCCTCTCCCTGTTACATGTCTGTGATAACAGCACAGAGTACAACAGAGTTAGTTGCTCCTCTCCCCCTCTCCCTGTTACATGTCTGTGATCATAGAGTGACAGAGATAGCTGTCTGTCTGCATTTTTCATATCCGTGTTCTTTCCTCGTGGGGATGGGGGATGCCCGGGGCTCTTTCAGTATAAATAGTATCACCACCTTCTGGAAATTATTTGGACGAGGCGGCAGGGAAGTTTTTAGTCCTGTTTTTATTATCCGTTGTTTGGTGTTTGTGGTCTGTTTGTGACCGTGCGATCGCGCTTGACAAAGGCCGGTTGGCCGAAAATTTGCGCTTGTTTTCTCTTGTTTTGTTAAATACGCGCTTACATTGGTTTTCTTGTTCTTCTGGTTCCTGTTTGCTTGGGCGCGGGCAGTCGCACATGTTTTGGATCTGGAAATTATTTGCTAGGAATTTCCTCTTTTCTGTCACTTTGTTTCTGCCTTGTTCCTTTGCTTTCTGTCATTTCGTCCTATCAAGTTCTGCCTTGCTGGTCCGTTCACCTGTATGTATTTGATAAAGTCTTACGTACTTTCTCTTTGGATTGATAATTGGGTACATTAAGTGCGTTTTTTGGCTCTAGGAAAATGAGACACGTGGAAGCAATTTGGGTAATTTAGGCCCGTTATATATGTTTTAATATTTTTAGTTATGTTAAAATTTGTATTCAGGTATGTTTTTAATTTTAAAACACCCTGTGCTATAAATTGGGCAGAATGGTCAAAACCAGGGACATCTCCTTAGATTATGTGCGCAAAATTTTGCATTGATATACGTACATAATTTTCTTTTCCTTTTTTTTTTTTCCTTGTTGAAGTATTGTGTATGTTTTGAGATGGTTATAGCCCTGATATGGCTCTACGCAGTCGGCTGGGCCTTAAGCAAAAAAATAACGATAACGGTGTCTGCACTCACATCACAGATTGCAACAGAACTCTAATTATATTTACTGGAGTGGATAGTTCTTTCCTAGCAGATCCGTAACATGATTTCAACCGTGGTTAACCCTTTGACCCCCGCACCCTGTCCACCAGCATCCTGCATAGTCAAGCATGCCAGCAAAGCAAAAACTTAACCCTTTGACTCCCTCACCCTTTCCACCAGCTTCCTACAGGAAGCTGGTGGAAAGGGTGAGGGAGTCAAAGGGTTAAGTTTTTGCAGTTGATGGAGAGGGTGCGGTAATCAAAGGGTTAAAGTCCACTCATCTGAGGTCGGTGGCAGAACTGCCAGTTTAATTGTGGGCGGTACCCTGTCCCTTCTTTAATCAATGGCGTAACCCCCAAGTGTGAATAGGAGCAGGGGTTTGTCCTTACCATAACCCTTTCAGTTCCTTTGCCTGTGTTTGTCCATGATCGTATCACAGAGTGCTAATTCGTGTCTGCGATCACATCACAGAGTGTTACAGAACTAGTTGCCGGAATCCATGTCTACGTTGATATCACAGAGTGTTACAGAACTAGTTGCTGGAATGCATGTCTAATAATAATAATAATAATAATAATAATAATAATAATAATTACAATATTTATATAGCGTAAAATCTTGATAAAAATCAAATCTAAGCGCTGAACAGACACATACGCACGCACGCACACACACGCACGCACGCGCACACACACACACACACACACACACACACACACACACACACACACACGCACATACACACACACACACACATACACACACACACACACATACACACACATACACACACACACACACATACACACACACACACACACAAACACACACACACACACACACACACACACACACACACACACACACACACACACACACACACATGGCTATAAATGGGGAAAAAGAAGAAAATCAGTGTTACAGAACTAGTTGACTGTCTGCCTGTCCACGTCTGACATCGTATCGCAGGATTCGACAGAGCTTGTTGCCTGTCTTCCTTTCTATATATATGATTATAGACGGTGGCTAGTCCCTTCCAGATCATTGATGTAACAGCTGTGATTACGAGCGGTGCCGTGTCCTTTTCTTCCAGGTCCGTGGCTGAGCTCCCATATGCCACGATGGGCAGTGTTCGGTCTGTTTAATCCAGGTATGTGAAACGATTCCCAACGGTGATCATGGGCAGCAGGTAGTCCCTTTCTTTGGAGGTTCTTGATGGAACTCCGACTCGATTCTGGACAGCGGTTAGTCCCTTTTATCCCTTTGATTCTCCGCACCCTGTCCACCAGCGTCTTACATTGTCAACCATGCTAGTAAAGCAAAAACTTAACCCTTTTGATTCCCTCCACCGTATCCACCAGTTTCCTGCAGGATGCTGGTGGATGGGGTGAGGGAGTCAAAGGGTTAAGTTTTTGCAGTTGGTGGGTAGGGTGAGAGAGTCAAAGGGTTAAGTTTTTGCTGTTGGTGGGTAGGGTGAGAGAGTCAAAGGGTTAAGTTTTTGCTGTTGGTGGTAGGGTGAGAGAGTCAAAGGGTTAAGTTTTTGCAGTTGGTGGGTAGAGTGCAGGAGTTAAAGGGTTAAGTTTTTGCAGTTGGTGGGTAGGGTGCAGGAGTTAAAGGGTTAAGTTTTTGCAGTTGATGGGTAGGGTGCAGGAGTTAAAAGGGTTATTCTACGTTTGCGAAGGAACTATACCTGTGATTATAGACCGAAGATGAACTGCGGCTGTGATTACGATCACCATACGCATGGCACCTGTGACGTTAGCGCATATGGAATTTGTTTCGACCGCGGAGACGTCATCTTGAGAAAGAAACTGTGATTACGAACAACAGGTAGTCCCTCCTTTTCAGGTTACACAACTGAACTCAAGTTTCACGGCAGTTTTTCGTCCCTTGATTCCATGTCCCTGACATAACCAACTGTGATTATGAGCAAATGTCAGTCCCTTCCTTCCATTACCGTGCGTGGCTGGAATCCAGCTATGGCGATGGACAGTGGTCAGTCCCTTTGTGGCAGGTCCGTGACCAGACGGTAAAGATCGGGCCTCCAGCAGGGGGGAATTCATTGCTGACACGTTTTGTTAACTGACACAGACACAGACAGACAACCTTGCCTCGTATCGACCACAATCGATATCCCATTAACTGAAAGGTTGGCATAATAACACTGCCGAGGTGGGGGGAAGGATTCGGGTTGATTTTAGCGGATATATATGCATATATATACATGTGTGTGTGTGTGTGTGTGTGTGTGTGTGTGTGTGTGTGTGTGTGTGTGTGTGTGTGTGTTTGTGTGTGTGTGCGCGTGCGTGCGTGTGTGGGAAGAAGAAGAAAAGAGGAAGAAGTTTAAATTTCAGTTTCTCAAGATGATGTCTCCGCGCTCGGAACGAATTCCATATGCACTAACGTCACAGGTGCCATGTGTATGGTAGTCATGGCACAAGCCTTAAGCCTGCATATAAACCCAATGAGCTGGCCAGGTCCTGAGGCCCTACCTAGACTTATGTTTTACCTAGTCTATATTTTATACTGGTATTTTATCAGCCTACCACTGGAATAATCTTGGTTACATGTAAATGACAGACGTATGTGTGTGTCTTACCTTCAAAAAAGGAACATACATATAAAGTAAAGAGTAAACATGGTCATCATCAGAAGAGGAAAAAAAAATTTGTGTTTGATAGGATTGATTGGCCTCATTCGATCCCTAAGGACTATGAAGTTGCACGGCTGGATTTGATGACTGCAGGGCTAGGGGACAGGCCGGGGGTCAGTGACACGGAGACCCTGCCGTTGTCCACTCAGCAAGCTCCTCCGTTGCCTGATAAGGTAGTGTGCCGAGGGAGATGCTAAAGCCAATTCATCTTGGGGCCTGTGAATGGAGATCCTGTTTCTTTTCGCTATATTTCTTTCTTTGTTTACATTTTGTGTGTGTGTGTGTGTGTGTGTGTGTGTGTGTGTGTGTGTGTGTGTGTGTGTGTGTGTGTGTGTGTGTGTGTGTGTGTGTGTGTGTGTGTGGTGTCCACAATGGAATTTGGCCGTGTGAAATGAGGGTTGCTACCCCCACGTGGGGATGTCAGGGGCTTCTTTCAGTATAAATAGTATCCCCCCTTTCCGGAAATTCTTTGCCAGAAATTTCCTCTGTTCTGTAACTCTCTTTGTTGTTGTTTTTTTTCTTTCTGCTTTATTTTCTGTCATTTCTACCTATCACTTTCTGCCTTAATGGTCCATTCATCCGTATGTATTCGATAAAGTCTTGTGTACTTTTTTCTCAGGATTGATAATTGGGTACACGTATTAAGTACATTTTTGGCTCTAGGGAAATGAGATATGCGGAAGCAGTTTTAGATAATTTAACCCCGTTTTTATATGTTTGGGGTTCTTTAGGTATGCTTAAATTTGTATTCAGGTATGTTTTTTTAAATTTCCTGAGCGATAAATCGGACGGAATGGTCACCGCCAGGGTCATGTCCTTAGATTATGTGCGCAAATGCATTGATATGTGTACTTAATTTTCTTCCCCCCCCCCCCCCCCCCATTGAAGTTTTGATTGTTTTGAAACGGTTATAGTCCTGATATGGCTCTACGCAGTCGGCTGGGCTTAAAACAAAATAATAAACAATAAATTCCGAATTTAAATCGACTGATATTTTCCTTTTTTTAATTTTTTTTTTTATAGTGAGATTTGCATGATCAAACATGGTACAGTTTGTGCTTTGGAACAGACATGTGTTTCTGGTAAGGAAAAGGACATCTTGTGGACAGACGATGAATGTAAGTAGACTAACACAAACACACAAATACAGACACAAAAGAAGAAACAATAATAAATGGAGAATGAAAAAGAAACAGTGAATTATAAATAGAGAATCAGTCACCCAGTTAGTCAAATCAGTCAGTCATTAAAAAATTCAACTCATTAATTTATTTTCAACTCATTAATTTACAATATCAGTTGGTCATCAAAATCATTCAATCCATTAATTTACAATCAGTCAATCATTAAAGAATTCAGCCTGTTGATTTACAGCCTTTCAATTAATCAGTCATTGAAGCAATCAAACAAATCATGAAGTCGTTCAACCCACTGACCAATTATCATCCTTAACATAATGATCAGCCCAATGCGTGATTGTTAAAGGGAGATGTTTAGAGTGGCATGACACTTGATTTCCCATCGCCTTGATATGGAGAATAGTATGGAGTGGTGGATACAGTTTCTGGGATATCCCATTTCTTCTGCTTATTTCATCTCTTGCTGTCTTTCATCTTTGTTTTTTTATTGGGCGTTCGCGTGTACTTTGTGTGTTGGTGATGTGTGTTTGTTTGTGTGTGTGTGTGTGTGTGTGTGTGTGTGTGTGTGTGTGTGTGTGTGTGTGTGTGTGTGTGTGTCGT
>JAPXFY010000035.1:30286634-30291634 GCA_030674185.1 Monoplex corrugatus
TTGTCTACATGTGGAAAATAAGAGCTTTTGTTTGGTCAAACCTGAAAGTGGAAACAAGTGTAGATTTGGAAGCGCTTTTTTTTATTAATTTTTTTTATTAATTCATCCGATAACATTGATATTTATTGCATTGTTTGCATGTACATCGGAAAATTTTGTCGCGGTTTGAAGTTTTGAATGAGATTCCTATTTGCAAATGCACAGAAGCATGCACACACACACGCACACACGCACGCGCGCGCGCGCGCGCACACACGCACGCACACACACACACACACACACACACACACACACACACACACACACACACACACACACTGGCACATACACAGTCACCCCACGAGAGAGGGAGAGAGTATGGAGCAAATGTCTTAGTCAGTTATTCCATTGTATAAGCAAGAAGAGATTTCATTTAAACTAAAGGCCAGCCCACTATAAGCAAAACCTTTGCGCAAAGGAACTTTCGTTGCAATTATCAAACATACAACAACAACAACAACAAAATATACATATATATATATAAAAATAGACATACGTTAATAACACGTAGGGGTTTGATCAGTGATTCTTATTCAGTTTATACTTTACAACATCATATCCCCCCAAGGAATGCCGGGGGTTCTTTCAGTATAAATAGTCCCCCCCCCCCCCCCACCTTCTGGAACTGTGTGCTAGGAATGTACTCTTTTCTGTCACTCTCTTTGTTTCTTTTTTCCTCCTTTGCCTTCTGTCATTTCTTCCTGACTTTCTCTTAGGATTGATAATTGTGTACATGTATTAAGTGCATTTTTGGCTCTAGGGAAGTGAGGCATTCGGAAGGAATTTTAGTTAATTTGGGCCTGTTTTTATATATGTTTTGGTGTCCTTAGCTATGCTTATATTTGTATGTATTCAGGTATGCTTTTGAAATCCCCTGTGCGATAAATTGGATGGAGTGGTCAACGCCGAGGCATGTCCTTAGATAATGTGCACGAATGCATTGATATGTGTACTTAATTTTTTTTTTTTTTTTTTTCCCTGTTGAAGTTATGTATGTGCTTTGAAACGGTAATAGCTCCGATATGGCTGTACGCAGTTGGCAGGGCTTTAAACAACAATAACAACAACAACAACAACATCATACAAGATGACACATCTTAAAAGCTTGTCCATAATACAGGGAGAATTCCCCGGATTGCCTAATTTTTGTATCTGGTGTTTTGTTTGTTTGTTTGTGATCTTACGCTTGACAAAGGCCAGTTGGCCGAAAATTTGCGCCTGTTTGTCTTGTTGTTTAAATAGCGTTCTTATTCTTTTTTCGTGTTTTTTTTTTTCAGGTTAATGTAGAGGTTTGTTGTGACTTTCATCCAAAGTAAACTCATAAACTCGACAGATGGATCAAACGGTACGAATATCCCAGTAATCATAAGAATTGGTTTTATCTCTTTTCTGCAGCCAGTCGTTATTTGATTCAGTCTGTTCCAAAGGATGGTGGCGTGTTCATCCCTTCATATCCACTCCTGATTGAAATCGTTATTGTTTGTACAGCGCTTTGAGGGCATGGTTTGCGGTACAGCACTTCGTAAGAATGATTATTTCGGAAACAACAGACCACAATATACTCACAGACAGTATATAAGAATAATGGTTTTGTCGGGAGTCCACAGGGCCGTAATATACCCATAGCCAAACGATAAAATATTTTCACGTAATACAAATAGCTGATCACACAGCTTTGAAGATTCATTCAACATCATCGTCATGTGTCCTGCTGCATGGCGTTGGCGATCATGACCCTCCCCTCCACACGAATATATTCCCTGTCGCTGCAAGTACATCTCCCACCTCTCTGTCCTCAGCCACCCTGCAAGTCTGTCCAGTATTTTCTCCCTGGGTCTACCTGGTGCTCTCTTCCCTCCACCTTTCCTGTTGTGACCAGGTGCTCTAATTCCATTTTCCTCGTGAAATGGCCATAAATGTTGCTTGTCTTTTCCTAATCTTCCTTGTCAATGATCTTTTTGTGAAGATTCATAACAGAACTAAAATTGGTGAGCTGAATTCTGGGATACCTTTTCCTTCTGTTGAAAATAGGATGGCATGTATGGATTCGCTTTTAATGGGTACACATACAAAACATGACCGTGGCTGCATAGCATTACAACTTTTGGTGCAGACGGCAATATTCATGGAGAGTTATGACGAATGTGCTGTTGATGTCAAGCAGCGGTCCAAATACCCATCCAACAAATGTTATCAGGGGGGGCCCCTGTCCTCCCAGGAAGACCTAGAGAAGCAGAAAGTCTCTTTACGCTCTGACAGAACCAATGACAATTCATCTTCCTCTATTATTTCATTTCCGCTAACATCAATCCCGTTTGCCTTCATAAAACCTGGTTCGTTACCTCGGAGACAGCAGCGCGTGGACTTGATTTGTTTTGCGTGACCCCTCTTTCCTTTTATCCCCCTCCCCCCCCCCCCACTTCTCTGTCTATAGACGACAAGAAAGTGACTTGCTGGACAATAAAAGACATGGTTATTGATATAAGTTCAATTTTGCCAGCTGCCATAAAACCCTATTGCACACTAAGTCTGGAAATGACTATCAAAAGAGAAAGAATACATAAGAAGGGAAATCAAATAGGAGTTGGGCGGGGGGTGGGGGTGGGGTGGGGGGGGGAGGGTAAGGGGTGAGAGGACAGTAATGAGTTTGGAGTTTATTCAAGAAAGATTCATCGGTCTTGGGCAGTTCCATATGTGCACCACTCAATTCTGCCAGACTCTCTGAGCCTATGTAACTCCCCAGTGAATGCACTGAAGAGAGAAAAACGAGAGAGAGAGAGAGGGAGGGAGAGAGAGAGGGGGAGAGAGAGGTCGATATCTAGATAGGTAGAGAGAGAAAGGGATATATACATACATATGTGTATGTTTATATACATACATATAGATAGATAGATAGATTAGATAGATTAGATAGGTACAGAGAGAAAGAAAGAGAGAGAGAGAGAGAGAGAGAGAGAGAGAGAGAGAGAGAGAGAGAGAGAGAGAGAGAGAGATTAGTAGTTTGAAATTTTCGTAAGAATATTTATCAGGAGCAGGTTCACTGAGTCAGGTGTTGAGAGAATGAAGACTTTGAATAACCATGTGTGAGTTGAATAACCAGTGTGTGAGTTGAATAACCAGCGTGTGTGAGTTGACTAACCAGTGTGTGAGTTGAATAACCAGTGTGTGAATTGAATAACCAGTGTGTGAGTTGAATAACCAGTGTGTGAGTTGAATAACCAGTCGTGTTGTGAGTTGACTAACCAGTGTGTGAGTTGAATAACCAGTGTGTGAATTGAATAACCAGTGTGTGAGTTGAATAAACAGCGTGTGTGAGTTGACTAACCAGTGTGTGAGTTAAATAACCAGTGTGTGAATTGAATAACCAGTGTGTGAGTTAAATAACCAGTGTGTGAGTTGAATAACCAGTGTGTGAGTTGAATAACCAGTGTGTGAGTTGAATAACCAGTGTGTGAGTTGAACAACCAGTGTGTGAGTTGAATAACAAGTGTGTGAATTGAATAACCAGTGTATGAGTTGAATAACCAGTGTGTGAGTTAAATAACCAGTGTGTGAGTTGCATAACCAGTGTGTGAATTGAATAACCAGTGTGTGAGTTGAATAACCAGTGTGTGAATTGAATAACTAGTGTGTGAATTAAATAACCAGTGTGTGAGTTGAATAACCAGTGTGTGAGTTGAATAACCAGCGTGTGTGAGTTGAATAACCAGTGTGTGAATTGAATAACCAGTGTGTGAGTCGAATAACCAGTGTGTGAGTTGAATAACCAGTGTGTGAATTGAATAACCAGTGTGTGAATTGAATAACCAGTGTGTGAGTTGAATAACCAGTGTGTGAGTTGAATAACCAGTGTGCGAGAAACAGTCGTCCATGCAAGACACGTTGGAGGAGAAGCATGGTCATATGTCCATGTACACAATATATAGAGTGCCAGAAAAGACAAATTGATAAGCAGATACTGAAGCTGGCGCCCTCCCCAACCTGTCCCTGCGGTCAAGAAGACCAAACCACGGAGCATATACTCCAAAGATGTCCCCTTCACCAGGTGGCAAGACAAGACGTGTGGCCGACAGACACTCCGCTGACAACCAAACTCCATGGCTGCAGACAGGAGATGGAAAAGACGGCTGCATTCATCGCCCGGACTCAGATGATTGTGTAGCAGCGTACGCCAAGAAGAAGAAGAAGAAGATACATAAACAAATCAATATCACACAGCTAAAGAAGACAAATAGATAAGAAGATACGTAACCATCATCAGCATCACACAGCTAAAGAAGACTAATAGATAAGCAGATACATAAACATCATCAGCATCACACAGCTAAAGAAGACAAATAGATAAGAAGATACGTAAACAAATCAGCATCACACAGCTAAAGAAGACAAATAGATAAGTAGATACATAAACAAATCAATATCACACAGCTAAAGAAGACAAATAGATATGTAGATACGTAAACAAATCAGCATCACACAGCTAAAGAAGACAAATAGATAAGTAGATACGTAAACAAATCAATATCACACAGCAAAAGAAGACAAATAGATAAGTAGATACATAAACAAATCAATATCACACAGCTAAAGAAGACAAATAGATAAGTAGATACATAAACAAATCAATATCACACAGCTAAAGAAGACAAATAGATAAGTAGATACGTAATCATCATCAGCATCACACAGCTAAAGAAGACAAATAGATAAGCAGATACATAATCATCATCAGCATCACACAGTTAAAGAAGACAAATAGATAAGCAGATACATAATCATCATCAGCATCACACAGCTAAAGAAGACAAATAGATAAGCAGACACATAACCATCATCAGCATCACACAGCTAAAGAAGACAAATAGATAAGCAGATACATAATCATCATCAACATCACACAGCTAAAGAAGACAAATAGATAAACAGATACGTAATCATCATCAGCATCACACAGCTAAAGA
>JAPXFY010000035.1:30301634-30304134 GCA_030674185.1 Monoplex corrugatus
GAAAGGGACGGAGGGAGAGAGAGAGAAAGGAGAGGGAGAAGAGAGAAGAGAGAGGACGGGGGAGAGAGAAGAGAGAAAGGACGAGAGAGAGAGGAGGAGGAGAGGAGGAGAGAGAAGAGGAGGAGACGAGAGAGGAGGACGAGAGAGAGAGAGAGAGAAAGGGAGGAGGAGAGAAGAGAAGGGAGAGGAGGAAGAGAGAGAGGAAGAGAGAAGGGACGAGGATGAGAGGAAGAGAGAGGGGGAGACGAGGAAGGAGAAGGCAGAAAAAAGGGAGGGGGAGGAGAAGAAAGGAGGAGGGAGAGGAGAGAGAAGAGGGACGGAGGGAGGAGGAGAGAAGGAGAGGGAGAGAGAGAGAGAAAGGGACGAGGGGGAGAGAGGGAGAGAGGAGAGAGGGAGAGAGAGGGGGAGAAGAGAGAGGAAGGCGGAAAAGAAAAGGGAAGGAGAGGAGAGAGAGAGGAGAGGGAGGAGAGAGAGGAGAGGGAGGGGAGAAGAGGAGAGAGAAGGGAGGGAGGAAGGAGAAGAGGAGAGGGGAGAGAGGAGGAGAGAGGGAAGGGAAAGGAGAGAGAGGGAAGAGAGGAGAAGAGAGAGAGGGGAAGGAGAGAAAGAGAAAGAAGAAGGAGAGAGGAAAAAGATGAAGGGAGGGAGGGGGAGGGAGAGGAGGGGGAGGAGAGAGAGAGGAAGAGAGAAGAGAGGGAGCAGGAGGAGAGACGAGAAAGAGGACGAGAGGAGAGAGAAGAGAGAGCGAGAGGAGGGGGGAGAGAAGGAAGAGAGGAGCAGAGAGAAAGGAGAGAGACAAAGAAGAGAATGGAAAAAGTGAAGGAGGGAGAAAAAGAAAACATCGCGATTTCGAACTTTTCTTCACAGGAGAAGAGTGAATTGCAGTTACATTGATGTTTTCGTATTTCTCTGTGGAAGGGGTCTTGATCAATGATGTTTCAGCTAAAGAAAGTCTGATATCTGAGCTGATAGATGATGGTCGTTGTACATTTGCGATACTTACAATACAGGCCACCATCCTTAGGAAAACTTTTTTGTCTCCTTTTGCGCTTAGTAAGTTCAGTATGAACATTGTTCAGAGTATTGATGAAATTGTGATATGTGTTTTTTGAGATTTGTTTGATTTTTGATTGTTGCAAGAGAGAATGGGAAATGAGATGACGAGAGATGGGATGAGAGTGATTGATGTTTGATGATGTATATGATGATCGGATTTGATGAGTAGATGATGGATGATGATGTGATGAGTATAATATGTCCAGTCTGTCATCTTTTTGAGATTTCTTGAATTATGATATAATGATATAATCTATGAGTCTTGTCAGCTAAACCACAACAGCATCTGGAAAGTACAGCATACTTCTTTCTGCGGAACCAGATTGAGGAAATGACCAGTGAAGGACAAGAACGAGAAGAAGGTGGTGCCCTTTATCACGACTTGATGGACATTAGAAACCAGGAAATATAGTTGTATGTTTGTTTGTTTTTTCCATTGAAACACATCGCGATTTCATTAAGCCCTCTTCTCCCATTGGGCGAAGCAGCAGGGAAGCTTCAGTCTTTTTCTCCTAATTTGCGCCTGTCTTGTCTTTTTGTATTAAATACGCGTTCTGATTCTATTTTCGTATTTTTGTTTTTGTTTCGTTTTGTTTGTTGTTGTTGTTGTTTTGAATGGTTTTTCCACATCTTCAGAAAGGTAAATATCTATTGGGGGAGTGAACCCAGTTCTGTTGTTTTTCTTCCTTTTTATCATATCAATATAATTATGACAATACTAACACGTTATAAGTGTGTATAAACCACACAACAGACAATGCTCCTGAAGATGGCGATATTCACGGGGTAATACGGTAATGGAATAGTTATTGATGGCAAGCAACGGTCCAAACTAACATCATGATTCTGTGAATTCCCAAAGGAGCACACAAGTCTCTTTACAGTCTGACAGAATAAGGAAAAAAAAATAAAATCAGCTTTCATTTATTTTTTTTTTTTTTTTCATTTCCGCCAACATCAGTTGCGTTTCCCTTCATAAAACCCCGTGTGTCTCCCCGGCATACCAAGCTGCGAGTTGACCTGAATTGTTCTGGCGACCCTTCCCGCCTTTAGTTATACTCTTCTTCGCCTGAAAACAAGAAAGAGAAAATGTCAGTAGGCTGATGATGAGTCGATGTTGCTGGCAGAATTCAACATTATTGTCGTTCATTGGAATGCATGGCTGCATGATAATTTCAGTAATGAATATCATTTATGAAAGCGATTGCATGTAATGACTCTGGAGAGGGACAACAACAGAAGGAAAAGTCGAGGAGCAGAACACACAGGACACCGAAGGAAAACGATGATTTTATGATGTTATTGCTTGTTACATAAGATCTTTAACCGTTTCCATTTGAGGAGAAGAAATTACAGACGCGTAGAAGTGATAACAATAACGAAACAAAAAGTTGAATAACGACAAAGGAGGAATTGACTGGAAATATCTATCAGAAAACCTCAGTGT
>JAPXFY010000035.1:30309134-30311634 GCA_030674185.1 Monoplex corrugatus
GCTTTTCTTTTTTGTTCATAACCACAGTATGTGTTCGGTTAAGAATGTGTCTACGTGGGGAAAGTTGATAAAAAGAAAGAAAAAAAACCAACACACACACACAGGCTTGGCAAAACTGAGCGGGATGTGACTTTCGAGGAAAGCTGTACATGGTTTCAATTGTGTATTGATTTTGTCACAAGACAGTGGTAACGTAAAGACTGTCACACACACACACACACACACACACAAACACACACACACACACACACACAACACACACACACACACACACACACACACAACACACACACACACACACAACACAACACACACACACACACACACACACACACACACACACACACACACACACACACACACACCACGCAAGAAATTCAGGAAAGGAAGAATCAAGAGAAAAATATAAAAAAAACGAAAGGAAAAGTCAAGGGTGAAATTATTAATATACTATCCATAAAATGAATGAATGTTAACCAGATCTGAATGGTGTTCATACCAGAAAGTGAATGACAGCGTTATGTGCTTGAATGATGAGAATTAAAGAAAAAACACCACACATCACCAATGTGATATAAACACCAGACATCACCAATGTGAAAGAAAAAACACCACACATCACCAATGTGATAAAAACACCACACATCACCAATGTGATATAAACACCAGACATCACCAATGTGAAAGAAAAAACACACACATCACCAATGTGAAAGAAAAAACACCCACACATCACCAATGTGATATAAACACCACACATCACCAATGTGAAAGAAAACAACACACAGACATCACCAATGTGAAAGAAAAAACACCAACATCACCAATGTGATATAAACACCACACATCACCAATGTGAAAGAAAAAACACCACACATCACCAATGTGAAAGAAAACAACACCACACATCACCAAATGTGAAAGAAAAAACACCACACATCACCAATGTGAAGAAAAAACACCACACATCACCAATGTGAAAAAAACACACACACACCAAAAAACACATCACACCAATGTGAAAGAAAAACACCAACATCACCAATGTGAAAGAAAAACACACACACATCACCAATGTGAAAGAAAACACACACACATCACACATCACCAATGTGAAAGAAAAACACACCACATCACACATCAATGTGAAGAAAAACACCACACATCACCAATGTGAAAGAAAAACACACCACACATCACCAATGTGATATAAAAACACCACACATCACCAATGTGAAAGAAAAACACACCACACATCACCAATGTGAAAGAAAACACACCACACACATCACCAATGTGAAAGAAAAAACCACCACACATCACCAATGTGAATAAAAACACCACACATCACCAATGTGAAAGAAAAACACCACACATCACCAATGTGAAAAAAAAACACCACACATCACCAATGTGAAAAAAACACACCACCATACCACACATCACCAATGTGAAATACAAAAACCACATCACACATCACCAATGTGAAAGAAAAACACCACACATCACCAATGTGAAAGAAAAAACACCAGACATTACCAATGTGATATAAAACACACCACACATCACCAATGTGAAAAAAACACCACACATCACCAATGTGAAAGAAAAAACACCACACATCACCAATGTGATATAAAAACACCAACATCACCAATGTGATAAAAAAACACCAACATCACCAATGTGAAAAAAACACCACACATCACCAATGTGAAAGAAAAAACACCAACATACCAATGTGATATAAAAACACCACACATCACCAATGTGAAAGAAAAACACCACACATCACCAATGTGAAAGAAAAACACACCACACATCACCAATGTGATATAAAAACACCACACATCACCAATGTGATATAAAAACACCAGACATCACCAATGTGATATAAAAACACCACACATCACCAATGTGAAAGAAAAACACACCACACATCACCAATGTGATATAAAAACACCACACATCACCAATGTGAAAGAAAACACCACACATCACCAATGTGAAAGAAAAACACCACACATCACCAATGTGAAAGAAAAACACCACACATCACCAATGTGAAAGAAAAAACACCACACATCACCAATGTGAAAGAAAAACACCAGACATCACCAATGTGAAAGAAAAACACCACACATCACCAATGTGATATAAACACACACAACCACACATCACCAATGTGATATAAACACACACACCACACATCACCAATGTGAAAGAAAAACACCACACATCACCAAGCTTCGTCAAACCCAGCAAGCCTCGGCTTCACGAAGTACGAACCATTGAACCCATCAAAAGGCGGAAAGTAAATCGAAGAAAAGAGCCAATACAGGCGACAAAGTAGTAGAGGCCAGAATTACAGTATGTAATAAACTTAAGCGTGTAAACAACAACAACAATGTGAGTATCAGATACTTGAAGCAGTTTACCAGAAGAGAATAAAATTCAACGGAACGAGGAGAACAAATGATCGCAGACATAGCACTAGAGA
>JAPXFY010000035.1:30314134-30336634 GCA_030674185.1 Monoplex corrugatus
GGTGGAATATAACTGGAACTTCAGTAAGGACCTTGCTCTTGCTTGACCGTTAAATTCTTGTGATGCGTGTTTGTCTAACCTTCTTATATGTTCGTATTGTATAATTGAAGTTTGGCTGCGGGTCCTATATTGTAATGATTTCAAAATATTTGAAGTTTGTATTGTCTAAGAACGACTATGTATTATGTTTCTATTTTTGTATAATGTTTGTAATGTGTTCACAGCCCTTCAAATGGGGCTTTGGCCTTACTGAATAGATTCTGATTCCAATCCCTTCTCTACCCCCCCCCCTCTCTCTCTCCCTCTCTCTCGATGTCTCTCTGTCTGTCAGTCTGTTTGTCTGTCTGTCTGTCTGTCTGTCTGTCTCTCTCACACTCACACTCACACACACACACACACACACACACACACACACACACACACACACACACACACACACACATTCTCTCTCTCTCTCTCGCTCGCTCTCTCTCTATATCTCTCTCTCGCTCTCTCTCTATCTCGCTCTCTCTCTCTCTATCTCGTTCTCTCTCTCTCTCTCTCTCTCTCTCTCTCTCTCTCTCGGACGGACAGATAAACACACCTTTTTGTGTCGATATGAAACAATCCTTTTTTTAGAACAATAAGAAAAGGGATAGGACGGGGTGTTAAAGTAATGTTTTTCTTTCCACTTTTGTTGTTGTTTTCATCTAACATTATTCAGATGGGCATGCACTGATCCATCAAGTATCCATTATTCTTTCTTGAGAGTTTTGGATTTTTGTAACTTGCATGTATATCTATCACACTGAAGCACAGTCGTAATACGCGCATAAACACTGCCAGACAAATCCATTAGAAACCTCAAAACAAGAGTCACAATTGATTTTTTTCCCTTCATATATTAAAATTAGGAGATCCACTGCATAATCCAAATATATCAGGTTTTCTTATACGTTAATCGTTTGACTCCCACACCCTATCCACCAACTGCAAAAACATAATCCTTTGATTTTCTCGCCCTATCCACCAGGTTCGCTTTGACTCCCTCACCCTATCCACCAGCTTCCTGCAGGAAGGTGGTGGATACGGTGAGGGAATCAAAGGGTTAAGTTTTTGCTTTGCTAGCGTGGTTGACAATGCAGGATGCTGGAGGTCAGGATCCGGGAGTCAAGGGGTTAAAGTCACATGTTTACATTATGCACTGAACATTCACATCCAGTCTTTCATGGCTGAACGTTTTGCTACAAATGGGGTGAAGAAAGCGGGTATGCCATTCTCTAAAAAAATAAAATAAAATTTAAAAAAATCGTTATTTTAACATACATTTCTTCTCCAAATAATCGATATAAGGCAATTGATTGATCTTAACACTCACTAAGAATGACATCGTCATACCAGGTCTGGGACACCAGATTGATTTAACCAGCCCTGTACTCTTGGACAACTAATGATCCATCAGTTCTAAAGATATTTTCGATTTCTTTCGAGAGATAATGAGAAATAAAGTCTGCAACGTCATACCGTTATGTCCGTTACGCCATATTCGTGAGCTGTGGAATTCGTTATTTAAAGCTGCAAATGGATATTACATCAATATTTGATATTTCTTCAGCTTAAACGTTCTATGTGCAGCGAGTACATGAAAGAATAATGCTTTGTATCACCTGGAAATATCGCAACACGTTCTAGTTCATCGTCTTTGTCACGTAGGATTTTGACATGGCATGCACCAGCCGTGAGAGACTGCTTGTCTGTCGAGTCACGAACTACAGTGCAGGATGATATCTTACTACGTTGGAAAACCAAGTCTGCCAGGGACAAACCCCTGCACAATGTCGCCTTTTTTGTACTTAGGATCGGTGATAGACTTTCCCGCTCTTTTCGAAAAATTCCGTCGTCGGATAATTTGTCAAAATACTTTTTTTTTCAAAAAAATGTGATTAGCGTTTCACCGGCTTTTTTCAACATCTGTCCTACAAACCCTGCCTTCTCCCATACTTTCCCTTATTTTCGTCTTGATTTATGGGACATTTTATTAGGAAAGAGAAATCAGAGCACCTGGTCACAACAGGGAAGCTGGAGGGAAAGAGAACACCAGGTAGACCCAGGGAGAAAACATTGGCCGGATTTGCAGGGTGGCTGAGGACGGACATGGTGGGAGATGTACTTGCAGCGACAGGGGATAGATTCGTATGGAGGACCATGATCGCCAACGCCATGCGGCAGGGCACATGATGATGATGATGATAATGATGATGATGATGATGTCCTTTACTAGCTCTTCTGTTGGATCTTCAAACACGGGTTCATTGTGGGATCTTCAAACACGGGTTCATTGTGGGATCTTCAAACACGGGTTCATTGTGGGATCTTCAAACAAGGGTTCATTGTTTGATCTTCAAACAAGAGTTCATTGTGGGATCTTCAAACAAGGGTTCATTGTGGGATTTTCAAACGTGGGTTCATTGTGGGATCTTCAAACACGGGTTCATTGTGGGATCATCAAACAAGGTTCATTGGATCTTCAAACAAGGGTTCATTGTGGGATCTTCAAACACGGGTTCATTGTGGATCTTCAAACAGGGTTCATTGAGGGATCTTCAAACAAGGGTTCATTGAGGGATCTTCAAACGCGGGTTCATTGTGGGATCTTCAAACAAGGGTTCATTGAGGGATCTTCAAACAAGGGTTCACTGTGGGATCTTCAAACAAGGGTTCATTGAGGGATCTTCAAACAAGGGTTCACTGTAGGATCTTCAAACAAGGGTTCATTGAGGGATCTTCAAACAAGGGTTCATTGAGGGATCTTCAAACACGGGTTCATTGTGGGATCTTCAAACAAGGGTTCATTAAGGGATCTTCAAACAAGGGTTCACTGTGGGATCTTCAAACAAGGGTTCATTGTGGGATCTTCAAACACGGGTTCATTGTGGGATCTTCAAACAAGTGTTCATTGTGGGATCTTCAGACAAGGGTTCATTGTGGGATCTTCAAACAAGGGTTCATTGTGGGATCTTCAAACAAGGGTTCATTGAGGGATCTTCAAACACGGGTTCATTGTGGGATCTTCAAACAAGGGTTCATTAAGGGATCTTCAAACAAGGGTTCACTGTGGGATCTTCAAACAAGGGTTCATTGTGGGATCTTCAAACACGGGTTCATTGTGGGATCTTCAAACAAGTGTTCATTGTGGGATCTTCAGACAAGGGTTCATTGTGGGATCTTCAAACGCGGGTTCATTGTGGGATCTTCAAACAAGGGTTCATTGTGGGATCTTCAAACAAGGGTTCATTGTGGGATCTTCAAACGCGGGTTCATTGTGGGATCTTCAAACAAGGGTTCATTGTGGGATCTTCAAACAAGGGTTCATTGAGGGATCTTCAAACAAGGGTTCATTGTGGGATTTTCAAACGTGGGTTCATTGTGGGATCTTCAAACACGGGTTCATTGTGGGATCAACAAGGTTCATTGGATCTTCAAACAAGGGTTCATTGTGGGATCTTCAAACAAGGGTTCATTGTGGGATCTTCAAACAAGGGTTCATTGTGGGATCTTCAAACAAGGGTTCATTGTGGGATCTTCAAACAAGGGTTCATTGTGGGATCTTCAAACAGGTTCATTGTGGGATCTTCAACAAGGGTTCGTTGTGGGATCTTCAAACAAGGGTTCGTTGTGGGATCTTCAAACAAGGGTTCATTGTGGGATCTTCAAACAAGGGTTCATTGGTCTGATCATGAAGTTCTTCATTGGAAATTCAGTGATTGGAAAGGTAAAGTTGACATTATTAAAATGAAGAAAAAGTGTTCGTACCATTCATCTACTGTTCTGGTATTATATATATTACTGATCGTTTGCTCACTGAGCGTATCGCTTGCCAGAGAGATGTGGGGTTATTTATGAACTGTATTGATTTTACTGTCCTTTTTTCAATGTGCTGTTTTCTTTTTACCTTCAGCAAATTTATGATTATTCTCTTTTCTTTCTTGCACGTACATTTTTATGCTCCTTCCTTGATTTAGGTTTTTAAGCGTTTGAACTTTTTCAACGTTTAATATTTCTTTTCATACAGTGACATTTTTTTGTCAAACCATTCATTTCGTTCCTTTATTCTAATTCCCACTTTTTTTTTTTTTAATCATGCATGCGCGTGCGCTGCACTAACCTTGAAAACAAATCCAGCGATTTATCAACACCCACGGTCAGAATTATATTGATCTCATTTATACATTGCTTAAGTGTTTAAGCTGTTCTTTTTCCAACTGGTGTTGGTTCTCTTCTCCCCCCCCCCCCCCCCCCCAGCCCATTGAGGATGCCAGAGGCTCTTTCAGTATAGATAGAAATTTCATCTTTGCTGTTACTCTCTTTCTTTCTTTCTTTTTTGCTTTCTTTCATTTCTTCCTATCATTTTCTGCCTTGCTGGTGCATTCACCTGTATTTGGTCGATAAAGCCTTACGTACTTTCTCTTAGGATTGATAATTGGGTACATGTGTTAAGTGCATTTTTGGCTCTAGGGAGGTGAGATATGCGGAAGCAATTTTAGGTAATTTATGTATGTTTTTTATATATGTTTTGGTGTCCTTATTTATGTTTGAATTTGTATTCAGGTATGTTTTTTAAATCCCCATGTTCGATAAATTGGACGGAGTGGTCAACGCCAGGGGCGTGTCCTTAGATTATATATAATCTCTTTCTCTCTCTCTCTCTCTCTCTCTCTCTCTCTCTCTCTCTCTCTCTCTATCTATATAAATATATATATATATATATATATGTGTGTGTGTGTGTATGTGTGTGTGTGTGTGTGTGTGTGTGTGTGTGTGGTGTGTGTGTGTATACTTAATTTTTTTCCCTTTTTTCCTGTTGAAGTATTGTGTTTTGAAATGGTCATGGCCTTGATATGGCTCCACGCTGTCGGCTGGGTTTAAACAACAATAATAATGATAATGGTTCTCTGCTGACAAAGTGTCAGATCACGCAATACATTTTTCTTTGGGGGTTTACAGATCGGTTGGCATATTTATGCAATATCTGTTTCCTGCTCAGCTTAGCAGGTAAGTGCCATGGATCAGTACGTCAGCCACAGATCATTCACAATCATCTGAATACAAGTCAGTAGGTATTATGATATAATCTGTCACGCTGTTGCCGTGAGGTGATACGTAGGTAAATGTACCATCTGTGTCACCTTTACAGAAACCATCGAGTATGATATTTAGTCACCCATGAATCATAAATCAAATAAAGATTGACCAAAGGTGTCGTTTTAAAAATTTTTTTAAAGGATTATTGCACTCAGGGAGGTTACCTTTGTGCTCACCTTTTTTTTTTGGGGGGGGGGGGGGTTGTCCCATTTTCTTCGCCACTTTAATGGCCATAGAAGGTGGAACTCATGTTTTTACAATGCGATGATAATGATGTCAATGAGGATGACAACCATGATTCTATGGAGTTCCATCTAGGATTGAGACTGCGTGACAGGGCTGTACTCTATGCTTACTATCATAATATATCCTAGCGTCAACTATGCATGAGATACAGACACCTGCGGTGCTGGTCAGAAGATCTGAGCGACACCCTCAATCACGCATCCGTGAAATGGATGAGACTTGACTGTGTGGTCCCAGTCTTCCCAATGAGCCCATAGCACGCCCAAGTCTGGGCAGGAGCCGGTTAGGACCGAAAATCCCACTGATTTTTTAAAGGGACTGATGGGGATTCGAACCCACAACCTTCCAGTCGTTAATCCGTTGCGTTAACCACCACAACAACACGGCGACTGGTAAGAATGACTGAAGTTAGTGGTTATTTATTTTTAGAACGCCTGCCTACAAAATCCTCACATCTTAATTAATCCGATGCAGGTATGTCATTGGCCATGTTTTTCTGACTTAGATTGTTCGCACCCCGTTCTGGCACTCACATCACCACAAATTACATCGTGCAGATTATCGGCACATTACGTTTCATTGTGGTTTTCATCCAGAATCACCACTCAATCCTTCACATTCAAATAATCATGGTCCAGAAAATGAGAGAGAGAGAGAGAGAGAGAGAGAGAGAGAGAGAGAGAGAGAGGAGAGAGAGAGAGAGAGAGTACAACAGTAATTTCGGTAATTAATCAGAGGGAGAGAATGCCTCTTGTCACGTGAACGAGTCAAGTGGGCTTTCCACATAAACTGTGAACTACAGCCAACCTCACAACGATCAGCGATATGGTGACACCTTTGGGGATTTCGTAGAAATACGTGCCTGACCGAATAATGCTATTGTGGCACTACTGCGACGCCATAAAACTAGGTTGGCGTGTCTGTTTTACATTTCTCCAGAGGTTTTTTGTTGTGTCGCGGCTCATTTATCAAGGAACGTGTAGGGAACATGTTAGTGATAAAAGTTTAAGTTTTATTCCGATATTTTGATAAATACAGACTTTTTTTTTAAAGAACTGTTTTCTGCTGTACATTTTGATGTCCCAGTTCTTGAAAAAAAAATGTGGTGTGTGGTGTAAAGAATAGACAACAAAAAATGTGTGAGATGAAAACTGGAATTCATTCTCAGAAAACTAGTTATAGTTACAGTAAGCCTTCCATGATACAGAAACTAGTACCACACACAGTCTGTGAAAGGTTATACCATCGTTAATGTGGGTTTTATGGTTGTTATTTTAACATTTTAACGGTTGTGTCTTCTCCCTCTCCTTTCTCTTATCCCTCTCTGTCTCAGTCTCGCTCATATGTATAGACACAGAAATTTCACTCTCTCTGTATCTGTCTCTGTCTCTGTCTGTCTCTGTCTGTCTCTCTTTCTCTCTCTCTGTCACTCTCTCTCTCTCTCTGTCTGTCTGTGCATGCGTGTGTGTGTTTATGTGTGTGTGTGTGTTTATGTGTGTGTACATATATGTATGTATAATTATATATATATACACACACACATATATATATATTTATATTTGTGTGTTTGTATGTGTGTGTGTTGTGTGTGTATGTGTGTGTGTGTGTGTGTGTGTGTGTGTGTGTGTGTGTGTGTGTTTTGGGGGTCAGACACAAGTAAATCCCCGATTCTCTACATGTTTTTCATTCCCTTTGACTCATATGGTTGGTTGTTCCCAGTGGTATAGATGAACACCATCACTATCATTCTTCATCTTCTTCCTTTTTCCTCCTCTTTATTCTGTTCTCTGCTTTCGTCTTTTGCTTATTACATGGTGTTTCTTCTTATTCCAGCATCCGTCTCCAATTTTCGCTTCTTTGATGTCATTATTGAATGGAATATGTAATCATGTTTTATGCATGCCAGCAAAATTGACCCCATCCCAATAACCGTGTCTTTCATTGTCCACCAAATCTATTCGTCCTCTTGTTGCTCTGAGAGAGAGAGAGAGAGAGAGAGAGAGAGAGAGAGAGAGAGAGAGAGAGAGCGAGCGAGAGAGGAGAGAGAGAGAGAGAGAGAGAGAGAGAGAGAGAGAGAGAGAGAGAGAGAGAGAGGAGTCACCAAATCAATCAGATCCACTCTGTGCCAGTCCGAGGTAACAAACCAGGTTTTATGAAGGCAAACGGGATTGATGTTAGCGGAAATGAAATAATAGAGGATGATAAATTGTCATTGGTTCTGTCAGAGCGTAAAGAGACTTTCTGCTTCTCTAGGTCTTCCTGGGAGGACGGCCCCCCCCCCCCCCCCTGATAACATTTGTTGGATGGGTATTTGGGACCGCTGCTTGGCATCAACAGCACATTCGTCATAACTCTCCATGAATATTGCCGTCTGCACTGGGACGTTGTAATATAAAGGCAGCCACTGCCTGGTTTGGAAAGTGGACTTATAAAACAACACAGGCCAATTTCTTTGTCGTTTGTTTAATATGTAGAAAATATAGTCAATAATTCAGCTGCTTCTTTTTGTCTGCTGTGAATCCCGCATAGATTTCGTTTTGCTTTAATGGTTGGAAAACGTTTTTGTCTGATTGACGGAGTTGGGGAGTTTTACAGATTTGCATTAGTCATTAAGGGCGTGTTCTTATCCTATCATTTTCATGCATATTCATGACTTGAATCTAATGATAAAGAATGACTTGGATCTTAAGGCCAAAAGTAAAACGTGGTTGTCTGTAACACGTTGATTTTTAATAACAAAAGAGAAAATTAGACAAAAGTCCATCGTTACTAGTATTATGGTGGTATACATCTATGCTTTACATGTAACACCCCTCCCCCCCCTCATGAAACTCGCCTTTAGGAGAACGTGTTGGGTTTGTAAGTGGGAACAATAATACAGCCTGTAGCGGTCGTGTCTGTACTTAACCTGTAGGTGAGATAAAAGTCAGCTGTTTCTTACAGCCAGTAAACTCAGGACCTGGACAGCTCTTCCATCTGTGCAATGTTGTCTGCCATTCCATCTGTGCAGTGTTGTCTGCCATTCCATCTGTGGAGTGTTGTCTGCCATTCCATCTGTGGAGTGTTGTCTGCCATTCCATCTGTGGAGTGTTGTCTGCCATTCCATCTGTGAGTGTTGTCTGCCATTCCATCTGTGCAGTGTTGTCTGCCATTCCATCTGTGCAGTGTTGTCTGCCATTCCATCTGTGCAGTGTTGTCTGCCATTCCATCTGTGCAGTGTTGTCTGCCATTCCATCTGTGCAGTGTTGTCTGCCATTCCATCTGTGCAGTGTTGTCTGCCATTCTATCTGTGGAGTG
This sequence comes from Monoplex corrugatus, assembly GCA_030674185.1. Classification (NCBI taxonomy): domain Eukaryota; kingdom Metazoa; phylum Mollusca; class Gastropoda; order Littorinimorpha; family Ranellidae; genus Monoplex; species Monoplex corrugatus. The sequence goes on from JAPXFY010000035.1 coordinate 30,322,799, forward strand.
TTGTCTGCCATCTTGTCTGTGCAGTGTTGTCTGCCATTCTATGTGTGCAGTGTTGTCTGCCATTCCATCTGTGCAGTGTTGTCTGCCATTCCATCTGTGCAGTGTTGTCTGCCATTCCATCTGTGCAGTGTTGTCTGCCATTTTATCTGTGGAGTGTTGTCTGCCATTCTATCTGTGGAGTGTTGTCTGCCATCTTGTCTGTGCAGTGTTGTCTGCCATTCTATGTGTTCAGTGTTGTCTGTCATTCTATGTGTGCAGTGTTTTCTGCCATTCTATTGTGCAGTGTTGTCTGCCATTCTATCTGTGGAGTGTTGTCTGCCATTCTATCTTGCAGTGTTGTCTGCCATTCTATTTTGCAGTGTTGTCTGCCATTCTATCTGTGCAGTGTTGTCTGCCATTCCATCTGTGCAGTGTTGTCTGCCATTCTATCTTTGCAGTGTTGTCTGCCATTCTATCTGTGGAGTGTTGTCTGCCATCTTGTCTGTGCAGTGTTGTCTGCCATTCCATCTGTGCAGTGTTGTCTGCCATTCCATCTGTGCAGTGTTGTCTATGCCATTCCATCTGTGCAGTGTTGTCTGCCATTCTATCTGGGGAGTGTTGTCTGCCATTCTATCTATGCAGTGTTGTCTGCCATTCTATCTGTGGAGTGTTGTCTGCCATTCTATGTGTGTAGTGTGTCGCCATTCTATCTGTGGATGTTGTCTGCCATTCCATCTGTGGAGTGTTGTCTGCCATTCATCTGTGCAGTGTTGTCTGCCATTCCATCTGTGCAGTGTTGTCTGCCATTCCATCTGTGCAGTGTTGTCTGTTATTCTATCTGTGCAGTGTTGTCTGCCATTCCATCTGTGCAGTGTTGTCTGCCATTCTATCTGTGAAGTGTTGTCTTCCATTCTATCTGTGCAGTGTTGTCTGCCATTCTATCTGTGAGTGTTGTCTGCCATTCTATCTGTGAGTGTTGTCTTCCATTCCATCTGTGCAGTGTTGTCTGGCATTTTATCTGTGCAGTGTTGTCTGCCATTTTATCTGTGCAGTGTTGTCTGCCATTCCATCTGTGCAGTGTTGTCTGCCATTTTATCTGTGCAGTGTTGTCTGCCATTCTATCTGTGCAGTGTTGTCTGCCATTCTATCTGTGAGTGTTGTCTGCCATTCTATCTGTGCGGTGTTGTCTGCCATTCCATCTGTGCAGTGTTGTCTGCCATTCCATCTGTGCAGTGTTGTCTGCCATTCTATCTGTGCAGTGTTGTCTGCCATCTTGTCTGTGAGTGTTGTCTGCCATTCCATCTGTGCAGTGTTGTCTGCCATTCCATCTGTGCAGTGTTGTCTGCCATTCCAGCGGCCAAGGTGGTCTTCTGTGGATCTGAATCCCAGGTATCTGGTTCAAAGGGCTGGCTGGTTGACTGGCTGGTATCTTGGTCAGGTGGCCGAATTACTTGCTCGCTGTGTGTGATGTAATAGGAATAGGTTTTTTATTTCAGCATATCTTGCATCTCTTTCATTGTAATTACATCGCTTTTGGTTGGGCTGGTGCTCGTCTGAGATTTTTCATCTCGCGGGTTTGGTATTTCTCCAAATGTGTGTTTTCTTGAAACGTTATGCTGGCATGTAAGTCATGTGGGCGTAGGCATGTTTTTAACTGTTGTCTTTTATCTTAACCTGGTTGTCGTTTTTGACGTGGTGTGGGTACAAGCATGGTTTTTAACTGTTGTCTTTTATCTTAACCTGGTTGTCGTTTTTGACGTGGTGTGGGTACAAGCATGGTTTTTCACTGTTGTCTTTTATCTTAACCTGGTTGTCGTTTTTGACGTGGTGTTAGCCCTGATATGGCTCTAGTAGACGGCTGGGCTATAAGCAACATGAACTGAACTGAACTGAGTGTGGGTACAGAGATTGTATTGATAAGCCTGGCTTTTGTTTCCCCATAGGGGTAATTCGGTTTTTCAGAAGGGGAGAAAGTAGATAGCTCACTGCATTGCCTCGTGGATTCTAGTCCCTAATGCATTCATCATCATCATCATGTGCCCTGCCGCATGGCGTTGGCGATCATGGCCCTCCATATGCATCTATCCCTTCTTGCTGTAAGCACATTTTCCACCCTCTCTGTCCTCAGCCACCCTGTAAGTCCGTCCGATATTTTCTCCCTGGGTCTACCTGGTGCTCTCTTTCCCTCCAACTTTCCTGATTCTTCGCCATATTTCTTTTTTGTATTTGTGGGTCAAGGCAGGTGCTTAGATTTAGATATATGTCAAGTTTGAAAAAATGGGTTTCAGTCAACAACTTCTACCGTGAGAAAACAAAATATTGTTACTGTCTCTCTCTCTCTCTGTGTCTCTCTCTGTCTCTGTCTCTGTCTCTCTCTCTCTCTCTCTTTGTCTCTCTCTGTCTCTCTCTGTCTCTCTCTCTCTCTGTCTCTCTCTGTCTCTCTCTGTTTCTCTCTCTCTTTGTCTCTCTTCATCTCCTCTCCTCTCTCTGTCTCTCTATGTCTCTCTGTCACTGTCACTGCCTCTGTCTCTGTCTGTCTCTGTCTCTCTTCTCTCTCTCTCTCTTCTTCTGTCTCCATCTCTTGTATCTCGCTGTGTCTCTGTCTCTGTCAACTGTTGCCTGTCTTTGTCTCTGTCTGTCTATCTGTCTGTCTGTCTCTCTCTCTCTGTGTCTGTCTCCATCTCTATCTATGTCGCTGTGTCTCTGTCTGCCAGTCTGACTGTTGTCTGTCTCTCTCTGTGTCTGTCTCTGTCTCTGTCTCGCTCTGTCTCTCTCTCTGTCTCTCTCTCTCTGTCTCTCTCTGTCTCTGTCTCTCTGTCTCTCTCTCTCTCTCTCTCTCTCTCTCTCTCCCCTCTCTCTCTCCCCTCTCTTCTTGTTTTTGTCGTTTAAATTCAAAATATCTTTTGAAAAAGGAAAGAGTCATCCATGATGTGAAAAGATGTCTGCGATGAGCAGCTTTGTTCAACAGTTGATGACTGAAACGAATTGGCTTGTCGATTTTGTTATGTATGCGCGCGCTTTTAATTGTGTATCAGTTTATTGTTATGTACGTCGCCGTTGATGTATGATGTGATGTGATGTGTATGTGATGTATGTATGTATGATATGTTATTTACATTGATTTATTATATATATCGTATCATATCGTATCGTTAATCGTATCATATATATATCATATCATATATCATATCAATCATATCATATCACATATATCATATCATATCATCATATCATATCAATCATCATCAATCAATCATCATCACATACATCACATCAATCAATCACATCACATCACATCAATCACATCAATCACATCACATCACATCATCATCACATCACATATCATCTCATTCATATCATCATTCAATCATATCATCATATCATCATATATCATATCATATCATATCATTATCATATATATAATCATATCATCATATATCATATCATATCATTATCATATATCATATCATATCATATCATATCATATCATATCATATATCATATATCATATCATATCATATCATATTATATCATATCCATATATTCATATCAATATCATATCATATCATATATCATCATATCATATCATATCATTCATATCATTCATATCATTCATATCATATCATATCACCATATATCATATCATGTCATGTCATATCATATCATATCATATCCTATACATATCATATAATATATCATACCGTAACGTACCGTATCGTCTCGTCTCATATCGCATCGTATCGTATCTGATCTTTCGTGTCGTATCGTATCGTATCGTATCGTATCGTATTGTATCGTATATATTATATTTGAAAAGCAAAAACAAAGTTTGTGAGAATGGCCTGACGGTGTTAAGCATGTTCGTACGTGACCATTGATAATTCTCCAGCATTTTTATTTTTTCCCTTCCTTTTGCTTCTTCCTTTTCCTTTCCTCTCACGCACGACAACACTGTGGAGGATATAAATATTCGTTTCAGAGGAAGGAACAATCTTCTAAAAAGAAACAAAAAGAGAAAGAAAAAAATGCAGCCAGAGGGAACTGGGCAGAAGTGGAGCAATGGCTGCGCCGATGTGGACAGAGAAATCAAATGCATTTTCTGCACGTCCTTTGTACTTTACACCCCCACCACCACCCCAATCTTCGATCATGAAGCCACCCCCCATGCCCACCCCACCATATGTTATTTTGATTCCATCTGCGTCCGCTGCCACCACTATCCATGGACAATATGAATTAGATGTGCAGATGCCAGTTGTCAAAACATGGCTGTCGGTTGCTGCAAAGTGAGAGAGAGAGACAGAGAGAGAGAGAGACAGAGAAGAGAGAGAGAGAGAGAGAGAGGATGACTGTTTGTGTGTGTGTCCGTGAGAGAGTATCTATGCATTCAGCGTGTGCGTATATGTGTATGTGAGAGTATCTATGCATAATATATAGATAGTGTTTGTATGTGTAGTACATACATACATACATACATTTACATAATTATATATATATATATATATATATCTTATATATATATGTATGTATGTATATACATAGTATATATATATAGAGAGATATATATACAATTATATAATATATTATATATATAATAAAATAGAGAGAGAGAGAGAGAGAGAGAGAGAGAGAGAGAGCGTTTATGTGCGTAGTGTGTGTGTGGTCAATTTCAGTGAACACATTTAAAAAACATAGTATTAACTTTTACTGGAACGAGACCGGAAAATGGGGAAGAAGCAGAGACATGGAACTGGAGTCCTGTTTTTATTTACAAAAACAAGTAGTATCCTCTAATTCGTTCTCATCGTACGATCTTCGTGCGGTCAAGAGTTCTTAAATGATTTACGATTGATCGCATGGTTTAATCATATGACAAGAGATGGAAAAACTAGCCAAAATGTCTGACTGGAACATACAGTAAAAGACAAAGGAGACAGACAGACTGTAGGTAATTTGATACACTGGTTCGTGAATTGCCAATTATCCCACAACTTCAATCGTTTACAAAGCTTATCTTCCAGCCAGTCCTTTGTACGTGGACAATCTGCATGCATAAGAGAGATAAATATACCTTATTATACCTTACCCTGAGGGACTGATGACCTGTTGCAAGTGCACTCATTACTACTGGTACACTGGATGCCAGTTAAGGACGCGTTGAGTGTAATATTACCGTTCTTTGCTTTTAGTGTGTAGATTTGGATTATATGCGTATATCTATCTCACTTTTTCTTGCCATATAGACTAAAGTATAATATTACCTAATGGCTACCTGGTTGAACCTGCTCTCAGTTACAAAAAAGGCTACTTACTGCGTAGCTTTCATCGGCGATCGGGCCGACTTCTCAGCGCAACTGCTGGGTTGAGAACTGGCTTCAGTGCGCACCGCCGTGAGCGAACTCACGACAGTGCGACTGAATAAGTGAGGAGTACACCGATGGCAGGTTGTGTCGGCCCCGGTCACGGTTGAGGGTGGGGTTCCTTGTGGCGATGTAAACTGCCTCGTTTACTCCCCTTGGAACCATCTTGCTTCTTTGTCGAGAACTTGCACATGTCCTTTTCAAAGTGGTGTTGGGGTGGGTCAGATGTTCCCCACTGGAGAGGACTCACTGTTTGTGTTCTTTTAATCTTTTGTGCAAGTTGCGCTCAGTTTCGCCAATATAACTATGGTCACAGTCCTGGCAGTCTATCTTGTATATCACCCCTGATGTGTCCAATTTGTCTCTTTTGTCTTTGGGGTGGACTAACTGGCTTCTGATGGTGTTGGTGGGCTTGGCGTGGACACTGACTCCCAACTTCCTGATCTTCCTGCTGAGAGCCTCAGTGACGCGCCGCTGACGTATGGCATGGAGACGTGCCCTCTCGAAGGGTTGGCCGTTCAGTGGAGGGGTGGGGTATGGTTTTCTTGCCCCCCGGAATATCCCAGGCCCACCGTTCTTTGCTTTGTGTCTAGATTTGGAGTATATGCCGTGATATCTATCTCACTTTTTCTTGCTATATAGACCATCTAAAAGACTGATTTTAGGATGCCTCTGTTGTGAAAATGCTGGGTTTTCTCTGATTACCTGTCGATAGATATCTTGCTGTGCGTATGCTCTTACAGCATATATAACCATTCCTGTTTTGTTGACAAAATAGGCGTTGACAATTAAAAAAACATAAAAGCCACCGGTCACCGTGGTGTAGTGGTTAACGCAACAGACTACTGACTGGAAGGTTGTGGGTTCCAATCCTATCAGTCCGTTCAAAAATCATTGTGGATTTTTCGGCTCTAACCGGCTCCTACCCAGAGTTGGACGTGCTATGGGCTGACTGGAAAGACTTGGAACCACACAGTCGACTTCATCCACTTGATGGATGCGTCATTGAGGGTGTTGCTGAAATCTTCTGAACAGCACCGCAAGTGTCTGTATCTCTCGAGCCTGGTTGCGCCAGGATATAGTTATGATAGTAACGTAGAGTACAGCCCTGTCACGCAGTCTCGATCCTAGATGGAACTCCACAGCATCATGATTATCATCCTCATCGACATCATCATCATGCATTATAAAAAACGTGCCAGCTTCTGTGGCTGTTAAAGTGGCGCAGAAAATGGGACGGAAAAAAAAAAGGTGAGCGCAAAGGTAACCTCCCTGAGTGCGATGATCCTAAAAAAAAACAAAGGAAAAAAAGCCCATTTAACTTGAAAAGTTGTCTTATTGAAAGTGATGTTTTGGAAGTCCAATAACAAGCATTTTGTCTAAAGTCACTATTGTGAACAGACATTAAATAAAAGATTTCCTTCCTTCCTTCCTTATAAGCATTCTCGCTCTGCACATTACACCAAAGCAAATAACCCTTTCTCTCCCTCACCCTATCCACCAGCATCCTGTATTGCCAACCATGATAGCAAAGCAAAAATTAATCCTTTCACCCGCTTGCCATTTTACTCCCTGCAGAAAGCTGGTGGATAGGGTTATTGTTATTGTTGTTTAAGCCAGCCGACTGCATAGAGCCAGATCAGGGCTATAACCGCTTCGAAAATACAAAACTTCAACAGGATACAAAGAAAGGAAAATAAATTAAGTACACATATCAATGTTTTCGCGCACATAATCTAAGGACATGCCACTGGCGTTGACCACTCCGTCCAATTTATCGCACAGGGATTTAAAAAAACCCACACACACCTGAACACAAATTTACGCATACCTAGGGACACCAAAACATACAAAAACAGGCCATAAATTACCTAAAATTGCTTCCGCATATCTCGCCTCCCCAGAGCCAAAATGAATTAATACATGTACCCACTTTTCATCCTAAGAAAAAATACGTAAGACTTTATCGAATCACACATACAGGTGAACATGGGAGACAACAAGGCAGAAAATGACAGGAAGAAATGACAGAAAGCAAAGGAACAAGATAGAAACAAAGAGAGTGAAATGTTTAGCACAGAATTTCCAGAAGGTGGGGATCTATTTATACTGTAAGAACCCCCGGCATCCCCACGGGGGTGGGGGTGGGGGTAGGGGGTGGATAGGGTGAGGGAGTGAAAGGGTTAAATTTTTTCAGTTTATGGACAGACTGTGGGTGTGAAAGGGTTAGGCAAAGCACACCCTATTAGCACCAACACTGTCCACCAGTACCCCCTGTTTCATATACACGCAATTCCGTGTAGAATGTTATAAAAATATAATCTGCATTTCATTTTATTAGCGATAATGTAGTACCGGCGTTATGACCGTATTCTGTATGGAAATATTCGTGGAATTAACATATTAGCGTGTCGCATCTACATACGGCGTAAATGTTAATGCGACTATTTTGGAATACGTTTCATTTTGAGTGAAGGTTGCGTGGTACGAATTTCAGCAAGGTTGCTTGGTACGAAACATCATCGGTGGTTGCATAGAAATACTATGCAAAGACAAAACTTATGCAAATGACTTTTAAGGAAAACCATCTTACTGGTACTCCAAGGCGTAAGAATCGATCTATTTCCTACAGGCGGTTATTTTCATGGGACAGGCTACCATTTCTAACGATTAATGAAACACAGTAATTCAAGTCTTAGCTACGTGTAGCTGTGTGTGTTTGCTTGACAATTTATACAGCTTTGTTGTACCGGTTTGTGTCTTTGAAAAAAGTGGAAGAGAAAAACTTGGATCAGTGAAATACAATGAAATAAACGTAACACACATAAACGTAACACACATAAACGTAACACACAAAACGTAACCATAAACGTAACACACATAAACGTAAACACATAAACGTAACACATAAACGTAACACACATAAACGTAAACACATAACGTAACACACATAAACGTAACACATAAACGTAACACACATAAACGTAACACACACAAACGTAACACACACAAACGTAACACACATAAACGTAACACACATAAACGTACACACAAACTACACATAAACGTAACACACATAAACGTAAACACACCATAAACGTAAACACATAAACGTAACACTACTACAAACGTAACACACATAAACGTAACACATAAACGTAACACACATAAACGTAACACACATAAACGTAACACACAAAACGTAACACACATAAACGTAACACACATAAACGTAACACACATAAACGTAACACACATAAACGTAACACACATAAACGTAACACACACAAACGTAACACACACAAACGTAACACACACAAACGTAACACATAAACGTAACACACACAAACGTAACACACACAAACGTAACACACATAAACGTAACACACATAAACGTAACAACACACATAAACGTAACACACTAAACGTAACACACAAAACGTAAACACAAAACGTAACACACACAAACGTAACACACACAAACTAACACATAAACGTAACACACATAAACGTAACACACATAAACGTAACACACACAAACGTAACACACATAAACGTAACACACATAAACGTAACACAACATAAACGTAAAACACACATAAACGTAACACACATAAACGTAACACACATAAACGTAAACACATACACAAAACGTAACACACATAAACGTAACACACATAAACGTAACACACATAAACGTAACACACACAAAACGTAACACACACAAACGTAACACAATAAACGTAACACACATAAACGTAACACACATAAACGTAACACACATAAACGTAACAACATAAACGTAACAACACATAAACGTAACACACATAAACGTAACACAATAAACGTAAACACATAAACGTAACACACATAAACGTAACACACATAAACGTAACACACATAAACGTAACACATAAACGTAACACACATAAACGTAACACACTATAAACGTAACACACATAAACGTAACACATAAACGTAACACATAAACGTAACACATAAACGTAACACACATAAACGTAACACATAAACGTAACCCCATAAACGTAACACACATAAACGTAAACACATATAAACGTAACACATAAACGTAACACACATAAACGTAACACACATAAACGTAACACACATAAACGTAACACACTATAAACGTAACACACATAAACGTAAACACATAACGTAAACATACGTAACACATAAACGTAACACATAAACGTAACACACATAAACGTAACACACATAAACGTAACACAAATACAACATAAACGTAAACACATAAACGTAACACACATAAAACGTAACTAACAACACATAAACGTAACACATAAACGTAACACACATAAACGTAACACACTAAACGTAACACACATAAACGTAACACATAAACGTAACACACACAAACGTAAACACACACACATAAACGTAACACACATAAACGTAACACACATAACGTAACACATAACGTACACACATAAACGTACACACATAAACGTAACACACACATAAACGTAACACACACATAAACGTAACACATAAACGTAACACACATAAACGTAACACACATAAACGTAACACACATAAACGTAACACACATAAACGTAACACACATAAACGTAACACACACTAAACGTAACACACACATAAACGTAACACACATAAACGTAACACACATAAACGTAACACATAAACGTAACACATCAAAACGTAACACACTAACAACGTAACACACATAAACGTAACACACACATTAAACGTAACACACAAACGTAACACACATAAACGTAACACACAAAACGTAACACATAAAACGTAACACAAAACGTAACACACACAAACGTAACACACACAAAACGTAACACACACAAACGTAAACACACAAACGTAACACACACAAACGTAACACACAAAACGTAACACACATAAACGTAACACACATAAACGTAACACACTCCTTACTTTCTCTTCAAGCCATCCCATGTCAGTTTACCAAGCCATGTTCAGAAAGGAAGCATTGATTTGGAAGGTGTGTTAATCAGTTGTAAACATTTTTCCTCTTTCCGTCATCGCACTCTTGTGTCTTAGTTCTTGTCAAAGTTTATTCCTTTTCTCACACTGGACGGAGCAGCAGGGAAGTTTCAGTCTTTTTTCTCCCAATTTTTGTATCTGGTGTTTGTTGGTTTGTGATCTTACATTCACGCTTGACAAAAGGCCAGTTGGCCGAAATTTGAACTTGTTTTGTCTTGGTTGTATTAAATACGCGTTCTTATTCTTTTTTCGTGTTTTTTTTTCTGGTTCCTGTTTGCTTGAACGCGGGCAGTCACACTTGTTTTGGATTTCTTGTCAAAGCGTTACGAAGCAACAATAGACATTGATTGCGTGAGATGGAAACGAGAGTTTATGAGTTTATTACCGTGAATCAGTGATAGAATAGAGGGACCGCCTACGACATAAATGTAGTCCTATGATTTGTGTAACATTTCGCGTTTATGACTTCATTCTTTTTGTGTGTGTGTGTGTTTTTTATTTCATTCTTGTTTTCCCCTTCTGAATGTTGTAACAATTTGCCTGTTTGTTTGTCTGTCCCTGAGCCTCTTCCCCTCATTCTCTCATTCACTTTGCATCTCAGTGAAGTACTGGTGGCGGGCTGCCGAAAGAGAGATGAAGACCAGAGTGGGGCGAGAGAGGGGTCTTCCTTTCTCTCTTGGTCTAGGGCTGGGCTGGACCTGGTTGGGTGTGCGTTGTGTGGCTATGTCCCGGGGTTTGTCATCTCCCCCACCTTGTCATGCGGTTTGTAAATAGGGTGACTGATGACTGGGTCCAATGGAGTCACACAACGTTGGACAGCCCCCCTTTGCTCGAAGGAATGTTGATTGCGTCGGGAGCTTGGGAGGTGATTGTTCAGAGAGTGGTGAGGCATTGGTACTCTGGACCCATCTGCACCCTCGTGGTGTTTCTTGTTAACATGCATTTTCATCTTTAGTCGACCTGCAATGAGAATAGAAAACGATGTAAGCTCTTTCGAAAACATCAAAAGAGGAGTCAGACAGGGTTGTGTTTTGTCACCAGATCTGTTTTCACTTTACAGCGAAAACATCATGAGAAACCTAGAAGAAGACCCTGGGTTAAAGGTTGGAGGGAAAATGATAAATAACGTTCGATACGCAGATGACACCGTGCTAATTGCAGAAAGTGAAAGGGACCTACAAAACCTTGTGAATATACTGGAAAACAGAAAGCAAAGGTAAGGGGTTGGAACTAAACAGCAGGAAGACTGAAGTCATGGTGATCAGTAAAAATCATGAAATCCCCTCATGCAAAATAACAGCAAACGGCACAATCTTGAGACAGGTTTATGAGTTTAAATACCTGGGAATGATCATTTCACCAGACAGCAGATGCACATCAGAAATAGACAGCAGAATCGGCCAATCCAAAACAGCATTCAAGAAGATGAAAAGCATTGTTACCAACAAATGCCTATCAGTTAACATCAGGAAGAGAGTTCTTGAATGTTGTATAGAACCAATACTGTTGCACGGTTGTGAGGCGTGGACAGTCAACAAGCAAATCCAGAACAAGATTGAGGCAGCCGAAACATGGTTTCTAAGAAGAATGTTGAGAGTTCCATGGATAGCAAAGAAAACAAACGAGACAGTCTTGATGGAGGCAGACACAAGAAGATCATTCATAAGGAAGATTAGGAAAAGACAGGCAACATTTATAGGCCATTTTATGAGGAAAGGGGAATTGGAGCACCTGGTCACAACAGGAAAGCTGGAGGGAAAGAGAGCACCAGGTAGACCCAGGGAGAAGATATTGGACGGACTTGTGGAGTGGCTGAAGACAAAGAGGGTGGAAGAGGTGCTTGAGGCAACAAGCGATAGAAACAGATTGAAGGCCATGATCGCCAACGCCATGTGGCAAGGCACCTGATGATGATGATGATGATGATGATGATGATGATGAGTCGATTTGCGCATACACCAAATTATTCTCACAACCTCTCTCTTCGTTTCTGTACTGTCCAAAGTAAACCACCTTAAAGGTGGTATGGAATTTGTGCATCTCTTCTTTCAGGGGTGTGTGTGTGTGTGTGTGTGTGTGTGTGTGTGTGTGTGTGTGTGTGTGTGTGTGTGTGTGTGTGTGTGTGTGTGTGGTGTGTGTGTGTGTTATTGTATTCCATGTGTATTCTCTGTCCATCAAGCTGAAAACTGTCGGTTCGCTGCCTGCAATAATCACACCCTCTCTGACATCTTGGAACGGCACAGCAAGACTTTAGACTGTCTCTGTCTGTTTGATTCCTTTGTTTCTGTGTCTATTCTTTTCTTTGTTTGATTCACTGCCATTGTTGTCGTCTTTGCCGCCTTTGTTGGTAGTGATGGCTTCTTCTCTGTAAAGAAATGGAAGAAAGGATTATTGGCTGCGTTGCGTTCTTTAGCCAACTTATGGTTTGGGAAATAGTGAGCCTTCAGCAGCTGGTGCTGGAAGTAAAGATTCATTACCGTGTATTACCTCATATTGCTTCCCCTTTTTCTTTCTTCATCATTGCACTCTCTCTCTCTCTCTCTCTCTCTCTCTCTCTCTCTCTCTCTCTCTCTCTCTCTCTCTCTGTGGCCTTCTCCCATCGGCTTCTCTTCCTTTGTGATAGTCATCACTAGAATTGATATGCAATCATGTTTTATGCGCGCCAGCAAATCGAACTCATGCCAGTAATCGAGTCTTTTCATTGTCCAACAAATCTACTTGTCCTCTTGTTTGCTGCAGAGAGAGAGAGAGAGAGGAGAGAGAGAGAGAGAGAGAGAGAGAGAGAGAGAGAGAGAGAGAGAGAGAGAGAGAGAGAGAGAGGAAGAGTCACCAAATCAATCAGATCCACTCTGTGCCAGTCCGAGGTAACAAACCAGGTTTTATGAAGGCAAACGGGATTGATGTTAGCGGAAATGAAATAATAGAGGAAGATGAATTGTCATTGGTTCTGTCAGAGCGTAAAGAGACTTTCTGCTTCTCTAGGTCTTCCTGGGAGGAGGGCCCCCCTGATAACATTTGTTGGATGGGTATTTGGACCGCTGCTTGGCATCAACAGCACATTCGTCATAACTCTCCATGAATATTGCCGTCTGCACCGGGACATTGTAATATAAAGGCAGCCACTGCCTGGTTTGGAAAGTGGATTCATAAACAATGTCATCCATTTTGGCTGTCATATTTCGATTTCAATATAAGAAAATATTGTACGGAGGAACTCAGCCCGGTCGTTTTCTGTCTGCGGTGTTATTTCCAAAAGTTTTGAATTGAATTAATATATTACTGTCGTTTGTTTAGCTGTAAGGCCATCTTCAGAAAACTGAACTGATCTCATCATGAGAAAGATCGTTCGCTTGATTTCTCTTTGGGTGGTGTTGATGGATCTTGTGTAGTGATTATCTTGTTCTGATCCTGGCAGTCATGACATATTGGATTAATTAGGACTGGAATACTTCTAGGAACGATGAACCATCGT
>JAPXFY010000035.1:30346634-30351634 GCA_030674185.1 Monoplex corrugatus
ATGTGTTCGATAAAGTCTTGCGTACTTTCTCTTAGGGTTGATAATTGGGTTGGGTACATGTGTTCGGTGCATTTTTGGCTCTAGGGATATGAGATATCATCATCATCATCATCATCATCAAGTGCCCTGCCGCATGGCGTTGGCGACCATGGACTTTCAACCATCTCTATCTCTCGTTGCCCCTAGCATCTCTCTCACCCTCCTCATCCCCAGCCACTCTGCAAGTCCGTCCAGCATTCTCTCCCTGGGTCTACCTGGTGCTCTCTTTCCCTCCAGCTTCCCCGTTGTGACCAGGTGCTCCAAAAACCCCTTCCTCATAAAATGGCCTATAAATGTTGCTTGTCTTTTCCTAATCTTCCTTATGAGTGATCTACTTGTGCCTGCCTCCATCAAGACTGTCTCGTTTGTTTTCTTTGCTGTCCATGGAACTCTCAACATTCTTCCGAGCAACCACATCTCGGCTGCCTCGATCCTGCTCTGGCTTTGCTTGCTGACTGCCCACGCCTCGCATCGTACAACAGTATTGATATGAGATATGTGAAAGCAATTTTAGGTAATTTAGGCCCTTTTTAAAAAATTTTTTTTATTTATCATCGCACACAGGGAGGTTACCTTTGTGCTCACCTTTTTTTTTTTTTCGTTCCATTTTCTGCGCCACCTTAGTGGCCACAAAAGCTGGCACAGTTTTTCTGCAATGCAATGATGATGATGTCGATGAGGATGATGATCATAGTGCTATGGAGTTCCATCTAGGATTGAGACTGCGTGACAGGGCTGTACTCTACGCTTGCTGACATAACTTATCCTGGCGTCAACCAGGCCCGAGAAGATTTAAGCAACACCCTCAATGACGCATCCGTGAAGTGGATGAGTTTCAGCTATTTTGTACCTTGTCTTCTCATTGAGCCCCATAACGCGTCCAACTCTGAGTAGGAGCCGGTTAGAGCCGAAAAATCCCACAATGATTTTTTAAAGGGACTGATGGTGATTCGAACCCACAACCTTCCAGTCGGTAGTCCGTTGCGTTAACCATTATGAATTCATGAATGTCTTTTTTTTAAAATCCCTGTGTGATGGATTGGACGGAGTGGTCAACGCCAGGGGCATTTCCGTAGATTATGTGCGCGAATGCATTGATATGTGTACTTACTTTCCTTTACGTCTTTTCCTATTGAAGTATTGTGTATGTTTTGAAACAGTTTTAGCCCTGATATGGCTGTACGCAGTCGGCTGGCCTTTAAAGAAAAATAACAATAAAATAACGATAACAGTTAGATACTGTCAAACTTTTCTGTTTTTGCTTCACAAGAAAAAAAAAAAAGAAAATCCCAGGTTATTATCACTCCTCACGATGTAATATTTTTCATCAGATTATTTAAATCAAAACAACAGAATAGTAAAAAAGCTCCAGGAAAACATTAATTTTTGGTTTTCAAGATTTCTGCTGAAAATATGGAAATCGGACAGAAAAAAACACCCCCTTTTCTTTATTAACCACTATGATTTATTGAATCAGTTTTTTAGAGAACATTCATTTTTGTTATACTTAAAAGAAACAAAAATTATCACGAGTTGTGATAACAGCCAAAAATCAGAAGAATCATCATCACGACTGATTCAGGTTCTGTTGTTGCTGTATCACTTCCAACAGCGTATCACCAAAACCGATACAATACAATACAAAACCAAACCAGAAAGCAGTAAGTGTAAAATTAGTCTTCTGTAACTTGTATGCAAATCTGAAATACAAGTCTGTCTCCATCGGCAACATCACAAAGAAGAACACCACCACGTCGTAAGGAATGATAGTGTTTATCGTCTTCTGAGTGTTGCTGTGTTCGTTCGTGTAAAACCAAAGTGTCAGATGTGATTTTGGACATTATCCTCGGGAAAGGCCAGTGGTGACAGTGGAACTGACAGAAAATTCCACTAGAGTGATGGAAAACCACAGACATCACACACACACACACACACACACACACACACACACACACGCGCGCGCGCGCGCGCGCGCGCACACACACACATGTATATATATATATATATATATATATATGTACATATATATATGTACATATATGTGTATATGTACACACACACATATACGCATATATATATATGTGTGTGTGTGTATATATATACATGTGTGCATGTGTGTGTGTGTGTGTGTGTGTGTGTGTGTGGTGTGTGTGTGTGTGTGTGTGTAAAACAAAACCCAACCATGTGTGTGTGTGTGTGTAAAACAAAACTCCACCATCTTCTCTGTGAAATACCTACGTAACAATCAGCATATTAGAGTTCGGCAATGTTACGTACTTTTTCTTAGGATTGATAATTGGGTACATGTATTAAGTGCATTTTTTTGCTCTAGGAACTGAGATAAGGTGAAGCAATATTAGGTAATAAAGGCCCTTTTATGTATATATATATATACATATATATATATATATATATGTATATATATATATATGATATATATATATATATATATATATATATTTATTTATTTATTAGTGTTAGTGTCCTTAGTTATGTTTAAACTTGTGTTCAGGTATGTTTTCTAAATCCCTTGTGCGATAAATTAGAGTGGTTAACGTCAGGGGCATCTCCTTAGATTATGTGGGCGAATGCATTGATATGTGTACTTAATTTTCTTTTCCTTTTTTTTTCCCCTGATGAAGTGTTGTGTATGTTTTGAAACGAGTTATAGCCCTGAGATGGCTCTACGCAGTCGGCTGGGCTTTAAACAGAAAATAACAATAACAATAAAATAAAGCCTGCACTTAAAAAAAAAAAAAAAAAAAAAAAAAAAAAAAACTTCCAGCGCAAGAGAAGGTCGAACATACAAACCCTTGTATGATCAGAATGGCACGTCTAACTTACTAAGCTGACAAGACCAGGAAAAAAAAAAAAATAAACAAAATACGGCAGACATTCGTCCGAGCTCAATAATGCCATCGTAAAGAGACTGAAAAACGACGACGCGGTTTTTCCTTCCTTTCCTTTCCGCTTGACAAAGACTTGAGAGGGTTTTTCTTTAACCGAAATCCGTATCTTGTCATCTTGTACACACAGGTACACACACACACTTGTCAGTGTCATACAGTGTTTATGGCTGAGACGTCTGTACCGTGACGTGAAGCCTCAAGAACACGAAACAGTAATGTCAGACAGAAACGAGGGGAAAAACAAAACAAAAACAAAAACAAAACAAAAACGGAAATCAGTTAAGAGCATCGGCCTTAAATCAAACGTTTTTAGAGACAAATGACAACACGTTTTTTGCTCGTTATGGTTTTGTCGTTGTTTGCCGTAAGTAACGCACAGATATGATTATTGACCGAAAGCGTATGTAGTTCTATCGTGCCTGTGTCTGTGTGGGCGTCTGTGTGTGAGCAAATGTGCATTTGGGGTGCATCGGTGTATGTTTTACACATTTTGAAATGAAACGATTATTATCATAAACTGTTCTTCTGTAGCGCTATTTTCCAAACTCATTTGGACCCCATGTGGATTATACACATAATCATACATTTTTAGTGGAATACGGAGAAGAAGCATATGTAGAACATTTTATGAGAAAAGAGAAATTAGAGCGCCTGATCACAACAGGAAAGCTGGAGGGAAAGAGAACACCAGATAGATCCACGGAGAAAATATTAGACGGATTTGCAGCGTGGCTGAGGATAGAGATGGTGGGAGATGTACTTGCAACGACAGGGGATAGATTCGTGTGGAGGGCCATGATCGCCAACGTCATGCGGCAGGGCACATGATGACGATGATGATGATGATGAAGGAGAACTCAAGCAATTGAGCGAGCTGACCATATTCCACTATGTTGCTGCACAATCTGCATCTTTAGCAAACGCGGGTGCTTGGTATTTGCATCTTTCCTTAAGCCAGCCACTGACATAACTCACAGGATCGTTACTGTATAACTCAAATGACTTTATATTGTTTAAAAAACATATAATAATAATAATAATAATAATAATAAGAGACCATTTATAAGCGCACATCTCTGCCTACGGCGGAGCTTATGACGCTTTACAATCATTCACTCACAATATTTCAATCTCTCAGACCTCACGTACATACACTAAATACACAATACAAGTAATAGAATAAATCCATAAAAATACTACATACGCTACAATCATACACGGATTCTCACGCAAGTCCAAATGCACCCCACAACCCCCACGGCTATACCCCAAAGTACTGTGAGGCACATTGGGCTCTATAATCACCCCCCCACCCCCCACCTACCTACTATAACATACACACACACTAACACACCTTTTCTACTATTAGGCTGGGGGGGAAATGAGGTTGAACTTACTGATAATATTTTTGAAAGAGGTGAGTTTTTAGAGCTGTTTTGAAAGAAGAAGTCGATTTTAGGTGTCGGATTTCAAAGGGAAGAGAGTTCCAGATAGTGGGGGCTGCGAAGGAGAAAGAGCGATGTCCAAATGTTTTTGTGCGCACGCGTGGAACACGGAGCAATCTGGTATCAGCAATGGAGCGGAGATTTCTAGAAGGAGTGTACACAGAGAGAAGATCAGCCAGGTAGCGAGGAGAGAGATCAGAGAAAAAAGAGTGGCATAGTGAGGCAAGCTTATAGTCAATGCGAGCTTGAACAGGCAACCAGTGAAGGGATTTGAGAATAGGTGTGACATGATCATGCTTGCGGGAACGAGAAACAAGTTTAGCGGCAGAGTTTTGTACTTTTTGAAGTTTGTCTAATTGATTTTGAGGACAGCCAGAAAAGAGGGAGTTACAGTAGTCTAATTTGGAGAGAACAAAGGCAGAAAGAAATGTTTAATATATAACAGACTAGTAGATATGACGTAAGCATATGAGTTTTGCTCGATCCATTGTATATAAATCTTGTTCAGTTTTGTCAGTGATATTGTAATATTGTTCAGCAATCATTGTTTTTATTTTTGTTTTTCGTAAAAAACAAGTTAAAAACAAGTTTGAAAAAAAACAACTTA
>JAPXFY010000035.1:30379134-30386634 GCA_030674185.1 Monoplex corrugatus
CAACAGCAAAACATGGCTCACCACTCCAGGGACAAGGGGCCGCTATTTCATTTTACAGGCAGTGGGTGGAAGGGGGTGGGGATTGATGTGTTTGCTGTCATCACGCCACAACAGCCAACCTCGCTTCTTTTCCCTGCGATTTTCGTTCTCATTTTGCTCAGTAAACATTTCTCCGAGATGTGCTGAGATGCCGGCTGAAACAAAACGAAGTTAGGTTGTTGATCGTGCAAAAAAATATGAATTAAAAAAGAAAAGATACCAGCGGCAGTATATTAATATTATATGCACCGGTTCATGAATATACTAAATATATTATTTGAAACGAGAAAAAGTTTTCTTCCTCACCTAGCAGAAGAGATTAAAGTAGTGTTTTATAAAGTATCTGCCGGTGATCCTTACTCCTCCTGTGTGGGGGGGATGCTGGTGGCTCTTTCAGTACATATAGTACCCCCACCATCTGGAAATTCTGTACTAGAAATTTCCTCTTTTCTCTCACTCTCTTTGTTTCTTTCTTCCTCCTTTTGCTTTCTGTCATTTCTTCGTATCATTTTTCTGCCTTTCTGGTCTATTCACCTGTATGTGTTCTATAAAGTCTTACGAACTTTCTCTTAGGATTGATAATTGGGTACATGTAGTAAGTACATTTTTGGCTCTAGTGAAAGTAGATGTACGGAAGCAGTTTTAGGTAATTTATGCTTGTTTTTATATATGTTTTAGTGTCCTTATGTTTAAATTTGTATTCAGGAATTTTTAAACCCCTGTGCGATAAACTGGACGGAGTGGTCAACGCCAGGGGCATCTCCTTAGATTATGTGCACGAATGCATGTACTTAATTTTCTTTTCTCTTTTTTTTCCCCCCAGTGTTGTGTGTGTTTTTGAAACTGTTATAGCCCTGATATGTCTCTGCGCAGTCGGCTGGGCTTTAAACAAAAATAACAGTGATAACGTTTTGGAAGTCTTCCGCTTCCCACTGAAAGCAGAATTTTAACATGTGAATAGGCACTCATAGAAGGAAAAGTTAGATAACTCTGCCACGAACAATATTTATTGTTACCTACATGTATGTATCAAAACACACTTCCTCGATGTTTTAATGGCTTTTATTCCATAGACAGGATAAACTTCAGTCGTGCGAAAGGGGGAGATTGTTTGAATGTCTTGATCATCTTGTTCTAATTCCACTTTGCGATTGAACATCCGTGCAGTTTTGTTGTCTTCTTTCTTTTCGTTTTTTTTTTCATTCGTTCGTTCATTTATTTGTGTGTGTGTGTGTGTGTGTGTGTGTGTGTGTGTGTGTGTGTGTGTGTGTGTGTGTGTGTGTGTGTGTGTGAGGGGTGTGTGTGTGTGTGTGTGTGTGTGTTGTGTGTGTGTGTGAGCGCGTGTGTGTCTATGGTGTGTGTGTCTATGGTGTGTGTGTGTGTGTGTGTGTGTGTTGAGTTGAGTTGAGTTAGTTTTAAAGTCCTACCACTCTTAGAGTATATGAGGACTAGCGAAAAAACATTTTTTGAAGAAGCCTTCAATAATTTTAATGCATTGTGAGAAACCGATGCTTTATTCGGTTCTCTGATCCACCCTGGATGGCAATCGAATGGGTGAAATCGTGTGTGTGTGTGTGAGAGTGTGTGTGTGAGTGAGGGAATGAGTGAGTGAGTGAGTGAGAGAGAGTTTGTGTGTGTGTGTGTCTATGGTGTGTGTGTGTGTGTGTGTGTGTGTGTGTGTGTGTGTGTGTGTGTGTGTGTGTGTGTGTGCGTGAGTGTGTGTGTGAGTGAGTGACAGAGAGAGAGAGAATGTGTGTGTGTGTGTGAGTGAGTGTGTGTGATTGAGTGAGTGTGTGTGTGAGTGAGTGAATGAGTGTGTGTGTGTGAGTGTGTGTGTGTGTGTGTGTGCGTGTGAGTGAGAGAGAGAGACTGACTCTGTGTGTGTGTGTGTGTGTGTGTGTGTGTGTGTGTGTGTGTGTGTGTGTGTGAGTGAATGAGAGAGAGAGAGTGTGTGTGTGTGTGTGTTGGTGTGTCTGTGTTTGTGTGCATCTGTCTGTCTGTGTGTCTGTGCAATCTTATCATTCGACCTTCCCTCTTGTTTGTTTTTGTTTGTGGACGTTGTCTATGTGACCATGTTGGCTTTTCTGTCTTTGTGTCTTGTGTTCATTCAGTGTCCAATTTCAGGCCTGTGTAGTTGGCAAGACAGACAGTGGCAGTGAAGGTGTTGGTTCCCTTTGGACACTGCAATGTGGTGTGGCCTGTTGCGCTGTTCACTGTCCTTCAGGCTGCCACTTGATGGAGTGATTTCAATGTCAGAACGGGAGCCAGAGATGTGGGTGCTGCTGCCACGAGTGATCTCCCTTGTCGTTTTCTGTCCTCATTCTCTCCCTTGTCTCTGATCGCCAAGTGAGGGCTCTTCGTCAGGACTGGCTGGGGTCTGTGAGAGTTTATCCTTGTGTGTGTGTGTGTGTGTGTGTGTGTGTGTGTGTGTGTGTGTGTGTGTGTGTGTGTGTGTGTGAGTATGTGTGTGTTTGTGTGTGTGTGTGTATGTGTGTGTGTGTGTGTTGTGTGTGTGTTTGTGTGTGTCTGTGTGTCTGTCAGTGTGTTTGTGTGTGTGACTGTGTGTGTGTGTGTGTGTGTGTGTGTGTGTGTGTGTTCACGCGCGTGCGTCTGTCTGTATGTGTCTGTGTCTGTGTTTGCTTTTCTGTCTTTCTCTCTCTCTCTCTCTGTCTGTCTGACTCTCTTTGTCTCTGTCTCTCTCCCCCTCTCTCTGTTTCTCTCTCTCTCTCTCTGTGTGTGTGTGTGTGTGTGTGTGTGAGCGTGTGCGCGCGCTCGTTTCTCTCTGTCTCTGTCTGTCTGTCTCTGCCTGTCTGTCTGTCTGTCTCTCTGCCTCTCTCTCTCTCTCTGTCTCTCTCTCTCTCTGTCTCTCTCTGTGCACGTGCGTGCGTGCGTGCGTGTGTTTGTGTGTGTGTGTGTGTGTGTGTGTGTGTTGTGAAGTGTTTATGAAGCTTTCCTGTGTATGTTTCTTTTCACATCTCTTGGCGAACAAGAGTAATAGTTTTTATCACATGCCTCCGAGCCTTTACCAGTCGCTTCAGCCAGCAAAAAGAGTCACTTGCCGCGCAAACTATTTGCAGGGGGGGTGGGGGAGGGGGTTGTGGAGGGACCCAAATCACCAACCAACTCAAACCGTATGTGACAATCAGCTTGATAAAAGACATTTTTAATTCCTCTTTCACCCGTCAATATCATCAGACACCAGCTCAGGGTGCTCCAGTCGGCTTCAACTGTTAGCCGAGTGTGACAGAAAAGGTAATTGACTGGCCTAAGAAGCTGTGAGAAAAGGCTCTCCACATTTCTCGCTGAAATCTCGCCCAGCACGTGACTAATCTGGCGAGAAGCGGGCACGCATGCGTGCGCCGTGGTTGAGTCAACGGGTTTTCTGTCCGGGGTTTTCATGTTTTAAGCTTACCTGTGTGCTCAGTTTGAGGGATGAGCACTGTGGGAAGAAAGAAGGTGCTGGGGGCCTCTCTGTCTTCAGGCGTTTCTCTTCCAGGGAAGGTTACTGGAAGGGGGGAGAAATGGAGGTGTGTCTGACTGCAGAGTGATTCAGCGTGGACGAAAGAGCTTCGCTATTGTTAGGTAGTGGGGTAGACAAAGAGTAATGTAGAACTGATCGCAGAATAATTTGGGTGGCTGTTGACACAGGCCATTGAAAGCCGTTCATTTATGAAATACTTTGCAAACTTGACAGGTTGAGC
Organism: Monoplex corrugatus; assembly: GCA_030674185.1. NCBI lineage: Eukaryota > Metazoa > Mollusca > Gastropoda > Littorinimorpha > Ranellidae > Monoplex > Monoplex corrugatus. Next base: position 30,382,875 of record JAPXFY010000035.1, read on the forward strand.
TTTGTGGAACGTGCAGAGTATTTGATACCGTTTGATTTCAGTTTCCCGAGAGGGTGTTACGTTACAGGAGAAATTAAATGCAGTCATGTCCGACCCAGTTTTCTACTGATGTTTTAGTGCTGATTCGGTCACTGGTAATCTGTGGGGAAATGCGCAGTTTGTAAGTGCCGATAAGGCCACGAAGACAATCATTTAATAAAAAAGGAGTAAAATAGTTTTGATTGAGTCTTTTTTGAAAGATCTTGGTTTTGTGAAGCCTCAGAATCAGTGTAAAAGCTGATTATTCCTGAACTGCGGTGGGATAAGGGAGAAGGCGGCCTGATGGTTTACCTGATCACGCCCGAGGGTGAGGTTCTTGGGTTCATATGGCTTTGAGGCTTCACTCTTTCTCTTCAGATTGACTGGAATATTGAATTGACCATCTGGTCCTATGGATGAGGACGAAAGCCAGTAGGATCTAAACTGATTGACAATCTGGTCCTATGGATGAGGACGAAAGCCAGTAGGATCTAAACTGATTGACCATCTGGTCCTATGGATGAGGACAAAAGCCAGTAGGATCTAAACTGATTGACCATTTGGTCCTATGGATGAGGACAAAAGCCAGTAGGATCTAAACTGATTGACCATCTGGTCCTATGGATGAGGACGAAAGCCAGTAGGATCTAAATTGATTGACCATCTGGTCCTATGGATGAGGACAAAAGCCAGTAGGATCTAAACTGATCGACCATCTGGTCCTATGGATGAGGACGAAAGCCAGTAGGACCCAAATTGAACTGACCGTAAGGTGCTATGGATAAGGACGAAAGCAAGTAGGACCCATGTGTGTTTTGGCCTGAGCAAGATGTAAAAGATCCAGCAACACTTGAAACTCATGAAGAGCAGCGGATTTGCCAGATTTATATGAAATGTTTTACCTCCAAGTTCTAGCCTGATATGACTCTAGTAGTCAGCTGGGCTACAAGCAGTATGAAGTTCTTCCAAGTTTTCCCAAGTTTTCCCACGTGTCTGACCTATTATAACCATGTTCTCACCTTTTGGTCCTTCCGTGAAATCTCATGTGCTTCGTTGACTTATCCCATGGTCGTGGACAAGAAAACCTCAGTTGATAAGTGGCGGATGTCAGTAGGTTGAACACACAACACAAACCGGAAACAAACACCAAACACAAAAATTAGGAGGAAAAGACTGAAACTTTTTTTTTCTCACACTGGTCGAAGCAGTAGGGAAGTTTTAGTCTTTTCTTTTTCTCCTGATTTTTTGTTTTGGTGTTTGTTTGTTTGTGATCTTACGCTTGACAAAGGCCAGTTGGCCGAAATTTTGCGCCTGTTTTGTCTGGTTGTATTAAATACGTATTCTGATTCTTTTTATCGTACAAGATCCAAAACAAGTGTGACTGCCCGCGCCCAAGCAAACAGGAACCAAAAGAATAAGAAAACCAATGCAAGCGCGTATTCAACAAAACAAGACAAGACAAGCGCAAATTTTCGGCCAACCGGCCTTTGTCACGCACGAACGCACGGTCACAAACAGATCACAAACACCAAACAATGGGTTATTCCATTTGGTCCCCTTTTTATCCACTGGACGAGGCGGCAGGGAAGTTTTTAGTCCTGTTTTTATTATCCATTGTTTGGTGTTTGTGACCGTGCGTTCGTGCTTGACAAAGGCCGGTTGGCCGAAAATTTGCGCTTGTTTTGTTGAATACGCGCTTGCATTGGTTTTCTTGTTCTTCTGGTTTCTTTTATCGTGTTTTGTTTTTTTCTGTTCCTGTCGGCCGTTTTTCAGAAAACCAGGCTTTCAGGGTGGGAGTGGGAGTTACCTTTCTTTTCTTCCGTACACGGCCATCTTTACCTACAGTCCTGTATCACCATAGTGACTGCAGCACAAGTCAAACGGAAGTTGAGAGTAGTGAAGACCAAAGAATGTCTGCCAGCTGATTGCCTGCTGCCATTACCCTTCTGATTACTTTGACGTCATTATCTATCCGAAGGGAGGACTTTGAAAGGGGACTGGGTGATAGAGACATTGTGTGGACGAGCACTGCACGTCACAGAGAACACAGTAGTTGAAGTGGATCAGCTTACACGCTGTACAGGACCTCATTGATTGACTGGAGGAGTGCCCATCAGCTAAGCAGTAACTACAATAAAATGGCCGGACGGTAGTCTTGGTTGGGGTCTATAAGAAGAGGAAGATACGCTGACGCGGTAGGAAAGATGAATGGTAGACATGCACCTTCCCCCCGTGGGGATGCCGGGGGCTGTGTCGGTGTATATAGTATCCCCACCCTCTGGAAATTCTGTTCTAGAAATTTCCTCTTTTCTGTCACTCTTTGTTTCTTTCCTCCTCCTTTGCTTTCTGTCATTTCTTCCTATCATTTTCTGTCTTGTTGGTCCTTTCACCTGTATGTGTTCGATAAAGTCTTATGTACTTTTTCTTAGGATTGATAATTGGGTACATGTATTAAGTGCATTTTTTGGCTCTAGGGAAAGGAGAGGTAATTTAGTCCTGTTTTTACATATGTTTTGGTGTCCTTAGTTATGCTTAAATTTGTATTCGGGTTTGTTTTTTAAATCTCCTGTGTGATAAATTGGACGGAGTGGTCAACGTCAGGGGCATTTCCTTAGATTGTGTGCGCAAATGCATTGACACATATACTTATTTTTCTTTTCCCTTTTCCCCCCCTGTTGAAGCAGTGTGTGTGTTTTGAAGCAGTTATAGCCCTGATATGGCTCTACGCAGTCGGCTAGACTTTAAACAACAATAACAATAACAATAATAATAACCCTAATTGTTTTGACATTCTTATCAGCTTACACACTGAACAGGACTTCATTGATTGACTAGAGGAATGCCCATCAGCTAATCAGTAACTACAATAAAATGGCTGGAGGATAGACTTATTCCCCGTCCCATTTTCTACGCCACTTTAACAGCCACGGAAGCTGGCACAGTTTTTTACAATGCGATGATGATGATGATGTCGATGAGGATGATAATCTTGACGCTATTGAGTTCCATGTAGGATTGAGACTGCGTGACAGGGCTGTACTCTACGCTTACTATCATAATATATCCTGGCGTCAACCAGGCCCGAGAGATACGGACACCTGCGGTGCTGGTCAGAAGATTTGAGCAACACCCTCAATGACGCATCCGTGAAGCGGATGAGACTCGACTGTGTGGTCCCAGTCTTCCCAATGAGTCCATAACACGCCCAACTCTGGGTAGGAGCCGGTTAGAGCCGAAAAAATCCCACAATGATTTTTAAAGGGACTGATGGGGATTCCAACGGCTGGAGGGTAGACGTAGTTGAGGCATAAAAGAAGAGGAAGATTATTCGGACACGGTAGAAAAGATGAATGGTAGACACGCGCCATGTGGTGACTCAAAGGTCGGGTACTGACAGATCCTGTAAAAAAATTATTGCAGACAATCAGATTTTATCCTCGTGAAGGTCACTGTGACCTTGAAAAAGCTTCAGATGAAATGTAACGTGACGTGCACTGAAGGCAACGTCAAAACTGTCACAACGGTGGAGACACATTTTACACATTGTTCTGGAGAAATATTCCTGTCTCCACACCTTCGACAGAAAGCGCTGATTTTTAGGCACCGTATCGTCCTTGTGACCTTCACCTTGGAACTTAACAATCTAAACTTAGTTTTTTTGTGACGCCAAGGCAGTCCACAGCTTTGGACAAGAAGTTGGGAAAATATCCACTTGTAAAGAGTTAAATAAATTAATCTTGTT
>JAPXFY010000035.1:30391634-30399134 GCA_030674185.1 Monoplex corrugatus
AAGAACAGTATAAAGTGATATCTTCACTGAAGATAAACTTACATTAATTTAAAAAGTTGAACAAAAAGTTGAAAAAACAGCTAACCACCCGACGTAATTAGTCATATAAGTAAGAGGAAGACCCAAATCCGCCGGCAAATAAACATAAGAACAGTATAAAGTGATATCTTCACTGGAGATAAACTTACATTAATTTAAGAGAGAGACAGAGAGAGACAGAGACAGAGAGAGACAGAGAGAGAGAGACAGAGAGAGAGAGAGAGAGAGAGAGAGACAGAGAGACAGAGAGACAGAGAGACAGAGAGACAGAGAGAGACAGTGAGAGAGACAGAGAGAGAGAGAGACAGTGAGAGAGAGACAGAGACAGAGACAGAGAGAGACAGAGACAGAGAGAGACACAGAGAGAGACAGAGAGAGAAAGAGAGAAGGACAGAGAGAGAGAGACAGAGAGAGACAGACACAGAGAGAGAGAGACAGAGAGAGAGACACAGAGAGAGACACAGAGACAGACAGAGAGAGACAGAGACAGACAGAGGAGAGACAGAGACAGAGAGACAGAGACAGACAGAGAGAGAGACAGAGACAGAGAGAGACAGAGACAGACAGAGAGAGAGACAGAGAGAGAGACAGAGAGAGAGACAGACAGAGACAGACAGAGACAGAGACAGAGAGAGACGTTTTCTGACACAAGAGTTTTCAGAATGTCAGAATACTGTTTATGCTGAAAGCACTCCCCGGAAAGCCTCGCGGGGAGTCTCATTGCCCGTATACTTAATCTCGGTGCACCCTGTAATGCCCGTACAATCACAGTCCTGTACCACCGCCAGCCATAGAGAATTGCCGCGCAAGACAAACGGAAGATGAGGGGTACCGAAGACCAAAGAAGAATGTCTGCCATCTGATTGCCTGCTGCCCTTTTCTTCCTGATTACTTCGACACAATTACCTGTCTGGTGGCGGTGTGGTGGTGGTGGTGGTTATGGTGATGGTGGTGATGGTGCTGGTGATGGTGCTGGTGATGGTAGTGGTGGTGATAATGGTCATGGTGGTGATGGTAGTGGTGGTGATGGTAGTGGTGATGGTAGTGGTGGAGGTGGTGATTATGGTCATGGTGATGATGGTGGTTGGTGATGATGATGGTGGTGGTGGTGGTGGTGATAATGATGGTGGTGGTGATGGTGGTGGTGGTAGTAATGATGGTGGTGGTGGTAATGGTGGTGGTGATGGCGGCGGCGGCGGTGTGGTGGTGATGGAGATGGTGGTGGTGAAGATGGTGGTGGTGAGGGTGGTGGTGGTGGTGATGATGGTGGTGGTGAGGGGGTTTTGAAAGACAAGAAACAGAAATACGGCCAGATGACACGGAGAGAGAGAGAGAGAGAGAGAAACAGAGAGAGAGACAGAGAGAGAGAGAGACAGAGACAGGCAACAGACACAGACAGACAGAGAGACAGAGAGAGAGAGAGATGGGGTGATGGGAGACATTGCGAGGGTTATTTGCCAGAAAGGTGTATATCAAACGGAATAAAGAAGGCTGATACACCTTTTGTGGCTGGAAACCTTCGATTGTCGTGGACGAGGGTGCACATCAGACAGACAGAGCAAGACGTAGTGCACGTGCAATGGGGCAGACAGTAAGAAACACAGACAGAAAAAGAGGAAGGTAGAATTGGTACAGAGAGATCAAAAGAAAAAGGGATGGGATTATGGTGATCACATAAGAGAAAGAGATGAATGGTAGACACGCACGAGACTTGGAGAGAGAGAGAGAGAGAGGAGAGGGAGGGGGGGAGAGGGGGTCGATGAATAAGGAGGTAAGAGATTTGTCAGAGAGACTGTAGACAAACACACACACGCCCGCGTGCTCGCGCGCGCGCGCACACACACACACACACACATACACACACCACACACACACATACACACAACACACACACACACAAAACACACACACAACACACAACACAAACACACAACAAAGACACAAAGACAGAAGAAATCACCTCTTAGCTAGTACAGTAGAGAAAAAACACGCACACAGAGATCACCCTTTACCTAAGACAGGTATACAAAAGAAAGACACCTGGCAGACAAGAAAAAGACTTACAACCAGATGGCGGAGAGAGAGACAGACAGACAGACAGACAGAGAGGAGAGGTAACAGACACAGACAGGGAGGCAGAGAGAGAGAGAGAGAGAGAGAGAAAGAGAGAGAGAGAGAGATGGGGTGGTGGCGGCGGCGGCTTTACATACAACGGGTCATTGTTATACTTTTACAACAAATAATAGTAGGCCTAATCAGTGGAGGGAAATATTCATAAACATACATGTAGACATACATGAGATAGAGAGAGACCAGAGAGAGAGACACACACATACACACCGAGAGACAGACAGACAGAGAGAAAGAAGAGAGAAATTGACCAGCCTGTTTACAAATTGGAGAAATGGCAGAAGAGACATTATGAGACATAGAGACGAGTCAATGCAGAGCTCGGGCACAGACCACGCTCAGGCAGAAAGAACATTGTATATATATATAAGCCTCCAGTCGATCCAGCTGTAAATGTGTACCTGACCCTTTTTTTCAGAGTGAGGGAAGGTAAAGCAGCGGTGGAGAGGAGATGGGTGCTATCTACATAATGCTGGCCCAGAGAGAAATTCAAGGTTCTGCCACCTCACTCCTTTACGATCTCAGAGTTATGGGGCAACCTGTACCTTACTTTTGAGTGAAGATACATAGATTACAGCGGTCGTTTAGTTTTTCTGAATACGGACAGATATAAGAAGACAGAACAGGAAAAGAACAACAGCAACAAACGAAAAGAAAAAAAAAAAAGGAAAGAAAGCAGTAGTATGCGTTATATGCAGTCGTGGACAATCCCATTCTTTGATCTGTTGAAAATGACGGAAATGAGGAGAAATTCTCAATGAAAAATAGGCAACAACGGTCATCAGAAACATCTTCCTCCCTCACTCCCTTCCTCTCTCTCCCTACACATTCCACTCTCTCTCTCTGTCTCTCTCTGTCTGTCTTTCTCTCTGTTCCTCTCTTTCTCTCTCTGTCTCTCTCTGCTCTGTCTGTCTCTTCTCTGTTCCTCTCTTCTCTCTCTGCCTCTCTGTTCTGTCTTCTCTCTGTCTCTCTCTTCCCCTCTCTCTCTCTTTCTGTCTCTGTCTCTGTCTCTCTCTCTGTCCTCTTCTTCTCTCTGTCTCTTCTCTGTCTGTCTGTCTGTCTGTCTCTCTCTCTGTCTGCTCTTCTCTGTCTCTCTCCTCCTCCATATCCTCCTCCGTTTTTGTCTCTGTCTCCTTTCTGTCTTCAGCTCTGCCTGATGTCTCTGTCCCTTCTTCTGCCTTCTAGTCTCTTCTCCTTTCCTCGTCCCTGTGTCTCATGTCTCTGTCCGCTTGTGTTGCTGTCTCTCTCTGTGTCTGTCTGTCTGTCTCTCTCTCTCTCTCTCTCTCTCTCTCTCTCTCTCTCTCTCTCTCAGTCCCTCAACTCATACAAACCAATTATCCCACACAGAGTCAGACGTTGCTGTTATTGTTAATCATGGCAGTGGGGGTGGGTGGGCGGGTGGGGGGAATAGACTTTTGATCATTTGAAACGAGGCTCCTGCCCAGACTGTCTTTTATTTCAGTGTCAGCCATTCTGTTGCACTGTTAGGTCCTTTCCCAGGTTTGAAGAGATGGCCATGGCCGTGCAGCCTAGATGATTCCCAATTTTGAGCGCATTTTAGGTTAGGGTGGCTCAGATGACAGAGCTGTGGTCTTTAGACCTGTTGTCTTTGGTTCAGTCCCAACTCGCAGCGTACCAGATGGCCACTTTGCTGTCGCCCCACCCCCCCCCCCCCCCTGTGGGGATGCCGGGGGCTTTTTCAGTATAAACAGTATCCCCACTCTTTTCTCTCTGTGTCTCTGTCTCTTGTCTGCCTCTGTGTGTCTCCCCTGTCTCTGTCTCTGTCTCTCTCTCTCCTTTCTCTCCGTCTCTGTCTCTCTCTCTCTCCTTTCTGTCCGTCTCTGTCTCTCTCTCTCCTTTCTCTCCGTCTCTGTCTCTCTCTCTCCTTTCTCTCCGTCTCTGTCTCTGTGCCAGAAATGTCCTCTTTTCATGTCACTCTCTTTGATTCCTTTTTTCTCTTTTTCTTTCTGTCATTTCTTCCTATAATTTTTTTTTTGCCTTGCTGATCCATTCACCTGTATGTGTTCGATAAAGTCTTACTTTTTTCTCTTAGGATTGATAATTGGTACATATATTAAGTGCATTTTTGGCTGTAGGGAAGTGAGATATCATCATCATCATCAGGGGCCCTGCCGCATGGCGTTGGCGATCATGGACTTCCATCTGCCTCTATCTCTCGTTGCCTCTAGCATTTCCCCCACCCTCCTCGTCCCCATCCACCCTGCAAGTCCGTCCAGCATTTTCTCTCTGGGTCTACCCGGTGCTCTCTTTCCCTCCAGCTTTCCCATTGTGACCAGGTGCTCCAAATCCCCTTCCTCATAAAATGGCCCATAAATGTTGCCTGTCTTTTCCTAATCTTCCTTATGAGTGATCTACTTGTGTCTGCCAAGTGAGATATGCGAAAGCAATTTTAGGTAGCTTAGGCCTGTTCTTATACTTTTTAGTGTTTAAATTTGTAATCGGGTAATTTTTTAAATCCCCTGTGTGATAAATTGGACGGAGTGGTCAACGCCAGGGTCAACCTATGTGCACGAATGCATTGATGTGTGTACTTAATTTTCTTTTTCTTGTTTTCCTGTTGAAGTAATGGTGTATGTTTTGAAACGGTTACAACCTGATATGGCTCTACGCAGTCGGCTGGGCTTAAGAAAAACAACAATAATGATAACAATAACAATGAATTTGCTGCCGTCTGTCTTAATACTTCAATCCTTTTCATGGTGCCGGCTTCATGTTCACTCCAATTCCTCTTATCTCCCTTTCTTCATCTCTTCCAAGCTGTGACCAGCATGCTCATAGGTGAAAAGCTATACCTTTTCACGATGAGAAGTACGTATATAACGGCATTTTTGGCTAGGAAGTGACATCATCACACGAAGTCCCTGCCCGCATGGCGTTCCCATCCATGACTTCCATCTGCCTCTACTCTCGTGCCCAGCATTTGCCCACCCTCCTCGCCGCATCCCTGCAAGATGTCCACCCCAAAAGACATCCTTCTTGTGAGTCTTGCCCAGTGCCCTCCAGCTCCCATTGACAGTGCTCAAACCCCTTCCTCATAAAATGGCCTTGAGATTCACTCTGATTTTCCTAGGAGTGACTCTTTCTGCAAGTGACATAGCAAAGCATTGGTAGCTTAGCCACTACTCATAGGTACTCAGTATGTGTGAATTGTATGGGACAAACTTCCCAGCTGTGTGCAAAATGACGAGTTCGCAGACAAGGGATATGTGACCAACAGACCAGAGTCACGATACACATGTTACCTGTTTGCGACAGAGTACTGCTCTCTCAGCATATGGTCTCTATACAGCGTCGGCTGCTTAGGACCAATCAACAGCCCATCTAACATTAAACGAATTTACTTGTCCATGTCAATCCTACCTAGAGGCCTCATACAACACTATCTCCCCCCCCCTTTACCTATCTCCATTTCAGGACCATGTCAGTTCATAAATTTTCTTCTCGAAAGTCCATCAGCCCATCACAGGAAGATTCAGGGAAGCACGTATGGAACTATCTAAGTGCGCTGAGTCCCTCTTGAACAAAATATACATAATCGGTGTCTGTGTGTAGGGATTGATGGACTCGACTTCAGTTCTCTCACAAGACGACACAGGGATGACTACCACCTGTTGTCTAGAGAGCAGCAAGTTGCCCTGGCGAGGTTGCGCACTGGTCACAATAGGCTGAACAGCCACATGTACCGCAAACTGAAGCTGGCACCCTCCCCAACCTGTCCCTGCGGTCAAGAAGACCAAACCACGGAGCATATACTCCAAAGATGTCCCCCCTTCACCAGGTGGCAAGACAAGACGTGTGGCCGACAGACACTTCGCTGACAACCAAACTCCATGGCTGCAGACAGGACCTGGAAAAGACGGCTTGCATCATCGCCCGGACTCAGATGATTGTGTAGCAGCGTACGCCAAGAAGAAGAGAAGAAGTTCTCTCCTCATTTCGATGGTGTCTGGTGTTTTTTTTGTTTTTTTTTGTTTTTTGGTTTTTGTGTTTTTCTGTACAGCCTCACGTATCATTGTTTGGAGTGAGAGCTCTTGATTGTTTTCTTGGTGTCTGTTAGTTTAGTTTCCGTCAATCTTTGTATTTTTATGGCTGTAAACTACATTTAATCTGAAAAGGAGTTCAGGTTTCACTGTTTCTAGGTATGAAATCGTTTTATGTGTTTTCGCCCTCCAGCCCACCAATTTTCACTGAATCGTTTTGATGTTTTCAGTCACCAGTCCCACCAGTTTTCACTGAATCGTTTCATGTTTTTCAGTCCCATCACCACCAATTTTCACTCAATCGTTTTATGTTTTTCAGTCACCATCCCACCAGTTTTCACTCAATCGTTTTATGTTTTTCAGTCACCATCCCACCAGTTTTCACTGATTTATGGCATGCAATTTTCACCCAACACCTCTCTCTGTATCTCCTTCTCTGTCTCCCTCACTTGCTCTCTCTCTCTCTCCCCCCTCTATCTCCCTCACTTGCTCTCTCTTTCTTCCCCCCCCCCTCTATGTCCCTCGCTTGTCTCTCTTTCTCTCCCCCCCTCTCTATCTCCCTCACTTGCTCTCTCTTTCTCCCACCCCCCCCCTCTCTCTCTCTCTCGTTCCCTCGCTCGCTCTTTCACCCCTGTGTGTGCGCATGTTCGTGCATGCGTCAGCGCGGGCGTTTTACGAGAGTGCCGGCATGCGAGATTTGTTATGTTACTTGATGTGACAATAATGAATAGCATTACGTCAGCCCGCTTCATTCAGGGCCAAGACTTGTCAGCGTCCCAGAAAGCATGGCATGCGATGTAGCTTTCAGTCAACAACCCACATGGAACGAGGGAAGATAGTTGTGACAGGGCGGGGTGGGGTGGGTGTGAGAGGGGAGGGGTGGGTAGGTGAGGGGGGTGTCACTTGTGTTGACTGTAATCAAGTCAACAAAGGAAGCTTGTTACCCCCCACTCTCCCTCTCTGTTCTGTGTGTCTGTCTCTGTCTCTGTATAGTGCTGTCTTGCTGTGCTGTCTTTTTGCTTTTCTGTTTGTGTTGTTGTTGTTGTCTGTCTCTCTGTCTCTGTCTCCTCTCTCTGTCCACGTCTGTCTCCCTCTCTCTCTCTGTCTCTCTTCTGTGTGTGTGTGTGTGTGTTGTGTGGGGTTTCGCTATGATTTATCTGGTTTTGTTGTCGCGTGTCGTTCATTGTTGTGTGTGCGTGTGTGTGTGTGTGTGTGTGTGGTGTGTGTTGGGTGGGGTCGCTTGATTGTGGTGTTTGTGTGTGCGTGCGTGTCGTGTGTGTGTGTGTGGTGTGTGTGTGTGTGTGTGTGTGTGTGTGTGTGTGTGTGTGTG
>JAPXFY010000035.1:30409134-30416634 GCA_030674185.1 Monoplex corrugatus
AACAGACACACACGCACGCACGCACACCACACACACACACACGCATGGCTATAAATGGGGAGAAAGAATAAAAGCAATAAAAGCAAGAATAAAAGCAATGGAAAATTATAGAGAGCATATCATATACAATTATATATTAAAACAAAGTGATTCCCCTCCGAGCGGAGACAGGCTGCAGAGGGGGGTTGAGTGAGGTTAGGATTTTATGCAGAGGAGAAAAGGTGAGTTTTGAGAGCGGACTTGAAGGAGACAAAAGTAGGTTGCTGACGGACTGAGAGAGGAAGTTTGTTCCAGGAGAGTGGACCAGAAACAGAGACGGCTCGTGGAACCATAGGTATTGGGCTTAGTGCGTGGAAAGCTAAAAGTCAGAGGATTGGAGGCAGAGCGGATGGTATGTGAGGGAACATAGATCTCAAGAATGAATTCCATATGTATTAACGTCACAGGTGCCATGTGATGGAGAAGATCCAGAATGATCAAGGCACAAGCCTTAAGCCTGCACATAAACCCACCAGCTGGCCAGGTCCTGAGGTCCTACCTAGATAAAAACAGATGTGTCTAAGGCAGGAGCCAGACAATAAAAATTTGGCCTGGATTTTTCTCCTCAGTTTGACCGGAGAATCCAACTGAACGTCTAGTCCTTCGGAAGGGGACGAAAAACCAGTCGGACCCGTGTGCCTTCTGGCTGCGCACGCTAACGATCCCACGGTAGTTGAAAATCGTGAAGAGCAGGGCATTGCCCGGCTGCCTTGGTATAAAACATTAGAGAGACAGGTTGATGTCCCAAGCCCCACCCCTTGAAGACCAATTAGCCTTCTTGCCTTTTTGAAGTCTTGATAAAAAAAAAGTGAATATGAATTTGAAGCGAGGAAGACGGGATGGGCGCCGCCCTCGTGGTGCTGGCCCTTGAAAAAGTTGAGGTCTCTGCCACCTCACTCCTCTGCGACCCCAGAGTTATGGCACTATGTCGTTAGGACCTCTTTCCTTCAAAGCCCTTCAGGTGACTCTCAGTTTTGCAGTTAATTTGCCATGTCTCTTAAGCACAGAGTAGGACTGATCAGTCGTTGCACTTCTAGATCTTCACCTTCAGATGGCAGACACACATTAACCCTTTTACTCCCGCACCCTAGCCACCAACTGCAACAACATCAACCCAAACTTAACCCTTTGACTCCCTCAACCTATCCACCAGGGTGAGACAGGGTGAGAGAGTCAAAGGGTTGTTTTTGCTTTGCTAGCATAGTTGACAATGCGAGATGCTGGTGGACAGGGTGCGGGAATCAAAGGGTTAATGTAGACATACGAAAACAGGGTTTTTCTCAATGTAATGACATCCCTGTATTTCAAAAGTGGCCAGTAGATAGATGATAAAACAGCAACATTCAAAAACAGAACAGGCGCTGCTTTATACGTATCATTCACCACATGACGCAAATCGGAAGAGAGACACACAGAGAGAGACACACACACACACAGAAAGAGAGGTGGGGGGGGGGGAATTCAAGCAAAAAATGCAGTAATCTGTATGTACATAACCACCGGATTACAACATTTTCCGTAAAAAAACAAAACTGTGTTGTCTACACGCGACATTTACATCGCTACAACAATTAAGCCAGATTGTGTTTTCGCCCGATATGTATGGATATTGCTAGACTGGAGATAGAAAGTCTAGACATTTTTCTTCCTTTTTTTCTAGATTTTTTTTTTTTTTTTTTTGGTAAAGGGAGGGGGGGGGTCTGTATCCCTAGTTTGTTTGTCGTGCCCTTGTTTTGTTTTTTGTTTGTTTGTTTTTGACTCTTTAGTATTTTTTTTTTTTTTCTTCTTTTTTTCTCTTCTTTTTTTTTCTTCTTTTCTTTTTCTTCTTTTTTTTTCTTTTCTTTTCTTCTTTTCTTCTCTTTTCTTTTTTTCTTTTCTTTTTCTTCTTTCTTTTTTCTTCTTTTCTTTCTTCTTTCTTTTCTCTTCTTTCTTTTTTCTTTCTTCTTCTTTTTTCTTCTTTTCTTTTTTCTTCTTTTTCTTTTTTCTTCTTTTCTTCTTTTTTTTCTTCTTCTTTTTCTTTCTTTTTTTTCTTCTTTCTTTTCTTTTTTCTTTCTTCTTTCTTTTTTCTCTTTTCTTTTTCTTCTTTTTTTCTTCTTTCTTTTTCTTTTCTTCTTCTTTTTTTCTTCTTTTCTTCTTTTTTCTTTTTTCTTCTTTTCTTTCTTCTTTTCTTTTTTTCTTCTTTTCTTTTTCTTTTTTTTTTCTTCTTCTTTTCTTTTTCTTCTTTTTTTCTTCTTTTTTCTTTTTTCTTCTTTTCTTTCTTCTTTTTTTTTTTTTCTTTTTTTTTTTTCTTTCTTTTTTTTTTTTTCTTTTTTTTTTCTTCTTTTTTTTTTCTTTTCTTCTTTTTCTTTTTCTTTCTTTTCTTTCTTCTTTTCTTTTTTCTTCTTTTTTTTTTTCTTCTTTTCTTTTTTTCTTCTTCTTCTTTCTTCTTTTCTTTTTTCTTCTTTTTTTTTTTCTTCTTTTCTTTTTTCTTCTTTTTCTTTCTTCTTTTCTTTTTTTCTTTTTCTTTCTTCTTTTCTTTTTTCTTCTTTTCTTTCTTCTTTTCTTTCTTCTTTTTTTTTTTCTTCTTTTCTTTCTTCTTTTCTTTCTTCTTTTCTTTCTTCTTCTTTTCTTTTTTTCTTTTTTCTTTTTTTTTTTTCTTCTTTTCTTTTTCTTCTTCTTTTCTTTTTTCTTTTTTTTTTTCTTCTTTTCTTTTTTCTTCTTTTCTTTTTCTTTCGTTTTCTTTTCTAGTTTTGTTTGTTCGGTTTTTTTTCCGAGTTTTGTTTTTCCCCCTACCGAGTTTTCCCGTCTTAGTTTGAGTTTATATCTCTATTTTTTTTTTTTTTCTAGATTGTCTTTTTTCTCTATAGAATTTTTTTCGAGTTTTTATTTCATATTCTGTTTTAATGTTGTTGTTGTTGTTGTTGTTGTTGTTGTTCTCCTAGGTTGTTTTTTTTTTTATCTCCCTACCTTTGATTTTTCTCCAAAGTTTTGCTTCTCTTTTTCTTGCCCTAGTTTGGATTTTCATCTTCTTCTTTTTTTTTTTCTTTTTTTTTTTTCTTACTCCTTAGTATTTCCCCTGGTTTCTTTATTTTTGTTTGTTTGGTTGGTTGGTTTTTGTTTTTTGTTTTTTGTTGTTGTTTTTTTTTTTGGGGGGGAGGGTGTTGTGCCCTATGTTTTACTTCCTAGTTGTGTTTTTGTTTTTTTCCCATCATGAACTACAAAGGAGAGGTTGGTGTGGCTACACAGGATTAGTGGAAACATTGGGAACAGGGTTTCAGTTTTCCCAATGACTGCAAACAGCCGCTGTAAGAACGTCATTGCTTTAACAGAAGGGGCATTCAGCTATCGACTAATTTCTTATGAACATCTCTCTGCCTGTCTTCCTCTCTGTCTCTGTGTCTGTCTGTCTCTCTCTCTCTCTCTCTCTCTCTCTCTCTGTCTGTCTGTCTGTCTCTGTCTTTCTGTCTGTCTGTCTCTCTCTCTGTCTTTCTTTCTGTCTGTCTGTCTGTCTCTCTCTCTCTCTCTCTCTCTCTCTCTCTCTCTCTCTCTCTCTGTCTTTGAGAGGTAATTCTATTGCACAAATATCTGAACACCGTCTATTAGGAGTTCTCATTGATCATAATCTTACCTGGCAGAACCACATTGATTATTTATGCAGGATTATCTCCAAGAACTTATTTATTCTGTCCAAATTAGATATTAAACAGATACAAACACACGCCAATTATTTTACAATGCTCATATTAAGTCGAACATAGATTATGCCTCTACATTGTGGGATAGCTCATGTGAAGTTCATCTAAAAAAATTGAACACCTTACATAGGAGGCAGCAAAATTTATCATACCAGATCCCACTTTAACAACAGATGAAAAACTTAAACAGTTAGGAATCCTCCCTCTAAAGTCACACTTAATGTTCAATAAAGGTATCACAATGTTTAAAGAATATAAAAGGAGTGTTCCGCAATATCTTCTCAATTTGTTTAATCAGAATGTGCGTCATACTCAAACTCAAGACAAGATCAATTCAAAATTATCCGTCCAAGAATTGACATATATAAAAGTAGTTTATCGTTTTCTGGTGCACAACTATGGAACACCCTCCCCCCAAATATCACAAACACTCAATCACTCTCTTCCTTCAAAGTTACTTTATTTAAATACCTCGACGTCAGTGTCGTAGATTACCCCAGTTAGAAACAATAACGTCAGCTGCCTTTCAACTTATGACATCTAATCTAGTCAATGTGTGTGTGTGTGTGTGTGTGTGTGTGTGTGTGTGTGTGTGTGTGTGTGTGTGTGTGTGTGTGTGTGTGTGTGTGTGTGTGTGTGTGTGTGTGTATGCACAATGATAATTCGTGTTTTTTTTTCTTGCTTTTTATCTTTCTTTTTTTCTTCTTTTTTAACATTATTGATATTTTAACAGTTCAAACAGCCAACCAGTATTTCTTTCTGTATTATATGCGATGATTTGTTGATGACTCTATGACGTGTTTGATTTCTCTCTTGCTTCTTCTTTATTTCTCATTGCTTTTGTTCATTTTTGTTTGTTTGTTTTTTGTTTTGCTTGCTTGCCCATCTTATCTGTTAGCCATTTTGTCTGTTTGTTTGGTTGGCTCTTATCTGCTGTCTGTATTTGTCACTTTTCTCCAACTGTTATCCATATTATGCTTGTATCTCTCTTCTCCTATCAAGAAAAACGGCGCTTGATTATGGTTACTATTCTTGATTTATTTATGTCTTATTACATGAATTATTGATTTGTTTACACATGTATGATATTTCTATTATACGTATGCGTTTATTATTACTGTAATTTCCTATTGTCGAAAGTAAAATTTACTTTTATTTATTTATCTATATGTTTATGCCTTCAATCGACCCAATGTTTGCTACTCCCCCCCCCCCCCCTTTTTTTTTTTTCTTTCTTTAATCATCCTTCTGAACTGCTTTTTTTTTACCTCCATTTATTACTTTTGGGTTTAGTAGTAGTAGTAGTAGTAGTGGTAGTAGTGATAATTGTTGTAGCAGTGTTAATATTTTTGTGTGTAATCAGAATAGCCGCAGTAAAAATAGTGATAGCAAGTTGATTTCATCTTCTTTGATTTGATTGTAAGAACATTAGTCTATTTGACGCTTGATTTATCTTCTATAATTTTTTTCACATGTGATGTTTCTTCTCCCTCTATTTCATTTTATTTTGTTTTATCTTATTACTATTCTGTTTACTTTGTTTTCCTCTCCTCCTCCTCCTCCTCTTCCTTCTTCTTCGTCTTATTTTTATTATTATCACTATCAACATTATCTTTCTTTCTTTCTTTACTTACTTATTCATTAATTTATCTACCTGCTCATCTGTCTATCTATCTATCTATACTATCTACCTCTCTCTCTCTCTCTCTCTCTCTCTCTCTCTATCTATCTATCTATCTATCTATCTCTAAGTGCTGACTGTGTACGTTTCTTGACTTCATTGCAATGTTATCTTAATTTTAGTATTCAACATATATTTTCCTTAAGCTGTACTTATTACTGTAAATAAATGTCATGTGTATAGAATAGCAACGGCAAGTTTGAAAAATGGCTTCTAGCCAATAGCTTTTACCGTTGGAAAATAAAGTGTCATTGTCATTGTCATTGTCTCTGTCTGTTTGTCTGTCTCTGTCTGTCTGTCTGCCTCTCTCTTTCTCCCTCTTTCTTTCTTTCTTCTCTCTCTCTCTCTGCCTCTGTTTCAGTCACTTTCTCTCTCTCTCTCTCTCGCTTTCTCTCTCTCTCTCTCGCTCTCTCTCTCTCCCTCTCTCTCTCTCTCTCTCTCTCCCTTTTTCTCTCTCTCTCTTCTTCTCTCTAGCAGAGGAAGGAACAACCTGTTTGACACAGAAATCAAACACAAGACGTCATTATTTCCGCGGCTGGTGCTCAAACCACTAGGTCATGGTAACGTTTCATATAACGGTTGCTCTGTTATGACACACCCCACCCGGTTAACCCTTTGACTCCTGCAGTCCACCAACTGCAAAAAACTTAACCCTTCGACTCCCTCACCCTATCCACCAGCGTCAAAGGGTTAAGGTTTTGCTTTGCTAGCATTGTTAGCAATACAGGATGCTGGTGGATAGGGTGAGGGAATCAAAGGGTTTAGATTTTGATTTGCTAGCGATTGTTCGCAATGCAGAATAGTGGTGGATAGGGTGAGGGAGTCAAAGGTTAAGTTTTTGCTTTGCTAGCATTGTTGGCAGTACAGGATGCTGGTGGATAGGGTTAGGGAGTCAAAGGGTTAAGGTTTTGCTTTGCTAGCATTGTTTGCAATGCAGAATAGTGGTGGATAGGGCGAAGGAGTGAAAGGGTTAAGTATTTGCTTTGCTAGCATTGTTAGCAATACAGGATGCTGGTGGATAGGGTGAAGGACCCAAAGGGTTAAGATTTTGATTTGCTAGCGATTGTTCGCAATGCAGAATAGTGGTGGATAGGGTGAGGGAGTCAAAGGGTTAAGTTTTTGCTTTGCTAGTATTGTTGGCAGTACAGGATGCTGGTGGATAGGGTGAGGTTGACTTTTTGGTTTGCTGGCATTGTTAACAATAGAGGATATGTTGGTGGACAGGTTGCAGGAATCAAAGGGTTAACTTTTTGCTTTGCTGGCATTGTTGGCACTACAGGATGCTGATGGACAGGATGCGGGAGATGAAAGGGTTAAATTTTTGTTTTGCTGGCATTGCTGACAATATGGGATATGCTGGTGGACAGGGTGAGGGAGTCAAAAGGTTAAACAGCCAGAGAGACAAGGTGGACACCCCCCTACATGCCGTGTTGGACTATGATAACCTTCCTGCCCCATTTCCCTTCTTCATGACCCCTCTCCTCCCCACCCCCCTCCAACTGTCCGTTAGTCTCTGTACTAGACACTGACTGGACAAGGACAGTGCTGTACTGTACTACAGTCATTCCACCACTAAAAGACAGGGAGGGGAGGAGGTGGGGGAGCGAGCGTGGAGGAGCTTCCAGCAAGTAGACAGAGGACTTGTTTCTCTTCAGATTACCTGCTGCCATTTAACTTGGGATTACTTTCCTACAATTACCTTGTAGAACTTCCAAACGATACATCTTGGGTGGTCGGCAGTAGTCCTCTATGTGCGTGTGTGCGTGTGTGTGTGTGTGTGTGTGTGTGTGAGAGAGTGTGTGTGTGTGTGTGTGTGTGTGAGTGCGTGCGTGCATGCGTGATTTTGTGTGTGTGTGTGAGCGTGCGTTCGTGTGAGTGGTGTCTGCGTGTGTGTGCGCGTGCGTGTATGTGTGTGTGTATGCGTGTGTGTGTATGCGCGTGTGTGTGTGCGTGTATGTGTGTGTATGTGAGTGTGTGTGTGTGCGTCTGTGTGTGTGTGTTAGAGAGAGAGAGAGAGTACATGCATGTGAGTGCGTGCGTGTGAGTGCGTGCGTGTGTGTGCGCGTGCGTGTATGTGTGTATGTGAGTGTGTGTGTGTGCGTGTGT
>JAPXFY010000035.1:30431634-30434134 GCA_030674185.1 Monoplex corrugatus
AATATCCAGCAGAATTGGTCAAGCGAAAATAGCATTCAAGAAATTAAAAAGAGTTGTTACCAACAAATTTCTATCGATTAACATCAAGAAGAGAGTTCTTCAGTGTTATGTAGAACCAATACCGCTGTATGGATGCGAAGCCTGGACAATTAACAAGCAAAGTCAGAACAGGATTGAGGCAGCTGAAATGTGGTTTCTAAGAAGAATGTTAACAGTTCAATGGACAGCAAAGAAAACAAACGAGACAGTCTTGAAAGAAGCACGTGCACACACACACACACACACACACACACACACACACACACACACACACACACACACACACACACACAACACACACACACGCACACACACACACCATTAATGAAGAAGACTAAGAAAAGAGAAGCAACGTTTATAGGACAGTTTGTGAGACAAGAGAAATTTGAGCACCTAGTCACAACAGGAAAGCTAGAGGGAAATTGAGCACCAGGTAGACCCAGGGAGAAAATGTTAGACAGTTGCGCAGAGTGGGTGAGGACATAAAGGGTGGGAGACATACTTGAAATGACAAAAGATAGATACATATGGAGGACCATTATCGCCAACGCCATGCGGCATAGCACATGATGATGACGATGAAACCACTTGCCAAATGAATGATTTAAAAACTGTAAACAGAGAACGAGTCGGGTGATCAAGTGATTCCTTTCTAGAATATATCATCATCATCATCATCAGGTGCCCTGCCACATGGCGTTGGCGACCATGGACTTCCATCCATCTCTATCTCTCGCTGCCCCTAGCATCTCCCCCACCCTCCTCATCCCCAGCCACTCTGCAAGTTCGTCCAACATTCAGTATATCATACCTTTGAGAAACAAAAATCACTGACTTTCGTTCAAAAGCAGATAACATCATTCTACTGCACAATCTGATCATCTTCCAAATATTACAACGAGCCTTTTGGGTGCAAAGGCCTTTTCTGCCGTTGCCAAACCACTGTTTTGCATGGTGAGATTCTGTTTCCATGGTTTCCCAGGATGATTTGTCAGAAATTGCTGCTGGTAAGATGAATTCTATTATTGCCTTTTCCCACTTGACAAACATCAAGGGTCTCAAATATTTCTCTGTTTTTCCCTTTTCTTCTTCCCAACACATTCATTTCTTTCCTGTTTTAGTTTTCTGCTTTCACAGTTTATTTCTTGTTTAAGCAAGCGATTTTGACAGAAAAATATGGATTACTTTAATTTCTTGTTTGACTACCTTGTGTCAAAGAGGGTGATTTTTTTTCTGTGTCGAACTGATGGTTTCATTCACCGGCCAATTTGATGAGCGTTTTGTTTCTCTGTTTCCTTTTCATTAACAGCTCCATCCCTGTATCTTCTCTCTCTCTCTCTCTCTCTCTCTCTCTCTCTCTCTCTCTCTCTCTCTCTCTCCCTCCCTCTCTCTCTCTCTCTGTCTCTATCTCTGTCTCTCTCTCTCTCCCTCTCTCTCTCTCTCTCTCTCTCTCTATCTCTCTCTGTCTGTCTCTCTTTCTCTGTCTCTTTGACTGTCTCTGTCTCTCTCTCTCCTCTCTCTCTTTCTCTCTCTCTCTCTCTCACACACACACACACACACACACACTCACACGCACACACACACACACACACACACACACGCACGCACGCACGAACACACTCACATGCACACACACCACACACACACACACACACACACACACACACACACACACACACGCACACACACGCACACGCACACCTTGACGTGAAGTTAAGTTACCAAAGACACAAAGATGGCAAGGATAACCAAAGCTGAGATCTGTTATAAGAGCGAGGCAAGAAGGGCCACAATCTTAACTTTTGCTATGAGAGCGAGGCAAGAAGGGCCACAATCTTAACTTTTGCAATGCTGTGATAATTGATAAAGGTGAAAGCAAACAGGATGGTGCAATGAAGCTCCAGTTACGATTTTAAGCTTACATATACAGGGCTGTACTCTTCGATTTCGATAGTAATGCATGTTGGCATCAACCAGGATTGATGGAAATAGACACCTGAGGCGTTGGTCAGAGCTTGGACCTGTCCTGGCAAAGACTCAGCCGTGAAATTGATGACATAATACACTGATCTGTCAGAAAGGGACAGTCAGAGTCGGCCAAATCCCAGTAACTGGGAACCACAAAGTCCAGTCTCATCCACTTCACGAATGCGTCATTGAGGGTGTTGCTGAAATCTTCTGACCACTTTCACAGGTGTCTGTATCTCTCAGGCCTGGTTGATGCCAGGATATTATGACAGTAAGTGTAGAGTACAGCCCTGTCATCATCATCATCATCATCATCAGGTGCCCTGCCGCATGGCGTTGGCGACCATGGACTTTCAACCATCTCTAGCTCTCATTGCCCCCAGCATCTCCCCCACCCTCCTCATCCCCAGCCACTCTGCAAGTCCGTCCAGCATTCTCTCCCTGTGTGTCTACCTGGTGCTCTCTTTCCCTTCCAGCCCTGTCACGCAGTCTC
>JAPXFY010000035.1:30444134-30449134 GCA_030674185.1 Monoplex corrugatus
TGTCAGACATTTGTGAAAAAACTGTTTGGTTTTTTTCAAGTATTATTTCTATTATCAATCGTAGTTTACGGGGTTTTGGATATATGAAGACGAATCTGTAGGCGAGAGCACCCCCACCCAACATGATTTACAAAAGACTTTTTTCACTTCAGACTGCTATGATTTTACTCTTTTTGACATAATTCAGAAACAGTTATAATTTTTGACATAATTCAGAAACAGTTATGATAATTTTTGACATAATTCAGAAACAGTTATGATAATTTTTGACATAATTCAGAAACAGTTATGATAATTTTTGACATAATTCAGAAACAGTTATGATAATTTTTTGACATAATTTCGAAAACAGTTATGATAATTTTTGACATAATTCAGAAACGTTTATGATAATTCAGAAACAGTTATGATAATTTTTGACATAATTCAGAAACAGTTATGATAATTTTTTGACATAATTCAGAGTTATGATAATTTTTGACTAATTCAGAAACAGTTATGATAATTTTTGACATAATTCAGAAACAGTTATGATAATTTTGACATAATTCAGAAACGTTTATGATAATTCAGAAAGTTATGATAATGTTTTGACATAATTCAGAAACAGTTATGATAATTTTTGACATATATTCAGAAACAGTTATGATGATTTTTTGACATAATTCAGAAAGTTATGATAATTTTTGACATAATTCAGAAACAGTTATGATAATTTTGACATAATCAGAAACAGTTATGATAATTTTTTGACATAATTCAGAAACAGTTTATAATTTTTTGACATAATCAGAGTTATGATAATTTTTTGACATAATTCAGAAACAGTTATGATAATTTTTTGTCATAATTCAGAAACAGTTATGATAATTTTTGACATAATTCAGAAAGTTTATGATAATTCAGAAAGTTATGATAATTTTTTGACATAATTCAGAAACAGTTATGATAATTTTTTGGCATAATTCAAAGTTATGATAATTTTTGGCATAATTCAGAGTTATGATAATTTTTTGACATAATTCAGAAACAGTTATGATAATTTTTGACATAATTCAGAAACAGTTATGATAATTTTTTGACATAATTCAGAAACAGTTATGATAATTTTTTGACATAATATAGAAACAGTTATGATAATTTTTTGACATAATTCAGTAACAGTTATGATAATTTTTTGACATAATCAGAACAGTTTATGATAATTCAGAAACAGTTATGATAATTTTTTTGACATAATTCAGAAACGGTTATGATAATTCAGAAACAGTTATGATTAATTCAGAAACAATTATGATAATCAGAAACAAACAGTTATGATAATCCAGAAACAGTTATGTTTGAAAAGAAAATTGTTCATTGCATTTGTTGACCTTGAGAAGGCTTTGGTTCCGTATCTAGAGAACTGCTCTGATCAGTTCTTAACCCTTTGAGTCCCGCACCCTGTCCACCAGCATCCTGCATTGTCAACCATGCTAGCTGAGCAAAAACTTAACTCTTTGACTCCCTCACCCTGTCCACCAGCATCCTGCATTGTCAACCATGCTAGCAAAGCAAAAACTTAACCCTTTGACTCCCGCACCCTGTCCACCAGCATCCTGCATTGTCAACCATGCTAGCAAAACAAAAACTTAACCCTTTGACTCCCTCACCCTGTCCACCAGCTTCTGCAGGAAGCTGGTGGATAGGGTGAGGGAGTCAAAGGGTTAAGTTTTTGCAGTTGGTGAATGGGGTGTGAGAGTCAAAGGGTTAATGAAAATAGTATTACCGATATATTATATATATGTGCGTGTGTGTGTGTGTGTGTGTGTGTGTGTGTGTGTGTGTGTGTGCGCGCGTGCGTGTGTATGTGTGCTGGCGTGCGTGTGTATGTGTGATGTGTGTGTTATTACGTACGTAAGTGTATATGCCCCCCCCCCCACCCCACATCCTGAAACACCACAACAGTGTGAAAAAATATAGGGCATCGTCAGACAAAACATATATGACTGTGAACAGGAATATTACTGGCATAGATACGAAATGGCTCAGGAACAGGAAATGTTCCAGACACACTCATAATTAAAGTTATGTTACCATGGCAAAGTAGGGACGCCATTTGATAACGAAACGTGTATGTTGCATAATAATACAGCATTGTATCCTTCGATCTTTCCCATTTACCTACAACGCTCAAAGGCAACACCGTGTAGCGTGCTTGCCTTGATCAAAAACGCCTTGCATTCTCTTGGTCAAAATTGTACTGTTATCTCACAGCCTCTGACTACCCATAGCTATGCATTGAACATTCCAAAGATCTAACCAGTACATGACGCATGTAGATAACACACTGCTAAACAATTAGCAGATCTACAATGTGTACATATACTCTAAAGCGGGCCTACCACAAGATTTTTTGTCGTCATCTCCAGTCGGTATTACGTTATAGTCCTACAGAACCATAGAGGGGGCCGTCACTAATGTATGCCTTCAGCATTGTAAAACAATCATCGTGTCATTGCGAGTATGTAGCCGGCGGGAACACTTAGACAATGACCGCAGGGTGTGTTGCAATAGCCACTCGTGAAACTGCCCGACAATGACCAGTATACCACTTGTGTGTACTGACGCGCTGCGTTAAAACTACACACTAAGTGTTGATTGATTAATTAGGTGAGAACAACCAATCAGACCTTAGCATCTGAAAGGTTTGATATTTGAAAATATGACCATCATGCTCTGTTCTCAGAGTACAAAATTAACAAGGCGCGTCATAGCGCGTGCTTTTCCACCGCCACTCTCAGTCTCACTAGAGGTGTCCTTTCCTGCCACCACTCTTGATCTCACAGCAGGTAATCAACTTCACGGCGTTACTGTAGCACTGTCTTCTTCTTACATGTCTTCTTTCGTTTTTCGTTGACTGACTTCTCAATAATAAAGAGTCAAGTAGCAAAACGAGGACTTGTCTTTTGATTGAGAGACTTCCCTTTCTGCTCTGGATACAAACGACCACCACAGCAATAATCACCTACAATAACACCTTACCCACTTGCACCATCTCACCTGGCGCTGCCACTATACATCATCAACTTCACCCCCCCCCCCCTTAACCCTCGCTCCATCTCAATAGTAATACAGTATTGTATTCTTCGATATAGCAAAACGTGTGTGTTGTATAATTAAATACAGCATTGTATTCTTCAGTATAGCAAAACGTGTGTGTTATATAATAATACAGCATTGTATTCTTCAGTATAGCAAAACGTGTGTGTTGTATAATAATACAGCATTGTATTCTTCAGTATAGCAAAACGTGTGTGTTATATAATAATACAGTATTGTATTCTTCAGTATAGCAAAACGTGTGTGTTTATATAATAATACAGCATTGTATTCTTCAGTATAGCAAAACGTGTGTGTTATATAATAATACAGCATTGTATTCTTCAGTATAGCAAAACGTGTGTGTTATATAATAATACAGTATTGTATTCTTCAGTATAGCAAAACGTGTGTGTTATATAATAATACAGCATTGTATTCTTCAGTATAGCAAAACGTGTGTGTTGTATAATAATACAGTATTGTATTCTTCAGTATAGCAAAACGTGTGTGTTATATAATAATACAGCATTGTATTCTTCAGTATAGCAAAACGTGTGTGTTGTATAATAATACAGCATTGTATTCTTCAGTATAGCAAAACGTGTTTGTTCCACAGTAATACAGTATTGTATTCTTCGATATAGCAAAACGTGTGTGTTGTATAATAATACAGCATTGTATTCTTCAGTATAGCAAAACGTGTTTGTTCCACAGTAATACAGTATTGTATTCTTCGATATAGCAAAACGTGTCTGTTGCATAATAATACAGCATTGTATTCTTCGATATAGCAAAACGTGTGTGTTGTATAATAATACAGTATTGTATTCTTCGATATAGCAAAACGTGTCTGTTGTATAATAATACAGTATTGTATTCTTCGATATAGCAAAACTTGTTTGTTCCATAGTAATACAGTATTGTATTCTTCGATATAGAAAAACATGTTTGTTCCATAATAATACAGTATTGTATTCTTCGATATAGCAAAACTTGTTTGTTCCATAATAATACAGCATTGTATTCTTCGATATAGCAAAACGTGTGTGTTGTATAATAATACAGTATTGTATTCTTCGATATAGCAAAACGTGTGTGTTGTATAATAATACAGCATTGTATTCTTCGATATAGCAAAACGTGTATGTTGTATAGTAATACAGCATTGTATTCTTCGATATAGCAAAACGTGTATGTTGTATAATAATACAACATTGTATTCTTTGATATAGCAAAACGTGTATGTTGTATAATAATACAACATTGTATTCTTTGATATAGCAAAACGTGTATGTTGTATAGTAATACAACATTGTATTCTTCGATAAAGTAAAACGCGTCTGTTGTATAGTAATATAGTATTGTATTCTTCGATATAGCAAAACGTGTATGTTGTATAATAATACAACATTGTATTCTTCGATATAGCAAAACGTGTGTGTTGTATAATAATACAGCATTGTGTTCTTCGATGTAGCATAATGTATATATTTCATAATAATACAGCATTATATTCTTCAATATAGCAAAACGTGTGTGTTGTATAGTAATACAACATTGTATTCTGCGATATAGCTAAACGTGTGTGTTGCATAATAATACAATATTGTATCCTTCGATATAGCAAAACGTGTGTGTTGTATAGTAATACAGTATTGTATTCTTCAATATAGCAAAACGTGTTTGTTCCATAATAATACAGCATTGTATTCTTCGATATAGCAAAACGTGTGTGTTGCATAATAATACAATATTGTATTCTTCGATATAGCTAAACGTGTTTGTTCCATAGTAATACAGTATTGTATTCTGCGATATAGCAAAACGTGTGTGTTGCATAATAATACAACATTGTATTCTGCGATATAGCAAAACGTGTCATAATAATACAGCACTGTATTTTACGATATAGGAAA
>JAPXFY010000035.1:30466634-30469134 GCA_030674185.1 Monoplex corrugatus
ATAACGTGAAGGGAAATTGTAACACTAAAATACAAACCGAATAAAGTTAAAGTAATGCATTAACAGGACTGTGAACTAATGATTCTGAAATTCTAACTAACAACGTTTGATCTGATGTAATTTTCTGGAAATGATTTTCAGAATACTTTTCTTGAGTAAACATTTTCGGTAAAAAAGAACGTAGCATTTTGCAGTAGAATAAACAGTGAAACAGTGTGAACTGTTCGCCGCAAATACACTTGACATTTTTACAATATTTTGTTCTCAATGCGTTTAGCTGAATACGAAAACAAACAGCAACAATCGATCTCAAATGATACATAGAAGAATACTGCAATTTTTTACATACATTTTGAACGGTAAGTTTTTATCATTTGTTGTGACACAAACTGTTCATCTGAATGTTCAAGAAATCGAGTCCATGAGGCTGATTCGAGCAAGTTGCAAGCTTCTTTTACGGAGGTATGAACATGTAATTCTATAGCATTATCAGCATTCTGGGCGCCTTGCTTAGCTGCTCTGTCAACTACTTCGTTGCCGTGAAGACCAACATGAGAAGGCACCCAGCATAAACTGATATCTGTACCTTTGACCCTTAAACGATGTATAAGATGATTTGCCTCAGTAATTAAATCAGGTCTTGTGTCGGCATTAAAAGACCGTAAGGCATATAATACAGATTTTGAGTCAACAAAGAGAACTACTTTGAAAGACATGGTTTTAAGATTTACTAGATAATGCAATGCTTGATTAATAGCGACTAATTCCGCTGTAAAGATCGATAAGTTTGCCCCAACGAAAAATGACTTTTTTATCTTAAATTTTGGAACATAAAAAGCTGCTCCAGCACATTTATTTTCTAAGACTGATCCATCGGTAAAAATGTGAAGGTGGGTACGGTATTTTTCATCGATGTGTTCTCTTGCTGTGGATATCGAAATGTTGACGTTTTCAGATTTCTTAGCGTCTGTATAATCAATATCAAAAGAGGCTTTTTGCATTTCACATGTAGGGATAGGCGTTGTTGATGGTGTCTCAGCTATTTCGTCCATATTTATGTTAGACTGTTTGACCAAGTCAGATATGTAAGTTGAAACAGTCATTTGTGATGAAATGCTTTTTGCTCGCTTTGGAAAGTCAACATCAGACCTGATTTTAATTTCCTTACTCACAAAATTGTCCGTTTGTGAAGTAGTTCTAACTGCAAATTTTGCTGTCGCTAGCTCACGATAGTTGTTCAGAGGCAGAATTCCAGCAACTTTGTACGTTTCCAGATTAGAGGCATGAGTAGGGACACCTAGAGCAATTTTAATACTTTTGCAGTCTAAGCTTTGTATCTTCTTTAATAAATATTTTGGTGCACTGAAAAACACTTCTTGCGCATAGGATAATTTAGATCGTACAAGTGCTGTTGACAGATGAATTAGTATGTTCGTATCCATTCCCCAAGGTAATCGGCTTATTATCTTTAGAAAATTTAGGGCTTTTCTTGCTTTTGTTGAAATATAATCAAAATGGACATTCCAGTTTAATTTCGATGTCATAAAGACTCCCAGAAATTTTACAACCTGTTTGTAATGTAACACTTCACCAAGCAATCTGAAAGTAGGCAAGTTACTTAAAGTACCACCAGAATTAAATAGCATCATGTTAGTTTTTTTCCGCTGACAACGACAGACCATTTTCTAACATATAGTTTCCAAGATTATCAAGATCAGATTGATACAATTTCCTAATGTAATTCTGTGCTCTCTGTGGAGTTGTCTTTTTTAAAGTAATATTCATCCAAATACATATATCATCAGCATACTGTGCCAAAACAACACGATTTGAGAGTGCTTTAGGAAGATCCTGTATAAGGATATTAAATAAAAGCGGTGCTATCACTGAACCTTGTTCTGTGTCAGTGTGTGTGTGTGTGTCTGTCTGTCTGTCCCTTGTTCTGTTTCAGTGTGTGTGTGTGTGTGTGTGTCTGTCTGTCTGTCTGTCTATCCCTTGTTCTGTTTCAGTGTGTGTGTGTCTGTCTGTCTGTCTATCCCTTGTTCTGTTTCATTGTGTGTGTGTGTGTGTCTGTCTGTCTGTCTGTCTATCCCTTGTTCTGTTTCATTGTTGTGTGTGTGTCTGTCTGTCTGTCTGTCTATCCCTTGTTCTGTTTCAGTGTGTGTGACCTCCCACCACGAAATCAGTCTTAACTAGCATTTTGGGCATTTTGAGATATACATATCACTGGAAAGTGTATATTCTGCTGAATATTTTGGTACTTAAATAGAGCTTGTACACACAAAAATGTAGAAGTTATGTATGTTTAAAGTCATTAAGTTGTATGACGGCCTGTTTGAGAAAACGGCCTCTAAAGTTTTTGTGTGCTCTCCTACACATTTTCCTTAGATTTCTTTATTTGGTGGCTTTGACCCAGTTTGTTTCTAATTTTAGCTGTCATTGTCTGAAAGGTGCACCAAAGAGGTTTCCATCAGTATATTACATGTGCGGGTACTGTACA
>JAPXFY010000035.1:30479134-30486634 GCA_030674185.1 Monoplex corrugatus
TGTGAGTGTGTTGTGTGTGTGAGCGAATGAGTGGTCGTTGAGTGTTTGTGATGTGTTTGTGAGTGTGTGCAGTGGTGTGTGTGTAGCGAGTGAGTGTGTGTGTAGTGAGTGTATGTGTGTGTGTGTTGTCCGTGTGTGCGTGTACGTGCTCGAGCATTTCAGTGACAACAAAGAGAGGACGGTACGTGAAATTGTACCGGGTTAGATGGCCTGTACAGTAAAACTGTTCTGAGTCCTCCCTGTCCAGTTTGAAACCTGCAATTCGGTGTCTGTCTGTTATTTGTTCCTCTCGTAACATCGTCCCCTCCTTGTGACGACATCCCAAAGGAAAGGGAGTAAACTCGGTATGGACAAAGAGTTACCGTTAAAGGGCCAACATCAGACATGAAAATCCAGGCACCAGCACACAGCCACACAGCCAGAATAAGTTAATACCAGACAGCAGCACACAGCCAGAAAAGAATAAAAAGCAACTGCTACCCCACTGCCCGAATCAACTGGTCAGGATTTTATAGAGTGCTGGCGAAAGAACGGAGAGCCAAGGACTCTGTAGGGAAGACGCAAATCGTCCACAGGGGAGACTATTCCTTTCTACTTCCTTTTTCCTGTGTTCCCCAGGATGGCGTTCTCTCTCCACTCCCTTGTCCCCGGCCCTAATTCACGCGCTGGCTGACTGTTTGATGTTGGCGTCGGCGCTAGATACAACTTTTTGTCCACGTTCAAAGGATATATAAAATGAAGAAAAAGTGGAAGGAAGCAGGGGAATGAGTCAGCTCAGTGTAACACG
This sequence comes from Monoplex corrugatus, assembly GCA_030674185.1. Lineage (NCBI taxonomy): Eukaryota > Metazoa > Mollusca > Gastropoda > Littorinimorpha > Ranellidae > Monoplex > Monoplex corrugatus. Next base: position 30,479,922 of record JAPXFY010000035.1, read on the forward strand.
TCTGTGTGTAGAAGACAGATTCAGGTCAGTGACAGTGTAACATCTGTGTGTGTAGAAGACAGATTCAGGTCGGTGACAGTGTAACATGTCTGTGTGTGTAGAAGACAGATTCAGGTCGGTAACAGTGTAACATGTATGTGTGTGTAGAAGACAGATTCAGGTCGGTGACAGTGTAACAGGTCTGTGTGTGTAGAAGACAGATTCAGGTCGGCAACAGTGTAACATGTGTGTGTGTGTAGAAGACAGATTCAGGTCAGTAACAGTGTAACAGGTCTGTGTGTGTAGAAGACAGATTCAGGTCGGTGACAGTGTAACATGTCTATGTGTGTAGAACACAGATTCAGATTGGTGAATTATCTCTGTATGTGCTCACAAGCAGAAAGACAGTTTTGTACAGTAGCGATTTGTCTCTTCCCTACAGGGTCCTTGGCTCTCCGTTCTTTCATCAGCACTCTATAAAATCTTGACCAGTTGATTTGGGGGGTGGGGGTGGCTGCTGCTGCTTATTTGTGTGTGTGTGTGTGTGTGTGTGTGTGTGTTTTGTGTGTGTGTGTGTGTGTGTGTGTGTCATTTGGATGCGTATGTGTGTACATATGTATAAGCGTGGATGTGCAGTATCTTCATTCATGAGTGATTGCATGTGTGTGTGTGTGTGTGTTGTGTGTGTGTGTGTGTGTGTGTTGTGTGTGTGTGTGTTGTGAGTGTGTGTTGTGAGTGTGTGTGTTGTGAGTGTTTGTGCGTGTGTGTGTTTGCATGTGTGTGTGTGTGTGTGTGTGTGTGTGTCTGTGTGTGTGTGTGAGTGTATATATGTGTTTGTGTATGTATGTATGTCTGTGTGTATGTATGTGTGTTGTGAGTGTGTGTGCGCGTGTGTGTGTTGTGAGTGTGTACCTGTGTGTGTTGTAAGTGTGTGTGTGTGTGTGTGTTGTGAGGTGTGTACCTGTGTGTGTTGTAAGTGTGTGTGTGTGTGAGTGTGTGTGTGTGTGTTTGTGTGTGTGTGAGCGAGTGAGTGTGTGTAGTGAGTGTATGTGTGTGTGTGTTTGTGTGTGTGCGTGTATGTGTGTGTGTGTGTGTTGTCCGTGTGTGCGTGTACGTGCTCGCACATTTCAGTGACAACAAAGAGAGGACGGCACGTGAAATTGTAGGGGGTTAGATGGCCTGTACAGTAAAACTGTTCTGAGTCCTCCCTGTCCAGTTTGAAACCTGTAATTCCGTGTCTGTCTGTTATTTGTTCCTCTCGTAATACCGTCCCCACTCCCTGTGACGACGTCCCAAAGGGAAGGGAGTAAACTCGGTATGGACAAAGAGTTACCGTTAAAGGGCCAACATCAGACATGAAAATCCAGGCACCAGCACACAGCCAGAATAAGTTAATACCAGACAGCAGCCACACAGCCAGAAAAGAATAAAAAGCAACTGCTGCCCCACTGCCCCGAATCAACTGGTCAGGATTTTATAGAGTGCTGGCGAAAGAACGGAGAGCCAAGGACTCTGTAGGGAAGACGCAAATCGTCCACAGGGGAGACTATTCCTTTCTACTTCCTTTTTCCTGTGTTCCCAAGATGGCGTTCTCTCTCCACCCCCTTGTCCCCGGCCCTAATTCACGCGCTGGCTGACTGTTTGATGTTGGCGTCGGCGCTAGATACAACTTTTTGTCCACGTTCAAAGGGTATATAAAATGAAGAAAAAGTGGAAGGAAGCAGGGGAATGAGTCAGCTCAGTGTAACACGTCTGTGTGTAGAAGACAGATTCAGGTCGGTGACAGTGTAACATCTGTGTGTGTAGAAGACAGATTCAGGTCAGTGACAGTGTAACAGGTCTGTGTGTGTAGAAGACAGATTCAGGTCGGTGACAGTGTAACGTGTCTGTGTGTGTAGAAGACAGATTCAGGTCGGTAACAGTGTAACATGTCTGTGTGTGTAGAAGACAGATTCAGGTCGGTGACATTGTAACATCTGTGTGTGTAGAAGACAGATTCAGGTCGGTAACAGTGTAACATGTCTGTGTGTGTAGAAGACAGATTCAGGTCGGTAACAGTGTAACATGTGTGTGTGTGTAGAAGACAGATTCAGGTCGGTAACAGTGTAACATGTCTGTGTGTGTAGAAGACAGATTCAGGTCGGTGACAGTGTAACATGTGTGTGTGTGTAGAAGACAGATTCAGGTCGGTAACAGTGTAACATGTCTGTGTGTGTAGAAGACAGATTCAGGTCGGTAACAGTGTAACATGTGTGTGTGTAGAAGACAGATTCAGGTCGGTAACAGTGTAACATGTCTGTGTGTGTAGAAGACAGATTCAGGTCGGTAACAGTGTAACATCTGTGTGTGTAGAAGACAGATTCAGATCAGTGACAGTGTAACATCTGTGTGTGTAGAAGACAGATTCAGGTCGGTGACAGTGTAACATCTGTGTGTGTAGAAGACAGATTCAGGTCAGTGACAGTGTAACATCTGTGTGTGTAGAAGACAGATTCAGGTCGGTGACAGTGTAACATCTGTGTGTTGTAGAAGACAGATTCAGGTCGGTAACAGTGTAACATCTGTGTGTGTAGAAGACAGAATCAGGTCGGTAACAGTGTAACATGTGTGTGTGTGTAGAAGACAGATTCAGGTCGGTAACAGTGTAACGTGTCTGTGTGTGTAGAAGACAGTTTCAGGTCGGTGACAGTGTAACATGTCTGTGTGTGTAGAAGACAGATTCAGGTCGGTGACAGTGTAACAGGTCTGTGTGTGTAGAAGACAGATTCAGGTCGGTGACAGTGTAACACGTCTGTGTGTGTAGAAGACAGATTCAGGTCGGTAACAGTGTAACATGTCTGTGTGTGTAGAAGACAGATTCAGGTCAGTAACAGTGTAACATGTCTGTGTGTGTAGAAGACAGATTCCGGTCGGTAACAGTGTAACATGTCTGTGTGTGTAGAAGACAGATTCAGGTCGGTAACAGTGTAACATCTGTGTGTGTAGAAGACAGATTCAGGTCGGTGACAGTGTAACACGTCTGTGTGTGTAGAAGACAGATTCAGGTCAGTGACAGTGTAACATGTCTGTGTGTGTAGAAGACAGATTCAGGTCGGTGACAGTGTAACACGTCTGTGTGTGTAGAAGACAGATTCAGGTCGGTAACAGTGTAACATGTCTGTGTGTGTAGAAGACAGATTCAGGTCGGTAACAGTGTAACATGTCTGTGTGTGTAGAAGACAGATTCAGGTCGGTAACAGTGTAACATGTCTATGTGTGTAGAAGACAGATTCAGATCGGTAACAGTGTAATGTGTCTGTGTGTGTAGAAGACAGATTCAGGTCGGTGACAGTGTAACGTGTCTGTGTGTGTAGAAGACAGATTCAGGTCGGTAACAGTGTAACATGTGTGTGTGTGTAGAAGACAGATTCAGGTCGGTAACAGTGTAACATGTGTGTGTGTGTAGAAGACAGATTGAGGTCGGTGACAGTGTAACATGTGTGTGTGTGTAGAAGACAGATTCAGGTCGGTAACAGTGTAACATGTCTGTGTGTAGAAGACAGATTCAGGTCGGTAACAGTGTAACGTCTGTGTGTGTAGAAGACAGATTCAGGTCGGTGACAGTGTAACGTCTGTGTGTGTAGAACACAGATTCAGATTGGTGAATTATCTCTCTATGTGCTCACAAGCAGAAAGACAGTTTTGTACAGTAACGATTTGTCTCTTCCCTACATGGTCCTTGGCTCTCCGTTCTTTCGCCAGTACTGTATAAAATCCTGAGCAGTTCATTTGGGGTAGTGGTGGTGGTGCTACTGCTGTGTGTGTGTGTGTGTGTGTGTGTGTGTGTGTGTGTGTGTGTGTGTGTGTGTGTGTGTGTGTGTATGTGTGTGTGTGTGTGTTTGAATTTGAAGATGTGGCTGTGCACGAGCATGTTTGTGTGTGTATGTCTCTGCACGCACGTGAGTGCACACGTATGTATGTATGTATGTATGTATGTATGTATGTATGCACGCCACAAAATAAAGTCACGAGAATGTCGAGTCTCATCCACTTCATGGTTACGTCACTGAGGGTGTTGTCAAATCTTTTGACCAGCACTGCAGGCGTCTGTATCTCTCGGGCCTGGTTGACGTCAGGATATATTATGATGGTAAGGCGAGAGTACAGCCCTGTCACATAGTCTCAATCCTAGATGGAGCTCCATAGCATCATAGTCATCGTCATCATCATCACATTGTAAAAACTGTATCAGCTTCTGTGGCCATAAAGGTGGTTTAGGAAATGGGACAAAAACAAAGGTGGGTAAGTACAGGAAATGGGACAAAAACAAAGGGGGGTAAGTACAAAGGTAACCTCCCTGAGTGTAATGATCCTAAAAAAAAGTCACGAGAATGATCTAACAGGAGAGAATATTCAGAGCATACTCACCATGGCCCAAATCAGTATTAAACAGATGTTGAAGACATCGGATGAGGAAAAAAAAAATTAATAAAAACTAAAAAAGCTGAGTGAGATCCCACAAGTTTCAGACAAGATGGCGACGTTAGATAACGTCTCCTGGCCTCCACTAGAAACCAGGGAGTGTACGTGTGTGTGGTGTGTGTGGGGTGTGTGTGTGTTTGTGTGTGTGTATGTGTGTGTGTGTATGTGTGTGTGTACATATGTGTGTGTGTACATATGTGTGTGTGTATGTGTGTGTGTGTGTGCGTGTGTGTGTGTGTGTGTGTGTGTGTACATATGTGTGTATGTGTGTGTGTGTGTGTGTACATATGTGTGTGTATGTGTGTGCGTGTGTGTGTGTGTGTGTGTGTGTGTGTGTGTGTACATATGTGTGTGTGTTTGTGTACATATGTGTGTGTGTGTGTGTACATATGTGTGTGTGTACATATTTGTGTGTGTACATATGTGTGTGTGTGTGTGCGTGCGAGCGCGCACATATGTGTGTGTGTGTACATATGTGTGTGTGTGTGGGTCTCTGTGTGTGTGTGTGTGTGTGTGTGTGTGTGTGTGTGTGTGTGTGTGTGTTGTATTATGGGGCTGCAGCCACAGACTGAGCGTAATGTGTAAATGGACTGCTTTAAATGCCCAACTACTTCATAGTTTTGTATATAAAGAGATTTGTATGTCCGTGCATCCTATGCTTATTGCAGACTTTTCTTTCTCTCTGTGAATCTTTATCTTGTCAAAAATGGTAGCTCGTCAGTCTTTAGTTTGTCCTCTGTCTTGTGTGTACATTAGTTTGTCCTCTGTCTTGTCTGTCTGTACATTAGTTTGTCCTCTGTCTTGTCTGTCTGTACATTAGTTTGTCCTCTGTCTTGTCTGTACATTAGTTTGTCCTCTGTCTTGTCTGTCTGTTCATTAGTTTGTCCTCTGTCTTGTCTGTCTGTTCATTAATTTGTCCTCTGTCTTGTCTGTCTGTTCATTAGTTTGTCCTCTGTCTTGTCTGTCTGTACATTAGTTTGTCCTCTGTCTTGTCTGTACATTAGTTTGTCCTCTGTCTTGTCTGTGCATTAGTTTGTCCTGTGTCTTGTCTGTGCATTAGTTTGTCCTCTGTCTTGTCTGTGCATTAGTTTGTCCTGTGTCTTGTCTGTGCATTAGTTTGTCCTCTGTCTTGTCTGTGCATTAGTTTGTCCTGTGTCTTGTCTGTGCATTAGTTTGTCCTCTGTCTTGTCTGTACATCTTTTTTTTTTCTATCTCAGTCAAGTTTTTGTGATGGGTCTGATAAGTTGTCCTTATACCCTGCTTAGATGAGGGTTGGATGTTAAAACAGTAGTTTAGATTGCTTGTTCTGTTACGGGTGTGTGTGTGTGTGTGTGTGTGTGTGTGTGTGTGTGTGTGTGTGTGTGTGTGTGTGTGTGTGTGTGACGGTGTGTGTGTGTGTGTGTGTGTGAAGATTGCTTTTCTATTACTCTGTGTCAGTGTGAGAGAGAGAGAGAGAGAGAGTGTTGTGTGTGTGTGTGTGTGTGTGTGTGTGACGGTGGTGTGTGTGTGTGTGTGTGTGTGTGTGTGTGTGTGTGTGTGTGTGTGTGTGCTTACTTTTCTATTACTCTGTGTCAGTGTGTGAGAGAGAGAGAGTGTGTGTTTGTGTGTGTGTGTTTGTGTGTAGAGTTTAGATTGCTTGTTCTACTAGTGCATGTGTGTGTGTGTGTGTGTGTTAGAAAGTAGATAAAGGGTTACAGCTTTGTCAAGGGTCACATGCCTAGCAGATTGAGTGTACCCTAGCTCAGCATCCTCTGTGTGTATGTGTGTGTGTGCGTGAGAGTGTGTGTGCGACGAACATGCTTATGGCACGGACTGTTTGCGCCATGTAAGTGAATCTATTATCATTACCCGACCAGAAAGTGTTCTTGCTGTTATGGTCTATTTTGCTAGCGAGACTGTCTTCCTTATCTAGTGTATGGCGTTGCTTTGTAATCGATTATTTAAATTTAAGTTCTTGGTTTGTGATGTCCTTTTTTAGAATTTCTTGACTACTCTCTCTCTCTCTCTCTCTCTCTCTGTCACTCTTTCTCAGTCTCTGTCTGTCTATCTCTCTTGCTGTCTGTCGCTCTCTTTCTCTCTCTTGCTATCTTTCTCTCTGTCTCACTCAGTCTCTCACTCTGTGTTTTTCTCTCTCTCTTTCTCTCTCTCTCTCTCGCTCTCTCTCTCTCTCTCTCTCTCTCTTACTCTCTCGCTCGTTCTCGCGCGCGCGCTCGCTCGCTCTCTGTGTCACTCACTCTCTGTCTCTCTCTCTCTCTGTCTGTCTGTCTCTCTCT
>JAPXFY010000035.1:30511634-30524134 GCA_030674185.1 Monoplex corrugatus
ATCATCATCAGGGTGCCCAGCCGCATGGCGTGGCGACCAGGATTCCAAAACATATCTACTCGTCGTAGTGCCCCCAGATCCCCCCAACCCTCTTACCCAACCACTCTGCAAGTCCGTCCAGCTTCTCTCTGGGTACACAGGGTGCCTCTTTCCCTCGCAGATTTCCCGTGTGACAGGTCCAAACCCCCTCATAAAAAGGGCCGAAAAGTTGCTTGTCATTCCATAGTATTCCTTATGAGATGATCTACTTAGTCGCACCATCAAGACTGTCTCGTATGTTTCTTAGCTGTCCATGGAACTCACAACATTCTTCTGAGAAACCACATCTCGGCTGCCTCGATCCTGCTCTGGCTTTGCTTGCTGACTGTCCACGCCTCGCATCCGTACAACAGTATTGGTTCTATATAATATTCAAGGACTCTCTTTCTGAGGCTTCCATATGCACCCACAAAACACCACCTTTCATCACCTTCTGCCATCAAACCAGCCTGTGACCATCCACACTGGCATTGAGTCCTCGCAACTTGATGATGACCCCAGCTAATTCCATGGAGGCTGTCAAGACTGTCACCATCGATCCATCAGTCCCAAAAATATGCCCCACCGCGCCCGTAAGGCACAGCCAGCCTTTCGCTCATTTTGTAACCTTCTGACACGGAGTGACTTGGAAGCTCCCACGCACTGTGGTGGTAGGTAACCTTAGCAGTCAGAACCAGCTAGCAGGGAGCTAAGGTTTTTAATTAATGATTGGAAGTGACTCGAAGAGGTACTCGTGTACTTGTGCGTCGTTGTAAAGGGCAAAATAGCGCGCATCGTGTTTAATTAACTCTTGACTACCGCACTCTATCACCGACCGCAAAAAAAAACCTTAACACTTTGGCTCTCACACCCTATCCACCAACCGCAAAAAAAACTTAACCCTTTGCTCCCGCACCCTATCCACCAACCGCAAAAACTTAACCCTTTGACTCTCACACCGTATCCACCAACCGCAAAAACTTAACCCTTTGACTACCACACTCTATCCACCAACCGCAAAAACTTAACCCTTTGACTCCCACACCGTATCCACCAACCGCAAAAACTTAACCCTTTGACTCCCACACCCTATCCACCAACTGCGAAAACTTAACCCTTTGACTCCCACACCGTATCCACCAACCGCGAAAACTTAACCTTTGACTCCCACACCCTATCCACCAACCGCAAAAACTTAACCCTTTGACTCCCACACCCTATCCACCAACCGCAAAAACTGAACCCTTCGACTCCCTCACCCTAGCAAGGCTGACGATGCAGGATGCTTGTGGACAGGGTGCAGGAGTCAAAGGGTTAATCAAACCTACCCTGTCAGTTCTGACGAAGATCAACACTAAAATTGCCAGTTTTCAACACGACTACTCTCATGTTTAACCCGTTGACTCCTGCACCCTGTCCACCAGCATCCTGCATTGTCAGCCATGCCAGCAAAGCAAAAACTTAACCCTTTGATTGCCGCACCTTATCCACCAGCTTCCTCCAGGAAGCTTGTGGATAGGGTGAGGCAGTCAAAGGGTTAATTAAGTTTTGCCCTTGGTGGATAGGGTGCAGGAGTCAGAGGGTTAATTAGGATAGGCCATTGACGAGTGTATTTTTTGGAAAGCTCATTTACCACAAATTCAAACAGTGTGGACTGTGACTGACTAATCATAAAGAAAAAAGCTCGACTGATACAACGACTATCGTAATAGATTAAAAACATGAAAATTTAAGCGTTTTGCAGTGTATTAATTATTGATAACTTGTGAAAACATAGACATGCATACTACTTACTACTTTTGACAGTATTCTGTTCTTTGATTAGTGTCTGTTTTGAAAGTAGATTTTTAAAGTGATTTTGAACACAAACTTAACCCTTTGACTCCTCACCCTATCCACCAACCGCAAACCTTAACCCTTTGACTCCCACACCGTATCACCCGAAAACTTAACCTTTCGACTCCCTCACCCTATCCACCAGCAGGTAACGAGCACAAAAATGTAAAGATCCCAGAACAGAACTTATTCAACATTCTATCAAAATTATGGAATATTAGACTTTAGGTACACCGTAACCTGTGGTTAAAAAATTCATTAAAATTGAGATGTGATTGCTAAAGACGAAAGTTTGAAAATATTTGCACTTGATTTTGTCAAAACATCAGTTTAATGGAGAATTGTGTGTAAATCCCTGTAGCTCGCCATTTATTTCAGATTTAAACATGGTTTGCTTTTTATAAATAATAATAATAATAATAATAATAATTACAATATTTCTATAGCGCAAAAACTTGATAAAATCAAATCTAAGTGCTGAAACAGACACACACGCACGCACGCACACACACGCACGCGCGCGCGCCACACACACCACACACACACACACTGGCTATAAATGGGGAGAAAGAATAAAAGCAATGGAAAATTATAGAGAGCATATTATATACAATTATATATTACAATGTGATTCCCCTCCGAGTGGAGACAGGCTGCAGAGGGGGTTGAGTGAGGTCAGGATTTTATGCAGAGGAGAAAAGACAGCAGACAAAAAGCTTTCCGAAATAGTAAAAAAAAAAACCACCTGAAATCTCACATCTGCGAACTTGACTCATCCCATGATGGACGATCATAATTCTGATGATGATGAGGAGGAAGGGAAGAAGGAGATGGATTCTTAAGTCAGTCTGAAGGATAAGTAAATACCCTGACTGCTTGTTACACGGTTGTGAAGCGTGGACAGTCAACAAACAAAGCCAAACAAAATTGAGGTAACCGAGATGTGGTTTCTAAGAAGAATGTTGAGAGTTCCATGGACAGCAAAGAAAACAAACGAGACAGTCTTGAAGGAGGCAGACACAGGAAGATAATTGATAAAGAAGATTAGGAAAAGACAAGAGGCAACATTTATAGGACATTTTATGAGGAAAGGGAATTAGAGCACCTGGTCACAACAGGAAAGCTGGAGGGAAAGAGAACATCAGGTAGACCCAGGGAGAAAATATTGGACGGACTTGCAGACAGAGAGGGTGGGAGATGTATTTGCAGCGACAAGGGATATATGCATATGGAGGGCCATGATCGCCAGCGCCATGCGGCAGGGCGCGTGATGATGATGATGATGATGATGATGATGATGATGATGTGAGGTCAAGAAAGATCTTTTAAGTGCATGTCCTTCTGCAGGCGGTTCATGGGAATGAGTCTTACGGGTCTTGAGTTCTGCTTCCATGGATCCACCAGTCCATTGTTTGTGAATGGCAGCTGTTCTTTGCAGTTCAGGCGTGACTGTGCCATGTGTGCGCTGTTGTCTCCAGCTTACACTGTTGTGGGCAATGTCTTCCCAGTTGGTGGTCTTGATGGCCACAGCTGTTGAGGTTGGCCTTTATAGTAATCCTTGTGTTACTTCAGTGGTCTTCCTTGGTTGGGTATGTTTTTGCTTCAGCTCTCAATACAGAAGCATCTTTAGGATACTGCCGTCTTCCATACAGACAACGTGACTTGTGAAAAGAAGCTGGCATTTGATTGATGGCATTTATATAAGTAGACTTTGTATTATACATTTTGTTAGCATTTTTGTAGATGGAAGTATTTAGCGAATTATTTCCTGTCTACAGCTTCTGACGTGGGGAACTGTCTTGTGTGATTAGTCGGTTTGAGGGGTGGATGCCTGATCCAGCCCCTGGTCCTAAGCTGTTAGGACTCTGCTGCATACCTGGGCGTTTCCGATTAATGACGCCTCTGTGATTTGTCCTGCTCCCCGGGATTTTGCGGTAACGAAAATATATTCATTTACAGTGATGAACTGAATGCAGAACAATGACATGATATCAATGTTGTGAAACGTGAATTGTGAGAACTGACTGGGAAGTGTTGGTGCAGTGAAAAATTCCTTGTGAAGGGACCGTTTGGGAAAGAAAAAAAAAACTGAGTAAATGATTACCTGTCTTCTGTTGCAAAGTGGACGTTGAACATTTATCTCTTTATGTTCTCAAGTGTTCGTTGATCTGGCTGCATAAAGATAAACTGAGGGTTCCTGGTTGATTATAAAATATTGAAATCTGCAAAACAAAACAAAACAAAAAAACAAAAAAAGTAGACTTTGTATTTGGCAGGCCATACTTATTCAGATCTTTAAGGGTGTAACATGATCTTGACATGTCACATGACTCTAGAGATATCCTTTACAACAAAAATAATGATATTATTTCGGTAGTCCAGCTGATTCTCAGATCCCCTGTTGGCAGATTGTTATGAAGAGTTAATTAATTGTTGTCTGTTATTGATTGACACTGTTAACTTAATGTTTTGAATTCTTAATTGTTATTGTTCCCCTTCTTACATTCGAACTCCCACTACCCCTTCCCATCCCCGTCCCCCACCCTTTTTTTCTCTCCCTATGTATATATATGTGTGTGTGTGTGTGTGTGTGTGTGTGTGTGTGTGTGTGTGTGTGTGTGTGTGTGTGTGTGTGTGTGTAAGTATGTGTGTGTGTGTGTGTGTGTGTGTGTGTGTGTGTGTTTGTGTGTGTGTGTGTTTGTGTGTGTGTGTGTGTGTGTTTGTGTGTAAGTATGTGTGTGTGTATATGTGTGTGTATGTGTGTGTATATGTGTGTGTGTGTGTGTGTGTGTAAGTATGTGTGTGTGTATATGTGTGTGTATATGTGTGTGTGTGTGTGTGTGTGTGTGTGTGTGTAAGTATGTGTGTGTAAGTATGTGTGTGTGTATATGTGTGTGTATATGTGTGTGTATATGTGTGTGTGTGTGTGTGTGTAAGTATGTGTGTGTAAGTATGTGTGTGTGTATATGTGTGTGTGTGTGTGTATATGTGTGTGTGTGTCTAAAATCACTATTGTGAACAGACATTAAATAAAGATTCCATTCCAATACATGTCACGTCACAGACCTTGTGCCGACGTCATTAGTGGAACTGTTCCAGTTGTTAAATGTGCCATCGATAGATAATTCAGGTCTGGCAGCAGTTCAGGAAGTACAGTGTATGCAGGGCAGCTGTGTCCATCTTACAACACTCCATCGTCCTGGCGATCAAGGCTGTACGCCGTTCTGGTCTATCATCTTTGCACTGTAGGGTGTGAACATTCCGAGTACAAAATTGTTAGATCTAAAGGTGTTTTCTTTCTTTTTACGTTTACATTGATGGAGGCAGACACAAGTAGATCACTCATAAGGAAGAGTAGGAAAAGACAGGCAACATTTATAGGCCATTTTATGAGGAAGGGGGATTTGGAGCACCTGGTCACAACGGGAAAGCTGGAGGGAAAGAGAGCACCGGGTAGACCCAGAGAGAAAATGCTGGACGGACTTGCAGAGTGGCTGGGGACGGGAAGGTGGGGGAGATGCTGAGGCAACAAGAGATAGAGAAGATGGAAGTCCATGTCGCCAACGCCATGGGCAGGGCACCTGAATGATGATGATGATGATATGATTGTCCAACCGCAAAACTGGATGACCAGACAGATGCACAGTTGATCCATTTTTTTCTATTATTTTAAATTTTTTTTTTAGGGTCATTGCACTCAGGGAGGTTACCTTTGTGCTCACCTTTTTTTTCGCCCCATTTTCTACGCCATTTAATGTCCTTTTTTTTCTGTATACTACATGTCATATGCTGCACACTGAATCGTTTTTCATTTTCATCGTACTAAAAGACTACACCCAGACCGCTTCAAAGGTCTAGCCGACGAGAAACAGTCCCTGTCAGATCACTTAATGGAACCAAAACTTAAAACATCTTTTTTGTTTCTTAGGATGAGTTCAACAACGGGCCAGTAGTCCACAACCAGATGCAGTAAGCTGTAGATTCTGAGTTAGAAGTGTCCAGATACACACACACACATACAACACACCAACACACAGCTGTAACACACACATAAACCAAACCACACACACACACACACACACACCACAGAGAGACAGACAACACACCACACACGCACAACACACATACACACACACCACACTCACACACACACACACACACCACACACATATCACACACCACACAACAGACAACAACACACACACACAACAACACTATATACACACACACACACACACACTATACACACACACACACAACACAAATAATACACACACACACACACACAAAACACAAACACATACACCACACCCCATCTCTCTCTCTCTCACACACACACACACACACACACATACAACACACCACAGAGACAGACAGACAACAGACAAACAGACACAGCGCAAACACATACACTCTCTCTCCTCTCACACACACACACACCACCACACACACACACACACACACACACACACACACAAAACACACACACACAACACACAAACACAGACTTGTTGGAGTCAACACACAGCCCACAATCCCTAAGCTCTTCATTACCTGCTCCCCAAGCCAGCTAGGCCCACACTTATGTAATAGCTTTACACGCTAATGACCATCCCTCCCTCGGGGAGACGGGGGCGGGAGGGAGGGGGGGTCAGGGAATGAGCGGCCGGGGAGTGAGCAGGAGAGGCAGACAGAGGGCGCGAGACTAACAGACATGGAGACAGACAGGGGGAGTACGTAGAAGGCGTATTTTGGGCGCAGAGGTGATTCACTGTCTTCCAGTACCGCTGCAGAGTTCGCTCAGGTCCTGATACGGCTCTATGCAGTCGGCTGGGCTTTAAACAACAAAAACTAAAAAAAAAAAAAGTACGTTGCGCATGTCCTGATACGGCTCTACACAGTCGGCTGGGCTTTAAACAACAAAAACAAATAAAAATAAGTACGTTGTGGATGTCCCTGTAGGTAAATCGGCTGGCTTAAAACAAACAAAAAAAAGTACGCAGATCTCGGCTGGGCTTTAAACAACAAAAACAAATAAAAACAAGTACGAGACTTGCGCCAGAAACACTCTGCGCCAGCAACCGCCAAGTTTAATCAGGTGTGAATGGGCTAAAATTACTTTCTTCAAAGTTATGAAAGATAATGCGACGAGGAGTAGAGATGGGCACCTCCCACATCGTATTAGCCCTCAGAAAAGTTTGAGGTCTTTACCACCTCCTCCCCTATGACGTTTATGATTGTTTGACAACGTTCACCTTTACCTGACGTTGAAAAGATTTCCAAAACAAAGTGTGACTACCCGCGTTCAAGCAAACAGGAACCAGAATAAAAAAAAACACGAAAAAAGAATAAGAACACGTATTAAATAATAATAATAACAATATTATATAGCGCAAAATCTTGATAAAATCAAATCTAAGCGCTAAAACAGACACACACGCACGCACGCACACGCACGCACGCAGCACGCAGCACACACCGCACACACACACACACACCACACGCACACGCACACGCACAAGCAATGGGTATAAATGGGAGAAGATAAAAGCAATGAAAATTAAGAGACATATTATACAATATATATACAATGTGATTCCCCTCCGCAGTGGAGACAGGCCCGCAGGGGGATTGAGAGGTCAGGATTTATACAGAGGAGAAAAGTGAGTTTGAGAGCGGACTTGAAGGAGACAAAGTAGTTGCTGACGATGAAAGAAGTTTGTTCCAGAAAGTGACAAGACAGGCGAAATTTTTTGGCCAACTGGCCTTTGTCAAGCGCAAGATCACAAACAAACAAACAAACACCAGATACAAAAATTAGGAGAAAAAGACTGAAACTTCCTGCTGCTCCGTCCAGTGTGGTTTCTGTTTTTTTTTCTGGTTGAAAGATTGACAATGAAAGGACATCATGCCTACAAAGACAGGGAGGAAGGTGGTGTTATACACGTGGCGTTACGTAAAAAGGACAGAGTACTAAGGGAGTGCCAATGAGCAAGGAAATCATACAATTAATGGAAGCAGGGAGACCAACTGATTCAAATTCAGACCTGGTTTAACCCTTTGACTCCTGCAGCCTGTTCACCAACATCCTACACTGCTAACCATGCTAGCAAAGCAAAAATTTAATCCTCTTGACTCCATCACCCTATCCACCAGCTTCCTGCAGGAAGCTGGTGGATAGGTGAGGGAGTCAGAGGGTTAAGTTTCTGCAGTTGGAAGATAGGTGCAGGAGTCAAAGGGTTAATGTACACTATGCTATAGCCTTTAGGTCTAAAGCTCTATCAGTGAGCAACATGCAGAATGGTGTGTTCTGAATAATCACAAGTTCCAGAATTCACAATTTACCAATGAGCAGCATTTTTCATAGGAAAGCCGAACGGAAAGAAAATACCAGGGATGAAATATTGGACCGACTAGCAGAGTGGCTGAGGACAGAGAGGGTGGGAGATGTACTTTCAGCGACAAGGGATAGATTCGTATGGAGGACCATGATGGCCAACGCCTTGCGGCAGGGCACATGATGATGATGATGAGTAGTTTCATAAATGAAGAAAATCAGTACCTTGTACATGAACAATCCAAAATGCATTTCGGGTTCTTTGAATGTGGGGTGCGATTAAGCAAGTGAGAGAAAGAGAAGAAGGAGAAGAAGAAGAAGAAGAAGAAGAAGAAGAAAGAAGAGAAGAAGAAGAAGAAGAAAGAAGAAGAAGAAGAAGAAGAAGAAGAGAAGAAGAAGAAAAAAGAAGAAGAAGAAGAAGAGAAGAAAGAAGAAGAAAGAAGAAAGAAGAAGAAAAAGGGAAGAAGAAGAAGAAGAAGAAGAAGAAGAAGAAGAAGAAGAAGAAGAAGAGAAGGGAAGAAGAAGAGAAGAAGAAGAAAGAAGAAGAAGAAGAAGAAAGAAGAAGAGAAGAAGAAGAAGAAAGAAGAGAAGAAGAAGAAGAAGAAGAAGAAGAAGTAGAAGAAGAAGAAAGAAGAAAGAAGAAGAAGAAGAAGAAGAAAGAAGAAGAAGAGAAGAAAGAAGAGAAGAGAAGAAGAAGAAAGGTCAAGTTGAAGAAGAGGAAGATAATTGGAACGTGTGGGCGTGGGGAGTGATGGAATCATCATCTTTTTGTGGCTGCTGCAAAGGCTGAAAATGACTCATCAGTTCCAAGGGATCTCATTTTGAGGAGGTCTGATATCATCATTGATGCTGAGGGACTGGAAAATACCAGCACAGAGTGAGTTGATTAGTTAAGATATAGGAATGACATTGACACGGAGCGATTTCGTTAGCTGAGATATTATGGCAAAGATATGAGGTCGACATGGAATGATTTGATTGGTTGAGGTATTCATTATCATCATGTGCCCTGCTGCATGGCGTTGGCGATCATGGCCCTCCATGTGAATCTATCCCTTGTCGCCGCAAACACATCCTCCACCCTCTCTGTCCTCAGCCACCCTGCAAGTCTTTCCAATATTTTTTCCCTGGGCCTACCTGGTGTTCTCTTTCCCTCCAGCTTCCCAGGTATCCAGGTATTATAAGGTAGAAATAGTGTCAGCGTGAAGTGATCGGATTGGTTGAAATATTATGGGGTGTCACTGGTGTCAACATGGATTTGTTTGATTGGTTAACGGATTGTGAGGCTGATTGACGTCAACATAGACTAATTTGATTGGTTAAGATATTTTGAGATTTTTATAGGACGTTTTATGAGGAAAGAGAAATTAGAGCACCTGGTCACAACAGGAAAGCTGGAGGGAAAGAGAACAGCAGGTAGACCCAGGGAGAAAAGATTGGACGGACCTGCAGGGTGGCTGAGGACAGAGAGGGTGGGAGATATACTTGCAGCGACGAGGGATAGATTCGTATGGAAGGATCATGATCGCCAACGTCATGCGGCATGGTACGTGATGATGACTGTGGGATTCAGTAGTGTTGAGTTATTGTGAGATTAGAATGATGTGAACATGAGAAAACAGTATGATAAATTAATTGATTATAGCATTTTAGAAAGAGAGCAGCTCAGCCCAAACGTCAGCAAACACACGAAGAGACAAAAACTTCACTCCCACATCTCCACTGACTCCCTGTCTAACCTCTCTTAGTTTTGTTTTCCCGTATGTATGCAGGTCAGGTCTTCTGACTGCAGAGCTAGAAGGAGGAAATCTGAATGGAGTGCTAGAAAGGACAATCCAGGCAGTGGAAATCAAACGCTTAAGAAGAATCCTTGTCGTGTCCTACGCCTGTGACATTGCCAGTGAGGACACCCACAGACCCATCACTCAGCCCGTGGAACAACTACAGCGATTTGCTAATGACACTGAAGAGTTAGGAAAGCACCATAGTGCGGGCAGTCAACAGAGTCCAACAGCTCTTCAAAACGTCCTCCTGGGAACAGTACAAGAAAAGCGAAGACAGGGCAGTTCGAGGATGGGCCAGGCTGACAATATTGCTAAAGGGGACTGAGAAGAGTTTGACTGCCACTCAGTCTCTTGCCCACAACCAGCGGAGATAAGAGTCAGGTGATACGTTGCAGGACTTTAATTTAACGACCCTGGCAGGTTAAGAAACAGGAAAAAATGACGGTGTGATGAGATATAGACGTTAATATATAAAATGTTTGATTGAGGTGTTTTAAGATTACACTGTACGGATGATGTTGTCGATGACTTATCTGTTCAAACGTTGCCGTCATTCCATTGAGGTATCATAGGATTATATGGAAGACACAGGTTAATAAGTTCAAATACCTGGGAACGGTCATTTCATCAGACGGCAGATGCACTTCGGAAATAGCCGGCAGAATCGGCCAAGCCAAAACAACATTCAAGAAGATGACAAGCATTCTTACCAACAAATGCCTATCAATTAACATCAGAAAGAGAGTCCTTGAATGTTATATAGAATCAATACTGTTGTACGGATGCGAGGCGTGGACAGTCATCAAGCAAAGCCGGAGCAAGATTGAGGCAGCCGAGATGTAGTTTCTAAGAAGAATGTTGAGAGTTCCATGGACAGCAAAGAAAACAAACGAGACAGTCTTGATGGAGGCAGACACAAGTAGATCATTCATAAGGAAGATTAGGAAAAGACAGGCAACATTTATAGGCCATTTTATGAGGAAAGGGGATTTGGAGTACCTGGTCACAACAGGAAAGCTGGAGGGAAAGAGAGCACCAGGTAGACCCAGGGAGAGAATGCTGGACGGACTTGCAGAGTGGCTGGGGATGAGGAGGGTGGGGGAGATGCTAGGGGCAACGAGAGATAGAGACGGATGGAAGTCCATGGTCGCCAACGCTATGCGGCAGGGCACCTGATGATGATGATGATGATGGAAAATGTTGTGGATGCTTATCTGTTCAAATGTTGCGTCATTCCATTGAGATATTATAGAATTATATGGATGATGATGACTCATCTGTTCAAATGTTGCCGTCATTCGATTGAGATATTGCAGGATTATATGGATGATGATGTTGATGACTCATCTGTTCAAATGTTGCCGTCATTCGATTGATATATTGCAGGATTATATGGATGATGTTGTCGATAACTTATCTGTTAAATTATTGTCGTCAGCATGAAAACTTGGGAAAAGGGGAAGGGGAGAGGGTCTCTCTCTTTTCTGTTTCCCTCCCTCTCTCCATCCTTTTCGTGGAGTGGGTTCTGGTATCTTCTCTGTCTAAAACCTCGGGCTGTCATTTGGTAGTCTCCCTTTCCTGTCCGCCTTTTTTGTACTTCTACCTTACTCTCTTTTATCCCCATTTTCCTTGGCTTTGGATCCACCTTCGTGAATTTTCCTTAGTGGAAAAAAAAATCCTCTTACTTACGGTAAAACAGTATCCTTTTCCTAAGTCTGTTACGAATGGTAGTTTAGCAGTCTCGTTCATACAGTACTAGTTTCACGTAGTTATCAAAGGTCAAGGACTGTCCCATAACCTTCAAGGTCGTTCAGGATCGAGTTGTCAAAGATCTTAACATTGTCTTTACCACCTCACTCCCCTGTGACGTCATGGTTATGGGACGACCTTCACCTTTACCTGACGTTGAAAAGATTGACAGTGAAAGGACGTCATGCCTGAAAAGAGAGGGAAGAAGGTGTTATACACTGGTGGTACGTGAAATGGAAAGATTGTGTGTGTGTGTGTTGTGTGTGTGTGTGTGTGTGTGTGTGTGTGTGTGTGTGTGTGTGTGTGTGTGTGTGTGTGTGTGTGTTTGTGTGTGTCTGTGTCTGTGTGTGTGTGCGTGTGTGTGTGTTTTGTTGGGGTCTGGGTTATGAGGGAGACAGCCAGCTTCCTTCCTCAGTGCTTTACCTTTCCCAACCCTGAACAGGGGCAGGTACCCCGTTCACAGCTGGGTGGACTGAAGGCCGCTCGCACAGTTCACCCCCCCCCCAACCCCACTCTCAGTAGGGAACCCATGCAATTGTGTTCAGTCAGTATCAAGGCGGTGGACCAGGACCCGTTCGTGCAGTTGATTTGTCTTAATTAACCCTTTGACTCCCGCACCCTGTCCACCAGCATCCTGCATTGCCAACCATTCCAGCAAAGCAAAAACTTAAACCTTTTGACTCCCTCACCCTATCCACCACCTTCCTGAAGGACGCTGGTGGATCGGGTGAGGGAAGCAAAGGGTTAAGTGTTTGCAGTTGGTGGATAGAGTGCGG
>JAPXFY010000035.1:30531634-30544134 GCA_030674185.1 Monoplex corrugatus
GTGTGTGTGTGTGTGTGTGTCTGTGGGTGGGTGTGTATGTGTGTGTATGTGTCTGTGGGTGTGTGTGTTTGTGTGTGTGTGTTTGTGTGTGTGTGTCTGTGTGTGTGTGTCTGTGTGTGTGTGTTTGTGTCTGTGTGTGTGTGTTTGTGTGTGGTGTGTGTGTGTGTGTCTGTGTGTGTGTGTGTGTGTCCGTTTTTGGCTTGGTCTTAGCCCTGATATGGCTCTAGTAGTCGGCTGGGCTATAAGCAATATGAACTTGAACTTGAAACGGTGAGCATGGTTTTTAACTGTTGTCTTTTTATCTTAACCTGGTTGTCGTTTTTGACGTGGTGTTAGCCCTGATATGGCTCTCATAGTCGGCTGGGGCTAGAAGCAATATGAACTTGAATGGTTTTTAACCCTTTGACTCCCGAGACCCTGTCCACCAGCATTCTACATTGTCAACAATGCTAGCGAAGCAAAAACTCATCCCTTTGATTCCCTCGCCCTATCCACCAGCTTCTTGTAGGAAGTTGGTGGATAGAATGAGGGAATCAAAGGTTATGGTTTTGCTGTTGATGGATAGGGTGCGGAAGTCAAAGGGTTAACGGTTGTCTTATATCTTCACCTGGCTGTCGTTTTTGACGTGATGTTAGCCCTGATACGACTCTAGCAGTCGAGCTATAAGCAATATGAACATAATGGACCGCACCACCCCTCCCCCTCCCCCTTCCCCTATCCCTGTATGTCATCTGCTTTGTTGTTGTTGGTTTTTTTTCAGTTCGTGGCCGCTACTTGCTGGCAGACTTGCCCCAGGCGTCTACAGCCCAACTGCCCTCGCGGCTAGATTCTCGCCTTCCAGTCTTCATCAACAACCTTCAAACCAACATCGGAAAGGTAGGTACAGGGCTTAAAACGTTCCGCGTCTGGGCGGAATTCCGCGATTTCGGTTTGTCAAAAAGAACAAGCAAACAAACAAACAAACAAAACCAAAAAACGAAAGGAGCAAGGCATCCATGATCGGCTTGCAAGCGTTCATAGCAACGGCGTGAAAGTTATGGCCCCCGGACCCCCCCTAGTTTTAGTGGGGTTTTTTCCTCCTCCTGTTTTAAGCCCTGACGTGGCTTGTGTGGTCCTCCGCTGTCTTTCTGTGGTTGTTCCAAGAGGCAGGCAGGCCGTTTAGGGTTCGTTTTCTTGTTGTTGTTGTTGTTGATGGTGGTGGTGGTGGTGGTATTGTTGTTACTGTTGTTATTGTTGTTGTTGATGGTGGTGATGGTGGTGGTGGTATTGTTGTTACTGTTGTTATTGTTGTTGTTGATGGTGGTGGTGGTGGTGGTGGTATTGTTGTTACTGTTGTTATTGTTGTTGTTGATGGTGGTGGTGGTGGTGGTGGTGGTATTGTTGTTACTGTTGTTATTGTTGTTGTTGATGGTGGTGGTGGTGGTGGTGGTATTGTTGTTACTGTTGTTATTGTTGTTGTTGATGGTGGTGGTGGTGGTGGTGGTATTGTTGTTACTGTTGTTATTGTTGTTGTTGATGGTGGTGGTGGTGGTATTGTTGTTACTGTTGTTATTGTTGTTGTTGATGGTGGTGGTGGTGGTATTGTTGTTACTGTTGTTATTGTTGTTGTTGATGGTGGTGGTGGTGGTGGTATTGTTGTTACTGTTGTTATTGTTGTTGTTGATGGTGGTGATGGTGGTGGTGGTATTGTTGTTACTGTTGTTATTGTTGTTGTTGATGGTGGTGATGGTGGTATTGTTGTTACTGTTGTTATTGTTGTTGTTGATGGTGGTGGTGGTGGTATTGTTGTTACTGTTGTTATTGTTGTTGTTGATGGTGGTGATGGTGGTGGTGGTATTGTTGTTACTGTTGTTATTGTTGTTGTTGATGATGGTGGTGGTGGTGGTGGTATTGTTGTTTACTGTTGTTATTGTTGTTGTTGATGGTGTGTGGTGGTGGTATTGTTGTTACTGTTGTTATTGTTGTTGTTGATGGGTGGTGGTGGTGGTGGTGGTGTATTGTTGTTACTGTTGTTATTGTTGTTGTTGATGGTGGTGGTGGTGGTATTGTTGTTACTGTTGTTATTGTTGTTGTTGATGGTGGTGGTGGTGGTGGTGGTATTGTTGTTACTGTTGTTATTGTTGTTGTTGATGGTGGTGGTGGTGTGGTGGGTATTGTTGTTACTGTTGTTATTGTTGTTGTTGATGGTGGTGGTGGTGGTGGTGGTATTGTTGTTACTGTTGTTATTGTTGTTGTTGATGGTGGTGGTGGTGGTGGTGGTATTGTTGTTACTGTTGTTATTGTTGTTGATTGATGGTGGTGGTGGTGGTGGTGGTATTGTTGTTACTGTTGTTATTGTTGTTGTTGATGGTGGTGGTGGTGGTGGTGGTATTGTTGTTACTGTTGTTATTGTTGTTGTTATTACAACCTTCAGACCAACATCGGGAAGGTACGTGGACTGTGTGGTCCTGCTGTCTTTCTGTGGTTGTTCCAAGAGGCAGGCCGTTTAGGGTTTGTTGTTGTTGTTGTTGTTGTTGGTGGTGGTGGTGGTATTGTTGTTGTTGTTATTGTAGTTGTTGGTATTTTTGTTGTTGTGTTGTTGTTGGTATTGTTGTTGTTGTTGTTGTTGTTGCTATTGTTTTTATTGTTATTGTTGTTGTTGTGTTGTTGTTGGTATTGTTGTTGTTACTGTTGTTGTTATTGTTTTTATTATTTTTGTTGTTGGTATTGTTGTTGTTATTGTTGTTGGTAACTTTGTTGTTGTTATCGTTATTGTTGTTGTTGTATTGTTATTGTTATTGTTGCTTTGTTTTTGTGCATAAGGTGTAACCGATATCTGGAACCGATACTGTTGTACAGTTGTAAGGTAACAATATCTGGAACGGTCATCTCACCAGACGGTAGATGCACATCAGAAATAGCCAGCAGAATCGACCAAGCTAAAACAGCGTTGAAGAAGATTAAAAAGCGTTCTTACCAACAAATACCTATCAATTAACATCAGGAAGACGGTTCTTGAGTGTTCTGTAGAACCGATGCTGTTGTACGGTTGTGAGGCCAGGCTAGTCAACACACTAAATGTCAGAACAAAATTGAGGCAACTGAAATGTGGTTTCTAATAAGAATGTTGAGAGCTCCGTGGACAGCAAAGAAAACAAACGAAACAGTCTTGAAGGAGGCAGACACAAGAAGATCATTAATAAAGAAGATTCGGAAAAGAGAAAGCAACACTTATAAGATGTTTTATAAGGAAAGGGGAATTAGAGCACCTGGTCACAAACAGGAAAGCTGGAGGGAAAGAGAACACCAGGTAGACCCAGGGAGAAGATATTGGACTGACTTGCAGATGGCTGAGGACAGAGAGGGTGGGAGATGTACTTGCAGCGACAAGGGGTAGATTGGTATGAAGGGCCATGATCGCCAACGCCATGCGGCAGGGCACATGATGATGATGATGAAGGTGTAACGCGCGTGTTGCGGCCACACTCCACAGTTGTTTGGCTGCGCTTGGAAGAGACCTATCAATCTTTGCTTCATTGTTCATTGTGTGGTGTGTGTTGGTCTGTTTCTTTGCTTGATTGCTGACTTGCTTGCTTGTTTGCTTGCTTGCGTGCTGCTTGCATGCTCAGTGTGTGTGTATCTGTAGGTCCGGATGTGGTATTGTGTTGTTGTTGTTGTTGTGTTGTTGTGTGTGGGTGTTTATTTTCTACAAACTGCGAGCCTTCTACCCTGAAAAAGATGTAAAATTATTATACCTTATTGTTGTGTACTATTACAGTTTTTGCATTGATGAGTGAATGATATTTGATGATGTCTTCGAGGCCACTGCTTGAGTCTGTCTTTCTCTTTGGTCTCATTCTCGGTCTCGTCTGTGTCTGTCTGTAGCTCTCACACTCAGTCTGTCTCTGTCTGTTTATCTGTCTGTCTCTGTCTCTGTCTCTGTCTCTGTCTCTCTCTCTCTCTCTCTCTGCGTCTCTGTCTGTGTCTGTCTGTCTGTCTCTCTCTCTCTCTCTGCGTCTCTGTCTCTGTCTGTCTGTCTCTCTCTCTCTCTCTCTCTCTCTCTCTCTTTCTTTCTCTCGGCATCTTTCTCTCTGTCTCTGTCTGTCTGTCTCTCTATCTCTCGCTCTCTTTTTCTTTTTCTGTGTGTGTGTGTATCTCCCTGTCTCTCTCTGTCTCTCCCTCTCTCTTTCTCTCTCTCTCTCTCCCTCTCTCCCCTCTCTCTGTCTCCCTCCTCTCTCCCTATTTCTCCCTCTCTCTGTCTCCCTCCCTCTCTCTCTCTTTCCCTCTCCTCTCCCTTTCTCTATCCCTCTCTCTGTTCTCTCCCTCTCTCTCTCTGTCCCTCCCTCTCTCTCTGTCTCTCCCTCTCTCTCTCTCTCTGTGTCCCTCCCTGTCTCTCTCTCATTGTATATCTTTCAATATAACAGTGTTTGTGCTTCACATTTCCATCCAAAGCCGGTAATGTTTGAAACATAATACACGGTTTTGTTTTGTTTGTAATAACACAGGCTAGACGCTGACGTTGTTGATGGAGGTTTTATGTTTCTTTCTTTTCTGTCTGTCTGTCTGTCTGTCTGTCTGTCTCTGTCTCTTTGTCTCTCTCGCTCTCTGTCACTCACTCTCTCTCTCTCTCTCTCTCTCTCTCTCACTCTGTCTCTCTCTCTTTCTCTCTGTCACTCACTCTCTCTCTCTCTCACTCTGTTTCTCTGTCGCTCTGTTTCTCTCTCTCTCTCTCTCTTTCTCTCTCTCAGTCACTGCCTCTGTCTCTCTCTCTCTCTCTGTCACTCACTCTCTCTCTCTCTCTCTCTCTCTCTCACTATGTTTCTCAGTCGCTCTGTTTCTCTCTCAGTCGCTCTGTTTCTCTCTCTCTCTCTCTCTCGCTCTCTCTCTCTCTCTCTCTCTCTCTGTCTCTCTCTTTCTCTCTCTCTGTCACTGTCTCTGTCTGTCTGTCTCTGTCTCTCTTTCTCTCCTCTCTCTCTCTCTCTGTCTCCCTCCCTCTCTCTCTCTCTCTACATGTGGGCATGGTTGATATTATTGTTGATATTATTGTGTATGTGTGTGAGTGCGCGCGCGCGCGTGTGTGTGTGTGTGCGCGCGCGCGCGCTCGTGTTGTGCGTGTCCTTTACCGAACTGGCCAAGCTGCAGAAAGAAAACCTTTTGTCTTGTGTTTTTGGTTTGCAGCTCGTCACCATCAACGGAGCGCGTTTGGTGAAGACAGACTTGCTGAGCGACAACGGAGTTATCCACGTTGTCAGCAGAGTGATCGCCCCTGTGGCCCATCCTTCCACCTTGGCCACCTACGTGGAACACCCTGCTTTGAAACAGTTCGCCTTCAAGTGAGTCGTCTACACAGCAGTTTCGTCTGTATTGAAAAAACCCAAAAAAACCTGGGGATCCCGTACAGTTTCTTGGTTAAGGTTGTAGTCTTAAGTCTCTCTCTCTCCTTCCTGGAAATATGGCGGATGAACGTAGGGATGGGCGTCTATATTTCTGACAGCACGGAGGCTAATGTGACCATAACGCCAACCGTAATGACCTCGGTCTTGACCCCCCTCTCCGCCCCCCCCCCTCAACGGAATCATTAACCCTTTGGCACCTGCACCCCGTCCACCATCATTCTACATTGTCAACCATGCTAGAAAAGCAACCAAAAAAAAAACGTGAACCTTTGACTCCCTGACCCTATCCACTATCCACCAGCTTCCTCTGCAGGAAGCTGGTGGATAGGGTGAGGGAGTCAAAGGGTTACGCTTACGGTTTTGACTCCCTCATCCTATCCATCAGCTGCAGTCGCTTTGCAGGGCGAGCTGCAAGAAGCTGGTGGATAGGGTTAGGGAGTCAGAGGGTTACGCTTACGGTTTTGACTCCCTCATCCTATCCACCAGCTGCAGTCACTTCGGAGGGCGAGCTGCAGGAAGCAGGTGGATAGGGTGAGGGAGTCAGAGGGTTAAGTATTTGGAGTTGGTGGATAGAGTGTGGGATCGGAGTCAAAGGGGTTAATTCATTAGCGGAAGAAACCCATTCCAGTGGTGGGGGTCAGGACAATGAACGAGTTTATCATCGTGTCCTTACGTCAAATCCAACAGAGAGAGAGAGAGAGAGAGAGAGAGAGAGAGAGAGAGAGAGAGAGAGAGAGAGAGAGAGAGAGAGCAAAACTGCACCGTTGCCTTGACATTTGATGATATTAAAAAATATATCTATAAATATAAATTAAAAAAAGAAGAATACGTGTTCAAATGACGTGATAAATGTCTGATGAATTATATGTCAGACGTGCGTGCTGGTGATAGAGACCTTTAGATTTCACGTCACGTATCCGACACGGGCCAGATACGTAACGTACCGACTACGTATCTGCACTTTCTCGCGCGATTTTTATCGATACGTACCTTGTCAATATGGACGTAACTATGTACGGAAGTCAGGTTATACGTGCTCTCTCGGCCGTATCTAGTTTGGGACTGCGTATCTCAAGTTTAAAGGTAAGTAATAGTTTGGTTGTGTTTCAAAAGTTTGGTTGTGGCTGCGTCTATGCTAGCTGAATGGGTAGCGCAAACTGTGTTGGGTTTGAGAAATTCTACATGGGAGATAACTCCGTTACTCTCAAGAGTTATGTTACTTAAAGAAAGGGTTTCAAAACACAACCAAACTTTTGAAATACCAAAGGAAACTTGCACAAAAGATTAAAAGAACACAAACGTGAGTCCTCTCCAGTGGGAGAACATCTGACCCACACCCAACACCACTTTGAAAAGGACAATGTGCAAGTTCTCGACAAAGAAGCAAGATGGTTCCAGAGGGGAGTAAAGGAGGCAGTTTACATCGCCGCAAGGAACCCCACCCTCAACCGTGACCGGGGCCGACACAACCTGCCATCGGTGTACTCCTCACTTATTCATTCGCACTGCCGTGAGTTCGCTCACGGCGGTGCGCACTGAAGCCAGTTCTCAACCCAGCAGTTGCGCTGAAGAAGTCGGCTGGATGAAAGCTACGCAGTAAGTAGCTTTTATGTAACTGAGAGCCAGGTTCAACCAGGTAGCCATTAAGTTATGTTACATAGTTGATATTTAAAATTCTCCCGGCTTCCCTCTTATTTCCTTTGGTATTTCAAAGTTTGGTTGTGTTTTGAAACCCTTTCTCTTTGTCGTTCATTTTTACCGTTAGTTCTCGTCTTACTGTGATAATTAATTATGTGTGACTGTGGGGTTGCCTGTGATTCACAGATTTGCGTATTCTTAGTGTAAAGACTGGTGTCCATGGAAACAAAAATCGAAAGAAAAAAGATGGAAAAGAGTCGGTCACAGACGGAACGAAGATAGTGTGTGGGGGGGGGGGGGGGGGGGGGGAGAAGGGGAGGAAGAGAGGGAGGTAAAAAGGTTTGTCACATAATCACATAATCCTGAGGTCATAGGGAAGTGAGGTAGGTACCTCAGTTTCTCTTTTTTTGGGGGTGGGTGGGTGGGTGGGTGGGGGGTGAGGAGGCAGCAGGATGAACGCAGAACCGGCCTCTTCATACCCTGGCTGCTTTACCTTCCCTAACGTTTTTAACACTTTAACTCCCGCAATCTGTCCACCAGAATCCTGCATTTTCAACAACCATTCTAGCAAAACAAAAAACGTATCCTTTTGACTCTCTCTCTCCACCCCACCCCCCACCCCCCCAGCTTCTTTCAAGAAGTTGGTGAATAGCGTGAGAGAATCAAAAGGGTTAAATTTTTTGGGTTGGTGGATCAGGTGCGGGAATCAAAGGGTTAAAGAAAGTCAGGTACCCACTTCTGTGCAGTCCTTACTGTCACTTTGGAGGGCGAGTGCTTTTTTACCTCTGCGCCAACTAAGCTGAGCGAGAGAGAGAGAGAGAGAAAGAGAGAGCGAGAGAGACAGCGAGAGAGAAAGAGAGAGAGAGAAAGAGAAGAGAGCGAGAGAGGCAGCGAGAGAGAGAGAGAGAGAGAGAGAGAAAGAGAGAGAGAGCGAGAAAAAGCGAGAGACAGCGAGAAAGACAGCGAGAAGAGAGAAAGACAGTGAGAGAGAAAGAGAGAGAGAGAGAAAGAGAGAGAGTGAGAGAAAGAGAGCGAGAGAGAGAAAGAGAGAGTGAGAGAGAGAGAAAGAGAGAGAAAAGAGAGAGAGAGAGAGAGCTCGTATACGAGATAAGCTACATCTTTACTGACCAAGGTGATAAGTAAGCACTGTAAATGCTTGTAGTCATCCAGCCCCTGTCTGATAGGAAACTACAGTATCTGATCTGAGTGATCTGAGTAATCAAACATAATTATCATCATCATCATCATCATCATCAGGTGCCTTGCCACATGGCGTTGGCGATCACGGCCGTCCATCTGTTTCTATCAAGCACCTCTTCCACCCTCTTTGTCTTCAACCACTCTGGCCAATCTGCAAGTCCGTCCAATATCTTCTTCCCTGGGTCTACCTGGTGCTCTCTTTCCCTCCAGCTTTCCTGTTGTGGCAAGGTGCTCCAGTTCCCCTTTCCTCATAAAATGATCTATAAATGTTGCCTGTCTTTTCCTAATCTTCCTTATGAATGATCTTCTTGTGTCTGCCTCCATCAAGACTGTCTCGTTTGTTTTCTTTGCCGTCCATGGAACTCTCAACATTCTTCTTAGAAACCACATCTCGGCTGCCTCAGTCTTGTTCCGGCTTTGCTTGTTGACTGTCCACGCCTCACAACCGTATAACATTATCGGTTCTATATGACATTCAAGAACTATCTTCCTGATGTAAATTGATAGGCATTTGTTGGTAAGAATGCTTTTCATCTTCTTGAATGCTGTTTTGGCTTGTCCGATTCTGCTGGCTATTTCTGATAATATAATTGTGCACATGTCATTTAGCAAAGAGGAGGGGGAAGAGAGAGAGAGAGAGAGAGAGAGAGAGAGAGAGAGAGAGAGAAAGAGAGAAGAGTCCAGAGTCCGTTGCGCTAACCACTACACCACAACGACTGGTGTGACGATGATGATTACTATTATGTTTCAGATCAATGTACATGGGGATTTGAACCCATAGCCTAGCAGTCCGTAGTCCGTTGCGCTAACCACTACACCACAGCGACTGGTGCGATGATGATGATTACTGTTATGTTTCAGATCAGTATACATGGGGATTTGAACCCACAACACTCCAGTCCAAAGTCCGTTGATTACTGTTATGTTTCAGATCAATATACAGTACATGGGGATTTGAACCCACAACATTCCAGTCCAAAGTCCGTTGATTACTGTTATGTTTCAGATCAATATACATGGGGATTTGAAGCCACAATATTCCAGTCCAAAGTCCGTTGATTACTGTTATGTTTCAGATCCATATACATGAGGATTTGAACCCACAACTTTCCAGTCCAAAGTCCGTTGATTACTGTTATGTTTCAGATCAATATACATGGGGATTTGAACCCACAGCCTTCCCGCCCAGAGTCCGTTGCGCTAAACCACTACAACATAGCGAACTGGTGCGATGATGATGATTACTATCATGTTTCAGATCAATATAAAATGGGGATTTGAACCCACAACTTCCAGTCCAGAGTCCGTTGCGCTAACCACTACACCACAACGACTGGTGTGACGATGATGATGATTACTATCATGTTTCAGATCAATATATTATGCGCGGGCAGTGGTGCCCAACCTGACCCTGGAGACCAACAAGACCGACAGACTGTTCACCTCCTTCTCCCCCAACGATTCCTACATCACCATCATGCCTGACTATGGCCAGACTCCCTTGTTCCAGAACTGGACGCTTCTGAGAATTGTGAGTTTTTTGTTTTTTTCGTTTATTTCATTATATGTTTTTTTTTCATTTAGTGAATGCTTCCACTGACCTTCAGTCTCCATTTCACCCATTCATGAAAAACGAAATAAAATGGAAAAAAAATTGGAAAGGAAAGTGCAACTGCTGTAGTTACGCTTTTGTGTTCATTGCAAATTAAAGATGGAAAGCAGCTTTAGCAAGTATTTATAATAGTTTTTGATTAAGAAAATCTCGTAGCATTAATGAGCATGACATATGATAGATATAGAAACGACTGGTTTTTCTATGAAGTATTTCCCTCATTAATGATAAACAAAAATAAAAGGAAGAAAAGAAAAGAATAGTGAAACTGCTTAAGTTACGTTTTTTGTTTGTTTTGTTTTTTGTGTGTTGTGTGTGTGTGTGTGTGTGTGTGTGTGTGTGTGTGTGTGTGTGTGTGCGTGTGTGTGTGTGTGTGTGTGCGTGTGTGTGTGTGTGTGTGTGTGTGTGTGTGTGTGTGTGTGTGTATGTGTGTGTGTGTGAGTGTGTGTGTGTGTGTGAGTGTGTGTGGTGTGTGTGTGTGTGTGTGTGCGTGCGTGCGTGCGTGCGTGTGTGTGTGTGTGTGTGTGTGTGTGTGTGTGTGTGTGTGTGTGTGTGTGTGTTCATTGCAAATTAAGGATGTAAAGCAGCTTTAGAAAGTATTCAAAACAGTTTTTGATTCAGAAAAACACGTAACATTAATGAACATACATACAATAAAGTTCGAAATGACTGGGTTTTATATGAAGTATTCGTAGATACGTAAGTTTTTGAAATATCTGTGGTTGATCTTCCTACTGAATCAGATGCCAGTCCATTTCAGATTATCTTGTGACATTTTGCAAATTTGATTTTTTTTCCTACGATAAGTCTGTCAGCATTGTTAATGGTTTTCCGCCGTACTACATGTATAATGCGCATAGATGTGTGACGAAATGAACATGTTGTTGGTTCTATATGTGAATTTTATTTTTGTTTGTTCGTTATGTTCTGTCTGTCTGTTGTTCCACAGAATACAAAAATATAATAATAATAATAATAACGATAACAATTACAACAATAATAATAATAATAATAACAATAATGATGATAATGATGATAACAATAAGAAGAAGAAGAACAATGATGATAATGATGATGATAAGATAAAAAGGGAGAGCAGCATGTACTTTACAAGTTGATTCACACTTTTAGTCAAGGTTTATCAATTTATATTTCAATATTTACCAGAGATGAAAAAAAAAATCCAATGAAAATGTACATGCATCGATGGAGGAACTAACATGAAAACTATCAGCATGGCCACCAATAATCATAGCATGATGGTGAGTGCTGTGACTTCACAAAGCGGGAGACCTGGATTTGAACCTCACCACGCTCAGATAAACATTAGTGGTGCCAGAGAAAAGGCAAAGAATGGTAGGTGTAGGAAGTGAAAGGGAGATAAGAGAAACTGAGAAACAGAAAAGGAGCAACACAGGAAACGATGATGGTGGTGAGGGAATGCATATCTAAAAGAAATAAATAAAATAGCACGCATATTTAAAAGAAATAGATAAAACATCCAAACAAAAGAAAATCAATATCACAAATACAAAATATGATAAACGATATAAATCACAAGTCTAACAAAGACACGTGCATTTCCTTTTCCGGTGCAGGTGTACCAAGCCCACGTTGTCAAGGGCAACGCCCTCTTCCTCCCGGAAGGAGCAGTATTGACAGATTCGGAGAGTCTACATGGAACTCTCAAGTTCTCACGAAAAAATAATGACGGTGAGGAGAAAAAAGATTTGTTTTGTAATTAATTTGCATATAAGCTTGAGTAATGGTATATCCAGCATATGGCATGCAGATCAGTGCAGAGAAAACCCAGTTGATGACAAATAATACCAATGGCATCAGCACTGACATTACCATAGACAACAAGAAACTTGAGACCGTCCATAGATTTAAGTATCTGGGAGCTATAGTATAGTATCAGATGAAAGATCAAAGCCCGAAGTACTTTCCAGGATTGCCCAGACCACAGCTGCAATGACCAAGCTAAAAGTCATCTGGAACGACAAGAATATCGCAATCGGCTCCAAGATCAGACTGATTTGTTCCCTGGTCATGTCAATATTTTTGTATGCATGCGAAACATGGACCATAACATCAGACATTGAAAGAAGGATACAGGCAATGGAGATGAGATGCTTCCGCAAACTCCTTGGTATCTCGTACAAAGATCATATAACCAATAAGGAAGTGAAAACCCGAATCGAAAACGTCATCGGGCCGTATGAAGACCTCCTGACCTCAGTGAAAAGACGCAAACTGAGGTGGTACGGGCACGTCACACGATCATCTGGATTGTCCAAGACCGTCTTGCAGGGAACAGTTCAGGGAGGGAGACGAAGAGGCAGACAGAGAAAAAGATGGGAAGACAATATCAGAGATGGACTGGCCTTGAATGGAATATCATTCTGCGGAAAGCTGAGGACCTTGAGGAGTGGAGGAAGCTGGTTGCAAAATCTTCAGTGGTGCCCCAACGGTCAACCAGACTACGGGACTGATGATGATGATGATGATGGTGATGGTGATGGTGATGGTGATGGTGATGGTGATGGTGATGATGGTGAATGGTATATCAAATAACAATAACATTTGACCAAACAGCATGAAATGGGTGGAGGTGGGGATGGGGGTGTTTTTTTACTCCACTATGGTGTAAATAGGTCGAATGTTACAAATAC
>JAPXFY010000035.1:30549134-30554134 GCA_030674185.1 Monoplex corrugatus
CACCACAACCCACGCTGGACTGACGGCAGACTCACTGTTTCTGGCTGAGGTCAGTTTGGGTCTTCTTAACTTACGCTCGACGACGTTAACCCTTTGACTCCTGCACCCTGTCCACCAGCATACTTGCTTTTGTCAGTCATGCTTAGCGAAACAAAAAAACTTAACCCTTTGACTCCCACACCCTGTCCATCAGCATACTTGCTTTGTCAATCATGCTTAGCGAAACAAAAAACTTAACCCTTTGACTCCCACACCCTGTCCACCAGCATACTTGCTTTGTCAATCATGCTTAGCGAAACAAAAAACTTAACCCTTTGACTCCCACACCCTGTCCACCAGCATACTTGCTTTGTCAATCGTGCTTAGCGAAACAAAAAAAACTTAACCCTTTGACTCCCACACCCTGTCCATCAGCATACTTGCTTTGTCAATCATGCTTAGCGAAACAAAAAACTTAACCCTTTGACTCCCACACCCTGTCCACCAGCATACTTGCTTTGTCAATCATGCTTAGCGAAACAAAAAAAACTTAACCCTTTGACTCCCACACCGGTCCACCAGCATACTGCTTTATCAATCATGCTTAGCGAAACAAAAAAAAAAATTAACCCTTTGACTCTCACACCCTGTCCACCAGCATACTTTCTTTGTCAATCATGCTTAGCGAAACAAAAACTTACCCTTTGACTCCCACACCTGCTGTCACCAGCATACTTGCTTTGTCAATCATGCTTAGCAAAACAAAAAACTTAACCCTTTGACTCCCACACCCTGTCCACAGCATACTTGCTTTGTCATCTGCTTAGCGAAACAAAAAAACTTAACCCTTTGACTCCACACCCGTCCACCAGCATACTGCTTTATCAATCATGCTTAGCGAAACAAAAAAAACTTAACCCTTTGACTCTCCACCCTGTCCACCAGCATACTTGCTTTGTCAATCATGCTTAGCGAAACAAAAATACCCTTGACTCCACACCTGTCTCAGCATATTGCTTTATCATCATGCTTAGCGAAACAAAAAACTTAACCTTTGACTCCCACCTGTCACCAGCAACTGCTTATAATCATGCTTAGCGAACAAAAACTTACCTTGATCCCACACCTGTCCACAGCATACTTGCTTATCATCTGCTTAGCGAAACAAAAACTTAACCTTGACTCCCACCTGTCCACCAGCATACTGCTTTGTCAATCATGCTAGCAAAAACAAAACTAACCTTGACTTCGCCTGGTCATGGGACAAACATGTGCATAAACTCTGAGGAAGACGATTGCTAAAAATAAATAAATAAGTAAATAAATAAAATAATTAATAAATAGATAAAGCACACCTCGTGAACACGCAGAGAAACACGTTTGTTCGCATGTGCGCGTACGTACGCATGCACTTGACAGCACGCGCACATGCACACACATACACATGCACACACATACACATGCACACATACACATGACACACATACACATGCACACATACACATGCACACACATACACATACACAAACACACAGAGATTTAAAGCAAAAAAGATCTCAGAATGGTTTAATTGTATCGCCATTGGCCTTTACAAATTGGGGTGTGGTGTGTGTGTGTGTGTGTGTGTGTGTGTGTGTGTGTGTGTGTGTGTGTGTGTGTGTGTGTGTGTGTGTGTGTGTGTGTGATAGATAGGTAGAGAGAGAGAGAGTACTTTTTTCACCATTGTTTATATATACCATTGTTTCATCCGTTTCTTTTTTTTTTTCTTATGTGTGACATCATCAGGTGGTGATGGGTCACATCATCACTGACGTCAACTATGACGTAGAGTCGCTGTCTCAGCGGACCACGCTGGTGAGCATGAATGGGAAAGTGATCCGCCTGAGGAAGTATAATGACGGTAAGGACTTGAAGAAAAGTTATCTTTAACCCTTTGACTCCCGCACCCCGTCCACCAGCATCTTGCATGGTCAACCATGCTAGCAAAGCAAAAACTTAACCCTTTGATCCCCTCACCCTATCCACCAGCTTCCTGAAGGCAGCTGGTGGACAGGGTGAGGGAATCAAAGGGTTAAGTTTTTGCAGTTGGTAGTCAGAGAGGTTAACAAAAAGCGATGATAAGAACAAACAAACAAACAAAAACAGTTAATATTGTCCAGGACAAGGTATAATATTTGTAACGATTACAGAATATTTGGTTACAGTTTAGGGTGTCTGCAAAGTGTCAGCATTTTAACCCTTTGACTCCTGTACCCTATCCACCAACTGCAAAAAAAAAAAAAAGAACTTGACCCTTTGACTCCCTCACCCCCTATCCACCAGCTTCCTTTCTTGCAGGAAGCAGGTGGATAGGATGAGGGAGTCAAAGGGTTAAGTTTTTGCTTTGCCAGTGTGGTTGGCAATGCTGGTGGAGAGGTACGGGAGTCTAAGGGTTAACCACATGTGTCTATAAACGACCATGATGTTGTAAAATAGAATCAAGAACAGCGACATAACAATTATAAAAAAAAAAGAGAGAGAGGGGAGGGGAGAGGAAGCGAGAGAGAGAGAGAGGGAGGGAGAAGACATAGACATGACAGAGAGAAGCAGAGAGACGGAGACAGAAAAGAAAAAGGGGGGGGGAGAGAGAGTTGTTCTGTTTGTTTTGTAGATTTCAAAGTCCTACCACTCTCAGAGTATACGAGGACTAGAAGCCTTTAAAAATTTTTAGTAGCTTGTGAGATACCGATCCTTTTTCGGTTCTCGATTGATAATTCATGAACTGAACGAGAGAGGAGAGAGACGAGTAGGTTTAACTCTATTGTGACTGCACTTGCCACAGCTGAGCTCTCCTGCTGGCCAAGGCTGCCACAGTCAAATCACTGAGAACTTTATGCAAGTGAACTTATCCATCGATTTTAGACAAAGAAACCGGCAAAACGTAGCTGAAGCGTTCAACGGAAGTTCCTTCCACAAGGGAAGCAACTACCAACTACTAAATCATTAGCATAACAAAAGTAGAGGAAGTTATATACCCTGGACATCTGTTACTACGATCGAAGTAGCCCGTCGTCAGAGAGTTAAATAAGACTACCTTGACCTTGACCTCCCCCTCCCACTATGTTGGCTGATATGGTGTCGTGTGTCCCAGATGTGTTCCTGGAGTGGGGCGACGTGAGAGCCAAGGTCGTGGAGACGGACCTGGGGGTGACCAACGGTATCGTTCACCTCATCGACTCCGTGCTCTTCCTCAACAACTTCACCGTCTGGCATGCCGTGTCCAACCTGCCCATACTCAGGTCTGTATTCCTCTCCAAAAGGAAGAAAAAAATTTTGGTTAATTTTCCGTCATAATTTATTCGCTACCTCAATGGCAAAAAAAAAATTTTTTTTTTTTTGTTGAATTTTCCGTCATGACTTATTCGCTACCGGCTATACCCCAATGGCAAAAGAAAACCTGCCCATCAGCTGTATCCTCTCCAAAGAAAAAAAATTTGGTTTAATTTTCCGTCATGACTTATTCGCTATCTCAATGGTGAAAGAAAAAAATTCTTTTTGGATTGAAGTTTTCAGTCATGACTTATTTGCTACGTCAATGGCAAAAGAAAATTTTTTTGTTGTTTTTTTGGGGTTTTGTTGTTGTTGTTGTTTTTTTGTTTAATTTTTCCGTCATGACTTATTCGCTACCTCAGTGGCAAAAGAAAAAAATTTTTGGTTGAATTTTCCGTCATGACTTATTTGCTACCTCAGTAGCAAAAGAAAATTTTTTTTAGGTTTAAATTTCCGTCATGACTTAATCGCTACCTCAATGCGTATTTATTATTCCGTTTACCTGAATGGCAAAAGAAAAAAATTTTGGTTGAATTTTCCGTCGTGACTTTTCCGCTATCTCAATGGTGAAAGAAAAAAATTCTTTTTGGTTGGTTTTCCGTGCATGACTATTTCTACGTCACGGCAAAAGAAAATTTTTTTTAAAATTTTCGTCATGACTTCTTCGCTACCTCAGTGGCAAAAGAAAAAAAAATTTTGGTTGAATTTTCCGTCATGACTTATTCGCTACCTCAGTAGCAAAAGAAAATATTTTTTTAGGTTTAAGTTTCCGTCATGATTTAATCGCTACCTCATGGCAAAAGGAAAAAAAATTTGATTGAATTTCGCGTCATGACTTATTCGTTACCTGAATGGCAAAAGAAAAAAAATTTTGGTTGAATTTTCCGTCATGACTTTTTCGCTACCTCAATGGCAAAAGAAAAAAAAGTTTTTTTGTATAAATTTTCAGTCATGACTTTCTCGCTACCTCAATGGCAAAAGAAAAAAGTTTTTGGTTGAATTTTCCGTCATGACTTATTCGCTACCTCAGTGGCAAAAGTACAAAAAAAAATTTTGGTTTAATTTCCGGACATGACATTCGCTACCTCAATGGCAAAATGAAAAAAAATCTTTTGGTTGAATTTTCCGTCATGACTTATTTGCTACCTCAGTGGCGTTGACGCCCATACCTGCTCGTTTCTGAACTCGACAACACATCACCCAACTTCATCCCGTCGAAGTCCCTGTGTTGAAAAGTCCCCCAGGAGCCAGAGATGTCAAGCGTGCCGTGGGTCCACCCACCGTAGGAGACCCTGCACTACTGCAGAATCATTTCGGTGGAGTTCCCGAGTGCTTGTTCTGATCCAGCTTTTCCAGGACACTGTCGTCTAAGCCCTGTACTAACGGCATATCTACTCAGTTGTGGTGCCAGACCGAGACACCCCCAGTATGGAGACCCCCTCAACAGCCCCATGGGCCACTGACGTTCCAGACCCCAGCATGAATTGTCTCGGGCGCAGTAAAAAACACCACCAACAACAAAACAACAAAACAACAGTGTATTAATTGCAGAAATAATACTTATTTCAGTTTCAGTTTCTCAAGATGACGTCTCCGCGCTCGGAACGAATTCCATATGCACTAACGTCGATGTGCCACGTGTATGGTGACTGTGGCAAATGCCTTATGCCTGCGCGCGTAAACCCATGAACTGGCCAGGTCCTGAGGAAAAG
>JAPXFY010000035.1:30561634-30564134 GCA_030674185.1 Monoplex corrugatus
TCTCAGAAGTATGTAATCTTGACGTCCTTTACCTTTCTCTCTCTCTCTCTCTCTCTCTCTCTCTCTCTCTCTCTCCTCTCATATATTATCTCAGAAGTATGTAATCTTGACGTCCTTTACCTTCTCTCTCTCCTCTCTCTCTCTCTCTCTCTCTCTCTCTCTCTCTCTCTCATTCATTATCTCAGAAGTATGTAATCTTGACGTCCTTTACCTTTCTCTCTCTCTCTCTCTCTCTCTCCTCTCTCTCTCTCTCTCTCTCTCTCTCTCTCTCTCGTATAATTATTATCTCAGAAGTATGTAATCTTGACGTCCTTTACCTTTCTCTCTCTCTCTCTCTCTCTCTCTCTCTCTCTCTCCTCTCTCTCTCTCTCTCTCTCTCTCTCATATATTATCTCAGAAGTATGTAATCTTGACGTCCTTTCTTACTTAGTCAACACAAGTTCTCCGTGGTTGTCCCTCCCGCTCAGCTTTTTATCTTGACGTACTGTCTTATTTAGTCAGCGCAGATTCTCTGTATTTGTTCCCACCCCCCATCCACCATCCCACACCTCCCACTTAGAGACCTGGCAGCCAATCCGACGGATCAGGTGAAAAGGGTTAGTTCATAGATTTTCATCCACCGTGTGCACGTGCGCGCTGTGCTCGTGTTGTTGCAGAATGGGGCACTCTAAGGGTTCCATGCGTATTAACACACACGCACATGGGTAGGTCGCACAGTCATAGTCTTGGTCATGCTGAGACTGACAGTGGTATGCCTGCAGCCCTATTACGAACCCCAGAAACAGTGCCATAGAACTAAACATTTATTTTTAGGTGCCAGGCGGGAAGCGCGCCAGACGCTAGCTTCAACCGTCAATATAATTATAGTTCAAAATCTTCCCTGATTTAAAATGTTGCCATCGATTTGCCATGGCATTTTCCATTAATAATGTCACCTTATATTCAACGAACTATTAGCGAGTAATAATAGCTATCAGTTTACAAAATATGAAGCTGTTTTTACTGCTTCTGTGTCGAACTCCTTGCTTGAGAAAACGTTGGAGAAATATGATGCCTGCTGTTACAAAGGGTTAAAAATGAAGCTGGCATTTCGGGCACACGGCGCTTTATACAAACCTGCCGTGACTTTAACTTTTACCTTGACTTGAGTTTTCTTAAGTTTCAGTTTCAATTTCTCAAGATGACGTCTCCGCGCTCGGAACGAATTCCATATGCACTTACGTCACAGGTGTTACGTGTATGGTGACGTGACCGTGGCACATGCCTTGATTAAGTCTGCACATAAACGCATGAGCTGGTCAGGTCCTGAGGCCCTTCCTAGACTATGTTTTACCTAGTCTATATTTTAAAAACTGGTATTTTATCAGCCTAAAATCTAGCAGAGCGTGGTTTCGATCCACGGAACTCTGGGTTATGCGCCCAGCACGCTCCCACTGCGCCACTCTACTTGTCTTGACATACTTTCTTACCTGGTCATTGCACGTTCTCTGTATTTGTCCCCCCACCTTCCCCTTTAACTTTTATCTTGACGTTTTGTTTTTTTTACTTAGTCAACACAGGTTCTCTGTATTTGTCCCCCACCCACCCCCACCCCCACCCCTTAACTTTTATCTTGACGTACTTTATAACTTAGTCAATACAGGTTCTCTGTAACTGCCCCCCCCCCTAACCCTTTGACTCCCGCACCCTATCCATCATCTGCAGGGAGCTGGTGGATAGGGTGAGGAAGTCAAAGTGTTAAGTTTTTGCTTTGATAGCATGATTGGCAATGCAGGATGCTAGTGGACCAGGTACGGGAGTCGGAGGGTTAACTTTTATTTTGACGTACGTCATTACTTAGTCAACGCAAGTTCTCTGTGTTTGTCCCTCCCCTCAGAGATTTACATACAAGGGAGTCACGTGACGGCCAGAGTGACGGTGACGAATGTATGGTGCACCAATGGCGTCATCTTTATCATCGATGAAATCCTCCATCTGCCCACTCGTACCATTGCCGAGGAGCTCAACAGACGACAGGACCTCAAGTAAGACAGACGGCTGGTTAGAGTTCTGTTCTGTTCTGTTCTGTTCTGTTCTGTTCTGTTCTGTTCTGTTCTGTTCTGTTCTGTTCTGTTCTGTTCTGTTCTGTTCTGCTCTGCTCTGTTCTGTTCTGTTCTGCTCTGTTCTGCTCTGTTCTTTTCTGCTCTGCTTTGCTCTGTTCTGTTCTGCTCTGCTCTGTTCTGTTCTACTCTGTTCTGTTCTGTTCAGCTCTGTTCTGTTCTGCTCTGCTCTGTTCTGTTCTTTTCTGCTCTGTTCTGTTCTGTTCTGTTCTGCTCTGTTCTGCTCTGCTGTGTTCTGCTCTGCTGTGTTCTGTTCTGTTCTGTTCTGTTCTGTTCTGTTCTGTTCTGTTCTGCTCAGCTCAGCTTAGCTCAGCTAGCTCAGCTCAGTTCTGTTCGATTCTGTATTGTTCTAGTCTGGTCTGGTCTGATCTGGTTTGGTCTATTCTGTTGAATTCAGTTCT
>JAPXFY010000035.1:30569134-30574134 GCA_030674185.1 Monoplex corrugatus
TCGCGCACATTATCTAAGGACATGCCCCCGGCTTTGATTACTCCGTCCAATTTATCGCTCAGGGGATTAAAAAAAACACCACATGAATACAATTTTAAGCACACCTAAGGACACCAAAACATGTATAAAAACCGGCAAAAATTACTTAAAACTGCTTCCGCATATCTCACC
Source organism: Monoplex corrugatus (assembly GCA_030674185.1). Classification (NCBI taxonomy): domain Eukaryota; kingdom Metazoa; phylum Mollusca; class Gastropoda; order Littorinimorpha; family Ranellidae; genus Monoplex; species Monoplex corrugatus. The sequence continues at coordinate 30,569,306 of JAPXFY010000035.1, forward strand.
TTCTTACACCCAAAAATGCATTCAATACATGTACCCAATTATCAATCCTAAAAGTACGTAAGACTTTATCGAACACATACAGTGTGAAGGGACCAGCAAGGCAGAAAATGATAGGAAGAAATGACAGGCCTAAATTATCTCAAATTGCTTGCGCATATCTCACCTTCCTAGAGCCAGAAATGCACTTAATACATGTACCCAGTTATCAATCCCAAGAGAAAGTAGTAAAACTTTATCGAACACATACATTTGAATGGACCAGCAAGGCAGAAAACGATAGGTAGACATGACAGAAAGCTAAGGAACAAGGCAGAAACAAAGAGAGTGACAGAAAGGAGGAAATTTCTAGCACAGAATTTCCAGAAGGTGGGGGATACAATTTATTCTCAAAGAGCAGGTGAACAAAGAAAATAACAGAGACAAAACAAGACACAAAGACAAACGCAAGGACTATATATGCAGACCAGCTGACGGCTGTGTGTGGTCTGTTGCAGATTTTACGAGCGCACGTGGTGCCGGACGAACAACGCTATTTGTCCGACATTCGTGAAGGGGAGAAACTGCCGGCTGTCCAGAACGTCGTCTACGTGCTGACCAAAAATGGCAAACGTGTGTTTCTTTATGTCCGTGTCCTCGTGTTTTGTGTGTGTGTGTGTGTGAGTGTGTGTGTGTGTGTGTGTGTGTGTGTGTGTGTGTGTGTGTTGTGTGTGTGTGTGTGTGTGTGTGTGTGTGTCTGTCTGTCTGTCTGTCTGTCTCTGTCTGCCTGACTAACTGCCTGTCTGTATGTCTGTTTGTCTGCCTGTGTCTGTCCGTCTGACTGACTGTCTGCCTGTCTGTGTGTCTGTCTGTCTGTTTGTCTGCCTGTCTGTGCCTGTCTGTGCCTGCCTGCCTGTCTGCCTGCCTGCCTATTTGTCTGTCTGTCTCTATGCCTGCCTGCCCGTGTCTGTCTGTCTGTCTATCTGACTGTCTGCCTGCCTGCCTGCCTGCCTGTCTGTTTGTCTGCCTGTCTGTGTCGTGTCTGTTTGCCTGCCTGCCTGCCTGCCTGCCTGCCTATTTTTCTGTCTGTCTGTCTGTTTGTCTGTCTACCTGCCTGGTACGTGTGTGTTATCCTTTACGTTACGCTACGTATCCCGAAAAACCTGCAGGTTGTAGGGGTACCCATTGCTAACTGATTTTGCCACGAGTGTCCTGTATCTCTCTTGGTCCTCTGCTAATCTTTGGGAACTGCTTAAGTTCGGACCTGTCAGTGTCCTGTGGATGTTGTCTGCCCGTCTCTTCTTCTGTCTTCCTTCCTTTTCTTCTTCCCCCTGGCACTGTGCTTTTCTGGGTAGTTTTGCCAATCCTGAGGACCTTGTAACATGTCCGTAGCATTTCATTTTGCATCTCTTTACTGTAGCCAGAAGGTCTTCAGATGGGTCAGTTCTCTTATACTATGCTGTATTAGAATTGTGTCGTATTATGTCGTATATTTCATACTTAGCTCTGTTATGTGACTGTTCTCCTCTTCTGTGTTGGAATTTTTGCTGTGTATTGTATATTATGTCGTGTGTTTCATACTTAGCTCTGTTATGTGACTTTTCTCCTTTCCTGTACTGGAATTTTTGCAGTGCATTGTATATTAGTGCATTGCTTTCATTGTATATTAGTGCATTGCTTTCAGTGTATCTAACACGAGAACATGCCATCCTATCTTGCCAACCTCCTGCAGGGTTACAAACCTTCTCGAACGCTCCGCTCTTCTGACACCTCACTGTTGACTGTTCCTCGCTTCTCTCTAGACACCTTTGGTAAAAAATCTTTCTCTGTCTTTGGCCCAAATGTATGGCTCTACCACTGTCTCTCAGAAAAACTAAGTGTTTCTCAACCTTCAAACGGCACCTGAAAACCCACCTCTTTCAAACTCATCTAACCTGAAGAGCCTTAGTTTGCAAGTCTGTCATCAGACTAATCTCTCCTGCCTGTATAACAGTATTTTGTATAAGGGCCTATAGAGCAAGGTGTGTGTGTGCGTGTATGTGTGTGTGTGTGTGTGTGTGTGTGTGTGTGTGTGTGTGTGTGTGTGTGTGTGTGTGTGTGTGTGTGTGTGCTTGAGTGAACATGTGTGTGTATCACTGTATGTGTACAGCTGAGGAAGGGATAGGGGAGAAATTGAGTGGGAAAGAGACTGAAATACTTTAAGAAACTTTTCAAATCTTTGTTTGTATGTAAATTGTGATGTATGATATGCGAATAGTTCATAATTTGTGAGGAATTTTGATTGTCAAGGTATTAATGCTGTAATACTGGAAGTTGTTAATGTTTTCCTGTATATGGTTTGAGAATTTTTCTGTTTTTATCTTCATTTAAAATATTGATTTTATTACTGTATTATGTACTTAACATTAGCATCATCAAACACACACACACGCATGCAAACATAGCACACGCCACTCCACACACACTCTCTCTCTCTCTCCACACACAACACACACTAACACACACACACACGCACACACACACACACACTCACACCCATTCTTACAAACACACGCGCACAGCACGCACACGCACGCACATCCACATGTACACACACACGTACGCAGCACCTACACGCAGCAATATATAAACACAGTATGCCTCTTTATTCATATGAAAATCTGTTAATCTTTCTTCATTCCATAATTCATGGTTTAAATTTTATATTCTGTGGTTTCTTTATGTGCTTCTTACTTGTAGCTTTATGTTTGTTGTTTATCTTATGTTGTATGTAATTGTGAACATTTTTTTATCCCTTTTGCCTTTCTTGCGAAATGTAAAGCGCTGGTGAGCATGTTTTTATATGGAATATGGCGTATACAATTAACATTATTATTAATTATTATTATTATGTCGTGTATTTCATAGTTTAGCTCTGTTATGTGACTGTTCTCCTTTTGTGAGTGAAAATTTTTGCAGTGTATTGTATCTATGTCGTAATTCATACTTAGCTCTGTTATGTGACTTTCTCCTTTTCTGTGTTGGATTTTTTTACACTGTATTGTATTTCTTGTTTAGCATGTGCGTAATGACATGGGTACAATTTGTACCTTTCTGTGTTGACTTGTTTACATTAGGTATGAGCTTGTGATGAAAGGACGTCCCAAAATATTATAAAATCTTAATTTTTCACAGCTCGTTTTAATTACAGCAATTTTGTGTGAAATTAATGTAATGTTTTGGGCTCATAGAATTGTGTATTATAAAACAAAACTCATGACCCGGTTGTTGTGTTATTGGCGTGGTAACACTGGTAACAAGCTGAGGGCGGGAACCTTATTTCTTATTGTACATATTATTTTTCTTTTTTATACCTAGGGAGGTAACCACACATGGCATTGTTGATTGGAAATGATGAAGTTGTAGTCCCAGATACAACCGTGAGGTGAATCTGCCCACTGTTATCGAGGTTTTTTTTTTAAAGCCAATCCTAAATCCCAAAAAGTCGATTCTTATTCAACACCTGATACGGTAATTCCCGTCTTCCGTTGTTTTCATCTGTGGTTCTTTCACTGTTGTTGTCATTTCTTATGAAGAGATGATAAGATTTACTAAAACTTATTCACTGAATTTACATACTCATTCACTCGCTCATTTACGTACTCACCCACTCACTCACTTAACTTTACTTTACTTGCTTGCTTACTTACTTACTGACTTTCTTACTTACTTACTTACTTACTTACTTATGACTGACTGACTGACTCAATTTAACTAGTTTACTTACTGACTGACTGACTGACTGACTTTACTTACTTACATACATACATACATACAATTATTACTTACTTACTTACACTTACTTATACTTGACTTACTTACTTACTTACTTATACTGACTGACTTCAATTAACTAGTTACTGACTGACTGATGACTGACTTTACTTTACATGCATACATACATACATACATACATACATACATACATCATACATACATACATGATACATACATACATACATACATACATACATACATACATACATACTTACTTACTTACTTACTTACTTAATTAATTACTACTTACTACTTACTTACTTACTTACTTACTTTACTTATCAATGTCTCTAGGTTACGTCATCAACAACAACCTTTGGGCGGAAGTGGTGACCCCTGACATCCCGACAGTCAACGGTCACGTGCATATCATTAACCGCCTGCTGTTCATCCCCTATAATAACGTCAGCCACCTGCTTCAGTCTATGGCAGAACTAAGGTAGGCCCAGCCCACATGCACTCAGCTAAAATGGAAAAGGAAAAAAAAAAGGAAAAAAAAAAAAAAAAACAAAGGAAAAAAAAACATGATAGTCGAGCTATTCTAACAATCTCCCTATTCCTACAAACACAATTATTGTAGGAAATCCAGATTCTGCACTTCTCAAGGTCATTACCAACTTGTAGAAGTATCAGATGAGGTAAAACTTCACTTCAGACTTCAGACTTCAGAACACTTTCATTACTCAAGGATAATAGCGTAAGTTCCCATCGGACCTGTCCTGAGCTTGTTCTCTGGGTCCGAATGGGACATGCAAGGTATGGACAGCCCCTCTTTTCTTGATGAAATGACTGTCGATTTGGCGTCGGGAGCTTGGGAGGTGATTGTCTGGAGAGTGGTGAGGCATTGGTGCTCCGGGTCCCGTCCGTACCCTCGGATGTTTCTTGTTAAAGAGCATGAAAATTAAACCATAACACATAAAATGTGAACCAAGTTCTCAAAATATACTGTGATAAAATATTGATTTTGACATATTTGCCAACGGCTTATGTGACTTAGAAAAACATGAGAGACATCTATCAATCTGTCTGTCTATGTG
>JAPXFY010000035.1:30579134-30599134 GCA_030674185.1 Monoplex corrugatus
AGTTTCCGGACGAGACCATCGTGTCCAAGAGTTCCTTCAACGTGTCTTTCAAGATCTCCCGATCTGAGAATGGTATGAGAGCATAACTTGATGTGTGTGTGTGTGTGTGTGTGTGTGTGTGTGTGTGTCTGTGTGTGTGTTTGTGTGTGTGTGTTGTGTATGTGTGTGTGTGCGTGTGTGTGTGTGTGTGTGTGTGTATTGTATGAGTGTGTATATGTGTGTGTGTCTGTGTGTGTGTGCGTGTGCGTGTGCGTGTGTGTGTGCGAGCGTGTGTGTGTGTGTGTGTGTGTGTGTGTGTGCGTGCGTGTGTGTGTGTATGTGTGTGTGTATGTGTGTGCGCGTGTGTGTGTTTGTTGACACGCGATAAAAAAAAAATTACTGCACACAGGGGACCACGGTTTCTCATCTCATCAGAAAGACTAGCGCCCAGACCATCCCTACAGATGTGGGTGATGTCAACGTGATTATCACAGAAGGCAGCCACGTCAATCACTCCGCACAGGCCGGTGTACGCACCCGATATTTTTGCGTCCGAGAGATCAAATAGAGTTCGATCATCAAATGAATATTTAGGGACGATCCGCTTCGTGTATTGTTCCACATTTTATGTATGATAGATAAAATACTTAGTTCTATTGCGGGCATTGCATTGTAGTTCTTTTGCAATTTTTTCTTGGCTTTTCGTTCCTCTCCTAGACTAGTAAAGTAAATACGAAATCGGTCGCTGTGGTGTAGTGGTTAACGCAACAGACTACTGACTGGAAGGTTGTGGGTTCGAATCCCCATCAGTCCCTTCAAAAATGTATCATTGTGGGATTTTTCGACTCTAACCGGCTCCTACCCAGAGCTGGGCGTGCTATGGGCTCATTGGGAAGACTGGGACCACACAGTCGAGTCTCATCCACTTCACGGATGCGTCATTGAGGGTGTTGCTCAAATCTTCTGACCAGCACCGCAGGTGTCTATCTCTCGGGCCTGGTTGAGGCCAGGATATATTATGATAGTAAGCGTAGAGTACAGCCCTGTCACACAGTCTCAATCGTAGATAGAACTGCGTAGCATCATGATTATCATCCTCATCGACATCATCATCATCGCATTGTGTAAAAAAAAAAAAAAAAAAAAAAAAAAAAAAAACTGTGCCAGCTTCTGCGGCCATTAAAATGGCATAGAAAATGGGATGAAAAAAAATAAATGGTGAACACAAAGGTAATCTCTCTGTGTGCGATGATCCTTAATAAAAAATTAAAAAAAGAAGTAAACACGTAATCAGAAATGGCGTTGGGCAGGTGTGTTTGTGGACGGGGGGTTTGACCGCCAGATACTGGACGTCATCGGGCTGGCGTACGGTTGCACTAACGGCGTCATTTACGTCATCGACGGCTTCCTGAATTACTCCCTTTGACCATCTTGGAACGCCTGAAGAGAGAGCCGTCCGTCAGGTGAGTTCTTTCCCTTCGTTTGTCAGAATCGCTTAATTGCCCCTGACAGAACAGTCGACGCGGCTGTCTGTAATTAACAACGCAATACGACTGTTGCTGCAAATGATAGTGACAATAGTTCCCATTTGTACCCCTCTCACTCAAACAGTCAAGCATTACCTCCCGTGTAGGATGCCGGGGAATCTTTCAGTGTAAATAGTATTCCCAGCTCCTGGAAATTCTGTGCTAGAAATTTCCATTTTTCCCTGTCATCTCTTTGTTTCTTTCTTCCTCCTTCGCTTTCTGTCATTTCTTCCTACATTTTCTGCCTTGCTGGTCCATTCACTTGTACGTGTTCGATAAAGTCTTATGTGCTTTCCTCTTAGGATTGATAATTGGATTCATGTATTGAGCGCATTTTTGGCTCTAAGGAAATAAGATATGCGGAAGCAATTTTAGGTAATTTAGGCCTTTTTTTTAATATGTTTTGCTGTCTTTGATTATGTTTAAAGTTATGTTCATGTATGCTTTTTAAATCCTCTGTGCGATGAATTGGACGGAGTGGTCAACGCCGGGAGCATCTCCGTAGATTATGTGCGCGAATGCATTGCTATTTCTACTTAATTTTCTTTTCCATTGTTTTTCCCTGTTGAAGTATTGTGTATGTTTTGAAACAGTTATAGCCCTGATATGGCTCTACGCAGTCAGCTGGGCTTTAAACAAAAATAATAATAACAATAAATCAAGCCTTACTTCTCATAGGGCTGATAATTGGGTACATGTGTTCTGATAATTGGGTACATGTGTTCTGATAATTGGGTACATGTGTTCTGATAATTGGGTCATGTATTCTGATAATTGGGTACATATATTCTGATAATTGGGTACATATATTCTGATAATTGGGTACATGTATTCTGATAAATTGGGGTACACGTATTCTGTAATTGGGTACATGTATTCTGATAATTGGGTACATGTTATTCTGATAATTGGGTACACGTATTTTGATAATTGGGTACATGTATCTGTAATTGGGTACATGTGTTCTGATATTGGGTACATGTATTCTGATAATTGGGTACATGTATTCTGATAATTGGGTACATGTATTCTGATAATTGGGTACATGTGTTCTGATAACTGGGTACATGTGTTCTGATAATTGGGTACATGTGTTCTGATAATTGGGTACATGTATTCTGATAATTGGGTACATGTATTGGCTGCATATTTGGCTGCAAGGAAATGTGCTGTGCAGGAGCAATTTTAGGTAATGTAGACTATTTTTTATGTATGCTTTAGTTATGTCCACCTTTGTATTCAGGGTTTTTTGATCCTCTGGTGATAAAGTGGACGGAATGGTCAATGCCAGGGGCATGTCTTTAGATTGTGTGTGCACATGCATTGATATGTGTACTTAATTTTCTTTTTCAGCTTTTTTTCTCAACCAATGTTGTGTACGTTTTGAAAATGTCTGTAACCCTGATACGGCTCTGTGCAGTCGGCTGGGCTCTAAACAATAAGTCCGCTTCACAGCACCCTCGTTGCACTTTACATAGCAGAGGGGGTGGGTAGGTGGGGGAATGGGGGACCATATCTGTGCATTAATGCAGCAGTATAAATATAGTCGGACATATACATTAATACAGTATAAACATAGTCTGTCAGATACATACTTTAATACAGTATAAACATAATGTAAACATCATTGAAAAAATACAAGTCTTTCATACACACGTATATGAAAACACACAACACACACACACACTCTCCACATACACAAGCGCACACACTTACAAACACAGATAGACATTGTACATGCATAGATACATACATAGATACATACATACATTACATACAATACGTACATACATACATACATACATACATACATACAATACATACATGCATTCATACATTACATACAATACGTACATACATACATACATACATACATACATACATACATACATACATACATACATACATTACATACAATACGTACGTACATACATACATACATACATACAACTACATACATTACATACAATACGTACATACATACATACATACATACATACATACATACATACATACATACATACATACATACATACATACATACATACATACATACATACATACATACATACATACATGCATGCAAACATACGTACATATGTAAGAGTGTGTGTATGTGTATGTGTGTGTGTAATATGTGTATATTTATACATATGTATGTGTGTTGTGGCATGCGTGCGTGCGTACGTGTGGTGTGTGTGTGTGTGTGTGTGTGTGTGTTGTGTGTGTGTGTGTGTGTGTTTCGTTCATTCGTTCTTTGATTTAACGTCTTTTCACTGTAAGTGATATTAGACGGGTGTGTGTGTGTGTGTGTGTGTGTGTGTGTGTGTGTGTGTGTGTGTGTGTGTGTGTGTATGTGTGTGTGTGTGTGATTGCGATTGCGTGGCTGGGTACCAGGTCCACACATTAATGTAGTACCTTTCTTTTGGTATTAGGATGATCATTATAATGAATTACCGTTTTTCATTGTTTCTACTTAACAGTCGTTCCTGGAACATATGCTTCAACTACCCCCTCCAATTGACGCGGAGTTGCTCAACTCCCACAATTTGACCTTCACCTTTCTCATGCCCGATGACCTCGCCATTGACTTCTTGACCTTCAGTGACCTCTCCAATTTGCATAACATGAGATACCCGACCGACAGAAGGTGAGATCTCTTAGGGACATGATTACAGGTTTGGATTTTCACGTTGGGACCTAACAACGACTTTTTTTTGAGAGGAGGAGGAGAAAGTGTGTGTGTGTGTGTGTGTGTGTGTGTGTGTGTGTGTGTGTGTGTGTGTGTGTGTGTGCGTGCGTGCGTGCGTGGGTGTGTGTGTGTGTGTGTGTGTGTGTGTGTGTGTGTGTGTGTGTGTGTGTGTGTGTGTGTGTAGATATTTGAAAGTCAGTCAGGATGTCCATGTATTACACGCACACATATACGTACACACATGCGCAAGTGCATATGACACATACATGCATGCATGCGACATGGACATAACAGACAACGATACATACTAACTTACAAATATACCTGTATGCACAAGGATCTGCGTATACCTGTATGCACGAGGTTCTGCGTGCAGTAATACGTGAGTGGCTTTCTGTTGGTGTAACTGCTGCAATACCAGGGTACTGCATGTATAACTTTTAGATAGGCCAACCTGCTCTCCTGTCTTAAGAGAATTGGCACTGTCTGTCTACTCCCCTCCTGTCTTCCGTCTCCCAGTCTACGTGTGCTTTTGGTGCCCTGGAGATCTGCTGGTCGCTGCTGGGTGTTTGCTTTGGTGAATGATGAGAGTGCGCGCCTCGGTTTGATTCTTGAATCAAGATTTGGCGCCTTACAAACGTTGTTCTTATTCTTGTTCTTATCATTCTTCTTATCATCATCATCATCATCATCATCATCATCATCACTATCATCGTCGTCATCATCATCATCATCACTATCAACGTCGTCGTCATCATCATCATCATCACTATCATTGTCGTCGTCATCATCATCATCATCATCACTATCATCATCGTCGTCGTCGTCGTCGTCATCATCATCATCATCATCATCACCGCCGTCGCCGCCACCACCATCACCACCCCCACCATCATCATCGTCATCGTCGTCGTCATCATCATCATCATCATCATCATCATCATCATCATCATCATCATGATGAAAAGACGATGGGGATGGATTGGGCACATAATCCTAAGAGAGCAGGGTAACATCACCCGACCTGTCCTTCAACAGACACCAGAGGGAAGGCAAGATAGGGGGACCCAACAACATCCGGCGACGGTCGATAGCAGACCTCAAACACACTGAAACACACCTCGGAGTGCTATACAGAGGCTGGCTCAGAACAGAGAAAAAGTGGGGGGGGGGGGGGGGGGGAAAGCTTCGTTGTTGCTACGTAGCGTGCCAGTGGCGTAATAGACAGTGAGCAAAGAAAGCACTGGTGGGCATAGAGGTGGAGCTGTTATCTTCCTGCTTGGCTGCACTGGGTTTCCCCCAGGTGGGATCCCACCAGAAAACACTTTGTGCTTATGTCCTTAAGCAAACCCAGATGTAATCGGGGGCCTTAACTCTGTTGGGTTTGAGAAACTGGATGACGCAAAATAAACTACAATTAATCCTTTGACTCCCGCATCCTATCCACCAACTGCAAAAACTTTATCCTTTGACTCCTTCACCCAGTCCACCTGCTTCCTGCAGAAAGCTGGTGGATAGGGTGAGGGAGTCAAAGGGTGAAGTTTTTGCTTTGCTAGTTTGGTTGACAGTGCAGGATGCTGGTGGACGGGGTGCGGGAGCCAAAGGGTTAGATGGTGATAAAACTGAAGCCATGCTCGTAGGCACCAAAAACAAACTTGCATCTATTACACCGAATACCATCCAGCTTGGTGACTCTCTGATTCTGTCAAGAACCTGGGTGTGACCTTGGACAACACGCTTTCTATGCGGAAGTTTCTAACGCAGACCTGCCAATCGTGCTTCTATCAGACTCGGTTACATTCGAAGATATCTTTCAACTGAGGCTGCATCTAAGCTTGTGACATCTCTCATTTTGTCTCGTCTTGATTACTGTAACGCTGTCCTTTCTGGAGAAGCTGGTGGATAGGGTGAGGGAGTCAGAGGGTTAAATATTATATTAGCATCGATAATTGTAATGATGGAATTATTCTAGTAACATTAATAACTATGATAGCAATAATGATAATTTCCTCAGCTGATGCGGGAATTATGATGATTATGATGACGACGACGATGACGATGATAATGATGACGACGACGATGATGATGATGATCATCATGATTTTCTCCATTGATGCAGGTTTTCTGGCGCCATGTTTTGAACGGAAGTGAGATCACGTATGAAGAATTACGACATGGTCATTTGAACAGTTCCATTTTTCCGCCAGGGGTGTCACTAGCCAAATCTAATACAGGTGGGCAATTGTTTTGCTTGGGTGTTGTTGTTGTTGTTGTTGTTGTTGTTGTTGCTGTTGTTGTTGTTGTTTGCTTTCCCATCTTTTGCACCGCCTCAGTGCATCTTCCTCCAGGCATCTGCCTTCAGCTCTTCTACACGCCACCAAACCACCAGAACTGAGGTCATGATGGGAACATATCATGAAGGGCTATATAGTCTAGGGACATCTTTTACAGTGCCAGCTCTGACGATACATGAGACTTGGGATGATACAGAGTTCCAGTCTGGACTGAGACTGCGTGATAGAGCTGTACCGCACATTTCCACTCAGAGCACATTCTGGTGTTAACCAGGCCAGGATCCTGACACCTGCAGTGTTGCTCAGGAGATCCGAACAATGCCTTAAATAACGCGCGCGTCCTTTAAGTGGATGGCAGTCGACTGTGTGGTCCTAAGTCTTTTTAACGAGCCCATAGCACACTCAAGACTAGGTACGAGCATACTGAGGCCAAAATCCCATGGTGATCTGGATTGATGGGATTTGAAATTCCAACCTTTACCTAATCATTAGTCCGTTGCACCAATGATTTCACAACGGTGATTAGGTTGGTTGAGTTTATATACGTGATATTACTCATTCCAGTAGTTTATTACTTTTTTTTTTAAAAGATCATCGCACTCAGGGAGGTTACCTTTGTGCTCAATGTTTTTTCCCGTTCCATTTTCTACTCCACCTTACTGACCACAGAAGCTGGGACAGTTTTTACAATGCGTGATGATGATGTCGATGAGGATGATAATCCTGATGCTATGGAGTTCCATATAGGATTGAGACTGCCAGACAGGGCTGTACTCTATGCTTACTATCATAACATACCCTGGCGTCAACCAGGCCCGAGAGATACAGACACCTGCAGTGCTGGTCAGAAGATTTGAGCAAACCCTCAGTGACGCATCCGTGAAATGGATGAGACTCGACTGTGTGGTCCCAGTCTTCCCAGTGGGCCCATGGCACGCCCAATTCTGGGTAGTAGCCGGTTAGAGCCGAAAAATCCCACAATAATTTTTGGAGGGTCTGATGGGGATTCGAACTCACAACCTTCCAATCGGTAGTCCGTTGCGTTAACCACTACACCATGGCGACTGGTAGTTTATTAAATTTTCTTTCCTTTATTTTCCGGCACTTACTTTTTTTTTTTAAAGTGAGAATTCTTCATAAATATCTCTTCGGTTTGACATTATACTTATGATCGAGCTGCTTGGCGGACAGAGATGTTGTGTGGTCAGAATTTAGCAATAATCTCTTCTGAGATCGATTTTGTTGTGGCGGTGGTGGTGAGTTGGCTGGATAGTTGGTTGTTGGTTGCTTTTGTGTTTGGTTGTTGTTGTTGTTGTTGTTGTTGTTGTTGTTGTTGCTGTTGTTGTTGTTGTTGTTGCAGAGACTCAGGCGATGGACTTTTCAGCTTCAGGAAATCACGTTGAGAAAAAAGAACGTCTGTGGATGATTGTTGTCTGTTCCTCTCATTTCTGAATCCCATTGCCCGTGGCCCCCCCCCCCCCCTACCTCCTTTATTTCTGTTTCTTTTTGGTTTTAATTTCCTCTTCCCACTCCAACACCATCCCCCTTTTTTTTTTAAAAAGGATATTATTTCGTGTCGACCAGAGTGAAGGTGCGTCAATGTTTCCTCTCCTTATAATTTTTTACTACTTTTTTTTATGTCTTGTTGGTTAGTCGGTTGTTTTTGTTCGTTTTTTTTTTTTTTTTTGGGGGGGGGGAGGACGTGCATTGATTAAAAAATGTCCCGTATCACTTTCCCTTTCCTTTCCTTTTTTTTTTTCTTCCTTTTTTTTCGGCTTTTATGATTTCTCGATTCCCCACCCCACCCCACCCCACCCCACGCCCTTGTTTTCTGTCAGTCTGTCTGTCTTTTTGTCATCGCCGTTTTATCGTAATCACCATCGTCATCATCAGTTTTCTTTGTCATCGTCATAATACCATAACCGTCACGATCATCATCACTGTTTACCATTATCGTCAGCGTCATAATCATCGTCGTCATCATCGCCACCACCAGTGAATCTAGTTTTGTTTTAGAGATGATATATCTGACAACAAATGCCTATTAGTTAGCATCAGGAAGCGAGTTCTTAAATGTTATATAGAATCGATACTGTTATACAGTTGTGAAGCATGGACAGTCAACACGCTAAGCCAGAACAAGACTGAGGCAGCCAAGAGGTGGTTCCTAAGAAGAATGCTTAGAGTTCCGTGGACAGCAAAGAAAACAAACGAGACAGTCTTGATGGAGGCAGACACATGAAGGGCATTAGCAAAGAAGATTAGGAAAAGTCATGCAACATTTATAAAACATCTTATGAGGAAAGGGGAATCAGAGCACCTGGTCACAACAGGAAAGCTGGAGGGAACGAGAACACCAGGTTAGACCCAGGGAGAAAAACATTGGACAGACTTGCAGGGTGGCTGAGGACAGAGAGGGTGGAAGATGTACATGCAGCAACAAGGGATAGATTGAAATGGAGGGCCATGATCGCCAACGCCCTGCGGTAGTGCACATGATGATGATAATGATGATTTCTGACCAGCAAGACCAACGAGTTCATACAGAAACAAGATCAGCACCTTGATGGACTCTCAAAAACCGCTCCTGACAACTGTGAAAGGATACAGACTTGCTAGGCAAGGTCAGCTTACAGCATGGCCGTCGCCGAGGCCGACAGAAGAAGAGCAGAGTGGCAAATACTACCACTGACTGGACGAGTCTCAGTATGACTGGGTTGCTTGTTGTGGCACTCCGTAGACAGAGATGGAGGATCTTGTCTGATGTTACGTCCCATCAGAGTTCCCAACGCCAAGATTAGATGATGATGATGATGACACACAGCTTTCCTTACGTCACTTTTTAGAGATCAGATGATGGTGATGATGACGATGATGATAATGATGAAGACATTTGCCTCATGCAATTTTTCATCGCTTTTCTCCTCTTATTGCAGGACTTTACTTTCGTTACGGTGACGTCATCAGCCGCGTGACCCGCTGGAACCTGGTGGCGTGTAATGGCGTCATCCACCTGGTCACCCACTATCTCTACGAGCCCCCTAGCCCCTCCTCCCCCAAACCGCCCATCAAGACTCCCCATCCCCTCCCCACCCCCACCCCCAGGAAGGGGACAGGGGGTGCGGCCGATCTGGGTGCTAGTGCGTTGGTGTTGTGGTGTGTGCTGCTCTCCCTCTGTGTGTGCGTGCGTGCTGTTGGGCTCAGAACTTGCTAGTTACTCCCCCCCCCTCCCTTCTTTACTACCCTGTGAGTTACTGCCCCTAGTTAATACCGTGTGACTTCTACTCTTTAGTGACTGTATCGCTGATGCTACCATTTTTATGATCAGTGGACCACTGCAAACAATTTTATTGTCGTGCTACAAATGGTTTTCTTCTGTCTGCCTGGCATCTGGAGCATAATCCATGACCAGTCCCTGTGCTCATGTTTCATTCATTGCCACTGGATGTGTATGAGGGTGTAGATCTACTGGCAGGTGTAGATCTGTCTGTAATGTCCCTTAGGCTAGATGCGGTGTCTGTGATGAGAGAGGGCAGGAGTGCCGCGGAAAATTGCACAACATTTCAGTTTTCAGCTAACTCCATGACCTGCTTTCAGTCAGTGGTGGTGAACGGAGATTTATTTTTTTTATTTTTTTTTTATTTTGGATTTTTTTTTTAACGATTATTGTCATGATGCTTTGATGGAGATCATGATGTTGTGGATTATTGTTTGATTATAATTATGTCAGCGAACTGGTTTAGCCATTCGATTATTCTTGTAGTAGGATGTCACCTTTTAAAACGGAACGAAACCAACCCTTAGCTGGATGACAAGAGGCTGAGTTTGTGGTGGTGCCTGTACTTAATGATTACATTGCAATGGGCCCGAACTTCACTTGTTAAATGCATAGGATACAGTCTGGGCCGAGTTAAACAATGAAACAGTAATGCGTTGATCACATGTGTGATAAATTTCCAGGTAAAAGTGCATTTTAGGTGCGTAATTTATTAGCTTTTGATTTATGTTTGAATGCATCTTTTTGCAGTCATGATAAATGATTCTAGATCTAGTATGATCTACTCTAGTGATCTACTCAAATCTCGTGCGTGTATTTAAAAAAAATTTTTTTTTAGATTAAGCCGTTAACGACAAAATGGCAAGCATGCACAGGTACTAGGTAGGCGTATTTCCAATTCTGCTCAAAAGATAAGTCAAAACACCGAACGTTAAATAAAAAGAACCAATAAAAACTACACACAGAAGGCAACCTAATACTAGTCTATCACTCTATGACACTAGATTAGTAGATAGACCCTACTAACTCGGTCGCTTCCCACTACAATCGGTCAAATTAGTCTGAGGCCATGGCAGTGAATGGTAAATTAGTGTGGGAGGAAACTTGTACAGAACAAATAAGAGTAGTGTGTATTTCAGGCCGTGCGTAGACATCACATATTAAAATACACTCACGAGATTTGAGTACATCATACTAGATCTAGAATCATTTATCATGACTGCAAAAAGATGCATTCAAACATAAATCAAAAGCTAATAACTTACGCACCTAAAATGCACTTTTACCAATTTAATTTCCATATCAAATAACCAGCCATACGATAATTTGGATATCATCTTTTTCTCCTCAATATGCATCAAATGAAATCTGCACCGAACCACTCAGTACACATACGCTATCGGGGACGCCGTGAGTGCTGTAGGCCTACTGATTGTACATAGTCAGGACCTGCAGTAGGCTATGTTGAGGCCAAGACAGGTCACCAGGAAGGAGTGTTTCCATGTCGATACAAGAAGTATGAAACTTTAGATTAGCTGATGACATTTTGCCGGCTTTGTCGTGTAGGTAGCTGTCATCTTTATGCAGAGCTACAGCTTTGTACTTTCTGCAGGACCAGTAGATCCATGATCTGTCAGGATTTTAGTGCACAGTTAACTGGCAGGTTACATAGTCACCTAGTCAGCAATAAGCCTACCTGCACAGAACATTCAGCACAGCTTGAGTAGACCGATAGCCTAGCCAACATCTCGGTGGAGCTAGTTGGTTGGGTTATCTGGGGTTAGCCGCTGGCATTAGGCCTAGGCCTATGTACATTTAAGATCAGTTCGATCTATTTTCGCATGATTTATTTTCTAAGAGGGTGCAGTTAGGCTAGCTGTAGGGCCATTGGATTTTTGCGGAAGTATACATGGCTGTTCCATTATTAATCATTTCGTACAGTTTTTGCCTTAAGCTTAAAGGCTTATGTTTTCTGTCGCGGTGATCTGTTGCTGAATCATTTCAAAGATAATTTTTTAATAACAATAAGTCCACAACTTGTCATGGCCAAGATCGGGTATTTTTTCATTGATATTTGTTGCTGTGCCTACTCGTTCGTACTTTGCAGACGCCGCCAAGATTGTTGACATCGACACTTAGAACAGAAACAAGTAACACTAACAGATCAGAATAATCTGATCCAAAATTCCACGATGAAAATGATAAAATTACATAAAACCTACTGTTTATTTTAAGTATTTTCTCCTTTTCATTATCTAATCGGAAGTTAAGGTCCGGAGTTCACAACACGGACCTCACAACATTTAACTACGTTACTACGACGAAAGATGTGTCCTACGCAAGTGGTGGAACAGCAGTGTAGACTTCCGTCAAGTTGAAATGGCGATCAGAGACGTAGATCTTGACTTGATCTAGGTCTAGATAAGGAATGCATTTTTGATTTATTCAAACACCGAGCAATTTTTTTAAATTTGTGTGCATGTGGGTCGTGTGAATTTTAGCCATGCTTAAAATTTGGGTGACCAAAGCTGTTCCTAACCAGTGTAGTTTATTTTGTGAATGCCGGTTGGTTGTGTTTGAACTGAATCGTTGCAACTAATGCAAGTCTTTCTGTCTGTCCTTTTTCCATTCAATTAGTATGCATTTACATCTAGATCTACGTTTAAACTAAAGTTTTCATCTCTTGGTTTTCTTCGAAGATCATTGTGCATTTCTTATTCATTTGTAAACTATCCAGTTCATAGCTTAAGACATAAAAATGATACTAAAACAGTAAAAGACTTAATAACGTCATAACAGGAGGAGGGGGGAGGGAGACAACGAACTGACGGCACAAATCGAAACTTCATTTGACAGATGTAACCATAGGCATAGCCAGCCTTAGGTGGTTTGCTTCCCCCCCCCCCCCCCCCCCCCCACTCTAAGGTTGGGCCTAACTGCAGATCTACAGCATTTTTAACGATTTTTTTTTCGTGTGCTAGTTAGCCCTAGATGAGTAGATCTACTTGCTTTGGATAATTGTCATAGAGTGTCATTTCATGTACACATCAGGTTGACACACACGCGCTCGTGCACGCGTGCATGAGAGATGGAGGGACAGGTTAACTAGTTAGTATTGATCAATAAGTAATCTTTGATTTCGATCTAGATCTAATGGCAAACCAACCCAAATGTCAGTTTGAGATAAAGTGACGGGTGGGAACAATACAAAGCACAGATGTTTGGAGCTCTGAGACATATTGTGCGCGCTGACTGATTGACCTAGTGTTGATCCAGCCGTAATAAAAACTGTGCAGTTGCTATAGATCTACACATCGGCAAGTTCATTTCTCTTTCACAAGCCTATTAATTGATTCAAACTTTCATCTACATTCAGTTATCATGCATTCACAATATATTTTAGAGTTAAGGATTTTTTTTATGAGTCGGTTTTCTACACATTATCGTACAACAGTACGAGATATTCTGGGACCAACCATAAAAGGTCAGAATTGGAGTGCATTTCCATGATTGTAGGGTCCCTGTAGAGCTCTCTGCGCAGAAATTGTTTCGATCAGGCGGACGCTTTTCTCCCTTTGATGATTTTTTCAATGGAATCAAAACGTTTAGGGGGGAAATAAAGTAGGCTATGTTAGTTTTGAGTTACAAAAAGAATTCTATAGCCTATGGAACAGCAGAAACGCAATTTTCACGGCCGGCTATGATTTTTGCAAAGTAGCGTTCAGATTGAAACACTGATATTTTGTCTTTTCAACTGGATTCAAGTTTGTCAGCACAAGCACAAGATTCAGATCTAGAATCTAGAATTAGCCTAGCAGTGTGACGCACCACCATACAGGCTTGTGTCATCTGGTGTTGTTTTGTTTTGTTTTGTTAAATTTAAATATATTTATGATTCATATTTGTATTGTTTGTTTGATTTTTTGATTAATGAATGTATTTCATTTTTATGCTTTTCAAGCGTGCATGTGTATAGTAGTAGTGATTTAGCCGTAAGATAGATCCAGTGGGACTTTATGCTACTATCTATAGCCTAAGTAATGAAGTGGTTTGATGTTGAACTGAAGCTGCCACAGAGCCTACAGCATTTGCGTGATCACATGAGCCCTGTACACAGCCTGGCAAAGAAACTAGACAATGCATTGTTCCTTTATCAGACACATACGATGTTGTTTTCATGTCTTATTCAGAATCGTATACGCGTATCATGTGCATATCAATAATTTGTGTACATTCTCCGTAAAATGCAAAGTGCTTGGGAGTTTGCTTCCTGGGGCTTGAGCGAAGTAAACTACTCTTCATTATTATCATTAGTAGTAGTTGTAGTAGTAGTATGTAGATAAAATGATATATAGGATTTTATTTTTTCCCTCCACAATTTTGTAATGTTCACATTCAGTAGCTGTATGATTCGTCCATTTTCGTTTTTCTTAATGTAATTTACAGTTTTACTGTTCACCATTGTTCAGCCTGTAATTTTGTAATTCATGATTTTTACAGTTACTCGTTTTTACTCCACATGGTGACGCGCGCAGCTCAATTGTTTTGTCATCCCACTGGTTTATATTTCAGTTTACAACTTCATCTTTTAATTTTTACAAGTCGCTGTTTGTTGTTGTTATGATGCTTCACTCCGTTATTCATTTAACACACGTACAGAGCAATGTTCTTGAAATGAGAGCTCTCTAGTTTTTACTTCTGTTAGTTTGTTTTTGAATTGGACTTGGAGTGTGTGTAATTTTTTTTTAACTTAAGCGTGTGTGTGTGTGAGAGTCAAAAATTCTGTACCTTTTTTATTTTTTTTTTTTCTTAATTTTATCATTCATCAAGACGGTTCAAATATCACTGTAATTAGTGTTGGAGGATGTGTATAAACAGGAGAGAAAAAAATCACTTCTTCCAATTTTTTTCTGTATTAACATGACAAAGATCAGTTCTTCAAATTATTTGATAAAGGTGTGTCCGTGCGTGTGGTTGTCAGTGCATGTTTGTGTGACGTGTTTGTGTTTGTTGGTCTGGTTTGTGTGCGGTTTTGTGGAGTGAGTGTGTATGTCTGAAGGGGTGGGGAAGTATGTGTTGTGTGTGTGTGTGTGTGTGTTGTGTTGGTGTGTGTGTGTGTGTGTGTGTGTGGTGTGTGTGTGTGTGTGTAAAAGATAGAAAATGACAAAAGATAGAAAAATGACAGAGCGAGGGGTCTGTAATTGATGCCTGTTTCACATTAATTCAATTTTGTTTTGCATGTCCCTAAAGTTGGAACGCATTGTCTTGGTTAAAGAATAACCATTGTCACTGATACAGACTATGACTGTGAGTACCTGTGGCCAGTAGTGTGGGCGCACTGACATCAGTTTGTATTATTTGTGCAATGCTGCCCAAACATTTGCTGGTAATGTCTAGTTAACCCTGCTGGTTGGTCACTGTTTTATTGTTTATTGCTTCGGCATTTCATCCGTTGGTTTATTTCATAGTCTGTTTGTTTGGTCTAATCTTTATACAGTAATATTTAGTTCCCAGCCAACTGGAGCCTGTTCTTATCGGTCAAGGAGTTAAAAAGGATGAAAATAAATCGTTAACATTTTTGTTTGACTCATTTTCATCGCCAATCTTTTGGGTTTGTTTTGTTTTGTTTTGTTTTAATCATGTTTTAATTTCCAAGTAAACCTGATGCAATGCGACGTTAAGCATTGATTTGAACATGAAAAAAATATGTACAATTTTTTAAAACATAAAATATACATCCATGTATATCTACATTTACACATAAATATTACTTGCAAAGCTGTCTATGTTTACACTTAATGCAACATACATAAACTATGATAAATAACATACACATACATCCACATAATCCATCGCACATTATTGTATCGCTGCAAGTAACATCACTTTCACTTCTCATCAGCCAGAGTTGATGACAAGGACAAATCCCTCATCCAGTAAATTTATCATGTTTTGACAAGTTGACAACAGTACATATACATAGGACATAAAATTCAGTTCAATTCAATTCAAAATTAAAAGTATCTCAACAACAAAAAATTTAGTACAACACAATTATGGATTTGTGAACGAAGTATGTACAACATATTCGTCATTTGATACTGTAACCGGTTTGCTTCCCCCATGGGGATGCTGGGGGCTCTTTCAGTATAAATAGTACGCCCACCTGGAAATTCTGTGCTAGAAATTTCGTCTTTTCTGTCACTTTCTTTGTTTCAGCCTTGTTCCTTTGCTTTCTGTCATTTCTTTCTTATCATTTTCTGCCTTGCTGGTCCATTCACCTGTATGTGTTCGATAAAGTCTTACCTATTTTTTCTTAGGATTGATAATTGGGTACATATATTGAGTGCATTTTTGGCTGTAGGGAGGAGAGATAGCTGAAGCAATTTTAGGTAATTTATGCCTGTTTTTATATGTTTTGGTGTCCTTAGGTATGCTTAAATTTGTATTCAGGTGTGTTTTTTAAATCCCCAGTGCGATAAATTGGACGAAGTGGTCAGCGCCGGGGACATGTCCTTACATTATGTACGCGAATGCATTGATATGTGTACTTATTTCTTTTCTTTTTTTTCCTGTTGAAGTATTGTGTATGTCTTGCAATGGTTGTAGCCCTGATATGGCTCTACACGGTTGGCTGGGCTTTAAACAACAACAACATTAACAATAACAATAACCAGTCTGCTCGCTAGGAGGGCAGGGGGAGAAACTGATGGGACATACCAACAGATAGGAAATCGCCCACCTCTCTGTCCCAGGGCTGGGGTAGCATGCATTTCATACTGAGGTTTGTTCAGTCTTGGATATTTGCCACCAAACCCTCCCTCTGTCGACCTACGTGCCAGCCTTCTTCCTGGGTGTCTTGAAACGTGGTCTTGGACAGTATTTCTTGGCGGGTAATGTGACCAACTAAGCAAGTGTCGGTCGCTTGACAGTCGCTGGAAGTGATAGGTGTGGCCTCACCAAGGTGTTGATCTTTCTCAGCGTTACAGCTAACTCTCCAGTATCCATGTGTAGCTTTAAATATCCGACTCCCCAGTATCAGTGTGTGTGCACTAGTATTCAAGTCTTTAATATACGTCAACTTTTTTTGATTACCCGGTAGGCAGAATAAAACAGATTTTTTTTGCTGGTCATTATCAGAAAAAACATGCCATGTACATTCTTTACCCCACGAATATTTAAGTGTTGTGCATTGTATTATGTATTATTGAATTGAAATTTATTGATCTTGTCAGAAATACAACAAGGTTTCATTTTTGTTACTGTTTGTTGGCTTATTTTCTTGATTCTTCCTTGTTTTGTTTTTTTCTTTTAAATGTTAAATTCAGTTCAATTCAATTCAAAATTAAAAGTATCTCAACAACAAAAAATTGAGTACAACACAATTATGGATTTGTGAACGAAGTATGTACAATATAATCATCATTGTCACTGTCATTTGATACTGTAACCGGTTTGCTTCCCCCATGGGGATGCTGGGGGCTCTTTCAGTATAAATAGTACTGACTGCAGCGACTATGAAGCAGAAGCACTCAGACAACTGAACAACACAGACAACTACCAGTTCCTCTCTCATGATCCCACAGCGTCCATTGCACGCGAGTCGAATAACACTGTGGAGGAGCTCCACAACAGGGAGTTCATTGATATGGACTGCTACAGATGGGCCCTACTCGCTGAAGATGAAACGAGAACGAGCATTTTCTATCACTTGCCAAAGGTCCACAAGTGTAAAGAGAAACCACCAGGGAGGCCCATCGTGTCAGGATGTGGAGGACCCACTGAGAAGCTGTCTAAATTAGTGGACTTTTGATTGCAGCCATTGGTACAAAGTCTTCCATCCTATCTGAAAGACACCACCCATTTTCTTCAAACAGTGGAGAACTGGAAGGAGAAGTACCAACCACTGCCACCTGAAGCACTGATATCACAATAGATGTTGTGGGGCTCTACAGTAACATTCCTCACGATGAAGTCTCTGTGTCATTGTCAGACACTTTTTCTGCCGATCTTGCACCAGACTGCCCACCGCTTGGAGTGATCCTGGGAGTAACTGATCACATTCTGAAGAACAATGTCTTTAGTTTCAATAACCAAATCTACCACCAGGTGTTCGGTACTGCCATGGGTACCCCATGGCGCCATCCATAGCGAACATTTTCATGGGGTGGTTGGAGAAGAAGTTCATCAGCACTTGTCCATGGAACATCGAATCAGACACCTGGAAGCGTTTCATTGACGATGTGATCATGCTCTGGCTGCATGGAGAGGATGAACTGCACAGATTCATCACGTGGCTGAACGAACAGCATCCCACGATAAAGTTCACTGCAAACGTCGGGAGAAAGGACGTGCCATTCCTTGACGTGAGCATGAGCATAACAGAAGATGGTACATTGACGACGGATCTGCACATCAAAGACAGATGCATTCATGATCCTACCCTTCAGCTCATGTCACCCACGCCACTGCGTTCGGTTCGGAGCATACCGTACAGCCAGTGCCTTCGTTATCGACGAATCTGTTTGGAAGAAAAAGATTTCAAACGAAGATGTCAGGATCTCAAATGCAAATTGAGGAAAAGGGGATATCCAGCCAAACTGATAGATGACGCTATCAGTGCAGTCTCCTCAAAACAACGTATCGCCACGTTGGAATACCACAAGGACAAAACCAGTATGACCAGAGTGTCGTTTGTGATCAGACACAATCCCAGGAATCCACCTTTGTCACACTGGCTGAAGACATACATGCCAGTTCTTCACACCAGCAACAGGATGAAAAAGGCTGTTCCAGAAACTCCTATTATTGGGGAAAGGAACTGTAAGAACATCAGGGACATGCTGATGCCATCAAAGCTGCCCAGAACTACTGTGACTGTGGGGGAGAACAAAGGCTGTTACAAGTGTGGGGGTTGTGTCCTATGCAACAGTCACCTCAAAGAAACCACAACTGTTGAGAGTATTGTGACTAGGGAAACATTTCGGATCAGAGACAGCGTCACCTGCAAGTCCTTCAATATTATATACCTGATAGACTGTGAAAAATGCAGAGCGCAACAGTATGTGGGGGAGACAGCAATGTCTGTTCGGAAAAGGTTCTACAACCACAGATACAACATTCGGTGTACTACTGAAAACAATAACAAACTTTCCCCTGGTTGCACGACACTTCCGACAGTCAGATCACAGTGTGGAAGACATGAAGTGCACTGTTATAGAACAGGTCCACTCAGAAAATCCAGACATCAGGAGGGGGAGGGAGAGATTCTGGAGGTTGAAGCTGCGCACCAACTACCCTATGGTGTCAACGTTTTTGACTAATCCCTTTGGGACGGTTGGTGATGGTTGCCTCTTCTGGAGTATGTCTCTCCTCTTCCTGTACCAGTAGTGGCCCAGCTGCATACCTGGAGGACTTGGAGGAAAGACGACAATTCTTGTCAAAAAAACACTCACTTGTTCTGAATATCTCAGCTGCCCCCTTCCCCCTCCCTCTCTCCCTCTTTCTCTCTCTCTCTCTCTCTCTCTCCCTGCCTCTCTCCCTCTTTCCCACTATCCCTCCTTCCCTCCCCCCTCTCTCCATCCCTCCTTCTCAGCCTCACTCCCTCTCCCCCACTCTTCAACCCAGCACAACCTCTCTGCCTTCCTCCCTCCCTCCCTCTCTTCCTCCCTCTCTCACTCTCGTGTGCCATGAATACCAGGCTCCGGGAGTGTCTCCACTATTTAAGTAGGCAGCTGACTCTGAAATCTGTTCACAAAGGTGCTTCTTTACCTTTGAGTACGTAGTCAGCTGTGAGTCTGAATTGTTATAGTTCTTGGTAGAGAACAGCAGTACGGTGTGGACTGTTTACTCTGGGAAAAAACTGAAACTTTAACACAATGTGTCGTGACCATTAGAAAATCCTGTTACTTTTTGTGCGTACTGTTTCTAGAGTGTACGAATGCCGTCACCCCAGCTATTGACATCTGTGGCAAATAAACATGCCTGCTGAAGAAGGAGCATCAGAGCTCCGAAAGCTATGAAGGCTAAAAAATATTTTAAAAAAGGTGTTTTCGTGTGTTTTTTTCGATCATAAATGTTAAATTCTTTGTCGTAATAACACTAGGATTATTGAAATATGCAAACCTCAAGATTTATGGGGCCAATTGCAATTTCATTTGGTTTGTATGGTCAAATGATAACTTCCAGTAGTATATTAAAGTTTCACAGAATTTTTTTAATGTCGCCTGTAT
>JAPXFY010000035.1:30604134-30629134 GCA_030674185.1 Monoplex corrugatus
GGTGGAGTCTCTCTCTGCAAGGGCTGCACTCTGTTAGGCAAGCTTTTGCCGCCATTGGCAGGCTGGGGGTTCTTTTGTATCCTAGGTATCGGTCTCCACACCATGAGCTAGAGTCCTCCTTTCCTTGTGGACAGGAACACCCACAGCTGCTCCACCACACACCACTCGTCCTCTTCAGCCCGACTGTCTGAGCCTTAGCCCACACAGCCAGCTGCCTTCAGGCTCTTCTTCTTGACACTTTCACTGCCGGATTTCAGCTTACCAGAAGGCCACCCTGAGACCTCAAGGGCATCCCTGTGCTCATCGGGAGGGCCAGACCCTGAGAAGGAGCATGACTCAATTAATATCCGACTGTAACCTTTTCCTTGCAAAATATGTTTAAGTCCTTGATGCAGCATGCTGGCACTCCCCAGGGATTTTTATCCCCGTTTATCTGTGGGATATCTTCAGTCTTCTTGAACATCTGGGTTATTTTAGGCCAGTTTTTGTGTCCTAAGTTATGTTTATATATTTGTATTCAGTTTTTTGTGTGCTTTAACCCCCCCCCCTCCCCTGGTGATACATTGGACGGATTGATCAAAGCCAGGGACATATCCTTTGATTATGTGTGCAAATGCATTGATATGTGTACATACTTTTCTTGTCGAGGTTTGTTTGTTTGTTTTTGTCAAGTTAAAAGGTCCTGTGATTGCTATAACCTGACATGTCCCTGCACTGTCAGCTGGGCTTTAAACAATAATGATAGTCCTCTTGAAGATAGTTCCTGGAGTATTGCCCTCTTTATAGTGGCTCAAAATGCCTTGGCTACCAAGTTTCCGCCTTTCTCTTGCCCTCACAAAGGTTAGCCCTCTGTTCTGTTATTGCTGTTCTGCATCAGTGAGATATGGTACAGTAAGTGTAATCGATGTACGATGTCTTACTGATTTTTTTTTTATTTCATAAAATTACGTTTGATAAACATAGTCATCGCATCTTACTCTAATGGCCATCCATCCTCTCTGCGTTGGTGTGGTGGTTTATGGCAAGTTTCTGTTATTGGCTGCTTTCATCAAGGAAGCAACAGGATATCTGTGCGCCTCTAGATTTGTGATTTCCCCACTGACAGTTTGTTCAGTGAAACATGGTCAATTTGTTTGTCAAATATCATTTTGAGGGGGGGGGGGGGGGGGGGTCAACACTTAGGTATATATTGTAATTAAAACTGAATTGCAGACTGGCGACATATTTGTACACTATTACTGCCCAATTCACTGAGCCATGTCATCATAGCTATCGTCTGACATTTTCTGAACATTTTATGGTATTTGTGATAATTTTTAATGGATGTTTTGTGATGTGTGTATGTGTATGTTTGGGTGTACTGTACGAGTGTATGAGAGAGAGATTGACAGTGTATGTGAAATAATCAAGTGTGCGGAAATTCTGCCACACCGCCTCCTGATTTGGCTGAGCCAAGGTTGCTGCGCTTTATGGTTATTTTTTTTTTTTTTTTGACCATCTAATTTTAATCATGTATTCTTTACTTGTCGGCTGTCAAAAGGAAATGGTGAAAACAGTTTGATGTAGTTTTTAGATGTCAGTCGTGCGTGTAGACAGTCCACAGCCAGGCTGCTATGTTCATTTCTGTTTGCCAGACTGAGACTTGGTGCAATCCCAGTCTGTTTGGAACGCTGCCATAATCAAATGTAACAGTGTTACAGGGGGATCACTTCATTATCCAGAACTATTCCATTTTGTGTTTTTACGAGCCTAAATCATCCTTTACTAAACTGATTGAACTATGTTTCTTGATATACAGTTGTATTGTTGCTCTTGTTAATGCTGTTAGATCTGATGTGAATCCCGTTCTGTTTAGGAGCCATGTTTTTTGTGTACGTTTTTGTGTGAGATTCCGCCATTCAGTGCGATTAGGTTTTATATGCATCCAGTTCTGTTTGGTAAAAGCAGTGCGATTAGGTTTTATATGCATCCAGTTCTGTTTGGTAAAAGCAGTGCGATTAGATTTTATATGCATCCAGTTCTATTTGGTAAAAGCAGTGGAATCATTCAAAAAGTGGAAATAACTCATTTTTCTAAATAATTGAGTTATTTCCACTTTTCTGTGATTCTACTTTTCAGTGCAGTTAGATTTTGTGTAAAACATGCTTTCCAGTACAGTGAACTTACATGGACTTGATTCTGTCTGGTATGCTGATAAAACCGTGTGTGTTATTTTAATAATGTGATTTACCCACTTAGGTGTTATACACTCTGCCATAGTCATGTGATTTACCCACTTAAGTGTTATACACACTCAGACTCTGCCATATCCACGCAATACAGCACATATTCTACACTCTAATTTTGGCCGACACCTGACAAAGATCACAGAGAATTCAGTGCGGAGAACGTCACCAGGTGGCACTGCAGATGCCTTATCTATAATGCCTAGGTAGCAAATAAATATATTTCTCTTCCTGTTTTCTGGCTACAACACAAGCAGGGAATCTTTCCCCAGCTTGAGCTTAGCGGGGTAATCAAACGCCCCCTTTAGAGGGCAGTTTGGACCATATTATCCCTTTGGGAAACTGGTTTCCTTAAGTGACGCAAGAGTGGGTCTCAGCTCCCAACCTGGCAGAGAGAATCCCAGGATCCCCTGTCCCTCCCAACTGGCCGTATAGTTATATACGGATGTTTTGTGCATAGTTCTGGGGGCTCAAGTGGACTCATCCCATACCTCTCAAGACCTCGCCCTGATAAAGTCCTTCTCCACATCCACGTGGTCGAATACAGGCAATATCTTGTGCCCAGCGGTAGGCTGATAAAACACCAGTGTAAGATATAGACTAGGTAAAACGTAGTCTTAAGTAGGCCCTCGGGACCTGGCCAGCTCATGGGTTTATGTGCAGGCTTAGGGCTTGTGCCATGATCACCATACACATCACCTGTAACGTCAGTGCATATGGAATTCGTTCCGAGCGCGGAGACGTCATCTTGAAAAACTGAAACTGAAACTGTGCCTTCCTTATGTTCGCATTCCTTGTCCGGGCATCCGGTCAAGTCATTCAAGGGCAACACTTCTATTCTAAGTGGGGGGAGGGGATTGTTGGGGTACACTGTTTGACAGAGAACCTTCTGAGGTGGTGCCAGGACAACTGAATCTCTGTCTGCTGCCCGCTTTGTTGGGAAGGCGGACATCACCGCCAACACCCTGAACAGAGGTCATGCCACCATTCATACGGAATGGACTGTCAAATGGCAGACGTA
Organism: Monoplex corrugatus; assembly: GCA_030674185.1. Lineage (NCBI taxonomy): Eukaryota > Metazoa > Mollusca > Gastropoda > Littorinimorpha > Ranellidae > Monoplex > Monoplex corrugatus. The sequence goes on from JAPXFY010000035.1 coordinate 30,607,381, forward strand.
ACAGGGAGTCTGAGATAACGTTTCTGTCCTGATGATTGACCTCTTTACAGCCAAATCCATCAACAGGTTACTGGTCTACATTTGTTTGGTTCAAGAGTAGGAGGCCCTAGCAGCTCACTAAACTGGGCTCCCCTGTTCATCTGTGCGTTTCCCCTTTTCTCGTTCCTCCAAAAGGTGATAAAAAAAAATGTGAGGGAAGAAAATACATGCTGGAAGAAAAGACTTGCAGGAGGAAAAGACCTGCATGTCCTTCATACCAAGACTTCACAAAGGCAAGAAGGCTAATTGGTCTTCAAGGGGTGGGACCTGGAAAATCATCCTATCTCTCAATGTTTTATACCAAGGCTGCTGGACAATGCCCTGCTCTTCATGATTTTCAACTGCCGTGGGATCGTTAGCGTGCACAACACTAGGCACATGGTCAGACTTGTTTTTTGTCCCTTTCCAAAAGACTAGACGTTCAGTTCGATTTTCCAGTCAAACTGAGGAGAAAAGTCAATGTCTGTACGGGAGTGAACCCTGGAACCTCGAGTTTAGTTATTGGCAGGTGAACGTCTGAACCAGTCTGCCACTCTTCTCCCTTAATAGCGCATCCCCCCTTAATGACCTTCATAGCGCCTCTCTGGCCTACCAGCCATGGTTCCCAAACTTTGCTGTTCCTATCCCATGAACTTTGCTGGAACTAGACCTAAGCCTGGATCTTCTCAAGCATCTGTCCTCGGGGAGCGAACCCTGGAACCTCAAGTTTAGTTATTGGCAGGCAAACGTCTGAAAACCCTTCTGCTACTCTTCTCCCACTTTCATTAGCCATTATCCTCAAGACCTCGGGGTCGCCTCCTCAGATGGTCTATCGTGATGGTCAGTGCTGTCATCAACGTTGGCCTCCCGGATCTGTTGTGATGGCTAGTGCTGTCATCAACGGTGGCCTCCCGGATCTGTTGTGATGGCCGGTGCTGTCATCAACGTTGACCTCATCAACGTTGGCTCCCAACAGCTGGCGAGAGCAGTCATTTAATTCTGCATAAATTGGATATGGTAGCGTATGGCACAAGAAGATGAATTCTAAAATGTGAATTCCTGTTTAGCTATTACACTTCCTACATCCAACTCATTACCGTCTAGCCATCCTCTCTTCTGCATCTCTTAATGGTCTTCCCACAAAGCTGCAGAAAAAATGAAGAGGAAACATGTTTATGTGCAACCAGGGCATTATACATAGGGCATATGTATGCGGTGCATCTGGAGGCATTCTCCGCACCAAAATGTCTGTGACCTTGGGTAGGTTTTGGCCAGAAAATAGAGCAGCTGTGTGCAGTTCTTGTATGTGGTAAGCATACCAAACAAAAGGCAATTTATATGTCAAAATGTCTCTTCATAGCAGTTCCATTTTATATCAGCCCATTCAGTTTTCTTAAAATTCTTTATGCTGATAGAACGGTGTACCTACATAATTGTAAGATTAATCCACATACCATCTGTTTGTGTCTCGTTTTTAAATGGTGTTAATATCGTGTATTATATTGCGACGTTTTTATTTGCTCATATGAAATTTTGTACAAGCTGTAACTGGAACAAAGTGAAATTTTGTTCACACTGTAACTGGAACAAAGTATGCTGTCAGATTCAAGGCTGTGTCTAAAGCAAAATTTACTCACACTTCTTCCCTCTCACTATTTCAATCTCGACACTATTAACTCGTTGATACCAAGAAGACTGCATTTGACGGCTATTTTAAAATGACAGTTTATCATCCATGTGTGTATGTACCCAAAATTTTATTATTATACATTATGCCATTGATCAACTATTTTTTTTCATTTGAACAGAGCGAACAATTTATTTCCCTGAGATACTTTTTTCCAGAAGAGTTTTGGCTGAAAATATGTTATGCTTATATATACTTTTCGAAAACAGTCATGGGTCTATATGTTTAACTTTTAAAGGAAATTTTCAGTTTCTGAAAGCAACGATTGGTCTGTACATTTGTTTAAAGGAAAAATGTTTAAAGGAAAATTGCTTCGATATTTTAACTTTTTTTTTTCATTTGGCTAAAATTGGTCATTTTGCCATTTTTAATTAGCATGTTGTATTTTTCCTCTGTGTGTGTGTGTGTGTGTGTGTGTGTGTGTGTGTGTGTGTGTGGTTGCTTATCTCACGTTGTGTTATTTTCTGGTAATGTGGTATGCTACGTGAGTGAGCGTGCCATGGTTAAAAATCAGCATTCCTCAGATCATTGGTTTAATGTGATTGGATAGCGTAGTGACCTAGAACGTCAAATAAAACTTGAAAATTTCTTGGTTCAATTCGTGCATGTGACAGGTTTTTTTTGTTCTCACCGTAACCAACCCTCGTACAACACAAAGACGCAAATGTTCCAAAGGAGACATACTTTTTGGACTATTGTCCACAAAAACACATTACCACTGGCAACAAATGTGAAAAAAATAATAAGTCACTTCATATAGGGAATATTTTTTGCGTCTGTTTGAGTGGGTGTGCGCACATGTATTGAGGGTGTGTGTGTGTGTGTGTGTGTGTGTGTGTGTGTGTGTGTGTGTGTGTGTGTGTGTGTGTGTGTGTGTGAATGGATAAAAGTGAGTGGGTGTGTGCAAAAAAGAACAGATGTGCTGCACTGTGGCGAGGCACGGTCTCAAGAGAGCAGTCCTGATTTCAAAGTGACTGTCTGTTGTGACTTCATATCGATGTCAGTATGGGAAGGTGCAGTGGTATATTTTTGTTTCTGATCTGTGCATCAAATATGAAACCACCTGTGTGTGACCTATTGGTGTCTTTTTGTTTAATTACAGTCCAAGTTCTCATTTGTTCAGAATATGGTACAGTATGGATTTCGCATTGTTTTACAGATGTGGTTGAACTTTTTCATGGTACTCCGAACTCCGCATCTGTTAGTGTCGGTGTTTTTGCTATTCATTAGATTTGATTTTTGTATCACTGTGGTACTGTGATAAGCTCTTCTTGTGGTTTGTGTAACACTGTGGTATTGTTAACTACTCATCTTGTGGTTTGTGTATCACTGTGGTATTGTTAACTACTCATCTTGTGGTTTGTGTATCACTGTGTTACTGTTAACTACTCATCTTGTGGTTTGTGTATCACTGTGGTATTGTTAACTACTCATCTTGTGGTTTGTGTATCACTGTGGTATTGTTAACTACTCATCTTGTGGTTTGTGTATCACTGTGGTACTGTCAACTACTCATCTTGTGGTTTGTGTATCACTGTGGTATTGTCAACTACTCATCTTGTGGTTTGTGTATCACTGTGGTATTGTTAACTACTCATCTTGTGGTTTGTGTATCACTGTGGTATTGTCAACTACTCATCTTGTGGTTTGTGTATCACTGTGGTACTGTCAACTACTCATCTTGTGGTTTGTGTATCACTGTGGTACTCTGAACTATTCATCTTGTGGTTTGTGTATCACTGTGGTACTCCATCCTACTCATCTTGTGGTTTTCGTTTTTTTTTTGTTGGTATTATGTGATTTGATTTGTAGTAGTCTGGTTTGCCAAACTATCCTGTTTTAGTTTCAGTGTTTCAGGTAGTCATTGATTTGAAGTGAATCACTATGGTGCTTGAACTACTCATCCTTTGATTTCAGTGTTTTTATTTTGTTTTTCATTTGATTTGGTTTGTAACAGAATGTTACTTAAAGCTACATAATTATTTTGTAGTCTCAGTGTTTTTGGTAATGACTTTGTTGTTGTTGTTTTATTTTCTTTAGACTCTTTTTTTTTCCTTTCTAAAATATCTCCATTTTTAAAGGGAAAAGAGGGAAAGGGGGGGGGGGGAGGGGGATTATTTCAAATCAACCAGAGAGGGAAGCGTGTACAGTACATGTAAAAAAACAAATGTGTTTGCAAGATTTTCTCAGCTGTTTGTGAGATCTTTACCAAATCTGGGTTAAAGATGTTTACTTTTGAGGAGTCGCCATTGTTTGATTTTGGAGATCAGGAAGCCAAGAACAGGGTGGCATGGGCCAGAAGAGGATCTGAAATTGGTGGGGTTTTTTCATGAAGGTGTGTGAACAGCACTTTTTCTGGCACTTCTCAAATATGTACAGTCTGTTTTCACTGTGTACTGGATTTTCTTTTCCTCCCCCCCCCTTTTTTTTTGAAGTTGTGTAAGCTTTGAAACAGTTACAGCCCTGATAAGGCTCTACGCAGTCGGGTGGGCTTTAAACAAAAATAACAGTGACGCTGTTGTGACAAGTGTACCATTATCCTTGCTTCCGGCCAAGTTTCATTTCCTGTGACGCTTTTTCAAGGTCATGGTAGCATTGAGAAGTAGGCTATACTATAGAAACAGGGTTGTCTGTTAACAATTCAAATTTTAAATGGACTTTTCTCTAGCTGGGTTGCCTTTTTAGTTTAACAATTCAAATTTCAAATTGAATTTTAACGGGCATTTATGAACGGATCCGTTTTGATTTTACTAATGTTACAGAAATGGTTGCTCCATATTACCTTTTAGCATAAGGGTTATTGTGTCATTTGTGTGAAAGGCAGCTTCACCACTAAGATGAAAGTTAACATAATCGCTTTCACATATTTAATAATTCTGTGAGTCAAACTTGCCAGTGTTGAAGGCTGGATGACATTGATACATTTCCAAGGTCACAACGCCAAGATTGTTGAAATTTACAAACCTTATCATAACTCCGAGATCTATCGGTCAAAAGTATTCTATCTGGTTTGTATAGTCGAATAACATGTTCCAGTATTACTCAGATTCTGAAAACAGAAAATTCTCTGGATTTTTTAGGATGAAAGATAACATTGATGGAAAATCACTTAGGCGTTTTGATGACAGATAAGAATCTGTATTCAGACAGAGAGAGAGAGAAAAAAAAAAAGGGGGGGGGGGGTAGCAGGGTTAGGTGCCAAGCGTTGGGATGATGTACCATAGTCAGGAACTTGGAGTCAGTGACAGCTATATATCTATATGCTAATAATATAGGCACCCAGTATTGATGAAAATCCATGGGAAATGTAATTGATGTAAAGAGGGCTTATGCTGCATTCCATTGAGTCAGCGAAGTTGCATTCCATTGAGTCAGTAAAATTCCTGTGATACGACATCAGTTCAGTTCGTTAACACAGGGAAATTGCTTTGTGCAGTCACAGGCTTGTAATAACACCAACTTATATCAAACACACTCTAATAAAGAAAAAAAAACTGTCAGTCCCAGCAGTGAGCGTATTGCATGTATTGTTGGTTGAATGTGCGAATGGCTGTGGGAAAGAATGAGATGTTCTTGTGTATGGTGCTCTGAACCTAAGACTCCTGCCCAACTGTCTGTGTAAGAGTAAGTCTGTGACTTTGTAGCGAAAGGACAGTAGAAACATGTTGTGATCCTTCCACCAAAATCACAAGAATACTTCGTGTGCTAAACAATTTTTCATAATCACAATACTTGCCAGTTTACTTCAACTTAAAAGAGAAACATTCTCTTATAACCCCCTGAAAAAGTTTCGTGCTTTTCTGGATTTCGCAGTCAGCTGAAGACTGTGTTCTACAACCAAGAGATAGCAAATGAAGTGTCATAGAGACAGTGAACCACAGGCTTAGGACTTGATTCTACGGCAACAAAAGACAGCCCAGGTGAATGTAATAGCAAAAGGCATTGGGCCAATAATGGGTAAATATCTGCTGTGATGCAAAATTTTCAAAGTTGTCTGTTTTGTTGCCAGAAGAAACTAAAAAAAACTACTGGAATCCCTGAGTAGAATTTTTTCCAGTGACGTTAGTTTATTTTCAAGGTCATTTGTAGATACAAAAGAAAGAATATCAGTATGGCTTGTTCATCCAAAAGAAAGATTATCAGTATAGCTTGTTCATCCATGTCTTCATGTTTAAACCAGCCAAACACCATTCTCTAACCTTTTTGCCTTTCTTTGTTTTTTTAGTCGCTTTTTCCCCCTCAAAAGTCCATTACAAATTTAGTATTTATAAGCACAGCCATTCAGTTTTTTTCAACAGATCTGCACAGATGTAGAAAAATCTTAGTTGGTATCCATCATAGCTAATACATGACTAATTTCAAGAAACTGCAGTTTCTCTCATAGTCAAGTACGTAGTAATGAAATTATATCAGTTGTGCCACCCTGAGCTTTTTAAAAAAAACTTTTTATCTATATTAATAACACCAAGAAGACATGCCCATGACAGCAGCCTGATATTCTCTGGTTGGTTTGGGGTCTAACAGTAATGTCCATATGTAAGTGAAGAGACACAGCATGTAGGCCTACATAGTGTTATACTTTTTTATAAGTGGGACGTACTATAATACAGAATAGATAATAAAAACAAAAATTTTTTAAAAAAACAGGGTTAAGCTATATTAATCTTGTCATTTCTTTTTTCGATGATAAGCACATACGTACATACGTGCAAACACAAAAGGGCATATGACGCTACTCCCCCCTCCTCACCCATTTGCATGTATGCATATACAAACACACACACTCAAACACACACACATACACACACATGCAAACTTGGACAACCACACAGACACATGCGTTTACACATGCACACATATATACATCTATATACATACACACATTTTCACATTTATCTCTTTCTGGAGAAGTACTGTTTTTATTTTGTGTTGTTTCTTTTTCCAGAAAAGGAGGTCGTTGGATAGTTAGAATGGCTTGACCAATTTGCTACTAGTTTTCCAATGACTTGGCGTTGATGAGTAGGATTATTCGCCATTTCTGTGAATAATTGTTTTGTTTTGGAGTCTCCGTTTAACCCTTTGATTCCCTCACCCTGTCCACCAGCATCCTGCATTGTCAGCCATGCTAGCAAAGCTATAACTTTACCCTTTGACTTCCTCACCCTTTCCACCAGCTTCCTGCATGAAGCTGGTGGAAAGGGTGAGGGAGTCAAAGGGTTAAGATTTTGCAGTTGGTGGATGGATAGGGTGCAGGAGTCAAAGGGTTAATACATAAAAGGAAAAACTTGTTTACAGCAACCAGAAAGATGTATTTAGTGTTTCTCTCTCTCGCTTTCCATTTATGTAGCTCAATACAGCAGTTATTATTCCAGAATGTTTGAATGTTATCTTGCTTATATCTTCTTCCCACTGAAATAAAGAATATTATTTGATCTTATTCACCTCTTTTTTACTCTGGTTCCTCTCTGTGCGCGCATAGGTTTGTGTGTGTGTGTGTGTGCGTTTATATGTTGGTCTAGATGTGTTTGTGAGTGTGTCTGTGTGTGTGTGCGTTTATATTTTAGTCTAGATGTGTTTGTGAGTGTGTCTGTGTGTGTGTGTGTGTGCGCGTGCGTTTATATGTTGGTCTAGATGTGTTTGTGTGTGTGTGTGTGTGTGTTTACATGTTGGTCTAGATGTGTTTGTGTGTGTGTGTGTGTGTGTTTTACATGTTGGTCTAGATGTGTTTGTGTGTGTGTGTGTGTGCGTTTATATGTTGGTCTAGATGTGTTTGTGAGTGTGTCTGTGTGTGTGTGCGTTTATATTTTAGTCTAGATGTGTTTGTGAGTGTGTCTGTGTGTGTGTGTGTGCGCGTGCGTTTATATGTTGGTCTAGATGTGTTTGTGTGTGTGTGTGTGTGTGTTTACATGTTGGTCTAGATGTGTTTGTGAGTGTGTGTGTGTGTGCTTTTATATGTTGGTCTAGATGTGTTACGTTTGTGAATGTGTCTGTGTGTGTGTGTGCGTTTATATGTTGGGCTAGATGTTTTGTGTGTGTGTGCGTTTATATGTTGGGCTAGATGTGTTTGTGTGTGTGTGCGTTTATATGTTGGTCTAGATGTGTTTGTGAGTGTGTCTGTGTGTGCGTATATATGTTGGTCTAGATGTGGGTGTGTGTGTGTGCGTTTATATGTTGGTCTAGATGTGTTGTGGGGTGTGTGTGTGTGTGTGCGTTTATATGTTGGTCTACATGTGTTTGTGAGTGTGTGTGTGTGTGCGTTTATATGTTGGTCTAGATGTGTTTGTGAGTGTGTGTGTGTGTGCGTTTATATGTTGGTCTAGATGTGTGTGTCTGTGTGCGTTTATATGTTGGTCTAGATGTGTGTGTCTGTGTGCGTTTATATGTTGGTCTACATGTGCTTGTGAGAGTGTGTGTGTGTACGTTTATATGTTGGTGTAGATGTGTTTGTGTGTGTGCGTTTATATGTTGGTCTAGATGTTTGTATGTGTGTGTGTGTGTTTATATGTTGGTCTAGATGTGTTTGTGTGTGTGTGTGCGTTTATATGTTGGTCTAGATGTGTTTGTGTGTGTGCGTTTATATGTTGGTCTAGATGTGTTTGTGTGTGTGCGTTTATATGTTGGTCTAGATGTTTGTATGTGTGTGTGTGTTGCGTTTTATATGTTGGTCTACATGTGTTTGTAGTGTGTGTGTGTGTGTTTATATGTTGGTCTAGATGTGTTGTGTGTGTGTGCGTTTATATGTTGGTCTAGATGTGTTTGTGTGTGTGCGTTTATATGTTGGTCTAGATGTGTTTGTGTGTGTGTGTCGTTTATATGTTGGTCTAGATGTTTGTATGGTGTGTGTGTGCGTTTATATGTTGGTCTACATTGTTGTGTTGTGATAGTGTCTGTTGTGTGTGTGCGTTTATATGTTGGTCTACATGTGTTTTGTGAGTGTGTGTGTGTGCGTTTATATGTTGGTCTAGATGTGTTTGTGAGTGTGTGTGTGTGCGTTTATATGTTGGTCTATATGTGTTTGTGAGTGTGTGTGTGCGTTTATATGTTGGTCTACATGTGTTTGTGTGTGTGTGTGGTGTGCGTTATATGTGTCTAATTGTTTGGTGTTGCTTTATATGTTGTCTATGTGTTTGTGTGTGTGTGGTTTATATGTTGGTCTACATGTGTTGTGTGGTGTGTGCGTTTATATGTTGGTCTAATGTGTTTTTGTAGTGTGTGTGCGTTTATATGTTGGTCTACATGTGTTTGTGAGTGTGTGTCGTTTATATGTTGTCAGATGTGTTGTGTGTGTCGTTTATATGTTGGTCTAGATGTGTTTGTGAGTGTGTGTGTGTGCGTTTATATGTTGGTCTAGATTGTTTGTGAGTGTGTCTGTGTGCGTTTATATGTTGGTCTAGATGTGTTTGTGGTGTGTGTGTGCGTTTATATGTTGGTTAGATGTGTTTGTAGTGTGTGTGTCGTTATATGTTGGTCTAGATGTGTTTGTCAGCGTGTGTGTGTGGCGTTTATATGTTGGTCTAGATGTGTTTGTCAGCGTGTGGTGTGTGTGCGCGTTTATATGTTGGTCTAGATGTGTTTGTGTGTTGTGTGCTTATGTGGCAATGTGTTGTGTGTGTTGCGTTTATATGTTGGTCTACATGTGTTTGTCAGCGTGTGTGTGTGTGCGTTTATGTTGTCTAATTTTTGTGTTGTGTTGATGTGTTATTGTTGGTCTAATGGTTTGTGTGTGTGTGTGGCGTTTATATGTTGGTCTAGATGTGTTTGTCAGTGTGTGTATGTGTGTTTATATGTTGGTCTAGATGTGTTTGTGGGTGTGTGTGTGTGCGTTTATATGTTGGTCTAGATGTTTTGTGAGTGTGTCTGTGTGTGTGTGTGTGTGTTTATATGTTGGTCTCCATGTGTTTGTGAGCGTGTCTGTGTGTGCGTTTATATGTTGGTCCAGATGTGTTTGTGTGTGTATGTTTATATGTTGGTCTAGATGTGTTTGTGAGTGTGTCTGTGTGTGTGTGTGTACGTTTATATGTTGGTCTAGATGTGTTTGTGAGTGTGTCTGTGTGTATGTTTATATGTTGGTCTACAATGTGTTTGTGGGTGTGTCTGTGCGTTTATATGTTGGTCTAGATGTTTTAGTGTGAGTGTGTGTGTTTATATGTTGGTCTACATGTGTTTGTGTGTGTGTGTGCGTTTATATGTTGGTCTACATTGTTTAGTGTGTGTGTGTGCGTTTATATGTTGGTCTACATGTGTTTGTGGGTGTGTCTGTGCGTTTATATGTTGGTCTAATGTGTTTGTGTGTGTGTGCGTTTTATATGTTGGTCTAATGTGTTTGTGTGTGTGTGTGCGTTTATATGTTGGTCTACATTGTGGTTGTGTGATGTTGTCTGTTGTGTGTGTGTTTATATGTTGGTCTAGATGTGTTTGGTGTGTGTTGTGCGTTTATATGTTGGTCTACATGTGTTTGTGTGTTGTGTGTGTGTTTATATGACTAGATTGGTCTAGAGTGTGTTTGTGTGTGTGCGTTTATATGTTTGGTCTAGATGTGTTTGTGAGGTGTCTGTGTGTGTGTGTACGTTTATATGTTGGTCCAGATGTGTATTGTCTCTGTTTGTGAGTGTGTGTGTGTGCGTTTATATGTTGATCTAGATGTGTTTGTGATGTGTGTGTTGTGTGTACTGTTGTGTGTGCTGCGTTTAATATGTTTGGTTCATACGTCACATGTGTTTGTGAGTGTGTCTGTGTGTGTGTCGTTCGTGTTATTATTTATATGTTGGTCTAGATGTGTTTGTGAGTGTGTCTGTTTGTGTGTGTGTGCGTTTATATGTTGGTCTAGATGTGTTTTGTGAGTGTGTCTGTGTGCGTTTATATGTTGGTCTAGATGTGTCTGTGTGTGTGTGTGCGTTTATATGTTGGTCTAGATGTGTTTGTGATTATGTCTGTGTGTGTGCGTTTATTGTTGGTCTAGATGTGTTTGTGAGTGTGTGTGTGTGTGTGCGTTTATATGTTGGTCTAGATGTGTTTGTCGGTGTGTGTTATGTTGTTGTGGTAGTGTGTTGTGATGTGTTGTGGTTTTATATTTGTTGGTCTAGATGTGTTTGTGAGTGTGTTTGTGTGTGTGTGTGCGTTTATATGTTGGTCTAGATGTGTTTGTGAGTGTGTGTGTTGGTTTTATATGTTGGTCTAGATGTGTTTGTGAGTGTGTCTGTGTTGTGTGTGCGCGTTTATTATGTTGGTCTAGATGTGTTTGTCAGTGTGTCTGTGTGTGTGTACGTTTATATGTTGGTCTAGATGTGTTTGTCAGTGTGTGTGTGTGCGTTTATGTTGGTCTAGATGTGTATGTTGTGTGTGTCTTTTTATGTGGTTTGTGGTGTGCGTTTATTGTTTGTGTCTAGATGTGTTTGTGAGTGTGTCTGTGTGTGTTTACGTTTATATGTTGGTCTAGATGTGTTTGTGAGTGTGTCTGTGTGTGTGCGCGTTTATATGTTGGTCTAGATGTGTTTGTGAGTGTGTCTGTGTGTGTGTGCGTTTATATGTTGGTCTAGATGTGTTTGTCTGTGTGTGCGTTTATTTGTTGGTGTAGATGTGTTTGTGAATGTGTCTGTGTGTGTGCATTTTTGTTTGGTCTAGATGTGTTTGTGAGTGTGTGTGTGTGTGTGTGTGTGTGGTGCGTTTATATGTTGGTCTAGATGTGTTTGCGAGTGTGTCTGTGTGTGTGGTGTTTATATGTTGGTCTAAATGTGTTTGTGAGTGTGTCTCTGTGTGTGTGTGCGTTTATATGTTGGTCTAGATGTGTTTGTGAGTGTGTGTGTGCGTTTATATGTTGGTCTAGATGTGTTTGTGAGTGTGTCTGTGTGTGTGTGTGCGTTTATATGTTGGTCTAGATGTGTTTGTAAGTGTGTCTGTGTGTGTGTGTAGGTTTATATGTTGGTCTACATGTGTCTGTGTATGTGTGCGCGTTTATATGTTGGTCTAGATGTGTTTGTGAGTGTGTCTGTGTGTGTGTGCGCGTTTATTTGTTGGTCTAGATGTGTTTGTCAGTGTGTCTGTGTGTGCGTACGTTTATATGTTGGTCTAGATGTGTTTGTCAGTGTGTGTGTGTGCGTTTATGTTGGTCTAGATGTGTATGTGAGTGTGTGTGTGTGCGTTTATTTGTTGGTCTAGATGTGTTTGTGAGTGTGTCTGTGTGTGGGTGTAGGTTTATATGTTGGTCTAGATGTGTTTGTGAGTGTGTGTGTGTGTGATTTTATATGTTGGTCTAGATGTGTTTGTGAGTGTGTCTCTGTGTGTGTGTGTGTGCGTTTATATGTTGGTATAGATTGTATAATCATGTTGCACTGTATCTCAGGCCCCAGCATGTATGCATGTGCATGCGAGTCACTGTGTTTGTCAAGGTGACAGATGATCAAGATCAAGTTGTGTACTGACTTTACAAACACAGGGTAGCCTATATGCAAGGATGATTATTCTTCTAAGCGTTTCAAAAAAACATCACATCTGCTCGTTTCCACAACATTACAAGATAAACCAAAAAGCTACGCAGTAAAGTAGCTTTTTTGTCACTGAGAGACTGGTTCAGCCAGGTAGCCATTAACCCTTTACCACCTGCACCCTATCTACCAACTACAAAAACTTAACCCTTTGACTCCCTCACCCTATCCACCAGCTTCCTGCAGGAAGCTGGTGGATAGGGTGAGGGAGTCAAAGGGTTAAGTTTTTGCTCTTCCAGCATGGTTGACAACGAAGGATGCTGTTGGGCAGGCTGCAGGAGTCAAAGGGTTAAGATAACCAAGTTACTTGAATGAAAACTGCCTGTTCAAAGCAGACGTATAATTAAGAAACAATCCATTGAAACAATACTAGTCATTAGTTTGTTATCATAACTATGCAGAGAAGAGCTCCTTGTTTGAAATGTTAGAAGTTTTATCTCCGCGTAGGCGTCAGTCTTATAAAATTCTGAGCCCAATTGGATCATCTGGATTTAAATCGCTCTCTCTTACAAACATGGACATGCGAGTACATTTAAATTCATGTATTGAAGTAAGGGCGCATGCACACTCAACGTTTGACACAGATATGGATTAATTACATGGTGTAGGCATACAGTAAAGCACGGCTAGGCAGGTGGGGGCTGAGACTGAACTAGCCAATTGTTAATGAACTGAGGGCACACATCAGAAAAAAGTGGTGTCAAGCACGATGTCAAAATGTTAGGGATTTGTCACACACAGTGTCCTTACACATTGTACGGTAGTGACAGAACAGTGCCACACACATGGGAAAAAGGAATCGTCATCAACTCCCCACAGTGCCGAAACTGCAGAGGCATCAATCTCCATTGCGTACCTGGAAAGATCATCTGCATTCTTACTACGGATGGAATCTGTTGGGTAAATCAGTGAGGAAAGAACAAGCGAGCTTCAAGTGGCAGATCTTGTACTGACCAGATCTTTGTCTTCAGAACAAACAGTAATAGAACAATTGGTAAATTGGACCTCCTTTCTTCACATTAGTTTTTTTTTTTTTTTTTTTGGAGAAAATGTTTGATAGTATACCTTTCCCCTCACTCTGTAAAACTGTGTCATCTTGCACGTTGGCATATTACTCATATATGCATTGTTTGAGTTACATTACTAATCTATGCATTGTAATACATTCATATTGCAGGGCTTAAAACAGGAGGAGGAAAAAAACACACTGAAACTAGGGGGGGTCCAGGGGCTATGAACGCTTGCAAGCCCATCACGGATGCCTGCCCCTTTCAATTTTTTTGTTTTGTTTTTCTTTTCGTTTTTTTTTGTTTTTTTTGTTGACAAACTGAAATCGCGGAATTCCGCCCAGACGCGGAACATTTTAAGCCCTGATATTGTCATACCATGTATATACTACGTTGTGATAATGTGATTCATACTTTCCTAGTAATGTGACTGGTGGTTTCCTAAGTATTTGAATTATGTCATTATGAATATGTTACACTGCATGGTATAAGTATATGCCTTGCTCTGTTAAGCCCATATCATCATTATATTCCCTGTGTGATTTGTGTACGAATGCATTGATATGTGCATTTAATTTTCTTTTCTGGGTGTTATTGTTATTTTTGCTTAAAGCCCACCCGACTGCGTAATGCCAGATCAGGCTATAATCATTTCAAAACTTGTACAAAACTTCAACAGGAAAAAAAAAGGAAAAGAAAAATAAGTACACATATGAATGCATTTGCACACATAATCTAAGAGATGCCCCTGGCATGACCACTCCATCACACAGGGGATTAAAAAAAACACCTGAATACAAATTGAACATAATTAAGTACATCCCAAAACATGTATAAAGAACGGGTTTAAATTACTGAAATTGCTTCCGCATATCTCATTTCCCTAGAGCCAAAAATGCACTCAGATACATGTATCCAATTATCAATCTAAAGAGAAAGTATAAGAATATGAACACACACACTGGTGAATGGACCACAAGGCAGAAAATGATAGGAAGAAATGATAGAAAACAAAGCAACAAGGCAGAAACGGAGTGACAGAAAAGAGTGAAATTTCTATCGCAGAATTTCCAGAAGGTGGGGGGATACTATTTATACTGACAGAGCCTCCAGCATCCTCACAGGAGGATTTTCTGAGTGTTCTTTTATATTTTCTGGTGAGGTATGGTGTACATTTTCAGATGGTTATAACCCTGATATGGTCCGCACAATCGGCTGGGCTTTAACACAACAATAACAGCAATGTATAATAAATATATGTTTGTATTAAATCATTTAGACATTGTAGTCCCTTATGGAGCAAACTGCAGTGCTGAAATTGGTAAACTTTTGCATGCTTTGCTTTCAAAGTTGTGAGTCAGTTAAAAACACCTTCAACAGAACACTCCACAAAGAATTATGACGTAAAAGAATATTTATTCAGCAATACTCACACACACACGAACACACAAGTCGCACATTTAACAACTAAGTAATTTAAAAAAGAAAATAAGATGCCAACAACAACAACAACAACAACAACAACAACAACAAATTCATCCAGCATGGAAACTCTCCCTGACACACCATAACATAGGTCTGAGTAATCTGGTAGTGTACAATAGAAAAAAATGCCAACAGAATCCCATTCTGAGTCAGTACCAGGCCCTTGACACTCCGAAAACAGCTACATACATAATGTGATTGCATGAGAAACAACAGCAAGCAGCACCTAACTATTACCTCTACTCCTGCACTCTATCCACTAACTGCAAAAACTTAACCCTTTGATTCCATCACCCTATCCCACTTCAGGCGATGGGACGGTGGATCAAGGTTAATTTGCGTTGCTAGCATGGTTGCAATGCAGATGCTGGTGGACAGGGTGAGGGAATCAAAGGGTTTAATTTTTCGTTGCTAGCATGGTTACATGCAGATCTGTGGACATGGTTGAGGGACAAGGTTAATTTTTCTTGCTAGCAGGTGACATGCAGGATTGGTGGACAGGGTGAGGGAATCAAAGGTTTAAGTTTTTTGCTAGCATGTTACATGCGATGCTGGTGAAGGTGAGGATCAAAGGTTTAGTTTTGGTTGTAGCATGGTTGAATGCAGGAAGCTGGTGGACAGGGTGAGGGAATCAAAGGGTTTAAGTTTTTGCGTTGCTAGCATGGTTG
Organism: Monoplex corrugatus; assembly: GCA_030674185.1. Lineage (NCBI taxonomy): Eukaryota > Metazoa > Mollusca > Gastropoda > Littorinimorpha > Ranellidae > Monoplex > Monoplex corrugatus. Next base: position 30,622,727 of record JAPXFY010000035.1, read on the forward strand.
ACAATGCAGGAAGCTGTGGCAGGTGGGGAATCAGAGGTTAGTTTTTGCGTTCTAGCATGGTTGACAATCAGATGCTGGTGACAGGGTGAGGAATCAAAGTTTAATTTGCGTTGCTAGCATGGTGACAATGCAGATGCGTGACAGGTGGGATCAAGGTTAATTTTGCTGCAGCATGTTGACAATGCGGATGCTGGGGGACAGGTGAGGAATCAAAGGTTAAGTTAGCGTTGCTAGCATGTTGACATGCGATGCTGTGGCAGATGTGAAGTCAAGAGCTAACATCAGATAAGACACAAAGGTGGTTCCAGTGTTATTCACAGTTGCTACCACAATTTCCAAGTAAGGTTTATTACTTCATACCATGCTGTAGATCTCCGTATCACACACACCCTGTTTCTGAAATCGGCCTGAAGAAACATGTGTTGAGAAGGCCAACACATGCAGGGACAGTAGTTGTCAACTGTTCACCACAGGCATGGTACCTGTTGGCAGACACAGAAGAAAAGAGACTCCTTCAAAAGATGGGCACTTTGCCTTGGCAGACAGTTCCCTCAGTGTCGCACAGAAAGTCCCCACAACTGTGCACACATCAAAGGAATGTGACCTGTCACACGTTTGAATCTAATAATCACATCATATTTTTTATCTGGAACACACCCAACAGATTTCTGGGAGCGTCAGCCAAATAGAGGATGAAGACCTGATTAGCTGTACAAAATACATATGTTAAGAACATATGTTAAGATCATATCATAACACTAACCATATCATATCGTATCCCTAACCATCGGCTGAGCTATCATATACAGTACCTTAAAACAAAAACATACCAATGTGGAACACAGGCTGTTCCTGACTTCATAAAAGTATGAAAAAAGTAATGAATGACAAAAATTATCCCTTTTCCTTTTAGCACAATCCCACCAACAATATTCAATGCACCAGAGTATAATTTGTATAGACACATTGTGAAACATTTATATCAATATATTGTAATATCTGAACCCTTTGCTTTTCTATCAGACTCACACAGTCTCTATAAAACTGTGTAATATCGAATTCAAGCAATCCCTCTGAGAACGCATGGCAATAAAGTCATGCCACTTGCTCCGGAAGGCACAATGACACATTCGTGCAGTCTATTCGGTAAAGTCAAATTATAACAAAGGAAAATATTTATCAACAATAGCAAAACAGCAAAAATGTCTAACACAATCGAGCCATTCATACAATTGACAAATATCTTCCCAATGAAAACCGAAACCTCCATACTTATCACTCATTTACACACTATATATCTTTATCTATGGACAGACAGATTAAGAAGACTTGTGTGGCACATAACAAACAAACACACAACAACAGTATTACAATCCACAAACAAGCATGGAATACAGCACAGTACACAAGACAATACCCCAAACAACAACAGAAACAAGTCTAACCTGCACTTTCCAGAACCTAGTCCCAGTAAGGCCAAACATAGGGATTGAATTGCAGGTCCAAAATGTGATGCACTGTCACCTTTCGCAAGGAGTTGGGGCGGGGGTGGGGTGGGGGAGGAAATACCCTGTGGAGTTAAAGCTCTACAGGGCATAAAAACATGAAGACATACCCAAGGGCAAGCAGCTGTTTTGTCTGTGTAATGAAGGCCCATCACTGTATTTGGTAGGAACAAAGAAAATGTAGAACAACGAATCTGAGATGTTCTGGGCGATGAAGTCAGCTACTACTACAAGGCCTAACTTTCTTCTTAGGCAAAACCATATTAAAAAAACAACAGACACACACTAAAACCATGTATTTGATAGGAACAAAGAAAATGTAGAACAACGTCTGAGATATTCTGGACGATGACGTCAGCTACTACAAAGACTAACTTTTTTCTCAGACAAAACCAGATTTAAAAAACAAAAAAACAAGAATAAAAACAGCCATTCGCCATAGATGACTGCCTGAATGCCATAACTGTCATGGGAACAAAAACTGAGTGCCAATTTTAGGCAAATCCATGAACTTCTATGATTTGTATATACACTTTTACCAAATTACACAACACACAAGAAATATGACAAACACGTTTTACTTGAAGTAACAGAGACTCCCCCATCTGTCCTTGAATTTGAACCCTAAGTGCATCCACTTTCCACAGTACACACGATCTGAACAACAAACACAAGCTGAAGGACCACAGGGGGGGGGGGGGGGGGGAGGAAATATATATGCAGCCACGGTTCCATGATTAAGCTTCCAAACTAACAATCCTCCAAGCCAAAACAATAACACTAAAAACAATAACACTATAAAAAATGATCACCAGTCCAATGCATAAGCACCACACTGAGTGTAAGAACCAATCATTGTATAACAAAAAAAATCATATAACAAAAAAAAGAAAAGAAATGAATAAATAAATGGGGTTGACACGTCTGTTACATCCATGCACGTCAAATAGTCATCACACTTTTCTGCACGAAAATGTAGAATAGATGATGACCAAACTTCATGAGAACAGTCAACAACGTTGCAAAGAGTGATTTCAATTTTCAGTTAATATAGTTTTCCTTGTATTTTATAAGGTGCATGTGAAGCAGTTGCATTCTTGCATAAATAATCCATATTCCCACTGTTTTTCGGGAAACCCAAGTCAGCATTTCAAAATCAGTGGATGTTTAGTTCATAACAATCATGGCATTGATTCTGGCAGTGATGGGAATTGTGAGTACATGCATGTGTGTGTGAACAGAGAAATCAAGGTCACTATGACCTTGAAGAAGTAACAGATGGAATAATAATTAGCATGAAGTGAGGACAAATGGTAGACTGCCACAACAAGGGGGGGGGGGGGGATCTCTTGTCAGAAGTTCCTGAAAAGGTGCTGCTCACTCACCTTCCTCTCAAAAAATTCTGCTTTAGGCATTTTCCTGATCTGTGTGACTTTTGACCTTGGCATCATGATTTCCAAATTTAATGCTTTCACAATTCCTCACTGATCCACACAATTATCAAAGTACTGTAGAAACAGTCCCAGCTTCTGTAGACATTAACATGATGAGAAAATGGGAAGGGGGGGGGGGAGAAGGTGAGTACAATGTACACTGCCTGAGTGCAATGATCCTTACAAAATTGCTGTACACTAAACTTGTAATCTGATTATGTATAAGCTTAAATAATGGCAAAAACAGAACAGGCATGTAAACACATAATCACAATGTGTAACTACAGAGTAAACACAAGTAAGCAAATGCATTTTAAGTAAAGAATGACGCATCATAACAAGCAACAAAGGGGGAAAAAGACCAGAAAACCAAATAAACAAAACAAAGAATGATAAAACAAAGGGGAAAAAGACCAGAAAACCAAATAAACAAAACAAAGAATGATAAAACAAAGGGGGAAAAAGACCAGAAAACCAAATAAACAAAACAAAGAATGATAAAACAAAGGGGGAAAAAGACCAGAAAACCAAATAAACAAAACAAAGAATGATAAAACAAAGGGGGAAAAAGACCAGAAAACCAAATAAACAAAACAAAGAATGATAAAACAAAGGGGGAAAAAGACCAGAAAACCAAATAAACAAAACAAAGAATGATAAAACAAAGGGGGAAAAAGACCAGAAAACCAATAAACAAACAAAGAATGATAAAACAAAGGGGGAAAAAGACCAGAAAACCAAATAAACAAACACAAAGAATGATAAAGTCCATGAGATTCACATTTTCAAAAACACCTAAATATTTTTAAACCGTGTGTATGCATGTGTGCATGCATAACGTATTTGTCAGACTGTGTATGAGTACACACCTGTGTGTGTGTGTGCTGGCACAAAGAGAGAGGGTATAGTGTAAAAATGAAAGATCATCAACATGTGATTTAAGACTGTTATTATTGTTATTGTTTAAAGCCCAGCCCACTGCACAGAGCCATATCAGGCCTATAACCATCTCAAAACATGCGCACCACCTCATCGTCCTTGATAAAAAAAAAAAGGAAAAGAATAAGAACACATATCAACGCATTCGCACACATAATCTAAGGATATACTCCTGCTGTCAAATACTCATCAAATTTATCACCAAGGAATTGAAAAAAAAACTTGAATACAGATATAAGCACAATTAAGGACTCTAAAACATTAAAAACAGGCCTAAAGTACATACAATTTCTTCTGCACATTTCGTTAGAGCCAAAAATGCGCTTAATACACATACCCAATGATCAGTCCTGCACGAAAGTATGTAAGACTTTATAGAACACATACAGGTGAATGGACCAGCAAGGCAGAAAATGATAGGAAGAAATGACAGAAAGCAAAGCAAGAAGAAGGAAACAAAGAGCGTGACAGAAAAGAGGAAATTTCTAGCACAGAATTTCCAGAAGGTGGGGGATAGTAGGCCTACTACTTATACTGAAAGAGCCCCCAGCATCCCCACAGGGGCTGTGCTTTCAGATATACAGGCATCCGTCTTATAAACTGTGTGTTCATATATGTATATGTGTGTCTGCACATGCATATATACGTGTGTAGATATATGCATGTACATATGCTTCAAATATTAATATGCTAATAAACATGACCAACACTGGTGAAGCACCTAGCAATATTATATTGTAAACATAGCATATATATACATATTACTATGTTAATTAACAGAACCAACAACAATGAAACACTTGACACCATATATTCTAAACATAGCATCCTGTGTCTCCGTATCATTTCATACTACATAATCGCATCACACAAATCATGCTACACAAAGATTTACATCACACAAATCACATGTTCACATTACATAAACAATACAAACATTCATATCACACAAACATTCCCATCATACAAAAAAAACAAAAAACATTCCACAAACTATTCACATCATGGATCACATTACACAATCACATGAATCATTAAACAATTTCTATCACATTAATACATTACATTACACAATTCTTGTCACACAGATCACATAAAATACATCACAAGACACAGAAAGTGATCACATCACACACATCACATTACACAATTGAGATCACACAAAGCACATTACAAAATCACACAGTACAGAAACCATGCACATTATTCAATCATTCTCACAAACACAATTCACATGACAATTCACACATTTCAAACAATTCATCTTCGCAAAGAATCCACACAACACATTCAGATCAAGAGGCAAGATAAAATATCTGATTAAATGTAGCAAATGAAAAATCAACCGACACCAAATACGTGTAGGCTACATAGCAATGATAAATCATGTCTTGCAAAAACAACACATATCAAAATGCTGTATGGTCTGATAGTAATGGAAAGAGAGACAAACTTATAAACATTAACTTAACCATTTGCAGAAAAAAGACTAAAAATAAAACTAAAAGAATAAATAATTACTTACTAGGAACCAGAAAAAAAAACACGAAAAAAGAATAAGAACATGTAGGCCTATTTATTACAAGACAAGTCTGTCTTGTCTTGTCTTGTCTTGAATATGCGTTCTTATTCTTTTTTCATTTTTTTTCTGGTTCCTGTTTGCTTGAACGCGGGCAGTCACACTTGTTTTGGATTTTACTTACATACCAACCTAACTAAGTTGTTCCATAATCCCCAAGATCATCGGGGGTGAGGTGATGGAGGCCTCCACTTTTCCAAAGGCCAGCAATAATCGGGCAGTGCCCATCTCTTCTCTCTCATAGCTTTATCTTGTCCATCTTTTAAAAAAAAAATCAGCTGGATAGACTTTGGTTAGGTTTGGTTTTTATGTCGGCACCCACCTCAGGTGATATGGCTGACAGGGATAACCATCCCAGGGAAGTGGGTGGGGGAAAGAGGATTTATCTAATCCTATACTGAAACCACCAGAACAACAATGATGTCAAGATGGGACAGTGAGAAGGCCAGTTTTAATGTAGCGCACCCCGGGATTCGAACCCACAACCATTAGCATGTGAATCTGACACTCGACCAACTGAGCTATTGAGTTTTTTTGAGGACTGACTTTCAGGCCACTAGCACATATATATGAAGTTGCTCATGTTTCAAGTTTCCCAAGTCATTCGTACCTAAGAGAACTAATGCAGGCAGTTTGGAAGGTGAGTACTCCTTCCCTGTGCCAAACAGGCAGTTAACTACCCTACCTACAAATAAATAAACTGAAAAAATCCAAAAACTAATTTTCTGGTGTGGCAACAATAGGTGTACAAGACAAGCTAGTGGCACATGTTCCAACCTATGACTTTGTAACGTACATCGTATGCTACACTCTTTCAAATACAGGAAAAAAAAAAGAGCAGAAACATAATCCCATAGCCCTACACTAAACTGGATCATAGGGTAGTAATGCAGTACATTTTCAACTACAGAACAACACTGAAGATGGTAAGCATTTCTTTTCTACAGAAAAT
>JAPXFY010000035.1:30631634-30634134 GCA_030674185.1 Monoplex corrugatus
ACACACACACATTAAGGGTGTATTTGTTCAAACAGACACACATTGTCACAACACACACTTGCACAAGCACAAATACACACATGCATACAGAACATCCAGTATGTCACACTACACATATTATCATCGTACCATAAACTATTTATTATCAGGTTAACATAAAAGTCATACTGACATTTTAAAAAATATGTGACACAGCATGGGAACACCTGGCTAAATCACAGCCAGCTAATCACAGCTATGGCCGAAATAGGTAAGATTAAAATTATGACAACTGACATCATTCCATATTTCCAGTTCTTTAACATCTATCTTTAATTTCTCAAAGTTTTCATGACTCGTAGAACCCTAGAAGCAATTAAATTTTTTGGGTAATTTTATGAGCTTTATTCCTTCCCTTTTCAAAAATGTACATAAGTTTAAACATGTTTAAAAGATAAACTATAATAGATAAATAAACTGTGATTTATGCTTATTACTTTATAAACTTTGCACTTATAGAATGCTTACAATTATGAAATGAGTCAAAACTCAAAAATGAAATTTTTGTACTTTAGCTTGGTTTTCCTATTTTCATCCATCACATATGTGACTCAGTGTGGAAACAACTACAACAAACATATCATCAATGAAACTCCAGAAAGATGTTTTAACTTGACAAAATACAAAGATCAAATAACAAAGTGTAAAATGATTAAAGTTTAAGCAACAACTGTCATTCAAATCTTGAACTGAAACTTATTAACAAAGACTGAAAAGGGTGCGCACACACACACAGACACACACTCAAACAGACACGCACACAGACAGACAACACACACCAATTACATAATCAGCAAGTCCACATTTTTAATTACATTAATAACTCATTTCAGAAAAAAATTCTTTTAGTCAAATAAAAATGCCTTTTAGTATTTTCAGTATTTCTATACCATGGTTTAAAACAAAACAAAACAAAAAACTGTGGTAGTATTTATCAAATAATCCAATTATAATCCAGATTCTATACATACAGTGATACATGCATGCATAATTTCAGTCAGTAAGAAAAAAGACCATAAAATACGCCCATGAACATCATAGCACTGTTAAAAGTACTACATAACACTTGATTATACAATAATAAAGATTCTAGGTCTGTCTGTCTGTCTGTCTGTCCGTCTCTCTCTCTCTCACATCACCACACACACACACGTACACACACTTCTCTCACACTTTTCACCACTGCTGACATAACCTACCTCAAGGAACACTGGGTTGTCATTCAGAGAGGACGCTCTTCTGATGTTTTTCACTCCCACCTAATTGCACAAAACACCATAGTCCAGCACATCATGCAGTGCAATCACAGGTAAATAGAACCCAAAATTCACTATTTCAACATCATCGTTGTCATTTACTAAAATAACCAGTCTAATGACTGCGGGGTGGGGTAGGGTTGGTAGGGAAGGTTATTGTTATTGTTAATGTTGTTTAAAGCCTAGCCGACTGCATATAGCCATATCAGGGTTATAACCACTTCAAAATATACAAAACTTAAACAGAAGAAAGAAAAGAAAAAAGAAAATTAAGTACATATATCAATGCATTCGTGCACATAATCTAATGAAATGCCCCCCACGTTGACCACTCCATCCAATTTATTGCACAGGGGATTTAAAAAACACACCTGAATACAAATTTAAGCATACATAAGTACACCAAAACATACAAAAACAGGCCTAAATACCTACAACTGCTTCCATATATCTCACCTCCCTAGAGCCCAAAATGCACTTAATACATGCTCCCAATTATCAATCCTAAGAAAAAGTATGCAAGACTATCGAATACATACAGGTGAATGGACCAGTAAGGCTGAACTCAGCAGCAGACAGAATCATCCATCTTAAACTCTACAGTGACGCAGTAAGCAAGCAACACATACTGAGTTCGGAGTTTCCCCAAAGGGATTTATCACACTCAAGACAATGCCACATACACTCCATTCAGTTCTACCAGGCAGCAGACTGCACAGTATGCACCGGTGAGATCTTGAAACAGGAGTGGCAGATGGGACCTATGAAACATTTAAGCTGACATCACCAGAATGATTCCGGCATTTCAGATGGGTAGTGAACAGACTGGCTTTTATGACATGGGCTGGGATCAAACTCAAGACATCAGCTTGTAAGTGAATGTCTCTATAATGGAACCCTCTACAGTATGGAAGACTTTTATTGTTGTTTAAAGCCCAGCCAACAGTGTAGAGCCATACCAGGGCTATAACTGGTTCGAAACATACACAATACTTCAAAAGGAAAAGAGAAAATTAAGTACACATATTGATGCATTCTCGCACATAACCTAAGGAGATGCCCCTGGCGTTGACCATTCCATCCAATTTATTCCAGAGGGAATTTAAAAAAATACATACCGGCACAAAAATTTAAATGTAATTAAGGACACTAAAACATATAAAAAACGGGCATAAATTACCTAAAATTGCTTCTGCATAACTCAT
>JAPXFY010000035.1:30639134-30641634 GCA_030674185.1 Monoplex corrugatus
GAAAACCATACCTGGATGTAAAATCACATCAGGTGAAATCTATTGATCTCTTGTAAAAACTGGAAAATTGCATTAGGAGGGATGTCACAAACCAAGTTGTGCACCAAAGTTGTGTATATAAATGTAGTCCCAAAGGTCTGAGCTAGTCTTGAGAGTTGGTGGTGTTGTTTTCCCATACTCCAACAACATTATTTTGTTTGTGAGACACAGCAAAATTGACATCAGATGGGCCCATCAAGTGAAAGCACTTCGGACATTTCTAGGATGTTGGAACTTAAAGCAGTGTGTGAAGGTATGGGTAAACTGTGTCCTATTATCCCCAGGTCATAAGTTAGTACGGTGGAAGCAGCCTTATTGTTGTTGTTGCCCAGCCGACTGCGCAGAGCCATATCAGGGCTATGACCACTTCAAAACATACAAAACTTCAACAGGAAAAAAAGAAAAGAAAATAGAATTAAATTAAGTACACATATCAATGCATTCACACATATAATCTAAGGACATGCCCCCAACGTTGACCACTCCATCCAATTTATTGCATAGGGGATTGGAAAAAACACATCTCAATACAATTTTAAGCGCACCTAAGTACACCAAAACATACATAAAAGCAGGCATAAATCACCTAAAACTGCTTCCGCATATCTCACCTTCCCAGAAGCCTGAACTGTTCTTGGGTTTAGCATTATAGGTCAGTGAGGTTAGATTACAAAGAGGAAGCTGTCTCTAGGCTAACAAGTCTTAACAGCAGAATGAACCACCAGTTCCAGTCCTACCTTTGATTGCCAAACCAGGCGATATGCATGGCTACTCCCCAGTTCCTCCATAACACGCTGGACTGAAGCAGCCACTTCCAGAGGGTAAGGATCCCCTCGGTTCACCACCTGTTCAAAGAGAAGGCACACCTGAGATACTGATGTAGTTACAACCTGTACCCCAACTCTCCCTCTCTCAAAAATGGTGGGGAATCACAAAATTGCCCAAAGTAGTCATATGTAAAAGATGTTCCCTAACCTTAAAGGCCACATGCACAAAGTTTTTCTCGGGCCAGATTTGAACCAGAACTGTCGGACTGGAAGGCAGATGCTCAACATCTATGCTCACCTAGCCTCCACAGAATTTGAAAAAAATGGCAAGAGACATAGTGTTTAAATTTCAAGGAAGTTGTAAAATGAAGCAATTTTCTTTCAGAATTTTGCAGCACATTCAAGTCAGTAAGTTATTACAAACCATTACCATGCTTACAACCACTGAACACACCATCCGTACGGCTGCTCAAACTGCAATAATCTGCATATGTTCAGCTGCCAGCACATCTTCTGCCATTATGTTTTGCTCTCACAAATGGCAAACAGCCTGTGTAACAAACTGTCAATGACACATTTTGTCAGATTTCATTCCAACCAAGAGCCTCTAAAGCTGGAAGATGGCAGCCGACTGATGATTACATCAATGAATTATCTTCATCGGCATCCTCAAATTCCTTGCGCGATCACTGCAAATAGGATTTTTGAGGTTGGTAATTTTAGAAGGGCTGCCTTCTGCAGAAAAAGATGTTCAACATGTGGCTAGCCACAAGGTCCTAGGCTTTGATGTTGGGTAAACTGGGGTCTTGCAGGCAGCAAATTGCAAGGCATCAGACACCTCTTAGGTATGATCTGAAATGTGAGAGCTGGGACATGAGAAACACACACAAATGCATGCACACACAGTCAAACCAAATGATAACAACCTTCCTGAAAAAACAAAAAAAAAAACCAAAAAAAAAAAACACCACAACCAACTTATACAAATAATACAAAACAATACAAAACTCAATGCTGAAGGTCACCTTGAGAGGCAGAGAATGTGCAGAGAACAGAATCACCACATCATCTCTGTCTTCTTCTGGGAACCTGGTCAGCTCCTTGCGGATGTTGTCTGCAAAAGCCTGCAAGCACAACACAATGGAATGACAACAACAACAACAAAAAAGCCACAAAAACACATGCACAAATACACTCCTCCTTCATGGATACAAAATCAATCACCACACACATATATACACACCCTGACAAAGTCCACTCAGGTCGGCTACCTATCAATAGCTAGGCTAGGACAATCACTTTTTTCCTGACTTGCCCTTGGGGCAAGTAGACAAAAATGTTTCCTTGCCCCTCAGGAGTCAAAACCACTTGCCCACTAATCAGTGTTATTGTTGTTTAAAAGCCCAGCCGACTGTGTAGAGCCATACCAGAGCTATAACCGTTTCAAAACATACAAAACTTCAACAGGAAAAAAGAAAAGAAAAAAGAAAATTAAGTACACACATCAATGCATTCACGCACATAATCTAAGCAAACCTAAGGACACCATATACAAAAACGACACACACACACACGCACACACACACACACACACACACACACACACACACACACACACACACCACACACACACACACACACAACACACACACACACACACACACACACACACACACACACACACACACACACAC
>JAPXFY010000035.1:30644134-30664134 GCA_030674185.1 Monoplex corrugatus
GGGGGAAGACAGGTAGCAGAGACCTCAACTTTTCTGTGGGCCAGCATGATGAGGGCGGTGCCCATTTTCTTTCCCATACCGTTTTACCTTCCCAAATTCTGGGCAGGTTCAGATACAATTGGGTGGACTAGAGATGACATGCGCAAATTTCACCCAACCATCCCCTCCCCTAAGTGAGTTTCAAACTCATGCAGTATGACTGGTAGATGGGAGCTATATTTCCACGTGTCTCTAAGAACATTGTCAATGCCTAAGACTAAGCATACCTCATATACCTTTCAAAATTTTAAGTATACATAGAATATGAATGTGTGTGTGTGTGTGTGTGTGTGTGCATACACACAGGATTAGAGGCACACTGCCACGAATGTCTCTCTCTCTCTCTCCCCCCCTCATTCACTCACACTCATGTACACACACACAAACACACACACACACAATACACATATACACAGGCACAGGCATACACATACACACACATGCACACGCACGCACACTTACTCTTCCATTTGCTGAATTGTGTCTTCTGTCAGTGGATGTGCATACCGAAAACCAATGTAGAATTTGTGCGGAGCTGCAAAAATACAGAAAAACGAAAATCGATAACAATAATACACTGTCTTTATCTATTTTAACGCAATCAAACCACATATTATCCGTATCGTTTGAGTCAAGAATTTTTACAACCAATCTTAACAGGTCTGACTGTCTGTCTGATGTGTTGTGCCTGATTGGACTGACTGATCTGTTGACAACAATTTGTTTGACTGTTCTCTTGTTTATGTAAACATGGTTCTTTGGCATTAGTGCAATCATCCCCAAGAAGTGTCTTCACAAGCCTAACGCTTCACAAACTCAAAGAATCATGAAGAAGAAATGTGTATTAAAAACACAAAAATACACAAATGTAAAATAGCTGGCCAGCCATGAAACTCATTGCTATATTTCACTCTTTTGTTTAACCCTTTGACTTCCTCACCCTATCCACCAGCTTCCCATGAGTAGCTGGAGAACAGGATGAGGGAGTCAAAGGGTTAAGTTTTTGCTTTGCTAGCATGGTTAACAATACAGGGAGCCAAAGGGTTAATGGCCTCATAATACAGGGACTGCTAACAACTGCCCCACACAAATCTGCACCCATAACAGATTTGGAGCACCTGGTCACAACGGGAAAGCTGGAGGGAAAGAGAGCACCAGGTAGACCCAGGGAGAGAATGCTGGACGGACTTGCAGAGTGGCTGGGGATGAGGAAGGTGGGGGAGATGCTAGGGGCAATGAGAGATAGGGATGGTTGGAAGTCCATGGTCGCCAACGCCATGCGACAGGGCACCTGATGATGATGAACATGACATGACGCTGAAGAATATATCCAGTTTAAAAACCCATCTTTTTTTTTCCAGATGATGAATTCTACAACTGCCTCTTTGTGCTGTCATTACTTATCATTCTTTTTTTGTTCATTAAACAAATTATTCACATCTGGCTATGCACAATTTTCTGGATATGTTTTTCTTTAACAACCCCCTCCCCCACCCACCCACCCAAAAAAAAGAAAGGGTAGAAGAGTGTGATGGCCTGACCAGTGTCAGGACTGATTTTATCCAGAAGTTCCACCATGGCCTGGCCTTGGATCTCCGTCCACTTCTTGATGGGAGACCCTCCACCTATCTTCTGGTACTGCTCGATGATTTTGGGGGTACGCCGCTTTGCTATCACCGGAGCCAGTTTGCTGCACGCATCAACCAACACACACATTCAGAAAACGCTTAATTTACATCTTTACTGATGGACCTAACCGCTAAATAAACAAATACAGAAAATGAAGGTAGAATGAAAAGAAAAACAACAGAAACAAATATATCGAAAACAACAGTTTACTACCGGTACAAATATGCAGAAAGAATGCCAAATGTATACATATACAATGCTTATAATCAAAACATGTGGAAACACACACACACACACACACACACACACACACACACACACACACACACACGCACGCACGCACGCACGCATGCACGCACGCGCGCGCGCGCGCACACACACACACACACATAGGGAAAAGGCTGGGAGACAGGGACATGGGGAAAACAGAGTGAGTGTGTGCGTATGTGTGGTGTGTGTGTGTGTGTGTGTGTGTGTGTGTGTGTGTGTGTGTGTGTGTGTGTGTGTGTGTGTGTGTGTGTGTGTGTGTGTGTGTGTGTTTTATTTTCAGTCAGATCTATGCACTTGCAACCCCTTCTCAGAGAACAAAATAATCAATACATTGTCTGAAGCTGCAATAAAGAAAAATTATGTCGCAAGGCTTTTTCCAATCGTAATAACAGTAGTAGCTTTAGAACTATGACCATCTGTGTTGCTCTACAACTATCACCATCTGTGACATACTATCTACAGCAATAACTGTGAACCTAATACAAACACAGACAGTCAGATTCCATTTTTTATCAATTTTCTGTCAACGATGTACAACAATCCCAAGGCACAACCCATACATGTACGGCAACAGCACATGACATAAAGAGAGACTGAGGGACAAACAGGCAGACAGGTCAAACTACTCACGGACGGATGGACAGACAAAGAACAGATTGTAAAATAAAGACACACAAGCAAATTGTTCCAACAATCCTGACCTCTGAGCAGGCAGAGGAATCAGATCTTTGTCCAAGAACAGTCGCAGCAGAAAATCATGAACATCATCTGCTTTCTCTGGTCCTCCAAGATTCAGCATCATAATGCCCGTTTTAGGGTGTCTGTAAATGAATGACATACTGTGACAACATGTCTCACATGGGTTATTGTGTAAATGAATGACAACTGACATACTGTGACATATCTCACAATGGTTATTGTGTAAATGAATGACATACAGTGACATGTCTCACAATGGTTATTGTGTAAATGAATGACATACAGTGACAACATGTCTCACAATGGTTATTGTGTAAATGAATGACATACAGTGACATGTCTCACAATGGTTATTGTGTAAATGAATGACATACAGTGACAACATGTCTCACAATGGTTATTGTGTAAATGAATGACATACTGTGACAACATGTCTCACAATGGTTATTGTGTAAATGAATGACATACTGTGACAACATGTCTCACAATGGTTATTGTGTAAATGAATGACATACTGTGACAACATGTCTCACAATGGTTATTGTGTAAATGAATGACATACAGTGACAACATGTCTCACAATGGTTATTGTGTAAATGAATGACATACTGTGACAACATGTCTCACAATGGTTATTGTGTAAATGAATGACATACAGTGACAACATGTCTCACAATGGTTATTGTGTAAATGAATGACATACAGTGACATGTCTCACAATGGTTATTGTGTAAATGAATGACATACAGTGACATGTCTCACAATGGTTATTGTGTAAATGAATGACATACAGTGACAACATGTCTCACAATGGTTATTGTGTAAATGAATGACATACTGTGACAACATGTCTCACAATGGTTATTGTGTAAATGAATGACATACAGTGACATGTCTCACAATGGTAATTGTCTAAATGAATGACATACTGTGACATGTCTCACAATGGTTATTGTGTAAATGAATGAGACAAGATGTGTGTCAATCCAATCCAATCCAAGTGTGTATGAGTGTGCGTGTGCGTGTGTGTGTGTGTGTGTGTGTGTGTGTGTGTGTGTGTGTGTGTTGTGTGTGTGTGTGTGCATGCGTGCGTGCATACGTACGCGCGTGTGTGTGAGACAGGAAGTTTTTATGAACAAGTGATCAAAGATTGAGGGTGTGCGTACACGTCTGCAAGTACGTACATGTGCATACATACACATATGCTCATCACAGCCTACAATTATTGCTTACTTTGTCTGAGGGGAGGCTACCCTGGGGGTACCAGAGCTCTGTTCTCGAAACTGACAGACAGATGAGACTCTGCCCATCTTTACATGAGACGACAGATTGATTCTCCATCCTCGCAATAATCCAGCAGCCATACCTGAAAGTGAACATAACATTTTCATTATTACCATCATCACCTCCATAATTACATTTCTGTAACGGCTTGTCCAAAACCAGTGACTTCATCTCTCTATGTATACAGTCGTATGTATATAATTAAGCATGTACACACACAAACAGCAACAACAACACACATATACCCACACAGCTTATACATACCCACACAGAGCTTGAGTTTTAACAACCTATGTCTTTTACAAAAAAGATCCTGGAGAAGAAGGGAGAAGCTGATTTGGCATTGGTCTCTACGATGAAGGGAGAAGTTGACGGTCAAATCATAGATGAACGGAGAAGTTGACAGTCAATCAACCAACCAGTCAATTGAATAATCAATGAAATAATATTTATTTAAAGTAAACTAAAACAAGAAATGATTATCAACATCATCATCATGAGCCCTTCTGCATGGCCTTGGCGATTTGGCCCTCCATATGCATCTATCCCTTGTGCTACTTCTTCCACCCTCTCTGAAATAATTATATAAAATGAAAAATAAGGAAAAGAGAGAGTGCTACACACACACATGCACACATTTGTAAACACACAGTAACCTGAATTTTATGGTTAAAGAAAAAAAAAAAATCATCTGCAGCACTTCACATTCATCACATTCGCAGGAGGTAGAGACCTTTCTGATACTATTTTCGGGCAGGATCCATTCCACCCCTGTTATTTAATACCTTCCCCAATCCTGAACAAGGTTATTGTTATTATTATTGTTAGTGTTATTGTTATTGTTGTTTAAAGCCCAGCCGACTGCGTAGAGCCATATCAGGGCTATAATCGCATCAAAACATGCACAATACTTCACCAGGAAGAAAGAAAAGAAAATAATGTACACATATCAATGCATTCGCTGGGCTTTAAACAATGATAACAACACAACAACCTTTCAGAAGTGCTCTACACATCGTATTTCTACAATGCTGTGTAAGCTTCTCATGCACCAACAGCTGGTAGCCTAGTATAAGTACAGTCTTTTTTTTTTGTGGGGCAATTCTCCAGTTCACTCAACACCACTCTCTTCCCTCTTTCCCCATGCTGACTTGACATCATTGCAGGCAATAACCTTTCTGCAGTGTAGGCCTTCATGTTTTCACAAGTGTTCTGCATAGGTCAGAAGCCACGATGCCGGTTGGCAATAGTTCATTGTGAATAATGCATGGCTTCTATGACCTGTGTGTGTATGTGTGTGTGTGTGTGTGTGTGTGTGTGTGTGTGTGTGTGTGTGTGTGTGTGTGTGTGCATGTGTGTGTGTGTGTGCGTGTGCGTGTGCATGTGTGAGTGTGTACGTGTGTGTACGTGTGTGTGTGTGTGTGTGTGTGTGTGTGTGTGTGTGTGTATGTGTGGTGTGTGTGTGTGTGTGTGTGTGTGTGTGTGTGTGTGTGTGTGTGTGTGTGTGTGTGTGTGTGTGTGTGTTATTGTAATTAACTGTGCCAGCTAAAGTAATAGTAATATCATCAATAATATAACACAAACACTGTACTTGTTATTGTAATCATTATTTCTGTTTAAAGCCCAGCCAACTGCGTAGCACCATATCAGGGCTACAACCACTTCAAAACATAAAAAACTTCAACAGGAAAAAAAAAGGAAAGAAAATTAAGTACACATATCAATGGTACTATAAAGAAACATATATATTGTTTATGCTGGAACATTTATTTTAACTGTAACCAGAGCTATGTTTGAAGAGCATACACAACCAACAGACAATTAAGGAAACAAAATAGTGAGCAATAATCTTATACCTGTGAATGCAGGTTGATAACCAACTCTGCTATACTTTAAAAAGTTTATTTTTGTTATTGTTATCATCATTGTTGTTTAAAGCCCAGCCGACTGTGTGAGCCATATCAGGGCTATAACTGCCTCAAAACGTACAAAATTTCAACAGGGAAAAAAAGAAAAAATTAAGTACGCATATCAATGCATTCGCACACATAATGATAATCTAAGGACATGCCCCTGGCGTTGACCATTCCATCCAATTTATTGCACAGGAGATTTAAAAAGCACACCTGAATACAAATTTAAGCATATCTGAGGACACCAAAACATATATATATAAAAACGGAACTAAATTACCAAAAATTGCTTCCACATATCTCATCTCCCTAGAGCCAAAAATGCACTTAATACATGTACCCAATTATCAATCCTAAGAAAACGTACATAAGATTTTATCGAACATATACAGGTGAATGAACCAGCAAGGCAGATAATGATAGGAAGAAATGACAGAAAGCAAAGGAGGAAGAAAGAAACAAAGAGAATGACAGAAAAGAGGAAATTTCTAGCACAGAATTTCCAGAAGGTGTGGATACTATTCATACTGAAAGAGCCCCCGGCATCCCCACGGGGGGGGGGGGGGGGGGGAGTTTATTTAAACTGGATTCCTCACATGAGTTTTTTGACTGACAAGAAGGGCAATGTCTTGGACTCACCAGAGATCACCACCAGCCAGGCCAAGCAGCCTGCCCCATCCCTGCTGAACAATCAGCAATCAACCAGCATGAGCATGTGTCCATGAACTGGCGATTCAAAACAACACAAGGGTCTCACTGACGGCAGCAAAAGAGCACAGCAGAGAGACAGGCAATCAAATCTAACTGACAACAACAACAACAGAATTTGGCATCTGTAAATCACACAGTGGGAGGAAGAGCTGGAAAATAATGGAAATCATGGACGGCTGGCCATCACTGATGACAGACAATGGATCTGAACTGCCAGTCACTGCCAGTTGTACATAGGCAGGTGCTCATGCTGGGTAATCGCTGTTCATCTGGTAGGAACAGGGATCGCAGCATGTCGGACAGGGATCTCAGGAGAGGAAGAGACATAGTCTGCTAGGCGATCAAGGAACTCCAGTTAAAAAAACAAAAAACTTTTATTATCTACTTTTAATATGACTAAAAAAAGAAGAGGGAGAGACAGACAGACAGACAGAGAGACAGACAGATCTAGTAATATGGATGCAAGTGACTGAGAAGAATTGTGCAGTCAGAGTCAGGAGTGTCTCGTATGTGCTATCATGTCAAATCTCATTGATCTCATTTGGAGCATGCTACATTTGTTATAAGCCTGCACAAAAATTGGAGATACCTTTTTTTTTCTTAGCACAGACCACAGTTTAAGTAAACAAAACTGCTTATACCCTCTCCCCTTTGTCCTTTTTAAATTTTTTTTATACAATTCCAGTATTATGAAAAAAAAATTCTATAAATGTTGAAGAAGCATCTTTCAAGTCCCATCACAAATCTATCCCCTGTCGCTGCAAGTACATCTCCCACCCACTGTGTCTTTAGCCACCCTGCAAGTCCATCCAACATTAATTTTTCTCCCTGGGTCTACCTGGTGGTCTCTTTCCCTCCAGATTTCCTGTTGTGACCAGCTGCTCTAATTCCCCTTTCCTCATAAAATGTCATCTAAATGTTGCTTGTCTTTTCCTAATCTTTCTTATTAGTATCTTCTTGAGTCACCTTCCTTCAACTTCAAGACTGTCTCGTTTATTTTCTTTGCTGTCCATGGAACTCTAAACATTCTTAAAAACCACATTTCAGACCACACAATATGGGACAGATTTTCACAAGCTATGAAGTCTTATGATAAGAAAGTGACAGTAATCAGGATAATAAGTTCCATTCGACTGAGACTGCAAGACATGACTGTACTCTATGCTTATTTTCATATTGAGACTGCAAGACATGACTGTACTCTATGCTTATTTTCATATTGTAATTTGTATCTTGATGTCAACTAGAGCGAGAGATACAGACATCTGTGGTGTTGGTCAGGAAATTTAAGCAACACCCTCAGTTACACATCCATAAGTTGTATGTAATTAACTGTGGTTCAAGTCTTTCCAGAGAGCCTATTAAATGCTGAACTCTTGGAATGGGCTGGTTGGGAGTAAAAAAAAAATCCCATAATTATTTTGTCTATTGATGCGTGTTTGACTGGTGTGTAAAAATTTGGCTGGCACTCTGTCTGTAGTGCCAGCCAGTTATCAACAGAGGCATCAGATTTAAACATCTTGCCAAAGCAAGTTAATTGTTGCAACATATGACAATTTGCCATGGTTGGCTAGCAGAAACAGAGCAGCAAAAACCATGAGACCGAAAATTCACTAAGAGAAAACTGAAGCTAATTGTACTGTATACAATGAATACTTTTGCTGAATTAAGTTAGACACAATTAGGAACCAATCTATTTACACCCCCTCCATCCCCCAAAGTCAAAAAGTTAACCTATTTGATAAAACAAAGTAACAAACTTATCAAAAGTATTAACATTTATTTGTGAAAAGGATTTCTAGGTGGTAGGCCTACATATTACCTAACCCATGAGAATGTGCCCTTAATTTTAACACACACACACACACAAAGAAAAAAATCCGGATCATGACCAAAATCATGAGGACTGCATACTAAACTTAAATAAACATCATACTGACACTAGTTTTATGGTTATTTTAAATGGATATACTTACTAACTTAGTCTTGCTTGTAGTTGTACCTTTTTTTCTTTTCTTTTTTTTTATCATGCAAACACAAAACTTGAGAAAAGACTTTTTTCTCCTCCTTTTAAACTTCTGTTGATCAAATAAGTTTGTTTCTTTTTGTTTGTTTTTTCTTCAAATGGACAGCATATTATTTAACAGCGAGTACAATCTTCTTCAAAGAGTTGGACTGTAAGGATTTCGTGCAGCAAGCAGACGACACAACCTGACAGCAGACGACCCCGACTGTCTTCCGTTACGCAACGTTGAAGTTTACATATGCCGGTACATAACACAGACATCAAACCACGCAGAGAAAATACAATTACATCTAAAAAGGACAGACACCAGCTTGTTTCTGTTTATGGTACGAAATAAAGTCGACGATCAATGACTACTAAATAAATGCCTCACCAGCAACCTTTCCAGTCCGTGCAGACGCCATAGTTTCAATGAAGTGCGTAAGCAGTAGACTCCCTTGCATGCAAGCAGTACTCTCTCTTGTTTCGTCACATGACCATTTCGGCCAACCAACATTAGGTGCCACTGTCAACACTCACACGCAGCCGCGAAGATCAAATCGATTTGAACGTAAGTGGATTTTAGATTTTTAAAGTGATGATAACAATTTCTGTCAATACAGTGGTACATATTTTATAGCAGTGCTCGTATGTAAACTTTAAAACCCACTCTTTCATTCATTAAACAACTTCAAAAGTTCACATGAGCTTCCAGAGCACCCTCCCCCTCTTCAGCTAGTTTCAGTTTTATCGAAAATGAAAGCAGTTTCTGATAAACAGTGATTTTGTATAAGGTTAACGCTTTCTAGAGGCGTGTTTGTTTTTGATGATTTGAAAACATATTTCATAGGCAAAATTTGTTTCCCAGAGTATGTTCACAAATCATCTGGCTTGAACTGAAGTCATAGGCCTAATTCAAGTAATGTAATTGGTTTTACTTTAGTCTTAAGTGTGTTTAAGTTTATTAAACAATGTCAACGGGTAATATTAATGATAATGTCAATGAACATTTATGATGCCTAATCTTAAAACAAAGCCATAAATGCTTATAGTAATAAAGATACACATAAAGACAAGAAAAATGCACAAGCCAGTTAGCGAAAACATTGTTCATTTACCAACTTAAAGCAGTTATTACATTCACATACACACACACACACAAACACACTCACAAAGTGACACACACACACACACACACACAGAGAGAGAGAGAGAGCAGGGCAATAGGAAAGTGATTATGAAAGGAACATTTATCAAGATGTAAAAAGAGTAGTTTTGAGTGAGGATTTGAATGATGATAGAGAACAACATGCATGCTTGCATCTGAGAAAATCAAAATTTTATTTAGAAGAAAAAGAAAGAAAAGAATGTTTCACAGAGTGGAATGAACAAAAGGGTAGGAAATGATATAAAATAAATTGATGGGAAAATAGTTGGAGATAACGTGGAATGAATAAATATTTATAGAACATGAAAGAATACCTAATCAGGAAAATATATTCACAGTTCACAGCACTGAAGTAGCAGTTTGAGCACAGTTCAGACACAGCAAACATGGCGGCCAGTAACGATAAGATGTTAGCAATCATGAAACACAGTGTGTTATTAATGATTTTAGAGGGGGGAGGGACTTCTTTTTAACATTTAATTATCCATTCCTCCTCTCTGATCCCTCTCCATACCTCCTCAACCACTACTCAGTCTTCATACCTACTAATCTCTCAGCACACACTCACACAATGACACATACAGGCGCAGAACATCTGGAATTCAGTCTAAGAATACAGTCACCACATTTTCTGAAAAAGTTGATAAAAAATGACATCCCTAATGTCGTAAAGTAAATCATTTCATTGAAAAGACTGAAAAGGTTTGGGGGGGGGGGGGGGGGGGGGGAGTTGCTAAAGCAGTTAAAGAAAGCAAAGATTAGAGAGAACAGAGAAAAACGTATAATTATCACAAACATAAAAGAAAACACAAAAGGTTCCATACAAGCAAGGGGTGGAAATGGTCTCATAGTGGTCATAGAAATGCTAAAAGTAAAAAAAAGTAATAGCAGTAACCCAGTAAGATATAAAAGCAGCTGTTAAAAATATGCAGGACAAAGACGTAGGGAAAACACCAAGAATCAAATGAGTTTTGTTCTGTTTTTTATTCTGTGTTTTATTTTGCCGTAGATTACTTTCTGCATAAAAAAATGAATTGTTAGCATGTACAAAGAACTGAAAATGGATAGATGTTAGTCTCATGACATTTTACCATAAGCAAAGACACGGCACCCATCAACCCTGTAGAATGCAAAATATAACATAACTCTTTTTTGAATGAAAATTGTGAACATTTGTTCACAAAAGGACCCAGCAGCAGGGAAGTTTCAGTCTTTTTCTCCTAATTTTTGTATCTGGTGTTTGTTTGTTTGTAATCTTACGCTTGTTTGCCAAAAATTTGCATCTGTCTTGTCTTGTTGTATTAAATACGCATTCATATTCTTCTTTCATGTTTTTTTTTTCTTTTCTGGTTCTTGTTTGCTTGAACGCGGGCTGGTACACTTGTTTTGGATTTCAGATTTGAATGCTGAGACTTGTACAGAATGAAGTTATGTTAGAAGAGAGTATTTGGTGCAGTTTTAGTGTAAAAAATTATGACAGTCTTTAATACTAATAATAGTAATATTATTAGTGATAAGAAACCAGGTACTAACTTAAGTAAGTAAAAGGGCATGTAAAATGTAAAACTAAAAGATAGTGATAGTATGCAAAATCATGTCAGCACTTTTTTCATGCTGTTCTAACAGTAACAATCTCCCGTTTTACAAAAAAGCATTATTACAGAAAATTAAGATTTGTGTACTTCTCAAGGGCACTCTGACCTTGGAGAAGCTTCAGATGAAAGAAAAATTCATGTGAAACTAAGGCAGTGTTAAGTTGTCAGACAAAGCAAACAGAATGGCAGGACAAGTTCTGAGAACAGGCTGTTCATGCACGTTCCTCAAGAAGCACTTTTTTCTTTTAAAATTTTTTTTTTTATACAAATCTATTTGGCTGAAGCAAAAACAATTTGTAAAGCTTTCAAAAAAAAAAAAAAAAAAAAGGGGGGGGAGCTGTTATTTCATTGGGGGGGTAATATGGTTAATAGTCTCAGAATGCAGGAAAGTTGTGTGTGTTTTTTTTTTTTTCCCCCATTGCAATGAATGTCCTGTCCTTTTCAGTAAAGATGCAAGAAAACAGAAGAACAAGGAAACCAAGATATATACACAGAGTTTCATTGTACCCTCACTGCGGTGGAATTTATGCTGTGAGACACCCCCATCCCCATCCTTACCCCCTTACCTTCTCTCCTGTTACCCATACATTTGAGACTGGAATTCATATCTATGTATGTACTAATGTTACTATAGCTAATAACTTAAAATGAAATACTATTTCAAGTGGTTGAAGAAAGAAAGGAACTTGGGAGCCTCTGTTCTGAATTGTGTATTGATTTTCCACACTACAAGTATTATATATTAATATTGGCCTCAGTGAGCCCAGGGGATCAGGATGTGGAGGCTTCATACTTGTTCTTCCTCTCCTTCGAGCGGTAGAAGCCCAAGCCTTTCCCCTTTCATGCACTTCTCTTTCTTTTCAGGGACAGAAACTGTCTCCAGACAGTTTCCCCTCAAGGGGATGGGGGGAGCATCTGTGGCTTTCATTGTTTGAGGGGCTCACCTTTACCTGGGTAGGGCGTGTGTGGAGTGAGATCAGCAGGGGTATTCAGCCCACACAAGTTGTTCTGTTTTGCCTCCGAGAGGACAGCCAGCTGGCGACTGATTGTCAAACCCCGGCTCAAGATTTGTGGAAGCTTGTAACCTGGGCCCCAGCAACTGAGGAGGGCATTGTGTACAACCCATTCACCAGGTATTAGATCTCTGGGCCTGACCTGCTGTATGTCTTTCACCTGTGGAGTTTTCTCATGGCCTCCAGGGGCATCCTGTAACCAGGGATGGGGTCGCTTCTGGAAGGGGTCACGAGGCCCACCCTGTACAAAATCTCCACCACCATTGGGATCCTATCATTCATACAGGATCCTCAGCTCCACAGTACCATGAACCGGCCCACTCTGCTACATCGAGATCTCCTTCCCCCATTTTGGGCTTGGACAATCTTCAGAGCTTTGAGTGTTCCCACTCTCAGGCACCTGAACTTCCATGGTCTTTAACATGCATATTTGCTTGTGCATATGAACATTTAACATGCATATTTGATATTTTGCTTGGTATATGTCACGAAGGGAGTTTGAGCACTGGGCAGATCTGCACACATGTTGACCTGGGAGATTGGAAAAAAAAATTCCACCCTTTACCCACCAATTCAGAGATCAAATCCAGCATCTTCCTGTTGGAAGTCCACATATACCTACTTGACTATCATGATTGTAATATTACTATAATTACTAGTAATGATAATGATTTTAATTATGAAAGAAAACAACCTTCTGCGCAAAGGGAGAAGGATGATAGCAATTAATTTCACTTTACAGGGGTGCTGTCATGCAGGCGGTAACACCAACAATGGCAGCAGCTGAGGACTCTGGGTCGGATTCTGATCTAGCAGAAGTGGAGGCGGGTGATTTCATGCATTGTGCAGTGTGCCTGGACTGTTATGATGACCTCAAGACTACTGCCGCATGGCCAAGAGGTGTGCAGTACATGTCTGGTGCAACGGCTGCAAACTCATCAAGCAAGCAGCCACCTCCCCTCAGTGTGGTGACATAATTACTGATGATGAACTGTACAGGTAGGCAAGGTTTTGTTTCGTTTGTTTGTTTGTTTGTTTGCTTTTTATTTTTTTAATTTGGGGGGTTTCTGTTTGTTGTTGGTTGTTGTTTTTTTTGTGAGTGTGTTTTTTGTAAGATAAGCCTGCGCAGTAGACAGTATGTATGTAAAGAGTCTGGCAAGATATCCAAACAGATAACCAGCTTTACCAAATCCATCCATCTCTCTGAGAGCATCTTCCTGGTTTCATAGGAAACTGAAATGAAAAAAAGGTATTAAGTAGGCTACATACGGACCACGACTTCCTTACTCACTCCTTTATATTAAAAGGAGAAGCAGTTCCTTGGTGCATGCCTTGTGATGAGACCCTTACTGTCAAACATCTGCTTCTTGATTAATGGGAATAGCATGACAGACATTTTTTTTTACAGCAGATCCACTAAAGATCTTATTTCAAGATGTTCCTCTGGAAAATACTTTTGCTTTATTATAAACAATCTCTTTCTTTCATTTGATGTGATTTCAGTGGAAAAAAGATGTGTTCTTAGGTGGAACTTTAATACTGGATCAGAACCTTTTTTTTAAACTTGTTCTTAAATAATGACAGACAGTTTTAACATGGTGATGATTTTGACTGTTTTCGTCCTGTCCCAACTTCTGCACTACTTCAGTGGTGTTGACACCACGTTGCTCATGCAGGCCCCAGAACACACCACCAAACCCAAGCTCATGCATTCATAGGCCCAGTGCCAGGAAGACCAGGGAGCCAGCCCCCCCCCCCCTCCCCGCTGTGGGGATGCCGCAGGCTCTTTCAGTATAAATAGTATCCCCTCCTTCTGGAAATTCTGTGCTAGAAATTTCCCCTTCGCTGTCACTCTCTTTGTCTCTTTCTTCTTCCTTTACTTTGTGTCATTTCTTCCTATCATTTTCTGCCTTGCTGGTTCATTCACCTGTATGTGTTCGATAAAGACTTGGGTACTTTCTCTTAGGATTCATAACTGGGTACATGTGTTAAGTGCATTTTTGGCTCTATGGATATGAGATATGCAGAAGCAATTTTAGGTAACTTAGGCCCTTTTTATATATATGTTTTAGTGTCGTGTTTAAATTCGTAGTCTGGTATGTTTTTTTAAATCCCCTGTGTGATAAATTGGATGGAATGGTCAATGCCAGGGGCATCTGCTGAGATTATGTGCATGAATGCATTGATACGTGTACTTAATTTTCTTTTCCTTGTTGTCCTGTTGAAGTATTGTGTATGTTTTGAAACAGGTTATAGCCCTGATATGGCTCTACACAGTCGGCTGGGCTTTAAACAACAATAACAATCAATAGTCATGACACACCCCTTATCTCTAATGTATAAACTGTTGGCCTGAAATATTCATGGAGATATCAAACTCTCACTAGTCTCAGTGGTTTATAGATGAGGTGCCTTTTCTGTTTTCATTCTGCAAACATTTTAAACAACAGACAAACTTCTTGGGTATATAGTGCTACAAATCTCTTTCTCTCTGTTTCTGTCTGTCTCTGTCTCTTGTGCACACACCCACACCACACACAAACATACAAACAAACAACACACACACACACACACACACACACACACACACACACACACACGTACACGCGTACACGCGTACACACATGCACATACATACATACACACAAACACGCACGCACGCACGCACACAGAGTCACAAACATTCGCACACACACACAGTTACCAGTTGGTTGATCTTTTCTTTCTTCCTTACACAGTTACTATGTGACTAGACAGGAGTGTTCTGCTCCATATCAAAAATACTAATTAAAATAGTCCAGTCCAGTCACCCTAATAATCTCTATTTTTTGTGCTCAGTTAACACATTTAGTGCAAATTTGCCTTTTCCAACACATTTAGTGCAAATTTGCCTTGCTTTTCCAACACATTAGTGCAAACTTGCCTTGCTTTTCCAACACATTTAGTGCAAATTTGCCTTGAAAAAGCAATTTTGTTGTTGTTGTCAGTTTGAATGAGGAACTTGTCAAGACCATCAACCATACTACTCAGATCTGACTTAGATTTGTATTGTAATTTTGAGACACTACTCAGATTGACTCAGATTTATGTTATATTATTTTGAGACTAAGTGAAAGTCTTCCATTTCCTTATTAAATCAGTGCCACAAAATCAGCTGTATGTACAAGGTATTCAATTAGTCTGGTTTAGTACAACTCAGGTTGTCACTTGGGCTGGAAAGCAAAAATGCGTGTAAACAGTAATTCAGTGAGAAAGAAATGAAGTTAAGCTTCAGTGGTAGATAGACAGAATTAACGAGAAGGTCAAGCCATACCTTTAATTTCTATTGCCATGTTTTGTGCAATCTGTATCCTAAAGACTGACCAGTGTCTATGAATTTTTCGGAGATTAGTTTTCCAATAGCATCAAACATATAACTTAAATTTGATTCAGATCAATCAATGATTAGATGGGATGTAACTTGTAAGTCCTTTCATAGTTTTACGTTTTTATCTAATTACAGCAGATTGGATTGTCCTGCCATATTAAGTTAAAATCCTTTGATAAGCATCTGAGAAATTTTTGCTGACACTTGTAGATGTGTTTTTGCATACTCGTGACCTTGACCTTTGACATGAAAAACTTACAGGTTGATGTCCCTTCCATGCCAAACTGCAAAATTTATTGCAGTCCATCCCCAAACAACCAGCACACATTTTGCCAGTTTCTAGATGCCATGATTTTTTTGTTACTGTTGTTGTTGTTGTTGTTTTGTTGTTGTTGTGTTTTTAATTAATTTGAAGGTAACATCATAATGATGCTTGCTGAGGACACAGAAATTGCTTCCAGTTATCTGATGATTGAAGATACCCAAAAATGCAAAATACAGTTGGTCAACAACTGTATAAACTGTATAATGTATTAGAGATAAAGAATGGCTTTGACCAGGGCATAAAGATCTTATGTTTGAAAATGTAAATGGAATATGATGTTACCCAACTTTGAAGTTAAGTGGTTATCCTTGTATTTTTTTAGATGGTTTTCTTTAAACAAAAAGCATTAGAGGGGAATTAACAGTATGTAATTCAAGAGAGTTTTTTTTTTCTTTCTTTTTTTTTTTTTTTACTGATTACTAGATGCCATCATGTATGTGTACGTCAAATACATGAAAGACTTTTGCATACGAATCACTGATATTAAAATATGTTAACATATTATATATTAAAATATATATTAACAGAATATTAAAAACTGTAAGTCAGGTAATAACTGACATTGAGTGATTGACCAAACAAAAAATGAAAATATGTGTTAGGAACCACTGCCATCTAAGAACAAAAAAGAGCAAAATGATGTAAATGAATAGGATTCTGTATGATCACATTTAGGCAGTTTCTGATAGTTCCACCCATACCACCAAACCGACTGCTATGGTTTTGGTATTAAGACTGGTGCCCCAGTCCAAGTCATACAGACTGTCTCGAAGCAATTGCTGGCTGTAACATCAGTCACCCAGAGCTGATGAAATTCTTTGAACTCCAGTTTCTTTTCTTAAAACTGGTGGTAGGCCTACAACGTTGTTTTTGCCAGGGTTCCTGGCCACGTTGGTTTACGGAGGCAATGAAACATCTGACTGTTTTGTGCAGGATGCCTGATCTTGTGTTTCATAGAAGTGTTCTTGTCCTTCCGTACTGGTTTCAGATTGAACAATGCTGATGTTGTCTTTGCTGCCCTTGAGAGGATTTCTGGTTTAGTTCTGTCATTGTTAATGAATGAATAAATAAATGAATAAATAAATAGATAAGTAAAACAGATTAATGAAGAGATAAATGAATAAATAAATAAATAAATAAACAAATAAATGAAAATATTAATTAATAATAAATGTATATGTGTGTATCTGTATGTGTGTGTGTATAAACATACATGCATATTATCATTAGTAGTAGTAGTAGTAGTATTACTATTACTATTATTATTATTTTATTATTATTATTATCATCATTATTATTATTATTATTATTGTTGTTGTTGTTGTTGTTATGATTATTATCACTTTTGTTTAGTGCTATTTGCAAGGTCATATGGACTTGCTGCACACTGCACACAGACTTTCTAGTGTTGCTCTGAGAATGCAAGCTGTTAGGCACCCCCGTGGGATGCCCGGGGCTCTTTCAGTGTAAATAGTATCCCCACCTTCTGGAAATCCTGTGCTTGAAATTTCCTCTTTACTGTCACTCTCTTTGTTTCTTTTTTCCTCTTTTGCTTTCTGTCATTTCTTCCTATCATTTTCTGCCTTGCTGGTCCATTCACCTGTATGTGTTCAATTAAGTCTTACGTACTTTCATTTAGGATTGATAATTGGGTACATGTATTAGTGCATTTTTGGTTCTAGAAAAATTAGATATGCGGAGGCAATTTTAAGTAAGTTAGGCTCGTTTTTAATTTTATACATTTTTAGTGTCTTTAGTCATTTTTAAATTTGTATTCAGCTTTGTTTTTTTTAAAATCCCCTGTGCGATAAATGGGGCGGAGTGGTCAACTTAGATTATGTGCGTGAGTGCATTGATACGTTTACTTAATTTTCTTTTCTTTCTTTTTTTTCCCCTGTTGAAGTATTGTGTATGATTTGAAACGGTTATAGCCCTGATATGGCTCCAGGCAGTCGGCTGGGCTTTAAACAACAATTCCACTGTGTTGGTGTGGTGCGTGTGCCTGTCAGGGATTGAGTGTTTTCATGTTTCCATATGCCACCGTACACTGACATAACTGACAGGATATTTAACATGCGTATTTGATATTCTGCATGTGTACACATTCAAAGGGGGGTTTAGATCCTTGCAAGTCTGCACACATGTTGATAGTGCTACTACTATTAACAACAGCAACAACTATTACTACAACTACAACTACTACTGCTACTACTACTATGACTACTACTGATGATGATGATGATAATGATAGTAACGACGATACTGATGCTGATAATAATAGTGATGTTAGTAACAACAACAAATGAAAATTAGCGGTAACAGTACTAACAACAACAACAACAGTCAAAAGTAATAATGATAACAATAACAAATAGAATGATGATGATGATAGTAAAAGCAGCAGCAGCAGCAGCAGAAGCAGTAGTAGTAGTAAACAGCAGCAACAACAATAATGATAATAATAGTAATAATAATGATGATGATGGTGATCAATAACAATGACGACGATGACGACGATGATGATGATGATGATGATGACGATGACGACGGTGGTGGTGGTGATGATGATGATAATAATAATAATAATAATGATAATAATGATAATGATAATAATATCAATAATGATAATAATAACTTCTACAGGAGCAGATCTCACAAGAACCCTAACTGAGCGCTTCACAAACGCATGAGAGACAACCAGCCAACCGACCAACCAACCAAGCAGAAATGAGCCGCGGCAAGAACACAACGAGAACAGGAAGACCAGTGACAGCAAGAACGGACAAAAGGGAACAGAACGAGATGGAAAGAAAGCAATTACAAAGACAGTAAGAATGAGAAAAAGCTCGAGGGCAACCGCAGAGGTTAAAAAATAACAACAACAAACAAAAACTGTGACGTGTGTTGACCGTAATCAGCCTGCTGATAGCAGCACGGGATGATATTCCTGTTAATGTAAACTGATTGCTGTTCAGTGTAACGTGTATATCATTGGCAGTTGAGAATCAGACGGCGTGGAGCAAAAACGTAGAAGCATTGCTGACTGGTGAGAGAACGAAAGTTGGTGTAAGAAGTGGGATACGAACTTTGAAGAAGAAGAAAGACTGACACAGAAGAACGAAGGTTGAAGTACAACAGCTATGGAAGATGAACAAGAAGAAAGAAGAACCAGCCGACAGCATGCCAAGATTCCTCTGCCCCCTAAACTTCATGTGAAGGGAGGTAACCTGTAGAGCAACTGGACAAAAATTCAAGAGGCTGTGGGACAGCCAAGAAATAGTCACGAATCAGGAGGAAGAAGATTCAACGTACAACACAGCAGGGTTTTTTTTCTTGTGTCGGACTGTATGCTTTGGACATCTACGAAGGTTTGGCATTTGCAAATGAAGCTGAAAGAAATGACATGGATGGATACAGTTCTCAAACAGTTCGAAGAATACTGCGTGGGCTCTACCAGCGAAACTTTGGAGGCATTCAAGTTCAACTGCCGACTTCAGGCAGCAGGAGAGACCATTGAAGAGTTTGTGGCAGACCTGAGGATACTGGTCAAGACCTGCAACTATGGCACTCTGGAAGACAGACTGCTGAGAGATCAGATCGAAACTACGATCAAACGTACTGGAAGTGAGACAGCTGACACTGACTGCATGTACCCATATGTGCAGAGCGCTTGAATCAAGTCGGCATCAAACGATTCAGATGACAAGAAAGATGCAGGGCAGGCTGAAAGTAACAGCTTTTTCAAGAAAAGAAACCAGCAAAACAAAGCGTCAGAGGAAACAAACCAGAGACAAGAGAGAAAAGTGGATATTGTTGGGGAACGCACCCAAGAGCAAAGAGAGAAATGTCCAGCATTCGGAAAAAAAAAGCAAACTTTGTAGGGCAAACAGTCACTTTGCTTCATGCTGCGGAACACACAAGCAAAAATGGAAGAAGACGAGAATTCGACGCTTTGAAGAAGAAGAGACAGAAACAGAAAAAG
>JAPXFY010000035.1:30674134-30689134 GCA_030674185.1 Monoplex corrugatus
ACCCATATTACCAAAACCCATATTACCAAAAACAGCAATAAGAAGTAGAAAACAGCAACAGGAATGAACATTGGAAGAAACAGAATAGCCAGGAGAAGAAGCCAACAATACAATTAACCGGGGGGGGGGGGGGGGAGGGGGGGGGGGTAGCATGGGGGACAACAAGAATCGGAAGAGGTCAACAACAATAAAAAAAAACATTTGAGGAGCAGAAAAACAGTAAAACCAACAATAAGGTAAAAAAGAAGGAAAAAAAGAAGAAGAAAACAAAAACAGCGATCAGATTCAACGGAAAACACAATAAAAACAAAAAGAAGAAGAAGAAAAACGACACTATGAGAAGAGAGCTAATTATGAAAAGAAAGAAAAAAGGGAAAAAAAACAACAAACAATACCAAGAACAAAAACAATAAGAACAACAACAAAAAAGAACGAGAAGAAGACAAACAAAACGAAAAACGATAATCATCATAAGACAACATAATATAAGAAAAAAACAACAAACAACGAGAAAAGCAACCTTGAGAAAAAAAACAAAAAACGAAACAAAACAATACTGATGAAAAGAAAAGCACGGGCAAAAAAAGTGAAAACGGTGAGAAGGAAAACAACAGCAATAAAAAGAACAACTATTGAGAAGAAGAAAAACAATAAAAACAAGAAGAAAAAAACAACAACGATGAGAAGAATGAAAACCGCAATAATAAAAAAAAAATAAAAAAACAATAAACATAATAATTTTTAAAAATCCAAGAAGAACAACAGAACGAGAAAAAAACAACATGAGAAGGAAAGACAACATTGGGAAAGAGTAATGGGAATAAAAACAAAAATAAAAAAATTAAAATCAAGAGAAAAATAACAGAAATACAAAAACAACAATGAAGAAAGAAAAACAACATGAAAGATAATGGGAAAAAACAACAATAGAAAATAAGTTTTAAAAATCAAAAAGAACAACACAAGAAAAAACAACAATGAGAATGGAGAAAAAAAGTAAGAATAAGACAACAAAAAGCAAATTTAAAAATCAAGAAGAACAACAGAACGGAGAAATAAAATCACAGAAAGGAAAAAAACAATTGGAAAGAGTAATGGGAATAAGAAGCAAAGAAAGAAGAAAAGAGTAGAAGAAAAAGAGAGAAAAACAATCACAGGCAAAAAAAAACAAGTGAGAAAAAAGAAAAAGAAAAACGACAAAGAAGAATAAAAGCAAAATATAACGAAAGAGAAAACAAGGTCATATAAAAGAAATAATATTAAGAAAAACACAAGAAAAACAACAATGAGAACAGAAAAACAAGTAAGAATAAGAAAGCAAAAGTAAGAAGCGAAAAAACAACGAAAGGGGAATGAAAATCACAAAAGGAAAAAAAATGATAATAGAGATAAACAACAGCGGAAGAAGAAAGCATCAGAAGAAAAAATAACGAAAAAAACAATGGATAAAGAAGAAAACAAAGTCAGTGAGAAACGGAATAGAAAGAAAAACAACAATGAAGAAAAAACAGTGAGAAGATAGAAAGAAAACAACAATGATGAAAGAATAGAAAGAAAAAACAAAAATGAGAAAAATAGAAGAAAAAACAAAAATTGAAACGAAATAGAAAAAAAAAAAACACATGAGAAGAAAGAAAGAAAAAACACAATACAAAGAATAGAAGAAAAAACAACAGTGAGAAGATGAAAAGAAAACAACCCAGTAGAAGAATACGAAAGAAAAAAAACAGTGGAAAATAGAAAGAAAACCAACAATGAGGAGAAAGAAAGAGAAACAACAACATGAGAAGAATAGAAAGAAGAAACAACAGTGAGAAGAATAGAAAGAAAAACAACAATGAGAAAAATAGAAAGAAAAACAACAGTGAGAAGAATAGAAAGAAAAACAACAGTGAGAAGAATAGAAAGAAAAACAACAGTGAGAAGAATAGAAAGAAAAACAACAGTGAGAAGAATAGAAAGAAAAACAACAGTGAGAAGAATAGAAAGAAAAACAACAATGAGAAGAATAGAAAGAAAAACAACAATGAGAAGAATAGAAAGAAAAACAACAATGAGAAGAATAGAAAGAAAAACAACAATGAGAAGAATAGAAAGAAAAAACAACAGTGAGAAGAATAGAAAGAAAAACAACAGTGAGAAGAATAGAAAGAAAAACAACAGTGAGAAGAATAGAAAGAAAAACAACTGTGAGAAGAATAGAAAGAAAAACAACAGTGAGAAGAATAGAAAGAAAAACAACAGTGAGAAGAATAGAAAGAAAAACAACAGTGAGAAGAATAGAAAGAAAAACAACAATGAGAAGAATAGAAAGAAAATCATCAACGACAAGAAAAACAAGGCAACTATAATCAAAAGAAAAATAACTATTTCAAGATGAAAAACCACAAGAAAAACAACTGGAAACACGAAAAACAAGAACCACAAAAACAAGAGTAAGAACAAAAATAACAACGAGAAGAAGTAAACAATACAAAGAAAACCATGAAATGAAGAAACAAAGCAATTGAAGATGACAAACAACAATCAAAAGAAAATAATAAGAAGAAGAAAACAAAGACTAGTCGGAAACGGAAAATATTGATAAGAAGAAAAACAATAAGAAAACAGTGAGTAGAACAAGACACACAACAATGATGGAAAGAAAACACCAACAGAACAATTAAAAGGAGAAAAAAAATTAGAAGAAAAACAACAAAAATTAGAATACAAACAACAACAAAAAGAAAACACAAAGAAGAGAAACAAGAACAAGAAGCAGCAAACCAACAGCAATAACGAAAAAGAACACAGAGGAAGATTGAACAAGAACAACAACACCAGTAAAGAAAACGAAAAATATGGTAAAGACAGCTGTAAAAAGAAGAAACCCAACAAGACGGAGAAAAAAAGAGAAACATACAAACAAGAAAAACAATGTTAAGAAAAACAAATACACAGAGAAAAAACGAAAAACACGAAGGAGGAAAAAATAAGAACAACAACAATTACAGGAAGGAAAAGAGAAAGAAAACAATGAGAAGAAAAACAATGGGAAGAAGATAAATAAACAGAAAGATGAAACATAAATAACATGAAGAGAAAAAAATAGAATGAGAAGAAGAATAAAACGATACTGAGAAGAAAAACAATTCGGAAAAAAATCCACAAAAAAAAAAAAAAAAAAAAACATAGCTATTAACAAAACGATAGTGAGTTTAAGAAAACAAGAACAGAAAAAGAAGCAATAACAAAACAAAAAACAATTATTATGCAAATAGTGGCTGACACGGGGAGCTCTAATAGTGATCTTTTCTTCGACACAAACGCCAATCCATTTGATGCCAGGATTCTGTGTAGGCGTCTGGTGTCAATAGTCGTCAAGGATTCTTCCCCTGCATCGATATAAAACAACAACATGAAGAAGATTAAGGACAAATAGAAGAAGAACAGCAAGGGAAAAAAAGAAAATAAGACGCCAAACAACAACAGCTGAGACTGGGGCCACACTGGAGACGAAGTTTCACTGTTTTGGCGGTTCCCATTGAAGATAGTGCCCGCTCGACCCCTGATTGGGATCTGGATCTCTGCGGCGACGAGGATGTTGTTGAGCTTCGCACGCTCGCAAAGGACGACACGTTGTTGATCCAGCAGACAGCAGGCAGGTCGAGCTTGTGACAGCGAAGGCGGCGGGAAAAATGAGGATGCTCGGCGCAGTAGCACACTCCGATTGGGGTTGAAGGACGCAGGACCTCAGGAAGGTCTACCTCGCCCACGTGCAGAGGGTCCTCAACTTCGCTACTAGCGGCTGGCAACCCTGGCTGTCCAATACGCAGATTAACAAGTTGGAGGTGGCACAGCATAAATGCCTGAGAATGATAACCGGACAAGCAAGATCTTCACCGCTGGAAGCTCTGCGAGCCCTATCGAACATTCCAAGCATCCAGTCTACCATCAATGCCAACTGCCTCCGCTCGAGAGAAAAAGCCCTTCGTCTACGCCCTGACCACCCCAGATTGCGGCCACAGATTCTTCAAGACAGCGGCTGAAGCGCTGGGGCTGGGGGAAGAGAGCGACTGAACTCACGAACAGCAACCCCCAGCTGTTCGACCATGACAGGAAGCCTCTCACCTATTTCGATGCCAGACCGTGGGTAGGATCTACCAGGATTTCCCCACGACTCCCTGGCATAAGTGGCAGAAATGACACTAACAAACGCAAGCTCACCACCGCATTGGACCGTGCAAGAGAACTGGGTGCACGCTACAACATTTACACGGACGGCTCGGCGAGTGCAGGGACAGTAAATGGCGGCTGGGGCTGTCGTCACTACAGGGGACCCATCTTCTCTTACGATTGTCCCATACACTCAGAGAGAGGGGAGCCAAGTATACGTGCTCTTACGAGGAAGAGACTTCGGGCCTTGGAAATGGCGATTGATTGGGCTGTAGACGAATGCTGCGAGACTGACTCAGTCACGGTATTCACTGATAGTCAGTCGCTGTGTGAAGCCCTCCTTGGTTCCTCCCCATGTCTCGATACTCTACGCCTTCGTCTCCGAAACCTCCGTTTTCAACTGACGATACACTGGGTTCCGAGCCACAGCAACATCCCCGGGAACGACCTTGCGGACGAAGCCACAGGCAACAGCATCCCCGGGCCCAGGCAGACCGATATCCTACAGTAGCGCTTGCGCCCAGATAAAAAACGTAACAAAAGGACCCCCCGATACAGCATGCGAGAACGAGTGAGGTGTACGGGGCATTCTCCATGCAGAGACAGGCGGAAATAAAGTCCCGCAGTGATCAGACCTACTTGCAAAGCTGAGGTCGGGTCATCACCCATTGCTGTGGGCCTATAAACATAGGATCGACTCAACAACGGATCCAATGTGTCCCCTGTGCAACGACGAGGAACAAGATCTGGCACTCTGGATCCAAAGATGCACCAAAAACCGAGTACATGCGGTGGCAATTATTCTGGGAGGACAGCGGGAGGCTGGAGTGCCTCACCAAGTAGCCAGTGAAGGCGGTGGATCTGGTAAGGAGAACGCTTCTTGGATTTCGACAACAGCAGTGATGTCGTCCATTTCCACACACACACAACACACACACACACACAACACACACACACACACACACACACACACACACACACACACACACACACACACACACACACACAACACACACACACACACACACACACACACACACACACACACACAACAGCAATGAGAAGAAAAACCATAATGAGAAGACAACCAATAAAAAGAAGAAGAAAAACCAAGATCAGGAAAAACAGTCAGAAGGAAAAAAGCAAAAAACAAATCAAACAATAACAATATAAAAAATTAGAAAGGTAACAACAAGAAGAAAAACAAAAGAATTAGAAGAAAAACAACAATAAGAAGAAAACCAAGCACGACAAGAAAAGAATTAATATGTGCCATGCTTTATCAGCTGTCATGTTGCTGTTGTTCTTTTTTTGTTGTTTTCTTTCTTTCTTTCTTTCTTTTTCTTGTTTGTTTCACTCTCTCTGTGACAAGACAAATACACTGTTGTTTTTTTTCTTGGACGTCCGTACTCTTCTGGAGTTTGTGCAAGTTCGTCTGCTCCTAGTAGGTCACCGCCTTTCTCTGTAGCATGCTTTTCTTCTCTGCCACCCACATCACTTCTGGTCAGTTGGTGGGTGTCCAAGCCAGCGTTTGGCATCGCCCTGGCATCGTAAAATGTTTTCCTCCTGGACGTTCTGCTGAGCATGATGAGAACCTAGGATGATGCCATCAGAGCACTCCACTTGTAGGACGTTTGAGTATGACTGGAACGGTGCTGGAGAAGAATGTTTGTCCACTGTGTGTATGTTATAAGCTAATTTGTGGACTAACCGAAACGATGTCGTCATGATTTTACCTTGATTTGGTGACAATACGGGGGACAGCAGCATGACACAAGCGGGCAAGACACACATACTGGGGTGCGTAACAAACTATGACATCTTGTAAACAATTTGCCCAAGTATGGATGCTTTGTGTAAATAGTAACCCTGTGGTGCCCTGTCAAACTGAAGAACTACATTTTCTTTAAAACCATAGGAAAATCTTTGAATACTAAGAAGAGTTTCTGAGCAGAATCTGCACGTGGGAAAGGGTTAACTGGTCGAGGTTATGACTTTTCTTCTTCTCATTGTTTTTTCTTCTTTTCGTTGTTGTTTTCTTCTTCTTCTGTTCTTATTGTTATTATTCTCAATTTTTTTTTCTCCTTGTTTTTTTTTTTTTTCTCAATGCTGTTTCTCTTATTTTTTCTTCTTCTCCTTATTGTTTTTTTTTTTTTTTTTTTTTTTTCCTTTATTGTTTTTTTTATTTGTTTTTCTTGTAACTGTTGTTTTCTTCTTACTGTTTTTGGTTTTCTTCATCTTGTTTTTCTTCTCACTGTTGTTTTTCTTACTGTTTTTTTCTTACTGTTTTTTTCTCTTCTCATTGTTGCTTTTTACTTTATCATCTGTCGTTTACTTCATATTATTACCACTTTCCGTTTCATTGTTGTTTTTCATATCATTGTTGTTTTTGTTCTTCTCATTATTGTTTCTCTTCTTGTTACTGTTGTATTTCTCCTAAGTGCCGGTTTATTTCTTCGCATTGTTGTTTTTCTTCTTCTTCGTGTTGCTTTTTTCCTAATTGTTGTTTTTCTTCACTGTTTTTTTTTTCTTGTTGATGTTTTTCTTCTTTTAATTGTTGTGTTTCTTCTTGTCGTAGTTGATATTCTTATTATTCTTTTGTTATTCTCATTCGTGTTTCTATTCTTGCATTTGTTTTTCTTCTTCGTATTGTTGTTTTTCTTCTTATTAGTGTTGCTTTTCTTTTCCTCATTGTTAGCTTTTCTTCCTTCAATTGTTATTCTAGTTGATGTTTGACTTTTCTTGTTGTTTTTATGCTTTTTTCTCCTTCTCCTCGTTTTTCTTCTTCTTCTCAATGTTGCTTTTCTTCTCCTCGTTTTTGTTTTTCTTCCCTTCTTGTTGTTCTTCTTGTCACTGTCTTTGTTTTTCTTCATATTCTCCTTTTTTGTTGCTGTTTTTCTTCTCATTGTTCTTTATTTCTTTCTCCTTATTGATGTTTTTCTTCTTCTTGTTGTTTCCCTTCTTAAAATTATATTTCTTGTTGTTTTTCTTGTCTTGTGTTTTTCTTTTTTTTTTTCGTCTTATTGTTGTTTTCACTCTGATCATTTCATTCTTCTCAATTTCTTTTTGCTGTAGTAATTTTTCTTCCTTTTGTTAATTTTCTTCTTCTTGTTCTTATGTTCTTTTTGCCGTTAATTTTCTTCTTCTTACTCTCTTCCTTCTTCTTCTTCTTCTCGTTGCTGTTACACCTGAAGACCACCGCTCGAGATACAGTTGGTTGTCGTCTGCAAAGCATCTACAGTCCCTACAGTTTTCCCTCAAGGGTATGGCTTTGGCCACATCTCCTCCCTTTGCAGCCAGAGATTCCAGCAGACCTGTAGGATGTGGTTCGCGTCCTGCTCTATACCTAACTTAAGAAAAGACAGACAACATTCATAGGTCATTTTATGACGATAGGGGAATTAGAGCACCTGGTCACAACAGGAAAGCTGGAGGGAAAGAGAGCACTAGGTAGACCCAGAGAAAAAATATTGGACGGACTTGCAGAGTGACTGAAGACAGACAGGGTGGAAGATGTGCTTGCGGCAACAAGGGATAGATGCATATGGAGGGCCATGGTCGCCAACGCCATGTGGCAGGGCACTTGATGATGATGATGAAGCTAACTTGCTCAGCGACGATGATGCTCTCTGATTCCAACAGACTCCAGCTATATAGATGTAAATGCTGGCTGGCGATGCGCTCTAAGGTCTTATAAACACAGCTTGTCAAGTTTATGGGGCTGTAGCTCAGGACTTTTTGGCTTTTTTGTTCGTTTTGTTTTTTCTCCTTCTTCAGAACAGGAATCATGTTAACTTCCTTCCAGCACTGTGGCACCTGTCCTTATCTTCAGCTAAAACTGAAAATATCCAGAAGCTTTTGGCAATCTACCAAGGTGTTGTAGCGCTTAGTTTGTGACGTTGTCTGAGCCAAGCGACTACTACTTTTCAGTTAATTGATAATGTTCTTCATTTCAGCCATGATGGTGTCATGCTTCATGGCTTCAAGTACTTGTATTTCCTTTCTCTTCTCTTCCTTTCTAATATCTTTCTGTACGTGCTGGGAAATGGTGACGTTGATATCATTTTCATACAGCTCTTGCAAAAACTTGTTGGCAGTGTTTTCCCTGTTACAGTCCTTACTCTTTTTCCTCAGGATTGATCTTTTGTCCCTTGTTGTCTACATCATTTAGTGCTCCTGTCAATTTCTACAGATTTGTTGTGTCTTTCTCCATCAGTCGAACTATTTTCTCTTTCATTCTCTAGCTTTGTTTTCAGATAGTTTGCTTTGCTGTCTTGGGGTCTGATGTTATTCTTCATAGTTCGGGCTCGCTCTACCTCTTGTGGAGCCCTCGTGAGAGCTTGATGTGCCTTTCGCAGCTCCATCTGTCCAGTACGGTGTACAGTCTTTTCACGATCACCATGGTTTGTGTTCGATGACCGCCTGTACGATAGTGTTACTGAATTCTTTCTCTACGTTGTTGATGTTCCTTTCTCCCACTGTTACGTTTCTTGTTAGCTTACCTGTTCCTCCTCCATTCCGCCCCCTTCCCCTTTAACTGTCGTTTTTCTTGTCGTTTTTGTTTTGTTTTTTTGTTTTTCAGTTTGCTGTTTTTCTTCTGTTTATTGTTTTTCTTCTTCTTGCTGTTATTTCACTTGTTGTTTTTCTTCTTCTTATTTTCTTCTTGTTGTTGTTTTACTTATTCTTCTTGTTGTTGTTTTACTTATTCTTCTTGTTGTTTCTCTACTTCTTGTTTTCTTCATCTTGTCTTTCTTTCTTCTCCTTGTTTTTCTTCTTCTTGTTCCTGTTGCTTTTTTTCCTTAAAGTTGTTTTTTCTTTAATTGTTGAAAATTTTCCTCTTGTTTTTCTTTTCTGAATCTTATTGTCGCTTTTCTTCTTGATTTTGTTTTCCCTTTTGTTCTTCTTGTCGGTTTCTTCTTCTTCTTGCTGTGTCTTCTTGTTTTTTATCTTCTTTTCATTGTTCTAATTGTTATCCTTTCTCGTTTTTTTTTAATTGTTTTGTTTTTATTTTCGCTTATCTTTTCTCGATTTTTTTCTAATTGTGGTATCTTTTATTATTATTATTATGTTTTCTTTTCATATATTGTTGTTTCTCTTCTTCCTTCATTTTTGTCATTGTTGTCTTTCTTCTTCTCATTATGGGCTTTTTTCCAATATCTTTGTTTTTCTGTCTTGTTATTTTTCTTACTGTATTTCTTCTTTTAAGAGACGTCCTCCTGAACAGGCTCAAAAACTTACGGGAGAAAGAAACCCAGAGTCCGACAGCTTGAAGGCCACAGTAATAGTGGAATGACTCTGTGAAGGAGAGGAGGGGACATACAGGAAAAGAGGAGACGGTGGCGTATGGACCAAGTTGCAGCTGGATGAAGACTATGTAAGCCACGGATTTGCCAGAAGGAACAGCAAGTCTTTCGTTCTTTCTACAGCCAACTCGGAAGACAGGACAATGCTTCTTCGTCTTTACTCGTCACTGTCTGATTCTCAACTGTCTATATATATATATATATACACTTCACAGTGAACAGCAATCAGTTATCATTTAAACTCAAAAACATAAAGATTGCCAACATCACCTGGTGTTCCCAGGCGGTCACCCAAACGAATATCATGCCGTGCTGTTATCCGCACGCCGTTTACTGTCAACACACGTCACAGCAAGAGAGTGGTGAAGAACGAAAGGGACACCTATATAGATCATTTACAGAACTCTGAGTGAACTCCCAGATCACTTGCAGAAGTCTGAATGAACTCTGCAAACAATCGTGGCGATAGTTCTTACAGGAGTGTCAAGACCATGAGACTCGGAGAAGAATCCTCTACCCCGTTTCCGTGAGTAACGACTCAAACGGTAATACTCTTCAAAGAGGCCTAGGTTTTTTTTTCTTCTCCTTTTTATTTATTTATTTATTTATTTATTTATTTGTTTGTTTGTTTGTGTTTATTTGTGTATTTATTTTGTTTATTTATTTGTGTCTATTTGTGTATTCATTTATTTGTTTTACTTTTTGGAGGGGGGGTGAGGACGCTTTTATTGGGTGGTGGGGGTGAGGACGCTTTTATTTATTTTGGAGAGAGGGGGTGAAGACGCTTTCATTTACTATTATTTTGTTTATAGACGTCTATGTTTTTGGGGTGGGGGGAATATCTGTGAAAAGCGGCAACATTTAACCATCCTGCTGTCTTTAATTAAAATGCCCTCCAGTGATAAACCACGATATAACACAGCAGACGCTGACGGTCCTGAGACAACAACACCTGTGCCAGCTGCTCGCAGTACATCTTTGAACCAGCATGATCCCCCCCATGGAAATGCCAGGGGCTCTTTCAGTATAAATAGCATCCCCACCTTCTGGAAATTCTGTGCAGAAATTTCTTCTTTTCCGTCACTCTCTTTGTTTCTGCCTTGTTCCTTTGCTTTCTGTCATTTCTTCCTATCATTTTCTGTCTTGCTGGTCCATTCACCTGTTATATATGTTCGATAAAGCCTTACGTACTTTTTCGTAGGATTGATAATTGGGTACATGTATTAAGTGCATTTTTGGCTCTAGGGAGGTGAGATATGCGGAAGCAATTTTAGATCATTTATGTCCGTTTATATATGTGTTTTGGTGTCCTTGGGTATGCTTAGATTTGTATTCAGATTTGTTTTTTAAAATCCCCTGTACGATAAATTGGGCGGAGTGGTCAACGCTAGGGACATGTCCTTAGATTATGTGCGTAAATGCATTGATATGTGTACTTAATTTTCTTTTCTTTTTTCCTGTTGAAGTTTTGTATGTTTTGAAGCGGTTATAGCCCTGATATGGTTCTACGCAGTCGGCTGGGCTTTGAACAACAATAACGATGACCAGCATGAGACAGTTCTTTTGACGCAGGTTCATGAAGGCGAGAGTAACACAAGGGTTTGTCTGTCTGTTCTTGCCGTCGTCATCATCGTGTGCACTGCTGCATGGCGTTGGCGATCATGGCCCTCCGCACCAATCTATCCCCTGTCGCTGCAAGTACATCTCCCAACATCTTTTGTCTTCAGCCATCCTGCAAGTCCGTCCAGTATTTTCTTCCTGGGACTACCTGGTGTTCTCTTTCTCTCCAGCTTTCCTGTTGTGGCCAGGGGCTCTTGCCGTAGAAAGGCTGTACTCTTAAATTGATCTACTCCTTAATTGAGGCAGGTCACAACACACAATTTCTCTTCGGTATATTATGGTAACAGTTATGGGCTTTGAAAATAGCCTGGTCTAATGTGTTGAAAGTTATCCCTCAGTACAATAGTACACCCATTTTTATGACATTGTACGCAGTCTAATCTAATACAATGAATAGTCTGTACTCTCTGAGCTGTTTTAACCATCAATAGAGCACACGATTTCTTTTCAGTTCTTTTAAAGACAGTTCTCCATTGTTTTCTTGTGTCCTAAAGTATCTTTTTTCTTTTATTCTTTTATTCTATTCAAGTTGAGGCTAGAATTTATACGACATTACTTTGCATTTTTATAGAACACACATATTATAAAGATGTATCATACTTGACAATACAAATATACAAATAGGTAAGTATTTATGATAACGCACGCACACACACACAAATACACACACACACATACACACACACACACACACACACACTGCACACACACACACAAATACACACACACACCACACACCGCACATGCACACACACACACACACACACACACACGTGCGTGCGTGCAGATTGCATATACACGTACAATCATATCCACACGCACTATTAGCTGACATCTGATTGTTTTGATAAAGACACGGACAAAAACAGTAAGGCAAACAACACTATCAAACACATCTTAAGACCAGACACACACACACACACACACACACACACACACACACACACACACACACACACACACACACACACACACACACAAAACACACACACACATACATGTACACGCGCGTGCGCATACACACACACACACACACACACACCTTAGAAAATACAAAACGAACTAACCCATTGCTCGTTTGCAGTGTTCCCATATTTGTATGACATCTTTGTTGTTGTAACTGGTAGAAGGTAGAAAGAAACTCGAGGGAGAGCTAGACAACAGAAGGTCTTCAGAGAAGTAACCCCCTTTAGACAAGTGTTTCGGCCCTGAATTCCTTACACTCTCGGGGGCCGGGCCACATCCAGGTCATGACTCCTGGATGCCCTTCTGCTGTTTATTTTATTTATTTATTTTTTTCACGCCGGGGAGCGAACCTGGGCGATTCTGCGCTTCAGAACTGCGGTACGCGGTTTTACCAATGTGGCACACATCATCTGTAGGGAATTTAATCCTTATGAAGTTCACTTTTGGTTCCTCCTTGCCCAGATCCAGCTTGAGCTCCTTTCTGCTGCCTCTGCCATCGCTTTAAGGG
Source organism: Monoplex corrugatus (assembly GCA_030674185.1). Taxonomy (NCBI): domain Eukaryota; kingdom Metazoa; phylum Mollusca; class Gastropoda; order Littorinimorpha; family Ranellidae; genus Monoplex; species Monoplex corrugatus. The sequence continues at coordinate 30,686,687 of JAPXFY010000035.1, forward strand.
CTCTAGTCCTCTTCTTCCCAGAAATGGCGAGTTGTTTCATGAGATCATAAGCGGAGGTGCCCACAAACCCTCTTGCCCCGACCTCTATGGCGAAGATTTTGACCCGCAGACCTGCTTTCTTCAGGGTGCTGGCAAGACCGGCGTATTTTTCGGTCTTGTAGATATGTGCTTCTTCCATTCTGCTTTCGTATGGCACAGTGAGTTCTATCAGAATCACTGTAATACTGCAGCATGTAAAGTCATAGTTTGCAGAATTTCATTCTAATAGCAATTGATCTGCCTGTGCATAAAAGATTAAAAAAAAAAGTTGTCATATTTAAAAGTAGTACATCATTCATTTCTTCTTAGTAGGCCTTATGTAGTTCGGTGTCATATCCCTGTTTATATTTTTCCCACACTAAAGATATGTCGGTTTGGCATCAGGTTCTCATATTTACATTGGTAAATGAAATATTTTGTGAAATGCAAAATGATATCAAACATTTTGTCACTTTAATATCGAATCCCAAACTGATCATTTGATTTGACAGTTGTAAATTATTAACATCTGTGCAGTATGTCTGTAGAAATGTTTCAAATTCATTCCAAAATGACTGCACACTGACAGTACCAACGGCTATCTGGTATACTGTCTCGTACTCGGTTTCAAAAATTACTTAGATTGCTTTGTACTTAGCCCGTTTCTTTGAGTACAACAGTTGTAGCCAGTATATATTCGATGTATAAATCTTAACTGAAACCAGTTTAAGTTTAATGTCTTTAATACTTGTATGCTTGAAAAGCATCGTGTCAAATTAAACTTCTCCTCCAAATGTTACTTTCCATTTGCTGCAACAGTTCGGACTCTTTTCGTCGTTTGTTATAAATTTCATAGACTAGTTTTGTTCCTTTTAGTTGTGAATTAATCGCTTTAAAACCAAAGATGGAATCAGCTGCGTACAGGAAGTTTGTTTAACCCTTTGACTCCCTCACCCTATCCTATCCACCAGCATCCTGCATTGTCAACCATGCTACAAAAGCAGAAAGTTAACTTTTGGACTGCCTCACCCTATCCACCAGCATCCTGCAGGAAGCAGGTGGATAGGGTGAGGGAGCCAAGGGGTTAAGTGTGTGCAGTTGGTGGACAGATACGGCTCTACGCAATCGGCTGGGCTTTAAACAACAATAACAATAACGGAACTACTACAACTTCAGAGCTCTCGAAAATGACCGGGCTACACCACGGTGTTTTGTGTACTTTTTCCAGCAGTATGACGCCATACGTTTACGAAGCCGCAGCCGGCGATGGGCAAGTCGCTTCGACTTTCAGCGCGAGACGCGCCATGGCGAGGATGGCGCATGCGCTTGACGGCGACGAACAGACGACAAATGAAAGGGCGAGGCAGGCAGTGAGGATACTGATACTGCGAGTTAATTAATATTCCGTTTCCAGTCGTGGCTGATGTGATTGCTGTAGCCAGGAAAGATGACTACTGACTGATCGAAAAGAGAACATTTTGTCGTCTTTTGAGACAGGTGAGTTTATTTTTTGTTTGGTGGTTTGACTCGTTGTCAGTGCTCTGACATTATTCTCTCGAGTTTCACGTTCACTGTTTGACTGAAATGTTTTATCCAGCAATTGAATAGTGACGGATAGTCATACTCTCGTAGTCATCATAAACCATTCATTATCAAGTTATAACAGAGAACTTTTACCGACTTAAAAATCACATACACGCGCACATGCACGGACGAACACACACACACACACACAGTCACACACACACACACGCGCGCGCACTCATAAATTAACTACTCCAATCAACTCGTCATATTTTGCGATGTGTGAAAGAAAATGTAATAAAAAAAAAAAAGATGGGTGTTTTGTTGTTTGAATTATGTGCTTTTTTAGACTAATACTCATTTTAGTACATGTTTTATTATAACTCGTCCTACCCTGGCGAGTTCGGCCAGCCGTCTTGACGTAACGCCGGTTGTCTTCTGTTTACACTACCCTACCTTGATTCTCTGTGGCTTCGGGTGAGTGGCTAGACCTAAAAATGTCGCCCTATGAAATGATACAAGACATCCAGAGCCTCATTTTTATGCCCGTTTTATCATGATCCATGTGGTCAGTGTGTAAAAATTCAAGCAGTGAAATGTCCAATGTGGATTTTCTACTACAAAGACCTGATTGCCCATGCTCATCATACACCAGTTTGTAGATCAGATTTCCACCTACAGTATTTGTACAAAATTCTGTTCATTGTCATTTCCACGCAAAGCGGCAAGCGATAAAAGAGACTAAGTGCACCGTTCTTCACGAGCACTTTTAGCCGCCATGGCCGAACTGTCAGACGAGATGAATAAGGATTTATATTTATGCTTTGTTGATTATACCAAGGCTTTCGATCGGATAAGACATAAAGAATTGATCAACCAACTAGAAAGACTCAATGTTGATGGGAA
>JAPXFY010000035.1:30694134-30726634 GCA_030674185.1 Monoplex corrugatus
TGTCACTGGAGCAAGTTGAAATGTATTCTGACCTGTCACTGGAGCAGTTGAAATTATTCTGACCGTCACTGGAGCAAGTTGAAATGTATTCTTACCGGTCACTGGAGCGAGTTGAAATGTATTCTGACTTGTCACTGGAGCAAGTTGAAATGTATTCTTACCCGTCACTGGAGCAAGTTGAAATGTATTTCTTACCGTCACTGGAGCAAGTTGAAATGTATTCTTACCCGTCACTGGAACAAGTTGAAATGTATTCTTACCGTCACTGGAGCAAGTTGAAATGTATTCTTACCCGTCACTGGAAAAAGTTGAAATGTATTCTGACCCCGTCACTGGAGCAAGTTGAAATGTATTCTTACCGTCACTGGAGCAAGTTGAATGTATCTACCCGTCATGAGCAAGTTGAAATGTATTCTTTACTCGTCGCTGGAGAAGTTGAAATCTATTCTTACGTCACTGAGAAGTTGAAATGTATTCTGACCCGTCACTGGAGCAAGTTGAAATTATTCTTACCAGGGGTCGTTATCATTAGGCCCAGTTTTCTCTTTCCATGTCAGACATCACAACAAAACTCGACATAGTATATAATTAGCGAAGTCACACGCTAAACATGGAACACTGGTTTTTATCAAAAAAACAAAAAAACAAAAAAACCCAAAAACAAAAAGCCACCATAACACTGGCTTTTATTATGGAAAAAATGTAACACTGGTTTTTATTAGAAAAAAAAACATAACCCTGGTTTTCATTGTGAAAAAAACATAACACTGGTTTTATTAGAAAAAAACCAAACATTGGTTTTTATTAGAAAAAAAACATAATCCTGGTTTTTATTGTAAAATAAATATAACACTGGTTTTTATCAGAAACAAACACACAACACTCGTTTTTATTAGAAAAAAACAACATAACATGGTTTTTGAAAAAACATAACATGGTTTATTAGAAAAAAAACACTGGTTTATTAGAAAAAAAACATAACACTGGTTTTTATTAGAAAAAAAACATAACACTGGTTTTTATTAGAAAAAAAACATAACACTGGTTTTTATTAGAAAAAAACATAACACTGGTTTTTATTAGAAAAAAAACATAACACTGGTTTTTATTAGAAAAAAAACAACACTGGTTTTTATTAGAAAAAAAACAACACTGGTTTTTATTAGAAAAAAAACACAACACTGGTTTTTATTAGAAAAAAAAACACAACACTGTTTTTTTAGAAAAAAAAAGGTTTTTATTAGAAAAAAAACAACAACACGTTTTATAAAAAAAAAAAATAACATGGTTTTTAGAACCCCCCCCCCCCACCACATAACACTGGTTTTATTAGAAAAACAACAACATAAAACTGGTTTTTATTAAGGGAAAAAAAACATAACACTGGTTTTTATTAGAAAACCGTAACACTGGTTTTATTAGAAAAAAAAACGAACAACACTGGTTTTTATAACAAAAAAACAAAACAAAACAAACAAGCGTGAAAACTAAGCGTAATACGTGTTAAATAAGTACTTTGATATGTAGTTTAACGGGCCAGAGCTTAAATTTTTTTTTTTTTTTTTTTTTTTTTTTTGTCAGCATGTCCGCTTACTACCATAATATGTCCTGGCGTCAACCAGGTCCGAGAGATACAGACACCTGCGGTGCTGGTCAGAAGATTTGAGCAACACCCTCAGTGAAACATCTGTGAAGTGGATGAGACTCGACCGTGTGGTCCCAGTCTTCCCAATGACCCATAGCACGCCCAACTCTGGGTAGGAGCCGGTTAGAGCCGAAAAAAAATCCCACAATGATTTTCGAAGGGACTGACGGGGATTCGAACCTACGACCTTCCAGTCGGCAGTCCGTTGTGTTAACCACTACACCACGGCTACTGGTTGTTTATAGTTTGATTCTGATATACTTATGGTTTTCAAAAGAATGAGCATAAATAAAAGCTCGTTTCCGTTGACCAGTAAGTGGTATGGGTTGAGAACAGTGCCACTGGCTGAACTGGTAACCAAGGGTAAATGCATTGTCAATCAGTTGCTGGAAATGCGTGTGGAAGAACAGTTTTCTTGATTCTAAGATTTTTTTTCCCCCAAAATCTTTGATGACTGCAGTGTTTTTATTCAAACAATTTTACATAGTGTATTATACGATTTGACCAAGACGGATCAATATTGTTACTGTGAATTTGTGAAAATCCACCCCTATGGTCATCTTAGATATATATAGGGGCAGATATACAGATAGATAGATATATTGGTGGTGTTATGGATTCCAGTTTTGACTTTTTATCCCTCTTGTTATTAGCATACATCAGAAATCTTCTTCAGATAACTCGGATAATTTCATTGAATTAGTTTTACGTTAAATGTGTTGCATGATTTGACAAGAAAAGGTTATAATAAATTGTTACACCTAAGAATTGGGAAACTGTACTTCTTTAACAATTACACACAGACACACACAGACACACACAGACACACACACACAACACACACACACACACACACACACACACACACACACACACACACACACACACACACACACACACCTGGCTTATATATGTGTATATACATGTATGTATATATATATATTATATATATATATATACATGTGTACGTATATATGTAAAATAAATATATATAATATGTGTGTGTGTGTATTTGTGTATAGATAGATAGATAGGTAGGTAGATAGATAGATAGATAGATTTTTTTGTCTCGCTACAAGTATTTTGGTGGGGGGGGGAGGTGGGGGTTGGGTCGAAGTGACATATGAGTTAGTTCTGTCTATAACTGAGGGGTGAGAGAGAGCGAGAGAGACAAAGAAGAGAGAGAGAGAGAGAGAGAGAGAGAGAGAGAGAGAGAGAGAGAGAGAGAGAGAGAGAGAGAGAGAGAGAGAGAGATGTTGTAACCAGTTCCGAGTTTGAAAAAAAAAAAATTGGCAAAGAAAACAGCCTTATAGAGGTAACACAACACTTTAACAACTGACGCCAAAAACCAAGACGACTCTATGGCTTGAAACGACGCTCCGTGTCTGTCAGTGGGTGAAAAACACCTGCCGTTGTTCTTTCTCTCGCACACCTGGTAGCTCTGTAAGAAGACAGAGAGACGGACAGAGCTGCGCCGTGATGGTACTTCTCTCTGTGTCTGTCTGTCTCTCTCTCTCTCTTCCTCTCTCTTTTCTCTCTCTCTCTTCTCTCTCCTTCTCCCCTCCCCTCCTCTCTCTCTCTCTCCTCTCTCTCTCTCTCTCTCTCTCTCTCTCTCTCTCTCTCTCTCTCTCTCTCTCTCTCTCTCTCTGTGCGTGTGTGGTATTTTGCACGCGACAATTCTTTGATAGAGAGAGACACACATTCACTCAGATCGAGTTCTGGTGTGATGGTAATTATATGTATTTGTGTGCCTGTGTGAACACGTGTGTGTGTGTGTGTGTGTGTCTGTGTGTGTGTGTGTGTGTGTGTGTGTGTCTGTGTGTGTGTGTGTGATGTGTCTGTGTGTGTGTGTGTGTCGCGCGCGCGCGTACCAGGTTCAGCTGAGTCGCTGAAAAAAAAAAAATCCGGAAATCTTTACCAAATTGATCTTCTTCTTCGTCTTTTCTTCCAACGTAGCCTACAGCTTCCGCGAGCACTCCCTTTCTAAGCATTACCGGTAACTCTTTGACTCCGCACCCTATCCACCAGCTTCGAAAACTTAACCCTTTGACTCCTTCGCTCGCTCGAAGGGTTACGTTTTTGCTTTGTTAGCAATGGTTGAGCATGCAGGATGCTGGTGGACAGGGTGCGGGAGGCAAAGGGTTAAGTAAAGTCGTACAGTCCCATTTGCCGAGAATAGGGTGCGGAAGTTTGCTTGTATAGTCTGACCCACGGCGTACTGGGACATTTGTTGTTTATTTACTCCTTTATTTTTTCACACAAACAAATACGTTTTGGTACAGATGTGGGGCAATATTTTATTGACAAAGTCATGACATTTTGTGAAGGTAGCTTAAAAACTGACTCAGTTACCAAGCGAAAATCACGACTGTGGGTCATTTTATCCCCACGGCGTACGGTAAAGGTTAAAGCAGGTACCAGACTGACATTAAAACAGGTATCAGACTGTGATATAAAAACAGGTACCAGACTGACATTAAACAGGTGCCAGACTGTGACATTAAAACAGATAATACCAGATTGTGACAATAAAACAGGTACCAGATTGTGATAGTAAAACAGGTATCAGATTGTGACATTAAAACAGGTATCAGACTGTGACACTAAAACAGGTATCAGATTGTGACATTAAAACAGGTATCAGATTGTGACACTAAAACAGGTATCAGACTGTGACACTAAAACAGGTATCAGACTGTGACACTAAAACAGGTATCAGACTGTGACACTAAAACAGGTATCAGATTGTGACACTAAAACAGGTATCAGACTGTGACACTAAAACAGGTATCAGATTGTGACATTAAAACAGGTATCAGACTGTGACACTAAAACAGGTATCAGATTGTGACATTAAAACAGGTATCAGACTGTGACACTAAAACAGGTATCAGATTGTGACACTAAAACAGGTACCAGATTGTGACACTAAAACAGGTACCAGACTGTGACACTAAAACAGGTATCAGACTGTGACACAAAAAACAGGTATCAGATTGTGTCACTAAAACAGGTATCAGACTGTGACACTAAAACAGGTATCAGATTGTGACACTAAAACAGGTATCAGATTGTGACACTAAAACAGGTATCAGATTGTGACACTAAAACAGGTACCAGACTGTGACACTAAAACAGGTACCAGATTGTGACACTAAAACAGGTATCAGACTGTGACATCAAAACAGGTATCAGATTGTGACATTAAAACAGGTATCAGACTGTGACACTAAAACAGGTATCAGATTGTGTCACTAAAACAGGTATCAGATTGTGACACTAAAACAGGTATCAGACTGTGACACTAAAACAGGTATCAGACTGTGACACTAAAACAGGTATCAGACTGTGACACTAAAACAGGTATCAGATTGTGACACTAAAACAGGTATCAGATTGTGACACTAAAACAGGTATCAGATTGTGACATCAAAACAGGTATCAGACTGTGACATTAAAACAGGTATCAGATTGTGATAGTAAAACAGGTATCAGACTGTAACATCAAAACAGGTATCAGACTGTGACATCAAAACAGGTATCAGACTGTGACATCAAAACAGGTACCAGACTGTGACATTAAAACAGGTACCAGATTGTGATAGTAAAACAGACTGTGACATTAAAACAGGTACCAGATTGTGATAGTAAAACAGGTATCAGACTGTGACATTAAAACAGGTACCAGACTGTTACATGAAAACAGGTACCAGACTGTGACGTTAAAACAGGTACCAGACTGTGACATGAAAACAGGTACCAGACTGTGACATGAAAACAGGTACCAGGCTGTGACATTAAAACAAGTACCGGATAGAATTACACTTACTTAGATTATATCATGCACGCAAGCAAATTGTTGATTCGCGAAAGGTGTTTTATTGATTACGTCTGTCTATGTATAAACTGTTCGTAGAGAGAAGATAGTTCTTATTTTATATAACAGTGAGAACAACAACATCACTGCTTTCTAACTTCAAGCCTTCTTAGTGTGTTGTCTGTTCAGTTTGAGCTATTCTGTAATTCTCATGCTGATTAATAGCTACTTTTACTACTGCTCCTCCTCTTACTGTTGCTGCTGCTGCTGCTGCTATTGCTGCTGCTAATTCTGCTACTATTACTACTTCCGCTGCTACTGCTACTGTTTCTGAAACAGTAATGCTACTGCTGCAGCTTCTACTACTACTGTGACTAGTGCTGCTGATTCTGCTACAACTGTTGCAACTGCTACTATTGTCGGTGCTGCTAGCTCTTGGTTTTGCTGTTGCTGTCGCTGCTTTAACTGACCCTACTACTATTATTTATTTACTATTGCTGTTATTTCTGTTATTAGTAGTACTGTTATTATTTCGTTGTCTTTTTTCTAATATACTGCTGTTACTTTTGTTATTAGTAGTACTATTATTATTTCGTTGTCTTTATTTTATTTTTTTTTGATACATGTATACTGCTGTTACTTCTGTTATTAGTAGTACTGTTATTATTTCGGTTTTGTTTTTCAATATATTGCTGTTACCTCTGTTATTAGTAGTACTGTTATTATTTCGTTGTTGTTGTTTTTTCAATATACTTCTGTTATTAGTACTACTATTATTATTTCGTCGTCGTTTTTTTTATTTTTTTAAAATTTTTTTGGTACTGCTGTTATCTCTGTTATTAGTAGTACTGTTATTATTTCGTGGTCGTTTTGTTTTTGTTTTTGTTTTTTGTTTGTTTATTTTTTTAGTATACTGCTGTTACTTGTGTTATTGGTAGTACTGTTATTATTTCGTCATCGTTTTTTTATTATTATTATTATTATTTTAATTTTTTTTGTACTGCTGTTACCTCTGTTATTAGTAGTACTGTTATTATTTCGTGGTCGGTTTTTTTGTTTTTCGTTTTTTTTTTTTTTTTTTTTTTTTTAGTATACTGCTGTTACTTCTGTTATTAGTAGTACTGTTGTTATTTCGTCGTCGTTTTTTCTTTAATGTACTGCTGTTACTTCTGTTATTAGTAGTACTGTTGTTATTTCGTTGTTGTTTTTTCTTTAATGTACACTTCTGTTATTAGTAGTACTGTTGTTATTTCGTCGTCGTTTTTTCTTTAATGTACTGCTGTTACTTCTGTTATTAGTAGTACTGTTGTTATTTCGTTGTTGTTTTTTCTTTAATGTACACTTCTGTTATTAGTAGTACTGTTGTTATTTCGTCGTTGTTTTTTCTTTAATGTACTGCTGTTACTTCTGTTATTAGTAGTACTGTTGTTATTTCGTCGTCGTTTTTTCTTTAATGTACTGCTGTTACTTCTGTTATTAGTAGTACTGTTGTTATTTCGTCGTTGTTTTTTCTTTAATGTACTGCTGTTACTTCTGTTATTAGTAGTATTGTTGTTATTTCGTTGTTGTTTTTTCTTTAATGTACTGCTGTTACTTCTGTTATTAGTAGTATTGTTGTTATTTCGTCGTTGTTTTTTCTTTAATGTACTGCTGTTACTTCTGTTATTAGTAGTACTGATATTATTTCGTTGTCGTTGCCGTTTGTTGTTGTTGTTGTTGGATGGGTTTACTGATTTATCAACTGACACATTTTTGTTCTCGTGTTGAAGGACGATGGCGATGAAGATAGCGGGTTCGGACATAGTGGTCCCACTGGCGGCGTTTACTGTCTGGACTCTGACATCGTTCCTGTGCCACAAACTGGCCAGACTTGCTCTACTGTCCTCCAGTCACACTCTGTCACCGTTCTCTCCCCTGTTGGCGCCCGCCATAGTGACGTTGTGGCAAGTGATGACGTGCTACGCCACGGTCAGCTTCACGTCACAACGGGGCAGGCTGTTTTTCGTTATGGCCGCCACTCACGTCATGGCCACCCTGGCTACTAACGTCAGCCTGGCGTTCATCTTCGCCTCCTCCACCATGGCCGTGAAGCTGTTGGAGCCCGTGACGTCGGCCGTCATGCAGAGCGTGGTGCTGAAAGTGCCGCTGAGGGTGGAGTCGGTGGTCAGCATGGCGGTGATCGTGGCCGGGGCGGTGATGTTCGTGGGGGACCCGCTGCAGGACACGCTCTTCTTCAGGGGCGTGTGGATGGCCCTCATGTCCAACGTGGTGCTGGGCGTGCGGAACGTCGCCATCAAGCTGGACCAGGGCAGTAACGGGGCGGTCAGCCTCAACTCCCACCACCACATACTGGCCTACGCCTTCTTCCTCGCCGCCGTCACCGGCGGTTTCTACATCCTGGAGACCGTCGCCCGGATCGTCCCTGCGGGCTGCACCTACTTCCTGGCGCTGTGCGTGGCCTCCAGCATCTTTCACGTGATCTATTCCTACGTGTCCACCAGTGTTATTCTTTGTTACCTGTCGGTGGTGGGTCACGCCATAGCCAACATCGTCAAGCGGGTGATGGTGGTTCTGTTGCTGCACCTGAGCGGCCGGCGATGGGCCAGCACCTGGAATTGGGCTGGGCTTGCCGTCTGCACCTTTGGCTTACTGCTCTACAACGGTCGGAAAATAGTACCGGCTTTCAGGTCTCCGTCATCTTCAGCGAATGGTCTTATGCAGGCAGCACCGAATCCAGGTGAAGAATTTGTAACCTTCTTTAATAGTGTTTATCTATAGGGAGAAACGTAAATAGTTATCTGTACGATTTGAACATGTATGTGTAAGTACTTACATGGTACATGCATACACTACACAAATGTGCTCATACACACACGTAGATACATTCATATATATATATATATATATATATATATATATATATATATATATATTTTATATATATATATATTCATCATCATCAGGTGCCCTGCCGCATGGCATTGGCGACCATGGACTTCCAACCATCTCTATCTCTCATTGCCCCCAGCATCTCCCCCACCCTCTTCATCCTCAGCCACTCTGCAAGTCCGTCCAGCGTTCTCTCCCTGGATCTACCTGGTGCTCTCTTTCCCTCCAGCTTTCCCGTTGTGACCAGGTGCTCCAAATCCCCCTTCCTCATAAAATGGCCTATAAATGTTGCTTGTCTTTTCCTAATCTTCGTTATGAGTGATCTACTTGTGTCTGCCTCCATCAAGACTGTCTCATTTGTTTTCTTTGCTGTCCGTGGAACTCTCAACATTCTTCTGAGAAACCACATCTCGGCTGCCTCGATCCTGCTCTGGCTTTGCTTGCTGACTGTCCACGCCTCGCATCCGTACAACAGTATTGGTTCTATATAACATTCAAGGACTCTCTTTCTGATGTTAATTGATAGGCATTTGTTGGTAAGAATGCTTGTCATCTTCTTGAATGCTGTTTTGGCTTGGCCGATTCTGCCAGCTATTTCCGATGTGCATCTGCCGTCTGATGAAATGACCGTTCCCAGGTATTTGAACTTATTAACCTGTGTCAAGGTTGTGCCATTTGCTGTTATTTTGCTTGAGGGGATTTCATGTTTTTTACTGATCACCATGACTTCAGTCTTCCTGCTGTATACATACATACAGAGAGACAGAGAGAGAGCGTCCGATTCCGATGGTGGATTCATGTATAGGTCTGTCGCCCTTCATGACACACACATTCCATGTCATGACAACTGTTGAGAAAGTCAGTAAACATATTTTAACTACATATCAAGAAATGACGCTAGGTGGCAGCTTACATGCTTTAGACAGATAAACGGACAGATGTTTCAGTTTGGCGATTATTCAGAAAATTTCAGTGGTATGTGCTACACAGTCAAGCTGCTACGTGTAGGACAACACAAAACAAAATGAATGTTATTTTTGTTGTTTTTGTTGTTGTATTCTTCCACAGATGACAAATTATATTCGATTCAGCGTGTGTTTGGTATTGCTAATGATACTAATATATTTTCCAAATATCAAATCTAAACCTTGTGGTTACAAACTCCAAAGTTTCAGTCTGTTTTACTTATCAAATGTGTTTTAAGATCAGGGACACTACAAAACATCCTGTAGATGTTAAACCTTTCACGGTTTTTGATGAAAAGATGCCAATTTTGCCATCATTGTGCAGCAGCCCTTTCTTTAAAGACTCGCACAATGAGGCAGTTCCTTCCACTCCGTGATTTCACCATACAAAATCAATCCAAACTGAAACAATTTTACGATTTTTGAAACCCAGACACCCAGTTTTGTTGTTTTTTTTGTTTTTTTTTTTATCTCGTGTATCTAATTCGAGCCAAAACAGCATTCAAGAAAATTAAAAGCGTTGTCACCAACAAATGCCTATCAATTAACATCAGGAAGAGAGTTCTTGAATGTTATGTAGAACCGATATCGTTGTACTGTTATGAGACGTGGACAGTCAACTCGCAAAGTCAGAACAAAGTTGAGGCAGCTGAAATGTGGTTTTTAAGAAGAATGTTGAGAGCTCCATGGACAGCCAAGAAAGCAAACGAGACAGTCTTGATGGAGGCAGACACAAGAAGATCATTAATAAAGAAGATACGAAAAGACCAGCAACGTTTATAGGACATTTTATGAGGAAAGGGGATTAGAACACCTGTCACAACAGGAACGTTGGAGGAAAGGAGAACACCAGGTAGACCCAGGGAGACAATACTGGATGGACTTGCAGGGTGGCTGAAGACAAAGATGGTGGGAGATGTATTTGGAGCGACAGGGGGTAGATTCGTGTGGAGGGCCATGATCACCAACACCATGCGGCAGGGCACATGATGCTGATGATGATCTAATTCAAACATCATTTGATCCGCTTTTCTATTCCAAGTAGTCAAAGGGTAAATAATTCATTTCAGTTTGGCGTGACAAACATCGGAAGGACAGATGTTATGAATGAATATACGCTTAGCTCCTATGTAGTACACGAAAGTGATTCAGATTGTGTGATCTAAGCTAAGTTTGTGTACAATGTATGATGTAATAAATGAATATACGTTAAGTTCCTATGCAGTATATGAAAGTGATTCAGATTGTGTGATCTAAGCTAAGTTCGCGTACAATGTATGATGTAATAAATGAATACTCGCTAAGTTCCTATGCAGTATAAGAAAGTGATTCAGATTGTGTGATCTAAGCTAAGTTCGTAATAAAATGTATGAATTTGACAGACACAGATCGTAGGATTTCCAAAGTAAACAGTATGTCAGATAACTGACTGGAAGGAAATTGATTTGCCTCGTCTTTTGCCTGTGTGTTACCGCAAAGCGCGAGATGGTTTTAGGGGGTCTATGGATGAGACAGCAAAACTGGACAAGAGTGAGGCTCACTCTTCCAGCTGCTCTGCAGTCTCAGGGAGAGAGAGAGAGAGAACACACACACATAAAGAACAAAGGAAGCCTGTGAGAGAGAGAGAGAGAGAGAGAGAGAGGCAGAGACAGGTTTTGTGTGTGTGTTTGCGTGTGCGTGCGTGCATGTGTGTGTGTTTGTAAAAGAGTGTGTGTGTGTGTGTGGTGTGTGTGTGTGTGTGTGTGTGTGTGTGTGTGTGTGTGTGTTTTTAATTGTTTGTATTTGTGTGTGAGAGAGAGAGAGAGTGATTGTGTGTGTATGTGTTTGTGTGTGTGTGTGTGTGAGAGAGAGGGTGGGGTTGGACTGGTTGTAGAGAAAGGATGATGGCATTTTAGAAAGTTGTACGTAATAAAAAGCATTTATGGTAAGCTAAATACGTTTTGAGGTGTTTTACTTTATTTTGTTTGTTCATTATAAATGGTAAAAACTATTTGATCATGTTTCACTTATCGAATTGCGTTTGTATGTCTTTTGTTCCCGCAGGAAAGAGCCCAGATTCCTATGTGGACACCTCCAGAAAGACCACAGTGTTGTACCGTCTGCTTGTCTTAGTGTTCTTCCTCTATCTGGTGTACTTCGTTCCTCTGAAGTTGTTCGAAACAGACACTTACGCCTCCGACTTGCGCCATGGTCGAGTGAAGTGGAAAGACGGGCATCTTCTTCTAAAGGACAACGTCACGTATCAGCCACCCACAGTTCTGCACGCAGATAAAATCGATTCCTTTCTGGCCCAGGACTTGCTGAGCGTACCAGACAACACTGACCAGTTGTCCCCTTACTTGGAAACTTCCAAAGAAGTCGTTGCCGAAGCAGCTCGCGTGCACGCCGATCTGCTGTCTCGTCTGATCGGCAAAAAGAAATACGCCATTCTGATCGGAGCCGCTTCCTTCGACAACAAGGGAGATCCGGCGATCACTATCGGCCAGCTGAGAACGTTAGAAAGGCTGAACGTCGAGCTCGTCTTCTACATCAACGAGGAAAATTGCACTGATCGTTATTACCAGAAAGCGAGGAGTATCGCGAATTATTACACTAGCGAAAACTTGGTGATTTTAATGCAAGGGGGCGGTAATATCATCGGCTACCCTGAAGTGAACAGATGTCGAGAGAAAGCTTTGTTGAACTTTCCTCGTTTCCAAACGATTCTCCTCTCTCAGAGCCTGTTTATGAGAGGTTCGGAGACCTGGGTCAGCAAGATGGTCAGCCTGTACTGCTGTAAACCTGACCTCACCCTGTTTCTTAGGGACAGGCTGTCCTATTACATCGCCAAACGACTCTTCACCAACGGAACCCAACTGATCCTTGCCCCGGACATGGCCTTCGGGGTGGGTACCGTCCCTCGCTTCTCTCCGCCGTTCTATGACGTCTTGTGGCTGAAACGTATAGACACGGAGAAGCTCGCGTACAGCGCGTTACCTCCGTTTCCGTCAGGCGTTACGGTGCACGTGGCGGACTGGTGGCACTCCGGGTGGAAGTTGCCCCAGGGTACCACCACCGTGGAGACGGCTCACAACGAGTTGCAGGGCGGTTTGCTCTTCTTGCAGAGGGGACGGGTGGTGGTCACGGAGCGCCTCCACGGGCACATCTTGTCCACCCTGCTGGACATCCCCCACGTCCTCCTGGACAACGGGGACAACAAGCTGTCCAGCTACCACAGGACGTGGACCAGGGGACTGCGCAACGTACGCCTGGCTCGCACTCCCAAGCAGGCTGTGGAGATGAGCGTGCAGTTGCTGAAGGAATACGCAGCGTCCTTGCCATTGGTTTTGCGTGCCATGCACATCAAGGAACACTGAGCTTTTAGAGAGAGAGAGAGAGAGAATGGTGGGGAGTGAAGAAGAGAAAGAGAGTGAGTGTGTGTGAGTGAGAGAGAGGGGAAGAGAGAGGTAGTGGTGGGGAGGGAAGAAGAGAGTGAGAGAGAGAGAGGGGGTAGTGGTGGGGAGGGAAGAAGAGAAAGTGAGTGTGTGTGAGTGAGAGAGAGAGGGGGGGGGTGAAAGAGTGAGAGAGAGAGGTAGTGGGTGGGGAGGGAAGAAGAGAGTGAGAGAGAGAGGGGGGTAGTGGTGGGGAGGGAAGAAGAGAAAGTTAGTGTGTGTGAGTAAGAGAGAGAGAGGGGGGGGGGGAAGAGTGAGAGAGAGAGGTAGTGGTGGGGAGGGAAGAAGAGAAAGAGAGTGAGTGTGTGTGTGAGTGAGAGAGATATATTTTCCATTTTCCAAAGGTATAGAAATCTCGAAGTCAACTTACATATCAGCCGTTGTTATTCTAAATGTATTAAAACAGAGAGAGAGAGAGGAAGGGGGAGAGAGAGAGAGCGTGCGAGTGTGTGTGTGTGTGTGTGTGCTGGAGAAAAAAGGGAGCGGTCTTGTTTGTGTATGATTTAAACCTTGGCAGAAGAGGTTCAGCGTGACTTGTTGAACATAAAACAGAGAGTGGGAGAATCAATTTTAGATGCTGGTCCCTTATAAAGAGGTTTGTAAATAGTCGGAAATCTATTTCAACAAATACGCACCTGCAGGAAAAACGTAATAATAGTTTACTGACATTATCATGAGGCTGCTAATCGTCAAATTCTAAATACTTTGTTCAAAAATAAAGATGAGTTTCGTACAACTTGCGTCACAATTGATGACATTAATATCATCATCATCATCATCATCACCATCATCATGTGCCCTGCCACATGGCGTTGGCGATCATGGCCCTCCACACGAATCTATCCCTTGTCACTGCAAGTACATTTCCACCCTCTCTGTCTTCAGCCACCCAGCAAGTCTGTCCAATGTTTTCTCCCTGGGTCTGCCTGGTGTTCTCTTTCCCTCCAGCTTTCCTGTTGTGACCAGGTACTCTAATTTCCCTTTACTCATAAAATGTCTGATAATGTTACTTGTCTTTTCCTATTCTTTTTTTTATTTTTTTATCAATGATCATCTTGTGTCCGCCTCCTTTAATACTGTCTCGTTTGTTTTCTTTGGTATTCATGGAACTCTCAACATTCTTCTTAGAACCACATTTCAGTTCCCTCAATTTTGTTCTGACTTGGCGTGTTGACTGTCCACGCCTCACAACCGTACAACAGTATCGGTTCTACATAACATTAAAGAACTCTCTTCCTGGTATTAATTAGTAGGCATTTGTTGGTAACAACGCTTTTCATCTTCTTGAATGCTGTTTTGGCTTGGCCGATTCTGCTGGCTATTTGTGATGTGCATCTACCGTCTGGTGAGATGACCGTTCCAGAATTTAAACTTATCAACCTGTTTCAAAGTTGTGCCATTTGCTGTTATTTTCAATGAGAGGATTTCTTGTTTTTTTACAGATTAACATGACTTCAGTCTTCTTGCTAATTAGCTTCAGCGCTTTAATTTTGCTTTCTATTTCTATTATACTCACAAGGTTTTTTTTTCAGGTCTTTTTCATTTTCTGCAATTAGCACGGTGTCATCTGCGTAACGAATGATGTTTATCATTCTTCCTGCAACCTTTATCCCAGGGCATTCTTCTAGTTTTCTCATGATGGTTTCGCTGTAAAATGAAAACAAATCTGATGATAGAACACAACCCTGCCTGATCCCTCTTTTGATATTTTGGAAAGAGGTTATATTGTTTTCTATTCTCGTTGCTGCTGTGTGTTCCCAAGGCATAATTCTGATTATTCTTAGATCTTTTCCATCAATATTGATCCTTTCTAGTTGGTTGATTAATTTTTCTTGTCTTACCCGATCGAAAGCTTTGGTATAATCAACAAAGCATAAAACTAAATCCTTATTCATCTCTACTGACCTCTCTGTGATAGTTCTTATGATGTACATGGCATTAATAGTTCCTTTCCCTTCCACAAATCCACACTGTTCTTCTACTGTTTCTCTTTTGATTCTGTTCCTTGTCCTCATCATGATTATTCTTAATAGGATTTTTGTTACATGACTCATCAAGCTGATTGCACGATGGAGTTATTCTATAGCCCCTGTTTCCTTTGGAAGTGCAATGAAAATTGATTTTGACATATCATTGGGGATTTTTCCGGTGTCATAAATTGCCTTCAGGAGGACTTTTACTTGTTCAATACCGAATTCTTCTGGGGCCTCAATCATTTCTGTAGAAATATCGTCTGGTCCTTGGGATTTTCCAGGTTTTATCTTTTTCAATGCTGCTCTAACTTCATCTTTCATCAGGGATGGTCTCTCAACTTTCTTTCTTATAATGTGTTTTTCGTTTCCGTCATCGCCAAAAAGGTCTTTAATGTACTCTCCCCATCTGTTTAATATTTTGTCTTTTTCCATGATCAGCGTACCATCTTTCGATTTTAAGCATCCAGTTGATGTGCATGTCTTTTTCCTGTGGGAAATTTCTTCAGTGTTTCTGTACATACTTTGAGGATCTGTTTTGTGTCGGTCTTCTATTATTTTGCACTTTGTTTCCAGCGAAGCTTCCTTAGCTTCATTGCACCTATTTCTGATTTCCCTGTTTATCCTCTTGTATTCTTCTTCTTTTCCCTTTGCCATCCTCCGTTCTTCTATCAAGCCTATGGTTTCTTTTGTCATCATATTCTTTTTTGCTTTTCTTTCAACTCTAGGGAATTCTTCACAAGCCTCATTTGTCGAGTTTCTCAACTTTGTCCATTGTTCCTCACCGTCACCAACGTCCCCCAGCGCATTCAATTTGTTTTGAACATGTACGTTAATTTTTTTAAATAAAGGTCAGGTTCCTGAGGACTGGAAACACAGCTTTCTAGAAGTCCTACCCAAACCGGGTAAAGATCATCGCAGACTAAATGGATATCGCATCCTGACTATGCATAACGTAACTGGGAAACTGATGGAAGACATAATACATGTAGAAAAGAAATTAGCTAGAGACCTAGAAGACAGGAAAATATTCCCACCTAATCAAGGAGGCTTTAGAACAGGAAAAAGTACACGGGAAAACGCAGCTGCCTTTGCTCACAAAGTCTACGAAAGTTTTAAGAACAAAGAAGAAACCTTAGCTGTAACCATTGACCTAGAGGATGCGTACAATAAAGTACAGTTTACATTACTCATGGAATTACTTCAGCGATATGGTGTCAGCATGACAGTCACAAGATGGATTGCTGCTACACTTCAAGAACGAACAGAAGTCCTACGACTTGGAAACCGGTGCTCAGCACCACAAAAACTCTCCATGGGACTCCCTCAGGGATCACCACTTTCCCCTGTTCTCTACAACACATATACAAAAGGGCTTGCTGACCAAAATAACAACGGACCAGCCCGTATCCTCACTTTTGCTGATGACGGTCTCATCTACAAGACAGGTAAGAATGCATCAGAAAGAAACAAAGCAGTCCAAGAACAGTAAACAATGTAGACCAGTGGTGCCAGGAAACCGGATCGGCAATCAACCCCACCAAAGCACAGGTACTGTTCTGTACCCTTGACAACAAAGCAGCGAGCGAAAAATGTCCATCAGTTACGTTCAGAGGAACCAATATTGAGTGAACAAACAACTTACGCTACCTTGGCATCAGTTTTGATAGAATGTTGTTAATCTTCAGAAACGCTACCTTGGCATCAGTTTTGATAGAATGTTGTTAACCTTCAGAAACGCTACCTTGGCATCAGTTTTGATAGAATGTTAACCTTCAGAAACGCTACCTTGGCATCAGTTTTGATAGAATGTTAACCTTCAGAAACGCTACCTTGGCATCAGTTTTGATAGAATGTTAACCTTCAGAAACGCTACCTTGGCATCAGTTTTGATAGAATGTTAACCTTCAGAAACCTACCTTGGCATCAGTTTTGATAGAATGTTAACCTTCAGAAACGCTACCTTGGCATCAGTTTTGATAGAATGTTAACCTTCAGAAACGCTACCTTGGCATCAGTTTTGATAGAATGTTAACCTTCAGAAACGCTACCTTGGCATCAGTTTTGATAGAATGTTAACCTTCAGAAACACTACCTTGGCATCAGTTTTGATAGAATGTTAACCTTCAGAAACGCTACCTTGGCATCAGTTTTGATAGAATGTTAACCTTCAGAAACGCTACCTTGGCATCAGTTTTGATAGAATGTTAACCTTCAGAAACGCTACCTTGGCATCAGTTTTGATAGAATGTTAACCTTCAGAAACGCTACCTTGGCATCAGTTTTGATAGAATGTTAACCTTCAGAAACGCTACCTTGGCATCAGTTTTGATAGAATGTTAACCTTCAGAAACGCTACCTTGGCATCAGTTTTGATAGAATGTTAACCTTCAGAAACGCTACCTTGGCATCAGTTTTGATAGAATGTTAACCTTCAGAAACGCTACCTTGGCATCAGTTTTGATAGAATGTTAACCTTCAGAAACGCTACCTTGGCATCAGTTTTGATAGAATGTTAACCTTCAGAAACATGTGGAAACCACTACACTCGATCCTGAAAGCAATGGCAGCTAAAGGCATTGAACAACGTCATCTCTTTCAACTATACCAAGCTGTAATAATGAGTGTCATCGATTATGGACTGGGCCTCGCTACGTTGTCACACACAAACCTGCTGACACTAGAAAGAATACAAAACAAGCAATGAGAGTGATCCTCAGAACCACAAAAGACACACCCACAGTGACTATGCGATACCTGTTCGACCTTCCTTCAATACAGTCGAGACACAAAATACAACAAGTAAAGGCATATTTCAGGGCATTGGAGAACCCAGAAAACCCACTCCTCCAGATAATCGGAACAGCAAAAGGCAACAGACTCCAACATGGAAAATCAAGGATTGGGACAGGCAGAAGAGTCCATTCAGCATGTGTGTCAACTGACAGAAGTCAAAGGGACAAAGGAATGGGAAAACGTATCCAAACCGTTTCAACAATCTGTACAAAACTATCATACCCCAAAATCTAGGGAGACGGTCGCGAATGGCCTGAAGGGAAAACAAATGCAGAAATTCAGCTACTCATGGAGCAACTAAGCTACAACCCAAAGATATAATCATATACACGGATGGCTCAGTCACCAATAACAAATCTGGATGGGGCTTCGCTGTCAAACAGAATGGAAACACCAAACATGAAGAAAACGCACATATATATCACAACCTCCAGTCTGACGATGGAAATTGGGCAGTCACACATGCACTACAATGGCTAACCTCACTGGATGACGACATGAAAGAAAGCCAAGCCTTCATCCTGACTGACCCAGTGAATCTACTTCAAAAAGTGCAAAATGGAGTAGGGACCCCAGAATGGCACAAAGCAATGAACAATATCAACCTAAAAAGGCTCATGTGGATCTACTGCCCTGGACACGCTGGTGTTAAGGGAAATAAACGGGCCGATAAACTTGCAAGGCAATGCCACTACAACAAAAATTCTCCATCTGGGAAAGTCTGAGGTCCTTGGACGCTGCAAATCATATCTTCGTGAACAAAATGTGAGTCGTCATACCATCGAACGTCTTACCCAAAAAGTAATAGATAGAGGAAGTGGCAGGAAATCCACTATGAAAGGAAAAACAAGAGCTATCATAAATCAGACCAACATTAGTATCATCTCAAAAGTAGCACTGCACAGACTCTTACAGCGTGGAGTGGAAAGTATTTGGGCTTTTCCTGGAACACAGATAAAGGAAAAGGGAAAAACAAGAAACAGACAACTGAAGAACAAGCAAATTTGCCAAACCGTCTGTGTGTGTGTTTGTGGGCTGTTTGTTGATTGTTATCCAGATATGTCTGTAAGTTTGTCATGGTATGCATACATAGGCGTCTCATCTTTGTTGTTGTTTGTTGTTGTTGCTGCTGCTGCTGTTGTTGTCGGCCATCATGCTGTGTCGCTATGGGTGTGTATGTATGGATGCATGTGTGTATGTCTGTGCGGGCATGTGGACATATCATGTATTTACTGTTATTTGTTATGTTCATCTCTTACCTGTTTATTTATGTACATGTGCATGTGCATACTCCTTTATTTTGTATTTATTTATTCACCTACTTCTTATACACTTACTCACTCACGTAGGCCTACTTGCTTCTTTACTTAATTGCTTGCTTGCTCACTTGCTTGCTTACTTACTTACTTATCTATGATTAAGAAAATACTGTCTTCACCTAATTAATAGACGGCTGAGCTTTTGGGCATTGACTAAAGGGGGGGGGGGGGGGGATCTGCCATGTGAGACGCGTTTATACGGAATAGCAGGTTGTGTTGTGATTCAGACCTTTAATTATATATTTATTTACTTTAAATATATGTTCCTTTTTTAAAGGTAAGACACACACATACATATGTCATTTACATGTAACTATCACAGGGGCCCCCCCTCTAGGGGGAAGAAACATTCCTTCGACTGATTTGGGAGACGAGTTAATGAGGTGGGTGTGCTGCAGATCAGGCCATCCATAATTCAACTGGTCACTTAGTTATTTCCATTCGGACAGGGTCTAGCGCCCACGTGGTTCTCATCCATCTTTAGTGGGCACAAAAGGCGGATGGCCTGAATTACCAACATTCCTTTGACCGACTCGGTAGATGAGTTAATGAGGGGGCGCACTGGAGATCACGCCATCCATAATTCAATTTGTCACTCAGCAATTTCCATTCAAACGGGATCTAACTCTCACATGGTTCTTATCCACCTTTAATGGGCACAAAGGGTAGATAACCAGATTACCAACATTTCTCAGCAAATACCAATGCCCAAGCAAATTACGGGACTGTGGAATGACGACCATGGCCGCTATATGTCAAAATCGCCATCACTGTCCAAGAAAATTTATAGGTATGTTGAATGACGACCATGGCCGCTATGTCAATATCGCCATCACTGTCCAAGAAAATTTATAGGTATGTTGAATGACGACCAAGGCAGCTATGCCAGGATCGCCATGTTCCCCAAATTTGAAATGCCCAGTTTTATTGATATCGACAGCTAGAGGGCAGCTGGGAATGTTTGTAGCTGAGACAAAGACCGGTAAATGGGAATCGCACTGTATATAGGCTAGCAGTCAGTTGTTAGGAGTCACTTACCAGAGTGGGAGACTTACTAGTGGGAGAGTAACTAGAGTGGGAGAGTCAGCATTGAGTCGGCACCCAGTGTGACAGTGAGTCAGTGAACGAGAGAAGTCTCCAATCTATCTTAAAGGTATGTGACTACGTTTCATCTTATACTTTTGTTAGGGTAGGGATAGAAGTAGGTAGTATGTTTTCTTTGCCATGAAGCAGAGAGAGAGAGAGGGAATAGAGTAGGAATTATGGAAGTGCTCAGTATTTCAGTGATAAGTAAGTTAGTGAAGATTCGTAGTGCATCTTAGGGTTTTAGGACTATTAGGATTCATGGCACACACGCTTGGTGAATTACGCTTTTTCTTAATTGAATAAAGGCTTTGTAGTTATCAATTTATGTGTGGACTGCTTTGAGAATCATGTCCAGCGTATTTGTGCATTTCTTCTCGTCACTCTCCTTTCTGGTTGTATGTGATGTTTGAGACAGAGTGACCCTAAATTCTCCTATGATAAAAAGAGACTAAATTCTTTCCCTGATAGATGGCAAGACCAAATTCTCCTTGCGATACTTCAAAGTAGAGAAACAATGTTTCATGCTCACCCCAACTCTTCTTAATCATCCCCAATTTTTCGTGATACATGGAGTTGCAGTCTTTCCCCTTTACCTCAAAATCGCAGCCTTCGAGTATTCCCCATCTTAAAAATTCTAGATAGAATCATAGTGAAAGTCGAAGTGTAAGTCAAAGATAGCCGAGAACCAAGATGTGTTAGTGTTCCGAATTCAAGTTTCTGGCACTGCCCCACACAGCACAAGTTGATAGCCAAGCTGAGTGAGCATAGATATGAATACTAATGAAACATAGATTAGCACTTAGGAAAGTTCATCTTCTATGTTCAGTTACGTTCAGAGTCATTTCCCATAGGTTGGTTGACGCCTTTATACATCTACAAAATGTCGAGTCAAGTTAACAGATGTGTGTTGGATACCATTTCGTCGGCAAAGTGAAGCAAGTACGTCACAGACTGCACCAAAGTTTGTTGCTTGTCTCCAATACAGTGTCTGTGATTCTATCAGCGCGCTTATCTCCAGCGCGTGTAAGATGTGAGGTTAGGGCCTACCTTGACCGTAGCATGTTACGCCTACAGCGCCCCTCCTTCCCTCAGTCCCCACCCTCCCATCCTCTCACCCTCTCAGTCATTCATCCTCTGCTGCCCATCGTAGTCACTCACGTGTGTGGTTTGTAAAAAACACGGCTTTTCAAGATTCGGTTTTCGTACACGCGTTCTTGAACAAGGGTCGCATATTTTTCTTTTCCTGTGCGGTTATGTTCATTTGTCCGCTTCATGTGTGCTGTTCTACGATATGTCCCTTGTCGCTTTATATTTCTTCACAGTCAGTCCAACAACTATGATTTCGTTACTGAGGTTTTTCACTTTCATCCCCAGTCCACAGTCAGTCAGTCATGCTGAGAAAAACGGAGTTGTCTTCAGGACACCCATACATACACGTTGTGATTATAATGCTCCTGATCATGTATATGTCCACCCACCTGTATGTCTAGTTTGAGTCTCTTGTACACGTTCTGTACGTTGTGGTTGATATGCAACCATCTTTTGTGGTTCCTTTTGTGCTACAGAATCATCATCGGTGTCAGTCCATACACATCTTCCTGCTATTCAGGGCGTAATTATTTATTGTATCACTTCTACAGTTACTCATCAAGGTTTACTAACATATAGGGAAAGGTAGAGAGAAAGTATTCACATGTAAGTCAGTATATTTTACATGGGAAACCACCTGTGTGGACTATACATCAGACTTATTAGCAACATGTGCACGTTGCTCGTGTGATGTTCTTTCTTCTCGTCCTTCCATAGCTTATGTATTGCGATCTCAAATCCATACGATCAACACAGTTTTTCAAACGACTTATTGCCAGTTTATAGGAACTTGGTTTGCCACCTTGTCCTACTATGATTGGTAATTATGTGTTCCAATTGCAATGAAGTCTCCTTATCTCAGTGATTGTGTATTTGCTCATTCAACTTCGTACTTCCACTTCTACTCTGTGTTCATGTACCTTAGCGCCACATAGGCCAGACAGCCCACTGCTCATCTTGGTTTTTGTGACTTCATGCTACGTTGCATACGGCAAAGGGTTTTGCGCTGGCGACCCTGTTACTGCCCCTTCCTACTTCGGTTTAATTACTACGGCAAACGATGAAGAGCCATGCGCTGGCAGCTCTGAGTATTGCCTCATGTTTTACTTCATGTGTGTTCATGTGTCATATGTCACATGGCCAAACGATGGGCCTAGTTTCCTTGATGGCGCATTTGGTACATATTGAATGAGCACACTTCTTACTTCTACTGCCTTACCAGTTCTTCATTATGTCTGTGCCCATGTTTTACTGTTCATGACTACTTTGTGTTCATGTCACATGGCTACATGGCATACCACCATAGGGACTTAAAACGCACATTGGTGCCGCCCTCGGTATTGCCCATTTTTTTTCAATTTATTTTGGTGTGTGTATTGAGTGACACTCGTCACAAGGTGCCGTGCTTGAGGGCCTTATAGTGCATATGTGTCGATCCTTCGATCAGAGGATTTTTTTTTTCAATTCACATGATATGGCACACATAATCAAAGACTGATAAAAGTATGTACAGTGACGTGAATGATTACTACTGAGAAAATGACACTATAATTATGCAAAAAGAAAAATCTTCTTTTCTTGTGCTCATTAACAGTGATTCAATCTATCGAGTAAGATGTATGGTACTAGCAATACTACTGTTTACAGCTCAAAAGAAATGTTCTCAACATGGTTATGATACCTATGTAGTTCAGTTATTAATGAGCATTACATACTTTTAGGACCTACTTTCTTATTTGTGTTGTGTATGTTTTGGTTCTAACTTGTTTGTTTGTTGCAGGCAATTAATATTCTTCAAAATACAGGAACCATCATGGTGCGACGTTACATTCGGTTGTATGACGGCTATCGATCCTGTCGTTCTTGCTGCCTTTAAATCAGGACCATCGATCGTTCGCGATTAAATATTCCGATATATTTCATCAACCGTTACATAATATATTCAACGTTTCCTTACTGTTCTGAGCATTATCGCAATGGAAATCCGTTGCAAGGGCCAGTGCCCTGCTGCCCCCATCTTAGCTCCTTGCGTTCATCTTCATTCGTTACAGTATACAGTCGTTACTATAGCGACACCGTCCTCAGAATGATTGCTCGCGCTCTACAGCTCATTCATTTCATTCACATCCCTTCGTATTCCTGCGCATAATTTCATTCTTATGCCCCTTAAGCGTTCATCTGCTCAGCGCATACTCTGCGTTCATTTTAACCTTGCGTTCATAAAACGTTTATTTGCATGTTTTGTAACTGCGTTCATTACATACTCACCACGTTGTTCTTCTACTCACTGGTTTCATGCAACCCGGGGTATTATTATTATCATTGCTTATCATATGTTGTCCTCTCATCCTCTGGTATCAGTACGTGTCGTATGTTATAATCTAATCATACAGCATCATCTTGTATCATTTCGTATCGCATCGTGTTATCTCTTATCCAAGGTATCAGTTCATGTTATTAAACGTCATACGGCACCGTATCATTTTTGTCTCCCAGTGTTCTTCTCCTGCTTCTGAGAACTACACTGGTGTCTATTGCGTACAACAACGCATGTGTTGAACTTTTTTTCCTAATCGTACTAACCCTACTAACGATTATCACATTGTTCAGTTGATTTTGAACTTTAGCTTCATAAGACCAACATGTTCTATTTCATTATCATTCATTTGCTGATCATGTAGTTATATGCCATAAAACAAAAATGGTATGATGAACCTCATTTGAGCTCTGTTACAAGTTTGCAAGACTTCTTTTACCCTATCTCGTATACCAAGGAGACATGCCACTTTATGTTATTTCATTTACTTTTTCAGCGTGCTTCGAACATGTGTATTCAAGTGCTATAAGCTAATTATTGTGTGTACACCATTTCTGATGATCTTCACAATTTGTAAAATGAACACTGGCAACATGAAACATTGAGTCGCAGCTTCTTCCTATGTGATGAACATTATACGTGCTACAAGTGCACTCACTTTTTTGCCCTTGTTTATTCATGACAGTCGGCAATGTGTATTAGTGTTTCTGTTGATAGTTCAAGTGGCATTTCTCTTTGATGAAAGCTTTTCGCTTCCTTGCTTTGTCTTTAAATTATCATACCGGTAATGGCTTCACGGTGCAGTGCAGCTTACCACTGCTTGTCTTGCAATCTTGTAAGGATATCAAGTATCAGCCTGTCAATGATCTATTGCTGCATATGATTCATTCTTCTGAAATGATTATTATGGTTGTTTACATGTACGATGTGGTTTTCAAGTATTGGTCAGTTACATGATTAAGTTTCTTTTTCAGCCTACATGTCTGTGTGTATCTTGTGTTTCCAGGACATATTTCTCCGTACATGCATTGTGTTTTCAAGCTACATTGTTTTTTTTCTGGAATAGCATTTTCCTTGTATTCTTATTTTGCATTTTTCGTGCCATGCCTTGCCTTCTTTTATGCGTTAGATATCCTTATTCTATAGTATGATATAGTAAGACTTTGTATGCTACTACAGAAAACTTCAGTTATATTGTAGTGGTGGCTTCTTTTATATACATTGCCAAGTCAACTAATTCTTGACGTGGATGACAAGCGATCGCTTTATTTGAATGTTATATTTTCCCATTCCATTCCCTCAAAGTACCATGAATCAGAACACATTGTGCAATAAGCTACTGACCTTCATTATCGGGATGATTCCACGCAACTACTTCTGCTCATCATCCCAGTGTCCTGCAGCTGGTCTCTGCTCCAGTCATCTCAGCTCAACAATGTTCCTGAGCCATCTTCCATCCTGACTACAACGTCACATGGACTCCTTTCACACACCATCATTTTACCAATTCAGTCACAGTTTGCATACGAGACACATCAGCGCACACATAATTAACATTGCTGTTATACAGGGTGACACAGAGTGTGATGGCATGACTCTGGACATGGTCTTTGCCACATGTATCACCACTTTCACGTCTTCGGTCATCAGGCAGTCTGCAATTCTTCTTTGTCTTCAGCCTGACTGCTTGCTGACACACCAGTTCGTCTCGCTCATCCACGTTTCTTTGGACGTCCTTCGGCATACGTCATATGGACATGAACTCTGTGTGCATGGTGCTCTCGTTGTGCAAATATGACATATGTACACGTGTGAGAGTCTTGACTGTGTAAACAGAACTTTGCCTACCACAGCTGGCGAACGAGATCTACCTGGACCTGACCTGCCCATCCCGACTGCTACAGTGTACCGTCAGCATGCACATGTGTGTTCAGATTCATCCCATTCCCCATTAATCCTATGATAAAATTCCTTATTCCCAAACCTTCCTATCGCCTGTCATTCATGTGCGAGAATATGTGTTCAATTGTACCTTATTTCCTCATGTGCCCATTCCCCCAATACTGTTACATAAAAAAATGAGGACATTTTTTGTCGAGGAGGGGACATATTATCACAGGGGCCCCCCCTCTAGGGGGAAGAAACATTCCTTCGACTGATTTGGGAGACGAGTTAATGAGGTGGGTGTGCTGCAGATCAGGCCATCCATAATTCAACTGGTCACTTAGTTATTTCCATTCGGACAGGGTCTAGCGCCCACGTGGTTCTCATCCATCTTTAGTGGGCACAAAAGGCGGATGGCCTGAATTACCAACATTCCTTTGACCGACTCGGTAGATGAGTTAATGAGGGGGCGCACTGGAGATCACGCCATCCATAATTCAATTTGTCACTCAGCAATTTCCATTCAAACGGGATCTAACTCTCACATGGTTCTTATCCACCTTTAATGGGCACAAAGGGTAGATAACCAGATTACCAACATTTCTCAGCAAATACCAATGCCCAAGCAAATTACGGGACTGTGGAATGACGACCATGGCCGCTATATGTCAAAAATCGCCATCACTGTCCAAGAAAATTTATAGGTATGTTGAATGACGACCATGGCCGCTATGTCAATATCGCCATCACTGTCCAAGAAAATTTATAGGTATGTTGAATGACGACCAAGGCAGCTATGCCAGGATCGCCATGTTCCCCAAATTTGAAATGCCCAGTTTTATTGATATCGACAGCTAGAGGGCAGCTGGGAATGTTTGTAGCTGAGACAAAGACCGGTAAATGGGAATCGCACTGTATATAGGCTAGCAGTCAGTTGTTAGGAGTCACTTACCAGAGTGGGAGACTTACTAGTGGGAGAGTAACTAGAGTGGGAGAGTCAGCATTGAGTCGGCACCCAGTGTGACAGTGAGTCAGTGAACGAGAGAAGTCTCCAATCTATCTTAAAGGTATGTGACTACGTTTCATCTTATACTTTTGTTAGGGTAGGGATAGAAGTAGGTAGTATGTTTTCTTTGCCATGAAGCAGAGAGAGAGAGAGGGAATAGAATAGGAATTATGGAAGTGCTCAGTATTTCAGTGATAAGTAAGTTAGTGAAGATTCGTAGTGCATCTTAGGGTTTTAGGACTATTAGGATTCATGGCACACACGCTTGGTGAATTACGCTTTTTCTTAATTGAATAAAGGCTTTGTAGTTATCAATTTATGTGTGGACTGCTTTGAGAATCAGGTCCAGCGTATTTGTGTATTTCTTCTCGTCACTCTCCTTTCTGGTTGTATGTGATGTTTGAGACAGAGTGACCCTAAATTCTCCTATGATAAAAAGAGACTAAATTCTTTCCCTGATAGATGGCAAGACCAAATTCTCCTTGCGATACTTCAAAGTAGAGAAACAATTTCTCATTCTCACCCCCAATCCCCAAACGTAATCCCCCTTGCGATGCATGGTGGACCCAAACCGCTTTCTCTTGCGATATAACCACGATTATTCCTGTGGTAGGCTGATAAAATACCAGTATGAAATACAGTATAGTCTAGGTAAAACATAGTCTAGGTAGGGCCTCAGGACCTGGCCAGCTCATGGGTGTATATGCAGGCTTAAGGCATGTGCCATGATCATCATACACATGGCACCTGTGACGTTAGTGCATATGGAATTCGTTCCGAGCGCAGAGACGTCATATTGAGAAACTGAAACTGAATCTTGTTTGTTAAATTTTTCACGGGTGGCTTCATCTGTCTTTAAGAGTCCAAGATTTAGTTTGATGTTACTATTGGTCTGTTTTCTTTTCTTTAGTTTTAGCCCAAATCTTCCCATTACAGTATAGTCGTCACTGTTGCAGTCTGCACCTGGTAGTGTTTTTGCTATCAGTAAAGAATTTCTAAATCTTGTATTGATCAGGATGTAATCAATGTGATTTTTAGTATAATATCCTGGTCTCAAAAAAATTGTATTGGATTATTACCCATTAGAATTGATTTTTCTGTATAATTTTGCCAGGGGAAGAATTCCTTTGTTACCGGGATTCTTTCATTACACTGGGTCACACTGCACTTCTTCACCTGATATGATTTTACGTCTGTTTTTCTTTGACTGCATTTTAGATTTGCAAGGTTAACAGTGAGCATGTTTTTTTTAACTGTTGTCTTTTATCTTAACCGGGTTGTCGTTTTTGACGTGGCGTTAGCCCTGATATGGCTGTAGTAGTCGGCTGGGCTATAAGCAATATGAACTTGGTACTGCTCTTCGGATCTCAGTTTATCGTCAGATCTTCTGAAAGACTATTACCCAGACCACAATTCAAGATCTAGTGAAGGGAGGAGTGGGATACATTCATTTCCGATACGGGAATCGAACAGATGCCGTCCTAGTCCTAAGTGGGTGCTATAACCGCTTGGCCACGTCTTGGCGTTATCTGATTTGATGCGATCATGTGATAAGCTTATCCCGGTGGGATGCCAGGGGGCTCTTTCAGTTAAATAGTATCCCCATCTTCTGGAAATTCTGTGCTAGAATTTCCTCTTTTCTGTCAGTGTCTTTGGTTCTGTCTTGTTCTTTGCTTTCTGTCATTTCTTCCTATCATTTTCTGCCTTGCTGGTCCATTCACCTTGTATGTGTTTGATAAAGTCTTACGTATTTTTTCTTAGGATTGATAATTGGGTAATGTATTAAGAGCATTTTTGGCTCTAGGGAGGTGAGATTTGCGGAAGCAATTTTAGTAGTTAAGGCCCGTTTTTATATATGTTGTAGTGTCTTTATAGCTGTGTTTACATTTGTATTCAAGTGTGTTTGTTAAATCCCCTGTGCGGTAAATTGGACGGAAAGGTCAACGCCAGGGCATATCCTTGGATTATGTACACGAATGCATTGATATGTGTTCTTAATTTTCTTTTCCTTTTCTTTTCTTTCCTGTTGAAGTATTGTGATGTTTTAAACGGTTATAGCCCTGATACGGCTGTACGCAGTCGGCTGGGCTTTAAACAAAAATAACAGTAGCAATAACGATGATAAGCTTATCCCGCGTGATCGGTACCACGGTGTAACTCTTGACAAAAAAAACCCAACAACAAACACAGTCACAACACACACACACACACACACACACACACACACACACACACACACACACACACACACACACACACACACACACACACACACCACACACACACACACACACACACACACACACACACACACAACACACACACACACACACACACACACACACAACACACACACACACACACACACACACACACACACACACACACACGCACAAAAGAGTCGGTTTGAAAAGTGAGGAGATCAGCCGAAATATTTTCCACGACTCAGTTCAGACGTGTTTCTGAAAAATGGTTTTACCGGTTTTTATCGTCTGGAAAGTTCGTGATGAATGAAATGTAGTCCTGTGAGCCGTGGGACTGAATATGTATACATTACATGTGCGGCACACAGGTTCCATGCATGGTGACAGTAGCGTAGCTCAATGCTGGCTTTGTTCGTCAGATCCACACACATCGTGGTCGGATCACAACCTAGCTTGGGAAATTGGCAGCTAACTTGCCTTGGTGCACCCTGTCGTCTGACTAGGTCTGATTTGATTGATTGATTTGGTTCGGTTTTTACGTCGACACCCAACCTCAGGTAGTATGGCCAACGGGGATAACCAACCATCCCAGGGAAGTGGGGGAAGGGGGGCTTATCTAATCTTATACTGACACCCCCAGAACAACAGTGATGTTAAGATGGGACAGTGAGAAGGCCAGTTTTAATGTAGTAGTGGGGGAAGGGGGGCTTATCTAATCCTATACTGACACCACCAGAACAACTGTGACGTTAAGATGGGACAGTGAGAAGGCCAGTTTTAATGTAGTAGTGGGGGAAGGGGGGCTTATCTAATCCTATACTGACACCACCAGAACAACTGTGACGTTAAGATGGGACAGTGAGAAGGCCAGTTTTAATGTAGTAGTGGGGGAAGGGGGGCTTATCTAATCCTATACTGACACCACCAGAACAACAGTGATGTTAAGATGGGACGGTGAGAAGGCCAGTTTTAATGTAGTAGTGGGGGAAGGGGGGCTTATCTAATCCTATACTGACACCACCAGAACAACAATGATGTTAAGATGGGACAGTGAGAATGCCAGATTTAATGTAGCACACCCCGGGATTCGAACCCACAACCGTTAGCATGTGAATACGACGCTCAGACCAACTGAGCTATAGGGGTCTGCCGTCGTCTGACTAGGCCTGGCAATGACTTACATAACAGCCTAGGGGTTTCGTTCTGTTCTGTTCTGTTCTGTTTTGTTGAGTTTTATAGTCCTACCACTCTCAGAGTATAAGAGGACTAGCTATGAGAATTTTGCTCAAAGAAGCCTTAGAATATGTTCTGGTGGTGTCAGTATCTCACCTGTCTCACCTGTCGGCGTCACCGGGAACAGTGTTGGCCGCTGCACATGATGTCCTCACAAGTTGCCTCCAGCACTCTCGATCTTGGCTAAGTCTGACCACCTCCTGGAGTTTCTTGCCACTGATGCTTGTGATGTTTCTAGCAAGTGATGCAGGTGGCCGTCCTCTGTTTCTCTTTCCTTCCACTTTACCTTGGAGGACAGTGGACATCAAGTCTGTTCTCTCATTACGGATTGCGTGTCCAACATATTTCAGTTTCCTCCGTTGTATGAGTACTAGGAGCTTGCGTGTAGTACCCAACTCATTCAGTATGCTTTCATTTGAGCGCCTATCCGTCCATTTGACCCTCAGCAGTCTTCGGTAAAACCACAGCTCTGCTGCTTCCACTCGTCTTTCATCCTCTTTCTTCATTGTCCATGCCTCGCAGCCATATAACATCACTGGCCAGACAAGACATTTTAAGAGTTTTATCTTAAGGTCTGCTGTTATGCTGTGGTCTTTCCAAATATTGTTCAATTGAACCATACTGTTCTTGGCCATATAGGGTAAGATAAATCCCCCTTTCCCCACTTCCCTGGGATGGTTATCCCCGTCGGCCACATCACCTGAGGTGGGTGTCGACGTAAAAACTGAACCAAATCAAATCAATCAGCCTCAAAATATTTTGGTTGCATTGTGAGATACTGATGCTATCGTCGGATTCTCTACGATTAGGGTAGAGGGGGTTGGTGAACACATAGAGCTGTATAACGTTGTCGTTTATTTCAACTAGCTTGAGCAGGTCCCGGTAGCTCAGTTGGGTTTGAGCGTCGTATTCACATGTTAATGGTTGTGGGTTCGACTCCCGGGGTGCGCTACATTAAAACTGGCCTTCTCACTGTCCCATCTTAACATCATTGTTGTTCTGGTGGTGTCAGTATAGGAATAGATTAGTCCCACTTCCCCCACTTCCCTGGGATGGTTATCCCCGTCGGCCATTATCACTTGAGGTGGGTGTCGACGTAAAAACTGAACCAAATCAATCAACCAAAATCAACTAGCTTTTCAGTGAACCTGCCAATAACGTCGGTATCCCACAGTGCAACCAAAATGTTGTAAGGCTTCTTTGAGCAACATTCATATAGCTAGTCCTCCTTACTGTGAGAGTGGTAGGACTTTAAACTCAACAAAACAGAACAGCACATCAACTGGCTTCAGTCCAGGTTTAATGGCACGCGTCTTTGTCTTTTGTCAAAAAAATAGAAGACGATAGATTCTTATTGTTGCTTAAAGCCGGTAAGTAATAGGTAATCAACTTACGTATGATGTGAACAGAGACTCGACTGTGTGGTCCCAGTCTTCCCAAAGAGCCCATAGCGCGCCCAACTCTGGGTTGGAGCCGGTTAGAGCCGAAAAATCCCACAATGATTATTGAAGGGACTGATGGGGATTCGAACCCCACAACCTTACAGTGGGTAGTCTGTTCCGTTAACCACTACACCACGGCGACTGGTACGGTCTGTAACTCGTCTCAACGTTGTCTCGAGTTATAAAGGCGTTGATCCGACCAAACAAGTCGCGGGCCCCAGTAGCTCAGTTGGTTTAAGCGTCGGATTCACATGCTAATGGTTGTGGGTTCGACCCCTGGAGTACGCTACATTAAAACTGGCCTTCTCACTGTCCCGTCTTAACATCATTGTTGTCTGGTGGTGTCAGTATAGGATTAGAAAGTCACCCCATTAAAACTGGCCTTCTCACTGTCCCGACAACATCATTGTTGTTCTGTGTGTGTCAGTATAGGATTAGTAAGTCACCCCATTAAAACTGGCCTTACTCAACTAGTCCCCGTCTAACATCATGTTGTTTGGTGGTGTCAGTAATGTGGATTAGATAAGTACGCACCATTAAAACTGGCCTTCTCACTGTCCCGACTTAACATCATTGTTGTTCTGGTGGTGTCAGTATAGGATTAGATAAGTCACCCCATTAAAACTGGCCTTCTCACTGTCCCGATCTTAACATCATTGTTGTTCTGGTGGTGTCAGTATAGGATTAGATAAGTCACCCCATTAAAACTGGCCTTCTCACTGTCCCATCTTAACATCATTGTTGTTCTGGTGGTGTCAGTATAGGATTAGATAAGTCACCCCATTAAAACTGGCCTTCTCACTGTCCCATCTTAACATCATTGTTGTTCTGGTGTGTCAGTATAGGAATAGATAAGTCCCACTTCTCCCACTTCCCTAGGATGGTTATCCCTGTCGGCCTTACCTCCTGAGGTGGGTGCCGACGTAAAAACTGAACCAAATCAGTCAATCGAACAAGTAGGAATCGACGATTCTCACGTCGGCCGTTAGTTGTGCCTGTCCATACCTATGGTTTGACCCCATCTTCCAATTGTTCTGTGATAATGTTTATGATCTCCTTTATCCGCTTTGATGAGTCCCTCCCTCCCACTCCCCCACCCCCCACCCCCCCACTCCAACTCGCTCCCTCTCGCCGTCTCCCTCCCTCCCTCCCTCCCTTCTTCCTCCGTCCATCTTCCTGTTAAAGGAAAAACAATGATTAATCGGTTAATCTCTCTTCTGGTTGTGATTTTTTAGTTTATGTTCTTTCGATTTTCTCTCCTTTCTTGTTGTCTCTCGATACCACTTCTATGATTATGTATTCTGATATACACACACATTGTTCAGTCAATCCACTTGTGCCACGGATCTGCCTGTGAGGGGGCATTCCCTCCTTATTCTGTACCTTTTTTTTTTGCATTATTATTTT